>CAJGYO010000003.1:86062315-87262315 GCA_904845875.1 Miscanthus lutarioriparius | reverse complement strand
CGTTAATTAATTATTGTAAGTTTGTAAAACATCATAAGAGCATCTCTAAGAGTACCTAATACTTAAAAAAACATGTTGTTTTATAACTTTCAAAAAAGTATTGAATGGAATAAATAAAACCATCTCTAACAGTTTTCAATAATCCACTCATAAATATGGAAGATAATTTATCCTAACCATTTTTGTATATTCTTTATCTCTTATACATTTACATTAGGAACCCTTTCCTACTCTTTATTGGCCCCGTTTGCGTGGCTTTAAACCCGGCTTGATCCGTTTCTTTTTTCATCCGGAACAGTGTTTTTCTCTCACAAATTCCTCCAAACCATCCAAATTCCTCCAAGCGAACAGGCCCAATCTTTTTCACGTCCTTCTACACTCACCGGGAAAGTGGCGCAGAGGATACGCACGTGTGCAAGTCCTAGGGGAGAGTTTTTCAAGTGCTAAAAGATTGGAAGGTGGGATTAGAAATTGTTCGAGATGTGTTTTTTTCCAATCTTGCTAAAAATCAAGGATTAGGAGATACTCTAATGATTTCTCTCTTTTTTTCTCAATTCAATTGCCGTTCCCAATCTCTTTTCCTTCTGCGTGGAATCAAATAGAGAAGATCAGCTGTCATAAAAAAAAAAGAAAAGATCGCCATCCATGCCTAACCGCCAAAACATGATTTGTAGAAATTGAATGACAAAAATAATCCTACATGGTAACCTTGATTCTCGTGTCCTGAAATAAGAAGGTGTCTCAGAGTCAGAATTTTTATGATACGTACATATTATGCACGTAACGTACCCTTCATCGTGAAAAGATATTTGATATTACCAAAGTTGGGTTGGTGATACAAAATATGGCATACATACGAATGCCGCCATTTTAAATAAAACTAAGTTGCTTCACCCTTTATATTTTGGAATCTTTTTAGTGTTTATTAGATCCCATAGTTGGGTTGGTGATTTCTCTTTTTTTTCTCTCAATTCAATTGCCGTTTCCCAATCTCTTCTTCTGCGTGGAATCAAATAGACAAGATCAGCTGTCAAAAAAAAAAGATCGCCATCCATGCCTAACTGCCAAAAACATGATTTATAGAAATAGAATAAATGACAAAAATAATCTTACATGCTAAGCTTGATTCTCGTGTCCTGAAATAAGAACGGTGTCTCAGAAATTCTATAATGGTTGGAAAAAAGCATGAGACATCCATTCGACGTGATCCAACATGTAAAAATAGGAGGTACCATTGCCTAGAGGTATTAAATAGGTGAGGACAGCACCAAAATTAAGTGGAGCAAGTATCAAAATATGTGGGGCCAGATTTATTTTTTATTTTTTGATTATGGGTAAATTGGTAATTTTAGCATCTTCGCTGAAGGGCAAAGAATGATTTTTCCGTCCCCATCCCTGTGTGAACCCATCGCTCCTATCTCAGTCCAGTTCTTTTCCCCCTTTGCTGAAGCTCCCAGACGGGCTGCTGCAGGGACGATGTGGCCGGCGAGCGCGCACATCATCACGGCGTTGATCGGCTCCAGGGTGCTCTCGCTGGGCTGGGCCATCGCGCAGCCGTGATGCTGCTCTTCTCGCTCGTCACCTACTAGTTGTTCACCGATTGCTACTGCTCCGGCGACCCCTGCACCGGCAAGCGAAACTACACCTACATGAATGTCGTCAACGCGAACCTCAGTGCGTGTGCTCTCCGCCTTCGCCCCTGCTTCTCATGTCTCTAGGCCTTCCAAGTTGAAGATCGATCAGCTAGAACTTACTCTCTGGCCTGTGCATCTCTGAACTAGAATTTCGTCGACCAAGCAGGTGGCATCAAGGTCCAGATCTGCGGGTTCCTGCAGTAGCAGTGCGCCAACATCGTGGGCGTGGGCGCGTGGCCATCGGGTACACCATCACCGCCTCAATCAGCATGCTGTGAGTGAACACAGAGCCGCGCACGACTCGTCTGCTCTTTCATTTGCTCATCTGGACAGTGCAGGAACGTCGTGTGACTTGACGATGGTGTGGTGGTGGTGCACCGCACCGCATGCAGGGCGATCACGAGGGCCAACTGCTTCCACCAGAAGGGCGTGGCCTCTATCGGGTCGAGACTTCGGGGTGGCGGCGCCGGCGCCCTATCGTCCGAGCGAACGATGTCGCAGAGGGACCAGGAACACCTACGAAAATACCCTCAATATTACAAATTATATTTAATAAATAATGTTTCTCAATTAGTTAGCTAAAAACTAGAAAAAAAATGAAAGTACCTGGAGGTACCAAGGTACTTTTACAACCATTGTAAAAGATCTCTACTTTGGAATCTTTTTAGTGTTTAGATTAGATTACATACCTTATATTTTCAGAAATAGGGAGAATACTAAATGATACAAGTTGCACTGCATTTTTAACAGTTGGTACCATAACTTTGTTCAATCCTAAACAATTGGTGAACTTATATTAAATAATAAGGTAAACTTTCCTATGAAACATTGTGGGAAAAAAATATGTCTAAGATGCTTCGCATATATAGCTAGTTAAAGTGGTATTCTCACGTGTCGTTCGTTATACGTGAAACACATGTGAAAATGGTTGCATGCATGTCCTTAGAAAACTTATCACTTTATTAATCTCTTTATTTGTTCATTAAGTTTGAATTTTGCAATGAAATTTTATGGACTGATATATCATGTTCATCCCCATCTCTCGCAACAGTCTTACCAAACTTGTGGAAAAATATTCAGGGCAAACCTTCTACCTAGTGGAATCATGAAAATCCTTTAGAAAAAAAAAACATACTTAGGAGTTCTCAACACATTTGAAACTTCGATTTAAAAAAAACATTTGAAACTATGCACATCCATAGTGCATCTATAGATGTATATTGTACAAAAAAATTTGAGATTCAAACTCGTTTTTGTAAAAACTCATATGAAAGTAACAAATTTTCACTACTACAATAAAACTTAACCAAGGCGTTTGGCAAAGGGGCTCGAAGGCGGGCGGGCTGGTTGCCCGCCTCCGTTATTCGGTGGTCGGGCAGCTGACCCAGCGACCGCCTCGGTTAATCATTAATGGAGGCGGGCACCTTAAAGTGTCCGCCTTGGTTAATATCGATTAACAGAGGCGGTTGTCCTAACGCAACTGTCTCGGTTAATGCATTAACCGAGGCGGGCGCCATAAATTCATTTTCGGAGGCGAGCGCCATAAATTCATTTTCGAGGCGGGCGTGTTATAAGGCCTAACTCCAAAAATGGAAGGCCCAGCTGAGAGACCGTATCAAATCCTCATGTATCGAGCTTATATATATCGGGCTTATATATATGCAGGATTAGGGTTTCACCTCTTCAATCCTCTCCCTCACTCTCTCTCTCTTTTCCTAGCCCGGCGTCCCTCCCTCCCTCGTCACGGGCCGACGCCCCACCCCGTGCCCCTCCCTCCCTCGCCGCGGGCAGCGCACCCTTCCTCTCTCTCTCGCGGGAGGCGGCGTGCCCGATGAGCGCGGTCCGTGGCCCCAGGAGCGCGGCGGGCGGGGTGGCCCGCACTGGCGCGCGGCGGCGTGTGGGGATCTCCAACGGTTGCGTCTCTCCTCCGAGCACGGCGCCCCCTCCCTGTCCCTCGTGCGTCGGCCACCATATCCAGCCTCCAACAGGCCACCGGCGGCGGATCCAACCACCGGAGGTGGCGGGGAGTAGATCCAGTCACCAGCAGCGATGGGGCGTGGATCCGGCCATCGGCGGCTGCGGGCGCTTGGATCCGGCCACCACGGAGCGGATCCAACCACCGGCGGCTGCGGGGGCATGGATCCAACCACGGGCAACGGCGGCGCGCGGGACCGGGACTCGGTGGGCTTTTTTTTATTTTGTGAAACTATTTACGGAGGTGGGCTGCTTAACTTAACTGGCCTTAAGGTGTCCACCTTGGTTAATCCATTGACCGAGGCGGGCGGACCGACCGCCTCGTCAGGGCGGATTAACAGTGACCTTTGCTGGGAAGGCGGATGGGATGACAGCCTCAGTTAATCATTTTTGCCCGCCTCGGTTTAGTTTTTTGTAGTAGTGTTTAGATGCATATGCACTAGAGGACAAAATTCCCATGAATTTATCTTCTAGTGCATGTGCACTTGAAAATTATTATTTTGATATGATTTTTTCTAAATTGAGTTTGAATCTCAATTTTTCTACAATGTATATCTACTATAGATGCGCAATGGATGTGTATAGTTTTCAGAGAACTCTAAAATATGATTTTAAAGGGGTTTTAACGATTCCACCTAGTAGAGGGTTTATGCTGAATATTTTCCCGCATCCCAAATCCTAACGTAGAAAACCAATCGTACACGGATGCCTAACACAGAAAACTAATCTTACACAATGCAAAAATAACATTATGCTGGTTTCTCCTTTGGATTATAAAATTATAAGGCCAAATACATGCTAGATACCGATGCAAGACGGGTTGTCTGCAAACCCGCGAATAGCCTTAATTTTTGCTCAAGATGGTCAAATTAAAGTCCCTCAAACTCCACCATCCTCCTAAAAGAGGTGATAAATAATGCATCTCAAATGTCTCCAAAATCCACCCACCTTTCACCACTGATCAACGGGTAGTAGCACATGACCAGCAACACACAAATGGCTAAATGCAATTGACTAGATGATCGACAGTCTACTGAGCATACACAGTCTACTGAGCATACAGTAGTTGAGCTTCTTATTTCCACAAAAGCCCCATAAAATTGGAGTATCCCTTCTCCCCTAATAGTATGGAAGTAGCAGCCCACAATCAGATGTCTCCATGAAGCATGCATGCATGAGATGTTCCAAAATATGATGCCTCTAGGAATTCTACTAGGAAAGGATACGACAAACTACCGCATCGTCGCCTGTCTAGCATAAACAAGATTTCACCAACAAGAGATGTTAGCACCGAGGGGCGTTGTCAATTGACGACTGACGCCTCAGGAAGGAAACATCACCCGCATGCATCATATCATGTAAGGATGCAAGCGAACTTGTCCGCGAAACTATAAATAAGCTTTATGTGTGCCGGTTTTGTAGGTTTAAAATCCGTAAGAGTTAAGATTATTTATGAACTTGTAGACAAACCGCTTACATCCCTACCATCATTGGCCTAATGACCGTCTTGCATTGTGCATGCACTTTCCCGTCCCCCAAATCCGTCGGGGAAGAGCCAAATCAATACGTCACCGCTAACCTGTACTGGCCTACCCGTGTCGGCCATGCCACATGTGACCAGCTCGGGCCCAACAACACGCAGGTCCGATGGCCCCTACCCTAGGGAAGCCCGCGTCGCTGCTAGCCTGTGATCAGGAGCTTATTTGGGCCTTGAAATCCACATGTGAAGCCACCGGAGGTTGTCCACGAGCCCCTTCTAGTAGGGCGGCGGGGCTTCGCTCCCGAAGTCCATCTCGTCGGCTCCTCCTCGCGTCCGGCGACCGTTTCCAGTGCCAGAGGGGGAGAGGAGCCGCGGGATGGATGGTCGGTGTACGTACCCTTAGCCTTGTTAGCTAGTTTGGAGTTAGGATTCTTTGCTTCGTTGACGGCGGCGCGAAGATCAGTAGTAGGTCCATGTGGTGCTCGCAGGGTGGAGGCGGCACTGCGTCCATGGAATAAGCTTCTCCGGCTCATTCTCCGCCTCGCTTGTGCATGCTCCGGTGCCCGTGAAGAGCTGTAGAGGTGTGAGCTCACCGGATCTAGAGACCTGGCTACTCAAGATTTCGTTGGGTTCTCTTCTTGTCCCTCCCTCGTCTCCGTCGGCATTTGCACCGATGCTAGCTTCTCCGGCGAGAGCCTTGGGAGGTATGTCTACCAATGTGTTCAGCCAAGCGTTCAACGACTATAGAGCATGTCGATGTGTTCGGTGTGCTGCTCTTGGTGGCAACGAAAATTTTTGATGTTTCTTCGTCGTGATGGAGGTCGGCTTCAAGTTGCAAGTACGGTGTGTCTCCTCTCCATCCTTTCGTATGATGGGAGCGTGTCGTGTGGATGCTCCGACCGCCGGTGGTGAAAACGACCGGGAGGATCTTGCAAGGACTATGCTGTAATTTTTCTTTCCCTCAAGGGTGTCTTTGTAAGAGCTAGAATGTAAACATTAAGATTTATATGTGAAATATAAACCCGGTTTCTAAAAAAAAGGGGCCCTTCTAGTCATTCTAAAAAAAAGCCCCTTCTAGTTTTGGACTGGCTGAGGCCTAATCTCCTTTGATATTGTTCAGCCTCCAAAAGTCAATTCTCAAACGTGTAATGATTTCATCAATCATCAATCAATAATATAATATAATGGACCCTATATGTCGTATTTCGTCTCACTCAGCAACATCCTCCAAATTTGAAGAGATATTAAATGCCTACTGGCATATAATTATAGGGCTTGGCTAGCGTACGGATGTCCGGATGCTTGCCCTCCATCCGGACACCTAGGCCGTTGTGCCTGCCTCGCCTGCTACACCCGCGCCGCTGCGTCTGTCTACCCACGCCTCGCCTGTTGCGCCCGCCCATGCCTGATGTGACTGCCAACCCATGCCTGCTGCTGTTGCGTGCCCACCTGCTGCTGCTTCACATGCTGAAGGCTATCACGCGCTCGCGTATGCACGTGGGGGCCACCAGCACCAGCGGGGACCGTCTCCGCCTGCGATCGCTTCCCGTGCCTAACATCGAGATGAGGCAGCAGAAGGCAAGGAGGGAGATGCAACATCTGATCTAGTTTTAAAACATGCAGATGCAACAATTATAACATACGTCTGAAGACCATGAAATATTAAAACATGTGTCTGAAGCACTTGAAACAATTGCAAACATACGCAACATTCAGAAAACACATGCAACATATGTATAAAAACATATGCAACATATAGATAAACACACTTGCAACATACGTCGAAAAAAAATTAAACATTGAGAACAGAAGCTTCCAACATACGTGTAGAACTAATGCAACATATGCAGCATCTCGATCTACTTTTGCAATATCCATCTAAAACACTTGCAACATATATCTGAAGCACTTGAAATGTAAGCTTGCAACATGCGTTTTCACCTTTCTTCCGTGTGACGCAGAGCAGAGCGGCGAATGGCCGGTTCCGGCCACCGGCGACCAAGGATGCTGGGGCAGCCTGGCAGCGGCCAACTGTGCGTGCGTCTGGCCTGGGCTCGGCCAGCGATGGCCTCCTCTCCTGGCCACCTAGCTTGGGAGCGGCGGAGGACGGAGCACGGCATGGCGCGGCGGGGACAGAGACACCGCCACAGTCGCCGAGCACGTGCATGGAGCTTGGAGGCGGAGGGCGAGGCGCCGACGACCGGGTCCAGTAGCAGCTGTAGTCAGTGGGGTGGCTGGCAGCATGCCTCGCCGGAGGATTCCTCCTACTCTCCACGAGGGACGGAGGCGCCGCGGGGTATGGGGGCACTGTGGGAATGGCGGCGGCGGCGCGCTAGAGTGCGTTGCGGCACCAGATAGAGGCGCCGCAAGGGATGGTGGCGGCGACGTGGCAGAGTGGCCCCGACGGATGGCCGCACGGCGGCGACGCGGCAGAGTGGCCCCGACGGACGGCCGCAGGCGCGGTGAAGCCACGATGGCGCGAGGCGGAGCCAGGAATTTTGCTTTTTTACGAGAGAGGCGGGCGAGGCAGAGTTTTTTAGAGAGGCCGGCGAATCGGAGTGGGAAGCCGTGTCCGATGGGACGAACACCCTCTTCTAAGCGTTTCCGATAATTATATGACTATGGCATGAATTGCAATGGAAATGAGTATTAAAAACATGTACATAGAGGGGCAGCAGAGGCATAGTTGTCTGGCGAGGAGTACTTGTTGAAGGGAGGGAGCATGATTCGTTCTCTGTAGAAAATGTAACCACTGAATTTCAAGGGAAATTTGTGCAAAAGTATTTTATTGTTTTTCTTACATTCATCCAAATCTACTACTCCTTCCATTCAAAATTGTAAGTTGTCTTAGACTTTTCAAGAAACATAAGTTGTTTTTAGCTTTTCAAGATACATAGCTTGTACTAATATCTAGACCTAGTGTATGTTTAGGTGCGTAGCAAAAGCTAAAAAAATCAAAACAACTTATAATTCAGAAACAGATGGGTTAATTCTCTCTGGATCCCAAAGAAAGAAATTCTCTAAATTGTATGGATTTTTCTGCTGTTTGTTGGGTGTCAATGATTTATTATCCTCCAACTAGAAATATTTGAAGCTCCAAATGGGCCCAACCGACTCCTAGCTTTGAGCTAGGCCGTTTGTACCAACGCCATCGCGTTAAAAGGCTGAGCCGTGATTCATCGACAGGTCCAACAAACCACCAACGTCATTTTGCGCCCCCTAGTTTATGCTATAAGCTAAATTTAAGACCAATCAAGTAATTATAAGTAGCCTGTTGCGCTGCCGAGCCGACAAACATTGCAGCACTTGTGGTCAGATTGAAACTGATGCTCATCTCTTCTTACATTGCAACTTTCGCTCGTGTGGTATGGTTTTCAACTGATCCAACTTCGGACTGACACTGCCTAATGAAGATGATGGAGTACAACTCATTCTGCCCATGTTTTAGTACTGACTCCGTTTCTGATTACCTGCTGCAAAAAAATTCTAACACTCTTATGGTCCATATGGAAAGCCAGAAACGACAAGAGATTCGACAGACAAAACTGGACACCGTGGCAGGTGCAGGTCTATCATGCTGTCGCTGCATACATCTCTATTGCAAATGCAAACTTACCTGCAGGTGACGAACAGATGCAAAATACACGGCCAGCCACACCTGATAACAATGAGCACAGCGGACAGAGTCGAAGCAAGTAATGCCTCACTCCTCCATTCAACCCAATGCAGGTCACACACGGAACAACACGACATCTGCAGGGCAACGAATTCATTCATCGACAACAACCATTGCTTCAACCCAATCACCAGGAACATCTTGGCCCTCCAGGTACGAACCAGTTGCATCCAGGAAACACAACACACAGTTCAATCCGAACCCAGACGAACAGGTACACTTACCAAGCATCAAGATCATACACAATTCAACTGCCAGCCCTGCTACCAGGGCCAAGTTGCTACACAGATGCATCATTAATACAGAAATGCATCCACCACATAACATTTACATCAAGGGAGTGCTCTCAGATTCCTCCTCGGTTCTAATGGCAGAAGCAGCAGCTCTAGCACTCGCTGCAGCTGTCATCTCTCGGCTTCAACTGCAGGACACAAACTTCTTATCAAATAATCAAGAGCTGGTATGCTTCTTCAACAGCACAGATCACTCCAATCCACCGGATTGGAGAATCAAACATCCTACACAGCGCTTCATCAACTGCTTACAACAACGGAATCACAGGATCTTCAAGATAGCGAGGCATCTAAATCAGACAGCTCATACTCTAGCAAAACAGGCTTTCCTAGACATTCAGTCTCATCATGCTAGTCCATCTTTCACTTGTACAAATAGCGATAATGCCAACCAGTGCCTGTTGATGGAAGCACTGCAATAATTTCATGCTAACAGCTTGATGCTGTTGAAATAAATTCATGTTTCTTGTCAAAAAAAAAAACCAAATGAAAGAACTTTTTAAAACAAAGTGATATTTTCACACTAGCACTTCATTAACAACATTACCTGCAACATCAAACATTGGCAATAACTTCTGCATAAAGATTTAGTGCATTAAGATTAGAAAGTCAAACTGTGGCACTGTCGGACTGCCACAATTACACAAATCTTACAATAAACAGTTCATTTAGCAACCCCCCTACTTCAACACTGGAAAAAGAAAGACCTCCTCAAATTTAGCAGCAGACAAGAGTACGAGTCAAGCAGCAACTACTCAAAGGATGTGCATACACCTACCCCTCTTTCTTCACGTCCTGTTAGTTTGAACTTATCAGCAGGCTTATCAGCTAGAATCTACAGTATTTTTCTCTCACAACGAAACAGCTTCAGCCGGCTTATCAACCGACTTTAATACCAGCCGAACAGGCCAGCTAGAAAATGATGCACACGCACACCTGTTCTTCCACTACAGTTCCACTGGAGCAGTGTGGTTTGCATGCTGCTCTTCTTTTCTACCTCAAGAATAGGATGGGGTGCAGGTCATCCTGGATTCTCTTCACCCGCACACCGCTGATGACCTTTTCCAATCTATTATAACCACTTTGTGGTATTTTGAAAGGCTAGAAATGATAAAAGATTCAACAATAAAACCTGGTCCATATGACAGACACACAATGCTACACCTGCAGATATACACACATTGCCAATCTATACAAAATGTAGATGATGGACAGGTACAGCAGCAGATTACAACGGTGAAATGCCCTCAACAGCCCAGGGGGCAACTACAAAAAGATATTGATATGCAAATTGGTACACTCACTTCAATTGCAGGTGAACCACGGCTGGCACTGCAACCACAGCAACTACAACAACACAGAAGAATGGATTCTGCGCATGCCAACATGCACAGCAACAAGATGACTACAAACAACAACACACAACTGCAATTACAACCTATTCGATACGGACGACCTCCGAGCTACAAAGTCAATCTACCAACTTTACTACAGGGACCAAGATGCTTCATAGATGCACCTCTGGAACCAGATCCAACCACAACATGCAGAGAAGCAGGACGTGGAGTGATCATAATCAACTCCCAAATCTGTCCAACACAATCAATTCACATCCGAGCCGCCATCACCAATGTATCATCAGGACTCATGCTGAGGCAGCGGCAGTAGCCTTTGCAGCAAGATTTTCCACTCTGCTCAGCGTACATGATTCGAATTATCTGTCAGACAGTCATGTACTG
Organism: Miscanthus lutarioriparius; assembly: GCA_904845875.1. Classification (NCBI taxonomy): domain Eukaryota; kingdom Viridiplantae; phylum Streptophyta; class Magnoliopsida; order Poales; family Poaceae; genus Miscanthus; species Miscanthus lutarioriparius. The sequence goes on along the minus strand of CAJGYO010000003.1, from coordinate 87,251,519 downwards.
GAGAATTTCTTCTATGCTGCCAACTTAGCTTCACCACCAGACCGAAGAATAAAACCTTTCACACAAGATTTCATCAAGCAGAGAACCAAAACAAGGTCTACAAGATTGACATTGCTTTGAATATCTCAGCTCAATCTTTAGCTAGACAAGCAAAATCTTTTGTAGCCTCCATCCCACCCAACCTTCTGTATCCTACACTCACTCTGCTCATGCTCTCCGGTGCCCAGTAAAGGAAGCACTGATTACTGTAAATTGGATTCCTTTCATGCTACTGTCCGTACTCTGCTCTTAAATGAATGAAGTCTCTTATAAAAACAATACCATTGCCAATTACTTGAGGATGAAGATTCAGTGGATTATAGATTAGTAAGTCAAACTGTGGCACTGTCAGACTGCCACAATTACACAAATCTTACAATACACTTAGTTCACTTAGCAACCCCCCTACTTCAACACTGGAAAAAGGAATCAAGCAGTAACTACTCAAAGGATGCACATACACCTACCCTTGTTTCTTCACATTCAAAGGGATCGGTTTTAGACAAATCATGGGCATGATTAATATGCATAAAGTTGTGCTCACAAATTTTAGTAGTAAAATAAAACCGAGCACATCTTGAAGCCTTTTTCTCCAGCTGGAGCAGCTGATGCTGCTCTGCAAGAAATCTATCAGTCACATGGTACCTTCGACACTGAAATGTCATTGACTCCAGCATCTTTGCATTCAGTACAAAGAATGTTGCAAAGTTAACTTGTGACCTTATACCTCGATAATTAGTCAACACAACGGTCTTGAGACGGATGTCAAGGCATTTGATAAGATTATGATGTTTACGGCGCCATAAATTCTCGTCTCTCCCCTTGGATGACTGAAAAGGAAACAACAGTATACAAACACAACTAATTCAAGAAGAATTGACACAATATTAAGTCAGATCCAAAGAATACATGAACACAATGAAATAATCCCTGTCCCAAAATAGAAGTCGTTCTTGCTTCCTGAGAAGTCAGTTTTTTTTTTACTTTGACCAATTATATATAAAAGAATATTAATATTTATAATACATAATTAGTATCATTAGATAGATTGTTGAATATATTTTAATAATAAACTTATTTATAGATATAAATGTTGCACGTATTTTCTACAAACGTATTCAAAGTTGAGAAAGTTTGACATGCACACATGCCATAACGACTTCTATTGTGGGACGGAGGGAGTACTAGTTTAGTATGTTTACCTCGATATACAACTTCTCCAAGCATGGGAAGCATCTCATTAGGTCAATAATCACATCCAAGCTAAGATTGAAAATATAGACTGCTAAAATCTTGACAGTACATGCCGGTGTTGTCGAGTTAGTGACCCAGAATCCCTTTATGTTGTATGGCTGCATGAAACATGCGTTAGCCCATCTATAAATTTTCATATTTTTCAAGTTTTTTTCTGCAAAACTGAAAAGCAACTCAAAACCTGTAGGAAAGAGGTAGAAATTAAGAGGTACATCAATAATCATAGAGCCCAGCGCAAGCTTGTAGTAGTCAAAACAACTTAGGCAACCCAAGGTCTCCAGATTGGGTGCTGAAATAACTGATACTCGCAGTTGTGTGCCCGTTCGTGATGATGGGAGATACATAATCCTTTTAAGGCGAGGGGCATCCTCGATGATGAATTCTACTAAGAACGTCACTGTTGGTTCATCCCCATCATTAGCATCCACCCCAATGCTTGTAAGGCTAGCTGAGTTGATCCTGACACAGCGGAAGCCAAAGCTTCTGCGAAGCAGCAAGCCCTGGAGGACGGGAGAACCAGCAATGATGCTATGCAAGGAATCCTCTGAAATGCTGACCCATTGAAGTGCGAGCTTCTTGAGCTTGGGGAACCGAAGCGCCTGGGCGACATCGTTAGAGAGGTGGCAGTGGCTGAGAGTGGCGACGCAAAGGCATGACGAGAACCGGAAGATAGACACAGGCGGCGGTGGCGGTTGCAACACCTCCGTCGCAAATAAGCCGATCCAGCAGTCAATCTCCTGGAGGTTGTCGAGGGCGGGGGATCGGAGCCATGCATCCACAGTGGCGGGGTGGTCCTGTAGTCGTTGTGCGGGGAAGCGAAAGCGGCGACCGGGGCCCTGGTGGGCGGAGAGGATGCGGGAGACGACATCGATGGTGAGGGGGTCGCTGCCGTCGAGGTTGAGAGGGGCGGAGCGCCAGAGATGGCGCCAACGGGTGGCCAGGATTCGCGTGCGGGCGGCATCCTTGGTGGGGAGGAGAGAGATGACCTCACCCAGAATGGCGTCCGGGAGGCCGCTGATTCGGTCCACCCCATCTTCTTCTTCTCCGCCGGCTCCAGACGGCGGATCTTCAATATAGGGTTCGTCTCCTCCGGCTCCAGGAGTACTGGAATCAGGCGCACTCGTCGCTGGTACCAGCGGCGAGATGTTTGCTCCACCCCCCTGTTCCGTGCTCTTGGGCGTCTCCGTCTTCTTTCTCTTGGCACGGCGAGGCGCCGCCGCCAGAGGCCGGTGGGTTGATTTGGGGCGAGGCGGGTAAGAGCATCCCAGCAGTCCCAGATATAACTCCCCCCCCCCCGGTAAGATAGTATCACTTTCACGAGTTGCTCCAGCAGCAGCTCAATATATCTCCCTTATTAATACCTATATAAAAGGTGAGTTTCACAGTAGTGTAAGAGAAAATATAACTGAAAAATAATAACTAGTTGGGATGGTCTCTATAATATTGGAGAGTTGTATCTCTCTCTTTCTTTGAGGAAAGATGAGAAAAATATTAGTGATCACTAAAAAAAAGGTGAGGTACTATAAAATTACTGGAGCAAGAAAAAAAAATAGTTATTTCTAATATGACAGTTTTATACAAATATGTGGAGGTAGTGTGGAACTACGGGAGATGCTCACTACTTTTTTAGATTATTGAGATAGATGCTCCAACAGATAAAAAATCTCCCTCAATAAATAGGACCCACATGTTAGATTAATTTTTTTTATCTTACCTTTCCCTTTCATGTCGTCTTCTTCCTGCTGCGAGTCCGCACCACCGACGCGCCCATCATCCCCGTCCCGGTCCTGGCTACCACCGCACCACCGATGCGCCTAGCCCCCTACCCTCCTCCACCTCTAGCCAGCCCAAGCCATCGATGGCGCCCCTGGCCATGGCCACGACCATGGCGCCTCCTTTCCTCTACCTCTTATCCCACGGCCATGGAGAGCTTGTCTTTTTCGTGTCACGCCTCCTCCACCGAGCTCGAGCTAGTCATGGCATGGCGAATGAGCTCACAGATCTTAAAAGGGCGAGGTGCGGTCGGCTCCAGCATTGTAGGTACCCATGGCTCTAGGCGCGGCAGATTTGAGAAGGCCATGGGGCAGCGACAGCGGTAGCGGCCAGCTCCAACGCAGCAGCTCCATGGACGCAGCCATGGATGGATGGAGGCGGACTTGGGGAACCCCCAATGGGCGAATCGGTCCCGCGATTGAGATGGAGGTGGAGCGGCCGGATCCTACGTGGCCGGTGCCGCTGGATCCCGCGACGGAGATGGAGGCACGATGCGGCCGGTCGACGGCCGGCGAGAGCACTGGGAGAGGGAGGCGAGAGGGCCACCGCCCGCCACCACCCTAGCCACCACCACGCCCGGCCCCGCCGCCCGTGTCACGCCATCCATGCCTAAGCTTCACCATGCCTAGCTCCGTGGCGCAGCTGCACCCGCCAGCTGCTACTGGCAGCGTTCTTGCGATGGCCAAATTCGAGCGCCATGGCTGTGCAGAGAGGAGGAAGCGACAGTTATGGTGGGCCCCCCGGTATTAGGGGAGATACAACTCCCCCTTCATTTGAGGGGAGATGGGCTGTTTTTTGGTGGCCACCAAAAAAAGGAGGCCATATTGGGGAGCTGCTGGAGCAAGAAATTTGCCTCATCTCCCCCAATATGACAGGTTTATGGGGATTAGAGGTCGTATTGGGAAACTACTGGAGATGCTCTAAAGGGCCAAACGACGGTTGTCTGAAGCTCCGTAGGGTTTGGGTGCGTGCAGCATCAAAGAGGCCTCCCGTTTCCAGCCCATGAGCCCAGGCAACGAATTTCGATTTTCTAATGCAGCACAACTGGTAGATTGGTAGACGATAATGTTGCAAACTTTGAGTCATCTACTCATCTATATTTTTTGGCTGATCTTTTCATGCATTTTTTTCATGGGGGACATGAGAAGGGATGGGAGCACATGATATGCTCTCTACAACTTTGGTATCGTTATCTCACAATTTAGTGTTCAATAGATTAGATCATATGGTAAACAGAGTGAGACTTCAATGTCTGGAACCAAGACGAGCCACAAGGCCAACGATTGGTTTGGAGGCACTGCTAGAGAAAACTAGTCAGTGGACTCTGATCCCTCCAAATTGTCGTTTGGTGGACGGAAACATTACTAAAGCTGGAATCAAAACCTAGAATCAAAAAGCTTTGATCTAGCCAAAGCTTGAGACTAGAATGGAACTTCATCGCCACTGCTCTTCTACGTAAAGGGTTTCATGGTCATTTCATCAGCCTCATCCAACCATGCAAATCACGCCTTCTGGCCAACCTTCTGAACCTTTTAGACCGCAGCGTGGCATTCGCCAGGGATGCCCTCTGTCACCTTATCTTTAGGCCATTGCAATCAATAATCTGTCCACCAGGCTACAGAACGAAATGCAACCTAACAATCTTTAGGGAGTCTCCTTAGGCCTGATATGCCCACCGATCCTTTGTGGCCACGCTTCTATGGTCGAGGCTAATGCAATCTGTCACATCATACAAGAATTCTGCTCTGGAGAATTCCAAATCTCCACAAATCATCCATACTCTTCAGTGCCAAAGTGTACAATACTACAAAAAATGAAAACAAAACCATCTTCCCAGTAAATGATCCGGCTCCAAACACCATGCACCTTGGACATCATATCCTCTTCACCCATCAAGACAAAACCAAAATTTATGATTTCATTCTAAACAAGTTTAGAGGCAAACTCACTACTGTCAAAGCAAAGAACCTCAACCATGCTGATAGACTAACTTATATCAACTCTGTTTTGACATCCATTCACATCTATTATATGTCTTTGCAGGAAAAGATAAATTCAATCATTAGACAATTCTAGTGGGCTAGCATCTAGGATGGCAACCCAACATCCCCCATTGCCTTCCACTCCTAGATGACATCTGCCAACCGAAGAAAAATAGTGAATTAGGCATCAGAGATCTCCATGCAGTCAATAAAAGCCTCATCCTTCACACTGCTTGGAACATTTGCCCTGTTTTCAGCACTACTTCAGCAGTACTTTTCAGCGAAGGAATGATGTTTTCTCTCACAACAAATCAGCATCAGTAGCAGGCAAATTTCAGTGAAACGAACAGGGCCATTGCGATTGCCAAAAATAATAATCTCACTCAAATTCTCAAAGAAAAATACTTTCCATACAGTTCCTTATGGACCGCCAAATATCTCGGTCCATGGTCTGTCTTTTGGTCTTTCATCCTTCAGGTAAAAGACTTTTTACATCAAAACTGTATCTATCAAATCCATAGTGGTCGATTCAACCCAAAACTCCATGCCCAACTCTGTTGCAAATCTTTGGCACCCAAACTTGGAACAATGATCTTCTCTCTAACATGTTTAGCCAGGAAGCAGTTAATACGATCATGCAGGTACCCACAATCCACAGCCAGTGGCGGAGCCACTGCCTGGCCACCCCGGGTGGCCGGCCGGGCTCGTTGCCGATGTTCAAAGGGAAGTTTTCTTTATATATCAAAGTAGATCTCTATAATTTTCTAGCTAAATATTTTTGTATAATAAGAATTGCCCAGGCTCCTAAAAACTTCTGGCTCCGCTAATGTCCACAGCCAAGAAAATGACATACTCATACGGAAGCGTGCTCCTAGAAAAAATCTCATATATCAGTAAATTATGGTTACCCTGTCTCAGGCGACTCGGGGAGCGCCCGTGAAAGCCCTAGTTTGGTTTTCGATAATTGATGAAACCCATTTGACTAACCCTATGCTCTAAGTGTAAATTTGAGATAGGTTGGTCCAATCCAAGTGATAGAGCAAGATGAAGTCCATGGTTGTGATGATGGATATGAAATGATGATCAAGCTCCAAATTTGGAAAAGAAGACAGAGAAAAACAAAATGGACTCACGGCAAAGGTATATTTGATAGGGTCATTTTGTTTTGCCACTCAAGACATCTTAGCAGGTGTGAGTGAATTTAGGATAGATGGTTTTACTATTAAGAGGGGAGCTCTTATCGGACAACTCGGTCATCTAGTGCCACTAGGTGTTGGACTTCATGCATTGCATTTAGGGCTAGTGCACATTCGGTGAGAAGTGATTAACCTTTGAAAAATGATTGTGAAAATGCTAACACACTTACACGTGACGGTGGAACACTTGAAGTGTTAGCACATTTTCAAAGGGGAAGAACAGAGGCAAAATTGAAACCACGCTCAAGGTGCTGCCCCTGGAGGCACCGCCGTGCTCTGTCCGATGCACCGCTACCCCTAGGGCGGTGACTGGGTGGCTCGGTCTATAGCAGCATGCATGGGGTGGTCACCGCCCTTGGGAGGGCGGTGCACCACCAGGGGATGTTCGGTGCCACCGCCATTTATTTCCAAAGAGTGGGGTAAACCGGGATGGGCACCACCCATGCCTATCCGATGCACTGCCCCATTTTTCCAGAGAGACCTGGTTTTAGAGGTTTGGTTGGGCTGGTCACCGCCCCCTTAGGGCGGTGCCACCGCCCCCTGTCCGGTGCCCCAAACTAGCCATTGAGATCGACCATTGGAGGGCACCGCCACCCCCTGTTTGGTGGCACACTGCCTTGTCCGGTGCCCTCACAGAATCTGTCTCCAAGGGGTAACAGCTCTATTCTTTGGTGAGGCTTATAAATAGCCCCCTTGGCCGGCCATGGCCACTCTCTTGGAACCCCAAAGTGCTGAGATTTCATATTGTGAGCAAGAAAACACACTCCACTCACTTCTACACTTGATTTCTTCATCTTGAGTGAGATTGGAGAGCCTCCAGTGTATTGTATAGTGGTTTTTCATCTTGTGGCACTAGTTGAGCATTTTAGGCCATTGGATTTCTTGTTACTTTTGTGTTTGCCGACACCTAGATGGTCCGGTGTTTGGAGGATTGTTGAGCAGCTATTGGTGGTTGTTGTCGGCTCCGATCATGGTGATTGTGAGGGGTTCTTGTGCCTTCCCCGTGGGAGATCGTGAAAGGTAACTCTAGTGGATTGCTCGTAGCTTGTGGATCATCATCTTGTGTTGGTTGTGCGGCACTCGATTGCGGGTTAGGCGTGTGATGCCTATTAGCGCATGAACCACCAAGTAAGTGAATCGCTACAACAAGGACTAGCTTGCTGGCAAGCAAGTGAACCTCAGAAGAAAAATTATTGTGTCAATTGGTATTCATTGTGATTGATTTTTTGCTTGCCCGGTTCGGTATACACCCCACTACCTCTCTTGTATTACATTGAGATAATTTCATGTGTGCCACTGAATGATTCTATAATTCCGGGTGTGCCACTAAATGTTTGGTCTGGACATGAGTACCATCAGAAATATTTTTACATTCCATGCGTGAATCAACACAGTCAGACTTTCTTACGAGGACTAGCTTCGGGTCTTGCGGCAGTGTGTCAAGCTCGGGTGAGGGCAGCGCGCGCAAGCTCTAGTGAACCTCGGCGCTTCGAAGAAAAAGCGTTATTGTGCTCACAATTGGTAAAAGGCATTGTGAGAGAGATTTTTTGGGAGAAAGGGGAGGCTGGTGGGTGGGGCCCAGCAGCAATGTGATGGGAGGAGAGATGAAGGAGGGGCATAAGCATCTTTTTATGCTGCATTCTAACGGCTGTTAGATGGCAGTGGCACACATGGAACGTAAAAACATTTCTAGTGGCACTCATGTCCAGACCAAACATTCAATGGCACACCCGGAACTATGGAATCATTCAGTGGCACATACGGAATTGACTCTATTACATTCATATATTTATCTTGTGTAGAGCTTGTGTTAGTCTATCTAGTTTAGTAGCTTAGCTTAATTAGTTGTAATTAGTTTCTAGCTAGCTCAAATAGTGTAGAGAGTAGTGATATAGCCATTGTGTGCTTAGTGATCATAATTAACAACAATTGTTAGTAGGTGGATTGCCTTTTGAGTAGAGCTAGAGCAAAACACATTTCACCGTTTAGTTGACTAACAAAGTTGCTCTAGTGTATTTGTAGAAATTTTTATAGGCTATTCACCCCTGTCTAGCCATTTAGAACCTTTTAGCCTAGCCACCGTCACTGAGGGTTCTGCCCTAACTGCCTGTCCTCCCACCGTTGCTGCTTGCCGACAAGCGGCGGCGGCGGCTAGCGGTGGTGCCCAAAAGGTCACTGCCACGGCTCTCCCCAACCCTCTTTTCTTCCTCAGCTCTTCCCCAAGCTTCGTGGAGCTCCCATGGTGACCGACATCGAGGTTAGTCATTGGATCTAGTGTCCCCATGCTTCCCCAGTCCCTGCCATCTTCATGTTTCCTGTGCCTGTTTGGGGGCTGGTGGCCACGATGCGCGCGAGGGGGGCAAGCCCCTGCCTGGCCAATGGTGGCAGCCTAGGTGCAACCCTTGCGTGTGGCTGAGATGCGGCTAGGGCATCGGCCAAGGAGGCCCTAGCGTTGCCTCCTATGCGGCTGTCGATGCCGGTAGGGTGTGATCCAAGGACACATGACCAAGATGTAGCTAGCGCGTGGGCCAAAGGATGGTGCCCAGCACTCCCTCCTGTACTGCCATTGGCACCAGCAGGGTGTGAACCAAGGGGGTAGGGCCCCTGCGCGTGGCTAAGACCTTGCGGCTCCAATCAACGTTCATTCGGGTTCGGTTCAGTTCCTTGGCCGTGTGCTTGCTTCCTCACCATGGACTAGCCCAATTTGGAACGGTGTCAGCTGCGGTGCTTGCTTCCTGGTGTGGTGCAGAGGTACCATGCTTGCAACACTATGGACGTCAAGGGTGGTGAAGAGCCTGGCCTGGTGCTACGATGGTTGTGGTTCCTAGGTGAAAACCTTGCTCTTGGCTGCTTGCGGTGTGTTGACGACGATGGCACTCTTGGCGTCATGTTCCATCCTGGAGGCGTCGCTATGGGAACCACTACTCCAGTCGTGTGTCATGGTCTTTGTGGCCACTTGTCATCGCCTGCAGGGTTGTTGTCTTCGCCGTCCGCGTCCTCGACACAGTGCCAGTCCTTGTTGGTCCTCGACTCATCGCTGGTCCTTGTTGGAGCTCCCTGTGTGCTTTTATCAATGGTTGGTCCTACAGTCATTTGGGTCGTCCTGGTAGATGCTTTGCTACCAATCGTTTAGCGTTTATGGCGAATGGTTTGCCGCTGTCATTTCTCTCCCGACAGATGCTTGGTCGTAGTTGGCTCCTTCACTGGTAGATTCTTTGCTACCAGTCGTTCAACTGTTAGGGCGGATACTTTGCCACTTCAAAATTGTTGGCGGTCCTTAATGACAAAATCCGACCGCCAATTAATATCCAAAACAGGAGAAATAAATAAACTTTTGACACATATGCCTTTACTATTAACCTAGTTCCACTTGTATTGGAAGAAATATGTTTTGTAGGACATACAAGTGGAAAAGGCGCAATTTGGAAAGCGTAATGCAGAAATGCACAATGGAATAAAAGGAAAAAGCCCACCTACACATCAAAACTGGGCCGAGCACCACCGAGGAAGCAACTCAGGCCTAGACAGCAGCCCACCAGAGCAAGGCGGTGCCCAGCGAGGCCAGCTAGGTTGTGCCCACACCCTGGCCACTGCCTCTCGAGCCCACCTTGCTACGGCGGTTGCATGGCGGCATGCAAAGGTCGTCTACGACGGTTTCCTATTTTATTAGCCCCTAAATTGACCACTAAGTAGTATAAATAGGGCGGTGGTGCTCTCATGTAACACACACCTCATTGGGCTCTACACCTCCACCTCCACTTGTACTATTTTTACTTTTTAGTACTATTTTGTGAGCAAGGCAAAGCTATCAAGGAGAGCTTGGCTCCATGGAAGAAAGGATCTTTGGTATGAATACTACAAAAGGCTCTTCCAAAGTCTTGCTCTCATTTTATCATAGTAGTGCATATGGACTAGACTATAGTTCTCATGTTATATTCTTGACATATGATCTAGCATATAATTTGTGTGTTATGATCTTAACATGTGCAACTTTATGCTTAAACATTCATATAACTTGTATGATTAGAAATAGAGCTAAATTGAGGTGGCGGTTCGTTGTTCCTTCGGGTTTGCTCATGTCCTATGCTTGTCGATCCATAGGGTCAGAGTTCGGGGGATGTGGGTAGTTTCTTTGTACACGGGCGTGGTGCTCGGGTGCACGGGAACCTTCGGATATGATGGTACCCCCGGTTGAGGGGTAGACGGCAGGTGGTGACAACCCTGTCCATCCCTTGTAATCCCCTATGTTTGGGTATTGTGTAGGAGTCTTAAAGTCTCCCTGGTTTGCTGGCAGACCAGTGCCTGGAGATCTCCTTGTCCATCTTACACTTAGTTCTAACTCTAACCATGTAACTTGTATGATCATCAATGGTTCTTTGCGCGACTATTTTAGAACATGCCTGCTCCACTTAGGAACATTCTTTTATTCTTTGTTTTCCTTTTATCCTTGAGGTTGGCCCAAGTGTGTGTCCACTATCCTGAATATACCATTTTTATCCCTGTCATCAACTATTTGTTTAGTATGCAAGTATGTAATCTTGTTCATATCCATGCTAGACTATTATACCTTGCCCTCCTTTGGGAAAATATAAATAACGATACCATGAATACTTTCAGGTGAAATGCTACAATGATAGATCCATCCGCTTGTGGATATTTTCTATAATCGTTGAGAACTATCTTTGTTGGTGTTTCTTGGCGGTGTCGCTAAGGTTTACTAAATCTTAGTGATGGTGCTAAGAAATACCAACAGGCATTTCTGGCGCCATTGCCAGGGATGGATTCCATCTCCAAACTTGGTAGTGACGTTAAGAAATGCCAACAAGCATTTCGGCGCTGTTGCCGAGGGAGGGCATAGGTTAAAAGAAATAAAAAAATCTAGTAGGACATGATCATGATCACATGCATGTAATGGTAGCCATAGTTTATGCAGGCTTACTCTGCTTGTTTTTTCCCTATTGTGGATGGAAACTGGATAGTGTATGACCGATTTTGTCTTGCCAAAAAATTACACCGATAATCCAGAGGCGCTCTTAAGGAAGAACATGTCCCGTACTGCTTCTTCCTCCGCTACTCCGCCGGCAGTTGAACCAGTCACCCCCGCACCATCCGCTACTACCACTATGGCCAAGTCACTCCGCGACTACTCCACCCCCGTTGTTGCCAACATGCCCGTTGGGCCCGCTATCAACACGGGCAACGAAAACATCGAGCTCTGGACTTGCCTAATCATGATGGTGTAGGCAAACCAGTTCTGTGGTTTGCCTAGCGAGGACGCGAACACACACCTACAACACTTCCTTGAGCTGTGTGACACCATTGTCATAAAAGACGTCACACCAGCAAGCATCAAGCTCCGCCTATTTCCCTTCTCCCTCGCGAGGAAGGTGAAATAGTGGTTTTACAAGGAGAAGGAAGCTGTCAACACGTGGGACAAATGTTCCGTGGTGTTCCTCATGAAATTTTTCCCCATGGGAAAAATCAATGCCCTGAGGGGGAAAATTTCAAACTTCGAGTAGAATTCCATGGAATCTATACCCGAAGTGTGGGAGAGGTTGCAGGATTACATCCAAGCATACCCGCACCACGGGATGGAGAACTGGCTCGTGCTCTAGAACTTCTATGAGGGGCTGACGCCCATGTCGAAGGGGCACATAGATGCCGCTACTGGAGGAATGTTCCTTCCCCTCACCATCAATGAAGCCACGGCTCTCATTGAAAAGATGGTGGCAAATCAAAGCTGGGGGGAAGAACAAAAACAATGAAAAGGCATGCATACCGTGATGGAGGCGGATATGCTTGCCGCAAAAATGGACTTATTATTGAAAAGACTTGACGAGCGTGCAGCCGACAAGGAGGCAATGAAAGGCACTATCCAAGCCATAGACTCACAAATGACTTGCGAAGTTTGTGGAAATGTTGGACACTCGGGGAATGACTGCCCCGAGACCCGAGAAGAAGCATCATAGATCAACAATGGGTTCCGACAGCAGAATGATAATGGGTGGAACAATCAATCCCACCCCCCAAGGAGGTAATAATAATTACAATTCAAATTTTAATTCAAACCAAACTTCCTTGAAAGACCTGGTCTTAGGCCAGACCAAAATAAATGAAAGCCTTATAAAAAAGCTAACATATAATGACAAAATGCTAGAAAACATAAATATTAAAATTCAAGGTTTAGCTTTTTCTATAAAAATCAACTGAGCTTTAACAAAATGATAGAAACACCACTACTACAGATTGACTTATCACTAACTCCACTTTTACTGTCGTTGCGATAGAAGCAATGGTGTGATACCTCCATCGTCGGTTGATCGATAGCAAGGCCTCCTAAGGGTGGAAACCGGCAGTTGAAACTGCTACCACTGATAGGTTAATGGTAGATGCGGCAATGGTATTAGGGTTGCATTTCCACTGTCGCATGAAAAGTTGGGCTGACTGGGATACGTGTTTTGGTCGATGGTCCAAAACTAGAGTTTGGTCAACCAGTGGTAAAAATTCAGCGTGACCGTTGAATGCCCATAACTTCCAAGGCCGTCAAATCACCATTACTTCCGCCGCCTAAAGCCAAAGAGCTATACCCACTGCTCTACATATTCTTCAAGCCCGATGCCCTCTGAAACCACCCCTCTTCTTCATCCATCATCCCCTTCTCTTCCAATCTACAAAGAAAATATTGGACAGCCCCATCAAGTTTTCAAGCAGCCCGTCATCTAGCGAGGATGACTTGCCAGCCCACCAGTCCTCCGAGGAGGATGTCTCATCCGATGACTAGAGGTCTTTTGATTATAGTCCTCCATGGAGCTCCAAGGAGGACCTAGAGGAGGACGACGAGGACGAGGACGACACGGACGCCAACACCGATGCCGAAGACGGCGACGATGACTCCGACTCTGACTCTGACTTCACCTCGCCACCTCCCAAGCGAGCGAGGCGAGCATGATCCTCTCTACGAGAGGATGATATGTTTAGATTAAAGTAGTTTATAGTTAGTATAAGTAGTTTTAATAGTTTAGGTTAGTTATTATGCTTCTGGATGAGTACAATCATATACTCGTCCAAATTGTATCTATATGTTACATATATGTAATGAATCAATGAAAAAAATTCTATTCCCGCAGATTTGATCTCTTCAATGCCACCTTTTTTATATGAAATGCAAAGCAAGTTCTTTCCAATACAACTTCCCAAATGCCAGTGCACGGATTTGATCTTTCGACGAATTTTTTTTGTTTTTTGTATATTTGTGAATGAAAAGGGAAAAAACTACCATGTACGGTTGTGGTTGTTTCTAGGAGAATCTAAAAGTAGTTTAACCACTGACAATTGTCATATTATAGCGTTTGATTAGCGTGGTAATGGTTGGCTTAATACGGACACTGTTTCACTTATCCCGTGTCGTCTGTTCTCGCCGCCGATCAATCTGGACCATCCGTTTGGCAACAAACCTAGAAGCACTCAGCCCATTCCCAACTCCCCTTAGGTCCTGTCGGTGCCTTGGCGGCGGTTCGACGAACTAAAAACCCCAATATGAAACTATTAGTTCTTGTTTACACCAAAAATTGGAAAGAGGAACGCGGGAACTCAAAGCTTCCAAGATTGTGTCATCAAGGAATCGATTAGATGTGAATCAGTATCAGCTGATTTGGATGCGATATCAGAATCAGCTATTTTATAGATGACGTCAGCAGACGAAGCCAATGGGCTATGCTTGAATGATGTCAGGAAGATGTGTCAGACTCTACAAATAAGGAAAATTAGGGTCCAAGTTATTGTTAAGTTAGGAAATTTTCTTTTATTCCAAGAATTATAATGAGTCATATTTGAGTAGGTTCTTATTTAGGTCCGGGTATAAATATTAGACCCTAGTTATTGTACAACGACATAAACACTCAATCAATATAATCTTTCCAGCTTTGGCCATCGCATTAGGAGTAGGAGTACTGTAGATCTCGATGGGTTCTTCAGCAAACAGGGCTGCATCGACTGATCGACCTCAAGCTTGCTTGTGAGTACCATCACAACCTATATTGTGTTTGTAAAGCTGTATCAGCTGATTGATCTTTTACGAGCTATAATATAAGTTAGTTAACGATCCATACTATTGTTTGTAAGGCCACGTCAGCTGATTGATCTCTTATGAATCATAATATAGATCAAAGTTACCGATCTTGTGTTAAATAACTTGTTTAATACAATATCAGCAGTTATCGAATCTGCTAAGATTAGTAAGATTTTCCTTGCTGTTTTTGGTTGATTCACCAGTTATCGATCTTGTTATAATTAATGTCTTATTAATTATAACAAATCATCTGATTGAGATAGAGATAGATCGGCATCATATTATCTTAATTGGTCGTCTCCCAATCTGGTCACGCTTTAAATCTTATGATTGATGGCTTAATCCCGCTAGATCGGTTGTTTTATCTCTATTTCAATCGAACATAGTGTGCATTCAAAGACACGTTTCAATCTTGAATGAACTCACTTGTTAATGAGATCTAATTTAATGACACTACTATAGCTGCATCGATCCGATCGAACCTCACTTGTAAGACTTTAGATTAGAAATTATTGATTAGTGGTTTTGTTCATGATCGAGATATGTACTCTATTTGTTTGCTATGCCTACATCGGCTATTTAGCCGATTGCCTATACCTTTACGTATATAGCATGTTTTCATAAATCTGTCGACATATAGATGGTTTTATAGATTCTTCGGCTTTAGTTTGTTATCATTATCATAGCTATATCGATCAGGTCGAACCTCACTATTGATGATAATAGATTAGATCCAGATTGTTTATGGATTCATTTACATTAGACAGTCGATTGTTCACATGTCATACTCTTTTCATCAAATTTATTGGCTCGCACTTTATTCTGATTATGTTCTATGTAGCTGATGATGTTTTCTCATATCGCTTCTTTGCTAATTATTAACTCCGTAATCGATTGATAACATCAATCGACTATTTGGTCATATATATTGGAATTTTAAGGAAAGATCTTCTGATTTTTGTATTTGGGTGTATTGTACTTGATTTTGTCTAGATTAATCAGTCACCATAAATCTGCTATGATCCATGAGCATCGGTTATTTTGATTCATATCATTATCATTTAATATTAGTTGATAATCCTTGATTTAAATATCTTCATTTCATGGATACGTCGGATATCGATTATTTAGTCGATAGCCTTATTGAATCGGTTATCTAGCCGTACATTTGGAACTGTCTGGAGCAACACCGATATGTTCCACCTTAAATTACTAATAAGATTTTCTCTCCTTGTCAATTATAGGTCAATTGACTGGTACGTCGTTGGGTTTTCAGAATCAGCTAGTTTTGTGTTGAAGCCAAGCAGATCTCTGGTCTCGTTCCGCTCAGATCTTCCAGCTTACTGTGTGTTGATCACATCGCTATTGAGGATAAAGATGTCATTGGTAAGGCTATAGAGGAGTTTCAAAACAAGTGTTGGTTGTCATACATCAAAATACGTGATAATAAAGTTATTCAGAAATATCCACTGCCGAGAGTTTTGATGCATGGACAGTCAGATACAGACGAAGCTGATGATAGGTGTTTCTTTGTAGAAGTTGTCAATAAATCTATTCATGATGCAATGCTGAATCATAACATAGCTTTCTTGAATACATTCCACAATACCATGAAGGAGGTGTTTCATGGATTTTGACTTGATCAGGTTGGACCGGCTTATTACAATATTTCACATCCGTCGACTCAGATGACTAATCAAGCCAGTACTAGCCATCAAGAAGCAGCACTAGCTAAGAGTGATGATGCCCAGGCAATTCATAATTCATGTGAGCAAATTTAGGGTGCTACTACTAATCAAATGTAATATAATCCTAGATCATCAGTGCAGCATGTGGAACAGCCGACAGGGCAAGTTTAGAATCAGATGGTTAATTTTGGTACATCAGACCAAATATCGCCGTCGGCTCAAAAAATAGCACCATCAGTTCAAAGGATTCGTAAAGATATAAATCCTAATATTTTCAATCAGAGATTTCAAGCAGCAAATCAACAAAGGGCCCGACAGATAGATATTCCACAAGGATATCATTATGGTTTAGATTATAATACCCTCAATATAATTCCAAATTGAGGGTATCAAGGCACTCAGAATTTCAATCCGTAGATAGGTCAGCAATTGCCAAGAAATTCAAACTCAAATGCTGATGAATTGTTGCTTAGAGTAACCGAAATGATGAAAAATCAGTTCGGTTTAAAACCAAAAGGGTAGACCTTTTCATGCAAATGTCCATATCCAGAGTGGTATGATTTGGTGGACCTTCCTATGAACTACAGGCTTCAAAATTTACTAAGTTTACTAGTCAAGATAGCACAAGTATAATAAAACATGTCAATCGATATCTTACTCAGTTGAGTGAAGCCTCTGTTGAAGAAGCGCATTGAGTTCCTTTCTTCTCTTTGTCCCTGTTAGGACCAGCTTTCACTTGGTGTTGATGGTAGTTAACAACCAATTTAAACCATCAATTAAACATGCATAAGGGCATAAATATAATCACCAATGAAGGTTTAGGGGTTTAAACTAATAAATTCATAAGTTTTGGTGAATCTGTGTTTCCAGCGAGGTTTAATCAGAAAACCGCAAAGGAGGACCTAATCATCAAAGGAAAATACGGAGTTCCACTATGGTACCTACATGGGAAGACTCTAGAAGGGTCCAGAATCCACGTCACCAAAGCGAAGGGCCACCTCCTGACAGGTAGGGCCACCCAGCCTATAGGTGGGGCCACCTAGCCCCCCCTAGGCCCACCTATTAGCCAGCTTCGTATGTCGGTCTCCCACTGCCTTTGAGGATACATCTAGGCCATTGCTTAAGTCGGTTTGATCCAAGGGCTCATGTTGGACCCTCAGGGCTATATAATCTAACCCCTGCCTCCCCCAGGCATCAGAAGTCATCAAGTCATTTGAGAGGACAGAAACCCTAATCTCCTCAGAGCTCTTCCTCCTTCGTAGCTTAGCTAGTTAGTATAGATCTAGAGGGAGGCAAGTAGGACTTCGCTTGGATTCCTGATCTTATCAAGAGCGTGGTTTGGTATAAACTTTATACCCCTCTCTCTTTTGTTTCTCCATTATTTTTATATGCTAGTTACAATTGTTATGACAATCTCAGTGTTCATCTTATTCATGTTCTTCATTATGATGTTCAATGTCTACTTTGATTATATACCTAGTATAGCTAGTTTATCATTGTGTTTATGCATAAGTTCGTATAGCGCTCACTCTGATGTACACGGGGTGGGTGGTCGACATTGTGTAAGTGTGGTGCTTATACGTTGTTTACCTATGGATACACCCTATATTCTGGGTCATGTGGTAGATCATGGATGTGACACTCCTGTTGAGTCCTTTGTAGTCCACTGCCCAAATATAGGTGCACGTAGGGTCAGATTACGAAGGTAGAACAAGCTCAGCCCTCAATCTTCCTTAGTAATATCCCTTAGGTGTAGATATGATGATGATCCTAGCCATGATTACTAGGTGTAATTGCACTAATCAAATGTATGCTTTGACTTGTAATTAAGAATGACTTAGGAATTATTCCTCTAATATTCTACCTGACCATGCTAATGCTATAGAAAGGAGTGCTCTGAGTGATTTATTATTATTATTACTTATTATATACATATCGTATCCTATGACTTATTCCTGTTATGAGTAGAACATTGGTTATGGTTTATTTCTCCTTCAGTAGTATAAGTTATCAATACATATCCATGCTAGACCTTCCTAGTGGTAAAAATATAAATAACGATACCTAGAATACTCTCGGGTAAAATGGTACAATGTTATATTATTTGTGCGCTTGCGAATACTTTTGGTTCATAGATTTATATATATTCTCTCTAGTCACATAATTAATAAAGAACTGCTTAGTGTTATTCTAGTAGTAATACTTTGTAGTACCAACAAATATCTCTGCATCAACACTAGGGATGACAACCTAGTAAAGTTAGGGATATAGGTTTATGATAGGTGGCTATGTACTTCAAACAAGTGACACGTTAACAAATACCAACACTTGGTTTTCACCATTAGCGGTTAATTCTATTGCCAATTGGAGTGACCTTGAGAAGAAATTTCTTACATATTTCTATACTAGGGATAGGGGAAAGAAAGATCATAGATTTGACAACTATAAAGCAAAGAGCTAATGAATTGGGTGCTGAGTTTCTTCAAAGGTTTCGAGAAACAAGAAACTTATGCTTTTCATTGAATTTGACTGATGATCAGCTAGCTGCGTTGATCGTTCAAGGAATGTTGCCAACATGGAGAGAAAAGATGCTTTGGCAAAAATTTGACAACTTAGGTCAATTGGCTCAACGGATGGCAGCACTTAATAGCTAATTCTAGAATATGCACAGAGATACCCAATTCTAGAAGAATGCTGTAATCTCTGAAGCTTATAATCCATATTTAGTCGATGATGATGAGGATAATGAAGAAGAGGAAATTGCTGCAGCTGAATGGAATTAGGGTAAAAAGATAGTAATGATTCCAAATCCTTGGGGAAAAGAAGTTGAAGAAAGTTATGATTTTGATGTTACAAAAGTAGACAAACTTTTTGATTTCTTGCTTGAGAAGGGACAAATTAAATTGCCTGCTAATCATGTTATATTCCCTCCTGATCAGTTGAAGAATAATAAGTTTTGCAAGTACCATAACACTACTTCTCATACTACTAATGATTGTAAGATTTGTCGGCGGCATATTCAGAGGGCTATTCAGCAAGGGAAGCTTAAATTTGATACAGCTCGAAAAATGAAGGTTGATGATAATCCTTTCCCGAAAAACCAAAACATGGTTGATGCTAAGTTATTCAAAGGAAAACTAAAGTTTTAACATCAGCTAAGGCAAGAGAAACTGGAATGGTTGATCCGGAGATGCAAATATCGATTGATGAATATAGAGAACTTAAAAGGTGTCGTGACCAATAAAAGAGCTGATATGAGTAGGAAGAAACGTCGAGAGATGGGGCGATGAGACCATGTGTTACATCTCGAATTTTGTTGAATAAATGGCAACAATAGAAGGAAAATGATTATCAGTGTTGGTTAGAAGAGAAAGATTATCAGTGTCAACAAGAAGAAGAGAGATATGAAAGAGAATAAGCTGATTCACATTGGAATTGCCCGTTCTTTAGACATTGTTGGAATAAAGGTTTGAGATTGCCTACTAGAAATAATTGCCCCGAATATAGCGAATAATATTGAGAGTTTAGGCAATCTTAAGCCAACCGTCGGTCTATCCATGATCGAATTGAGTATCAACATAATGATGTGGATCGGCGCTTAAAAAATAGAAGCATTCATGATCAGCTTGGGAAGCGAGTTGTTGATCAAAATTGGACCGATTATGAAGAAGAAGATGATGAAGAAGAGTATGTTTGGTAGGAATGACAGTGGTGTCCAGGAGGTTTGACAAGAAGTCAGAAGAGGAGGGTATAAAGCCTAAGGAGCAGAGAATTAGGACATGCTCAGAAATCTAGTAAACCTCAAGTATGGCGTGCTAAACAAACAGTCGATAAGGGTCAACCATCGGCTAATATTCAAATGGCTTTTCTTTTGCCATCAGAATTTAAAGCCCCAGCAGATCAAGAAGTCTATTTGGATTTTGATGAATCAGAGTATGAAGAGATGGTAGCCAAGTTGACATTGATACAACAAGCTATATTTGATAAACCAGTTAAGCATCGGCACTTGAAGGCTTTATATGTGAAAGGTTTTGTCGATGGGAAGCTGATGAATATGTGCCTCTGTTAATCTGATGCCTTATACTACTTTTTGCAAGCTTGGTAAAGGATCAGAAGATCTGATTGAGACTGACATGATGCTTAAGGATTTTGGGGGTAATCCATCCAAGACTAGGGGGCAATAAATGTTGAATTAACAATTAGAAGCAAGACCTTGCTCACTACATTCTTTGTCATTGATGAAAAGGGTTCATATAGTTTGCTCCTTGATCGTGATTGGATCCATGCCAATTGTTGTGTGCCATTGACTATGCATCAATGCTTAATTTAGTGGAATGGAGACAATGTTGAGTTAGTTCATGCTGATGATTCTGTAAGTATATCAACAGCTGATCCAATGTATTGGGAACTAAAAGATTTTGAGTGTTTTTCTGGCAGGAGATGGGAAGGAGGCTTCATTAGAATCAATGATGAAGGCCAATAGTTGATTGGAGCAGTCGGCTCTAAAAGTTTGTTTTAATAGATAATCCAATAGATGGTACAAATGGTAAACTAGGACATGACTTTATGTCGACCGATGAGTTGGAAGAAGTAGATATTGGTCCTAGAGATAGGCCTAGGCCAACGTATGTAATTGCTAAATTGGATCCTAAGTATAAACAAGAATTGATAGATTTGTTAAAGGAATTTAAATATTGTTTTGCTTGGGAATATTATGAAATGTCTAGTTTAGATCGATCAATTGTTGAACATCGGTTGCCAATCAAACCTAGATATCGGCCATTTAAACAAGCTCCAAGGAGATTTAATCCAAATGTTCTTGATGATATTAAAAAGGAGACTGAAAGACTACTAGAAGCAAAATTTATCCGACCATGCCGATATGCAGAGTGGATATCGAGTGTAGTTCCTGTGTATAAAAAAAATGGGAAGTTGAGAGTTTGTATCAATCTCAGAGATTTGAACAAGGCTACACTAATGGATAGTTATCCAATGCCAATAGCCGATATGTTTGTAGATGCAGCAACCGGGCACAAAGTTATTAGTTTTATGGATGGTAATGCAGGTTATAATCAAATTTTTATGGCTGAAGAAGACATAGCAAAACCAGCCTTTAGGTGCCCTATTGCAATAGGCTTATTTGAATGGGTTGTGATGACTTTTGGATTGAAGAATGCTGGTGCAACTTATCAGAGGGCAATGAATTATATTTTCATAAGTTGATCGATAGGATTGTTGAAATCTATATTGATGATGTGGTGGTAAAATCCAAGGGGTACAGAGAACATCTAGCTAATCTGTAGGAGACTTTGGAGTGCACAAGAAAACAAGGTTTAAAGATAAATCCTAATAAGTGTGCCTTTGGCGTGTTAGCTGGGCAATTTTTGGGCTTTATGGTCCACGAGAGAGAGATTGAGATTGGTCAAAAAAAGTATGAAGGCAATTGATGAGGTAGTACCTCTAACTGATAACACAAAATTACAGTCTCTGCTTGGTAAGATTAATTTTATCAGAAGGTTTATTTTGAATTTGTCAAGAAGGATTCTGCTATTTTCTCCTTTGTTGAAGTTAAAAAATGATCAAGAATTTAAATGGGGTGACATACAACAAAAAGCGTTTGAGGAGATAAAAGAGTATATGAAATCTCCACCTATGATGGTTCCTCCTCAGCAAGGTAAGACTTTTAAGTTATATGTGTCGGTCGATAACCAAACGATTGGATCGGCCTTGATGCAAGAGTTTGAAAGAAAGGAATGAGTTGTTTTCTATTTAAGTAGAGGACTTTTGGATCCAAAAATAAGATATTCTTGTATTGAAAAGTTATGCTTATGCTTATATTTCTCCTACACTAAATTACGACATTATTTATTATCGGCTGAGTGTACAGTTGTGTCTAAAGCCGATGTGATCAAACACATGTTGTCAAAGCCGATATTAAATGGGAGAATGGGAAAGTGGATTCTTGCATTATCAGAATTTGACTTGAGGTATGAATCGGCTAAAGCAGTCAAATGGCAAGTAATGGCTGATTTTATTACTCAACACCATAAACCAAGCATTGGCTATGTGGAACCGATGTCTTGGACATTGTTCTTTGATGGATCATCATGCAAGCAAGGTGGTGGCATTGGTATTGTTATTGTTTTGCCTCAGGGGGCAAGTTTTGAGTTTGCCTTTCAAACCAAACCAATGACCACCAATAATCAAGCATAATATGAAACTATTCTTAAGGGACTTCAACTTCTTCTAGAAGTAAAGGCCGAATTAATTGAAATATTTGGAGATTCATAGCTAGTTACTAATTAGTTGATCGGCCTGTATGAATATAAAGATGATATTCTGAAGGATATTATGATGAGTGTCGAAAGTTACTCGAGGAGTTTCTCCTTCTCTTCAGCATATTCCAAGAGCACAGAATCAAGAGGCCAATCGGTGAGCTTAGAATGCATCAGGCTATCGAGTGTTCTAAGAAATCTTAAGTACTGAAGCCTTGGCTAATGATTGGAGAGTTGAGATAGCCGATTACCTCAAGAATGCATCATAGAAGGTTACCATAAAACTGAGATATAAATCGACTAAGTATGTTTTGTTAGATGATCAGTTGTATTACAAAACAGTCGATGGAGTTTTGCTTAAATGTTTAAATCGAGAAGAAGCAAAGGTGTTGATGGAAGAAGTACATGAAGGAATATGCGGGGCTCATCAATCAGCTTATAAAATGAAATGGATTATTCACAAGTCTAGATATTTCTGGCCAACGATGTTAGAAGATTGGTTTGAATATTACATGGGCTGTCAGGATTGTCAGCATTTTGGTAATATTCAGAAATCGCCTGCATCAACTATGAATCCAATAATTAAGCCATGTCCATTTCGAGGCTGGAGAATTGATTTAATCGGCCAGATTTTTCCACCTTCAAGTAGAGGGCACAAGTTTATATTGGTAGTAACAGATTATTTTATCAAGTGGGTTGAGACGATTCCTTTGAAAATAGTAACCTCAAAGAATATGGTTGATTTTGTCAAGGAGCATATTGTTTATCATTTTGGAATTCATCAAATCATTACTACTGATCAAGGGACAATGTTCACATCAGAAGAATTCAGAGATTTTACTGTTAGTATGGGAATTAAATTATTAAATTCTTCTCCTTATTATGCTCAAGCTAATGGCCAGGAAGAGGCATCCAATCAAATTTTGATTAAGTTGATTAAGAAGAAAATTGAAGAGCAACCAAGGAAATTATATTTAACACTTAATGAAGCATTGTGGGCATATAGGATGGCTTGCCATGGATCGATTAAATCATGACCTTATGAGTTGGTATATGGACATAATATAGTTCTTCCTTGGAAAATTCAGACTAGATCAAGACGTGTTATGTTGCAAAATGATTTGATAACCGAAGTCTATAAAAACCTTATGACGGATGATTTGGAGGACTTAAGTTGTCATCGACTGCGCGCTCTTGAAAATATTGAGGCCAATAAGTTGGGAGTTGCAAGGCATTATAATAAAAAGGTCAAGAACAAATAGTTTTGTGAAGGAGAGTTAGATTGGAAAGTAAAATTACTGATTGGATCTAAAGACAACATGTTTGGCAAATGGTCACCTAATTGGGAAGGTCCTTATCGGATAAAATGTTGTGCACCTGGCAATGCTTATATCTTAGAAACACTAGAAGGGGAAGAGGAGTTTGATAGAGCGATCAATTGAAAAATTCTAAAGAAGTATTATCCTAGCATTTGGATTAATGCTTGATAGTCGATTTGTTTAGTCATCGGCTTTAATAGCCGGTACTAGGAGGGTATCACATTTAGTTCAAAAATTAACCCGAAAGGGTGAAAGCCGATATGATATGTATCACCTATAGAGCAAAAATAGACACAAAGACGATCATGCATTATATTATGGCAGTTTTAGAGATGAATTCATAAGAAAAAGGCAAAAACTTTATTCATTCATCGTTTGCTCCTTGTACAAACTAATCGAACACCTTGTTCACAACATCTTAGGCTAGTGTGATGTCCACAATGGCCGCCGCAGCGTTGTTGAAGTCCTCGATCAGCTCCTCATGAATGTCGGGATCATCAGCCATTGGGAAGCCTGGCTCCATGGTGCAGAGGTCGTGCCCGGTCTGGAGTTGCGCCGCAGCCCGAGCCACTGCTGCGCCGTGATGAATGCCATGGAGGGCAATCTCTGGGGCGTGCACCGGGATGTCATGTAGATGGTTGATGAGCAGAGGGCCCCGGGCGTTGATGGCTACCGTAGCTGCGTTCGCCGCCAGTCGGAGGTTTTCTAACTGTACCATCAGGGCTAGCAATCAAAGAAGCAAGAATATTGTCAAGAAAGGGGCAGTGAAGATAAGAATGAGGGTTTTCTTGGAGCTAAGCTTACCCG
Organism: Miscanthus lutarioriparius; assembly: GCA_904845875.1. Taxonomy (NCBI): domain Eukaryota; kingdom Viridiplantae; phylum Streptophyta; class Magnoliopsida; order Poales; family Poaceae; genus Miscanthus; species Miscanthus lutarioriparius. The sequence continues at coordinate 87,227,118 of CAJGYO010000003.1, read as the reverse complement.
CTACCATGGCATCAAACTCAACCAACCTCGCCCTAGCGGCACTGGCCTCTTCCTCTGTGGTGAGGAGGGCAGCTTGGGAGACCCCGAGGCGGATCTCAACCTGACCGTTTTCTCGAGTTGCCTCAGAATAACGGTCCTTGGTAGCCCTCCATTCTTGGAGGAAGCGCCGGGCGTCATCGCTGGTGTACGAGTCAGAGGAGTCCGATGATGAGTCCGGCGTGGGGGCAGCAACGGGTGCAGCATTGGAGGGCCCATCAGCCCTGGAAGGAAGAAGATAGAGGTTGTCATTCAAGACAAACCTATAAATAAGTTAGAAGATGATTCTTTGTCATGAATAGAAGGCGTTTGATCTTACCTCATGCGGCGGAGGCACTAGCTCATCGGCATGTTCTCTTTTGGGACCTCCTCCGCTGCGCGCTTGCCGTGGTTTTCTTCTCCAGCCATGGATGTTGTTTTGGATCTTGAGGAGGAAAGAAAGAAGAAATCGCTATGGGGTTCTTGAGAATAAAGGAGATACAAGAAGGAATAACAGCAGTTGCAGATGTGTTTGGGGCCGAGGCCCTTGGCTAGTATTTATAGCCATGAAGGCGAGATGGTAGATATCTTGGAACATGTGAAAGCAACCCCAATTAATAGAAGGGGAAGCGCCACTTTGCTAGTACCGAGGGGAACACGATGTTTATGATTGAGAAGGAATTCGAAGGGGTTTTGCAATAAAGGCCATTTTCATATTTGGTTAAATCAAAGTAAACTCAGAATCGGAAATCGGCTAATTCAAATCGGTTATTCTAGCTAAACTAAGTGATGTGGCAGACTAATAGAAAGAGTATAGTTATCATCAGGCTTACACAAAATATATGCTACAGATACTGGAATGTAAATTACACATTAAGAGCATCATGAATTGCTCTTAGTGCTTTCAACCGAATAGCATCAACTTCTGCAATTTGTTGTTTACCTTCTTCGGCTGATCCGGGAATGCTCTTAAGACTACTGCGAATAGCTTTGCCTTCTTTGACCTTGGTCAACATCTCTTGTTTCTTTTGTTTGATGGCATTGGGGATTTGAGTCAAGTTAGACTCATGACGATCGATGGTGACTTTCACACTTTCCAGTTCTTGTTCAAGCTCAACACGCCTAGCTCTCAGCTGATTCAGTTCTGGTTCAATTTTAGAAGAAGAATTTTTCAAATTGTCGATCAGTTGTGCTAATTCTTTGGCTTCCTGTTTGTTAGTATTCTTCTTGGCCATCAAAGCTTCACGGTCAGCCAGATTTCTTTGAGCCTTTTTCACCTTGGGAGCTTGATCTTCGATGTTGGACAAAGGTATCAAGGCTTCAGCAAGATTTGGGGACAAATTATTCTTAATGGCTAAGAAGATTCTTCTCATTGGATCTGCATCCTGGACCAAATCGGCTATATTCCTCTTGAGTATTGGCAGCATGACTTTTAGCCAATTTTTGGTCTCATCTGATAAAGTTTCTTGGGAAGAAATGGCTAATGAGCTAATCTCACTTTCATCTATGTATTCTTCAAAATTGAAGGAATAGCTCAAAGCTAGGGAATTAAGTGCCTATATGTGAACAAAAGGAACATGATCAGAAGTGCCAAATGAGTTGACAATGAGATGAATGTTGAGGGGAACACAATACCTTTTTTCCAAAAGAGGCTCTGAGGAGAAGGAACAGGCGATGACGTGCCGACATCTTTTTCAACATTTGGTTGAATCGGCTCTGGGCTTTCGATGCTAGTGTCTGCAGGCGTCAAGAAGCTTTTCAGTTTATAGTTGCTATGGAAGGATAAAAATGAGCATATGAATTTCTTACCATCAATTGTTTGCTGAGATGGAGAATCGATAGTTTGGGTATCGGTATTAACAGGGTCGTCTTCAGCTGGAGAGTTGTCAGACCCATGCTCTTGTGCAGACGGTTTCCTAGGTGGTGTCAGATAAAGAAAATGATCAGAGAAAAGTAAGAACTACATAAGATTAAAGGATTGAGAGGATACCTTGGTAACATTAGGTGGTGAAGTAGAGAGGTTCTCATCTTCTGTCGTTTGGGGTTTGTCAGAAACATCAGTTGCTTTAATTATAATCGGCTCCTTAGGGGGATTAGCCGATGAGAGATTAGCAGATGTTGATTTAAGTGCCTAGGATAGCAGTTCGGCACCTAAAGCAGATTGAGATACAATAGTCGAAGGCTGCAGGAGAGAAGTTGAATTAAAAGTTGAATATTATCTTGAAAGGGAAGATAAGTCGATTTACCTGAGCAACTGGTGATTTTGTTCTACAAAGTCTTTTACTAGTGGTGGTTTTCTGAGTTACACCTTTAGTTGCCTTACGTTTTGAAGACTAATATGTGAGAATTGTTGGGGTAGCTGGGGTTTTCATCATCATTTTCAAGGTGGGTGCAGTTGATCCCATTCTTGAGGCTGGACATGGAGGATAATATTCTATGGGATGTCCTTTCCTATCCACACTTGGGGGATCAAATTTGGTATCCTGCAAAAAAATTTGTTAGATAAATTGACAAGAGAATTTGTTATATAATCCTTCTAAAAGAAAAATGGTGAGTTACCTCACTATTAGAAGCAAAATCATCATCTAGGGCCAGATAAGTGGGATGAATTGGACTGCAGAAGAGGTGGGAGTGACATTCTTGCCACCAGGAATCAAATAGATTTGAGGAAAAGGTGGCTCTTGTCCATTCATACACACAAAGAGAAGAAAGGTCTGATCCTAATTAGAAGACTATAGAAGCTTCAATTATTTCACTAATACCTTCTCTTAGCTTTAGAGTGTTCCTAAAGAATAGCCGAGGAGATAGTTGACTAAGGCCGAATGAACGGATCACAAGAGAAGGGTTATAGAATTCATAAGTTGAGAGATTATCTAGGAGAAAAGCACCAGTAGCCATTTTGCCATGACCATACCGAAATTCGGCTAGCAGTATGCAGGGTTTGATAATGCAACTGAAAATTGCAGCAGTTGTTTCATCTGAACAACCTGATTCAAACCGGAATTTGACTGGCAGAACTAGCTCATTATCTTCATCTTCTTCATTAGGCAGCCAAGTCAAGATGTTTGCATCAAACCCTCTGTAAATTTTTTTTTTGAAAAGGTGGCCTACGTTAACAACAATTGTTATGGCTGATGTAGCTTCACCATAATTCATACACTATTGAGTTCTTCCTTCTTTTCCTTTATAATCTTTAGCAAAATTGGAAGCAGGGAAACTCAAATTCTAGAGATCAGGTCTTACAATCTTATACATGTACAGATCCAGCCATAGTTGTATTAACCACCAAGGGCCACTGATGGTATACACTGGTTCATTTTTCAGTAATTGGACAGTTACTTGGTGCATCAGATGATACGCAGATCCCAGCAGATATTTTCCAAGGGGGATTTCATTGTCGACTGCTAGACGCTCTGCCAAGTATTTATGATTATAGGTTGGACCATAGGATGACCCACAAAAGATGAATTTTTCTAGCCATATATTCAAGAAAGCTACATGTTCTCTATCATCAACAGTCGATCTATCCCCAATATGATTCAAAATATAACTTGCACATCCTGTGCAGTCTGATATTTTGGCTAATTTCTTAGACCCAGCACTTAAGAAATCATAGGGTTGCATTGATCCTATTATTCTAAGGTCGGTTAACATGTAGATATCAGCCAAAGTAATAGTCATTGGACCGTGACAAAAAACTAAAGCATTCAAAGTGTTGGACCAAAAGTAAAATGCAGAGATCAGAAGTGAATTATTTCTCTCCATTACAGACAGTGAGAGTGTCAAGCATTGGTTTAAGTTAGAAATTTCCCAATCTCTAGCTTTCTTCTCTGATACTCTGCGGAACCAATCTCTCCATCCCTTAGACATTTTAGGCTAGTTTCTAAAGGGAGTTTTAGTGTTCTAGGTAGACAAATCTATTATAGATTGTTTGAAGGGGATTTGGTTAGTTTCTTGGATGATAAAATTAGATGGATCAGGGTCGCCATAGGTCTAAGATAATAAGCATTAGGAACAACAGCTGATGAGATTAAAATTTCGTTCCTCATTTCCTAGGAACCAGATGAGACGAATCTAAGAAGAGGGAAAATATAGAGTAGCGGCTAAAACCTAGAAGATAGAAATTTGAAGGCATACCTCAGGAACGTTGTCGCTAGTTGCCATTGCAGCCGAAATGGATCTAAATTTGAGAAAGTTTGTAGAAAGGAGGCTTGAACAGTAGTTTGGTAGAGCGGAAGATCTGCTAGGGTTAAAGCTTTGGTGGTGGTGGCTTTGACTGTTGAAGTTTGCTTGAGAAAGAAGGAGAAAGTGAGCAGGCCGAGCAAGTTAGAAATGATACTATTGGGGTATTATATTGAATTCGGACCGAGAAATCAGGAGCCACGCGTATACTTCGGAATGAGCAGTTGCAACGCGGGGACAGATAAATAGAAATTTTGAAATAAAATCATTTTTATCCCAAAATTGGGGGCATGTGTTTACACCAAAATTTGGAAAGACGAATGTAGGAACTCGAAGCTTCTAAGATTGTATCATCAAGGAATCGATTAGATGTGAATCGATATCAGTTGATTTGGATGCGATATCAGAATCAACTATTTTGTAGATGACATCAGCAGACGGCGTCAATGGGCTATGCTTGAATGGCGTCAGGAAGATGTGTTGGACTCTACAAATAAGGAAAATTAGGGTCCAAGTTATTGTTAAGTTAGGAAGTTTTCTTTTATTCCAAGAATTGTAATGAGTCGTTTTTTAGTAGGATTCATATTTAGGTTTTGGGTATAAATATTAAACTCTGGTTATTATACAACGACACGAACACTCAATCAATACAATCTTTCTGGCTTTCGCCATCGCATTAGGAGTAGGAGTACTGTAGATCTCGATGAGTTCTTCAGCAAATAGGGCTGCATCAACTGATCGACTTCTAGCTTGTTTGTGAGTACCGTCACAACTTATATTGTGTTTGTAAAGTTGCATCTGTAACACCCTAGGTGTTAGCATGTATTTGGCATTGGCATTGTATGAGCACAAGCATCATTGATCATTCATGAGCATGAGCATCACAAATTTTATCTCTATGATTGCTTATATCACATGTGTTTGTTACTAAATGCTTTACATATGCTAGGATTTACATGTGACCAATGTATAAAATGTCTGTGGGACCTTAGGAGTACCTTAAACATGTTTATAATGTCGCATGGAACAACTTTGGTATTCATGACTTGGACCCATTTGGCCTCTAAATCATGGTTATAGTGTAGGCTTTCATTTTCAAGTTGCATGATTGACCTAAGTTGAACTATATCATAGAGTGTTTGCATGGTAGTGCACCCTTAAGCAAAGTTGTAGCACTTGACTTGAGCAACAACTTTTATTTTTGGGTCAAGACCTAATTCGGTGCATAGCATGCTCAAAAATAGTCCACACGTAGCAATAGAATTATTGTTTTTGAGTTTGAAAATTTTCTAAGTCTAGAAATGATTTTCAGTTTCAATGTACCCTACTTTGAAGCTTTGCAATTTGAAAACTATGGTGAATTAGATGTTACTCCCTAAAGAAAAGTTGGAGTTTACATGCAGCTCTACAACTTTTAGTAATAGAGTGTTTGCTAACTCGCCACGAATTAGGAGATAGAGGTGGCTGAACTTGCGCTGTCAGTCACTAAATTCGGGCCTGATGGTCGCGTACGCCGCGCCATCAGTGGCCGACCGGGGGTAGGCCAGGCGCCGTGTGGCGGCCGTACTCTAGCGTTGGACTGGCCGATTGGGCCGTAGTGGAGTGAAGACTGAGGCGACCTCGCTGCTCCATTCATTTCCCACTCTCTCACTCTCGCCGCCTTCTCTTCCGCCCGTGCACGTAGCAACACCGCCGCCATCGCCATCATCGTAAACTCTGTCGTGCTCGCTCGCCATGCATGCAGCACTGTCACCTGAATCCACCTTGCCCACATCTATGCCACCACCTCTTCTACCACCTCAAACCGCCATTGTAGCCGCTCGAGCCTTGGTAAGGCCCCATTTCGCCTCACCGCCACCGTGCCATCACCGGAGCGCTGCCGCGCTTTCGGCTCGCCGCGACCAGCTTGCACAGAAGCACCTTCGCTCTCTCTCTCTCTCTCTCGTCCGGTCTTTGCCGTAGGTCCTAGCATCTTAATCCTTTGTCTAGTTTGACGCTACCGCTTGGTTGCATCGGAACGTGTCGTCGTTCTGGGCACGGCCGCCATGGCACTTGGGCTCGCCGTTGTCGAGCTGGTCCATTATCTCCCTCCTCTATCATGCGTCTTAGGTTGAGTGGCCCTAGACCTTGCGTATGGCATGACGGAGACCTATCTTTTGTTTCCGTCTAGCTGGAACGGTGGGAGCACCACCATGCTCCGTGCTCCGCTGCCACGGCATGCACGCGGTCGGAGCTCATCGCCGCCTCACCGGAGCCCTAACCACCATAGATAGCTTTGTTAGGATTCTGTGTAGCCGTAGCACACCTCACTGGAGCATGCGATGGCCAGAGAACGCCGGTGTACCGCCGCGCTACCTCCGCCGTCCGCCATTGTCATCGGTGAGCCATCTCCGGTGAACCCTAGGTCGCGTAGTCACCACCTATCGACGCGGCTTGATGAGAGGAACGTTGTCGGGGACCTAATACCAGGGTACCCCAGAAGGTGGAACCGATGACCACCGAACGTGAAAAACTTCTAGATGCATAAGGGCTCCATGTCATCCCTTGTTCGAGTGACAGGAGTTCGGTTCCGCCTCGCCCGACGCCTTGAGGGCGGGCTCGGTCTCGCCCGAGGGCCGAGGATGAATTCCGTCTCGCCCGACCCGGGGGCGGGTCGACCTCACCCGACGCCTTTGTAGGATAACCCCGCCTTGCCCCAAAAGCTCAAGGCTAATCTCCGTCTCGCCCGGCGCCTATAGGGCGGGCTCGGTCTCGCCCGAGGGCCGAGGATAAACTCCGCCTCGCCCGGCGCCTTGAGGCGGGCTCGGTCTCGCCGCCCGAGGCTAAGGGATGAATTCCGTCTCGCCCGACCCCGGAGGGGCGGGGTCAGCCTCACCCGACGGCCCAGAACGAGCCTCGCCTGCACGATCGATATCTATCCCTCATAATGATGGGTGCAGGACGAGACAAGACGTTCGGGTCAACCATGGCTCCAACGACCATACCTGCGCGCTGGCGAAAAAGGACTGCCGAGGAACAGCAGGGATGAAGCTTTAGACCCTTCCGGCGCCGCGCAAAGCCCAAAAGGTATTACAAGTCGTGCACCTCACCACCTGTAGAGTTGTAGGCGCCGCCTTGACTCTGGGACACGAACCCGACGAAGATATCGACAACCGCTCGCTCCGGGAAAAGGATTTGCTATCTCCATGAACGATGGGTATTCCGTCACCACACGGTGGACCCGAGGGAGCGGCGCCCCCGCTTCCCGACCCCTCGGGTCCTCCCAGTCGGAAGGCCTTGACCACGGCGTTACACGGACCCGACCCGCATTCTCCCAACGAGGACTCATGAGAACCGGAAGGCGTGCGGAGCAAAGTGGGGAGGCTCATAAGTCAAAACCAGCATCTTCACCCAGCCCATACCCTCCTCACGCAGGCAGCGTTACATGACTAACCCGACATCCTCTGAGACATCGACAACATTGTAAACACTTATCTTCCTTCGCACTCATCGTGAGTGGAGGACCTGACCAGTGAGACGTGAGCCACAAGACTAAGTAGAGTGCGCGTCCTGGAGCCCTTACCCTTGTAAAGCCGGCCCTTCATCTATAAAGGGGATGCGCTTCTTCCATCAAGGGGACGGAAGAAAAGGAGGACAAAACAATAGAACGCACTCACACACATTCAAGCAACTCTGAAGCTCTTGACCACCTTTCAATCCTTCGATCGAGACTTGGGACCAGGTCCCTCTCTCTCGCGGTTTGTATCCCTTACTACGGATCGTTACGGTGCTAATAACACAAGCAACAACAAACTGGACGTAGGGACGTTTCGCCCGAACCAGTATAAATCATGTGTCCTTTAGCGCACCATCCGAGCCTAACGCGCATTACTATAAATTCACTTGCGGTGCTTGTACGAAACACCGGTTGTTGGCGCGCCAGTAGGGGCTTTCTGCGCGTTCCAAACCAGGTCTCGGATGACCACCCACGCAATCACACAGGCCCCGGCGCGCACGTGCGTTTTGGCGACACGGATTTCATCATCACACTAGAAGGAGAGCTGGCACTGACTCACTCAGCCGCCCCATCTCCCCTTCCATCAACCTCACCGTCTCGGGCTTGAGGGTCCACCGGCAACTCCCGGGAGTCCGTCACCAAAGAATCCTCTCACAATGCCACCATGTGTCCGGAAGGGTCCGTATGGAGCACCCGACAACGTTCCGTTCGGTCTCCATAGCGTTGCGGCAACCACTGGCCGTCTTCTGGCGCTACATGTGGTTCAACCACCCACGGACATCGAGTTCATGGGGGGCGATTGAGCGGGATCTGGGAGACCCTCTCACGAGCTCCTCAACGAGGAGCTCAGATCGCTCTCCATTTCGGATTCCAGCGGGGAGCCACCACCCTTCCCGAGAATGCTACATGACGCACCCACGAGGGTCACGTCGAAAGCGCCTCGGGGAAGAGGCCACCCTCACGAACAATCTGACGGTGGATCCGAGGAAGAAGGACAGCCCCATCTCGCTTTGAGGATGGAGCAGCTAAGGGCTCGTCGGCAAAGAGATCGATGAGGCCGGGCAAGGGCTCGCCGCGGGAATACGTGGACATCAATCGCGAGATTGAACGCCGCAAAAGACGGGCGCGCGCGCTCTCAGCCCGCACCGTACATCAAAGGATCCTCACGGACGATGGGGCCTTTCCTCACTTTGCTCGAGCTAGCGAACATCGCCGCAATGACCGCCTTGCTTGCATGGTCTCCGGAGGCCGCGACGTCCGAGGATCGACGCGCTTATCGGGAGATTCGCACGCGTTTCGAAGGCCTTGCACCGCAGCGCGAAAGCGGAAAGTTCGTTGTCTCGACGACGCGAACCCGACACCACCCGGCCAGCGCACCTTGATTACATCCCACCAAGGACGCATCCGTGCACCAAACACCACCGGCGGCGGGCAGCCCTCCGTCGTCCCTCAGCCACATCAACGCCTCGGCCGTGGCGCGGCGTGCGTAGCATCATCGGCGCCGGAGACGTGCCTGGCGACGAGGAGAAGCGGCGGCGCCGGCTATCATCCCCGACGTGGCGGGCGCTACGACAGCAACGAGGACCGAAGCCCGAGCCCCGTCCTGCCAGGCCCTCAGGCCTTTGGCCGGCACATCCTCAACGCTGCGTTCCCTCTAAGGCATCGACCGCCTACGAACATTCCTAAATATTCTGGCGAAACAAACCCCGGGCTTTGGCTCGAAGACTATCGGCTTGCATGTCAGGCCGGTGGTGCTAGTGATGATAATTTCATTATTCGCAATCTCCCGCTGTTCCTGGCCGACTCAGCACGAGCGTGGCTGGAGCACCTACCGTCCAATGCTATTCAGAGTTGGGCGGATCTGACTGAGATCTTCATGGGTAATTTCCAGGGCACGTACAAACGCCCTGGAAACCCATGGGACCTCAAGAACTGCCGTCAGAAAGCCGATGAAACCCTCCGCGGGTACATCCGGCGCTTTTCCCGACAGTGCAATGAGCTCCCGAACGTCGCCGACACCGACGTAATAGGAGCCTTTACGTCCGAACGACTGCGAATCCTCGGTCCACAAGCTAGGACGCAGGGCCCGCGAACTACCAAGGAACTCCCGGACATCGCCACTAGTCACGCCTGGGAGAAGAGGCGGTCAGGGGCCATCTTTGATTGTACCGACGGAAAAACAAAGCGGGACGAGGGGCGCCAAAAAGGCGCCTCAACCATCCCGCCAAAGGGAAAAATAAGAAGCAACGCGCGACAACTCACTCGCGGCGCTGCCGAAAAAGGTGGCGGAAGCCCGCGGAGGGCACTCCGAACCACTTCGAGAAAATGCTCGAGGGCCATGCCCAAACCACGCCTTCCCAGCCAAGCACCTATACAAGGAATGCGGCCTTATGCGCAAATACTTGGTGGGGGGCCTTAACAAGGAGGAGCGGGGGAAGGAGCTGTTCCCCACCACTAACGACATGGAGGAGAAGGACGACACCTTCCCAACTCCGACCGGTGCCCTCATGATCTTGGGAGGATCAACGGCCCTCACGACTCCGGCGCGCCGCCCGAAGGTCGCGCGTCGAGAGGTCTATACTGCATTGGACCGGCTATGCCGGCCCTATCTCCGGTGGTCGGAATCCGCCATAACCTTCGACCGGACCGACCATCCGGATGCCATCCCACACCGGGAAGGTATCCGCTTGTCGTCGACCCGATCGTCGGTCCAAAGCGGCTCACCAAGGTCTTGATGGATGGGGCAGCGGCCTCAACATCATGTACGCCAAGGCGCTTCGACGAGATGGGCGTCGACCGAACGCGCCTCCGCCCGTCCGAGCACCTTTCCATGGCGTCGTACCGGAAGGCAAGCCGTGCCACTAGGGCGCAGATTGACTCTGCCCGTCACTTTTGAGGATTGATCCAATTACGGACCGAGACCCTCACCTTCGATGTAGTGGGGTTCCCGGGGACTTTCCACGCCATTCAGGCGCGACCATGTTACGCCGAAGTTCATGGTTGTACCCAATTACACATATCTGAAGTTTGAAGATGCGGGCCCCGTGGGATCATCACCATCGGCACCTCCTTCCAACGCGCTTACGAGTGCGAGGTCGAATGCTGCGGACACGCATCCGCGGTCATCGCATCCGAAGAGCTCGTCGCCCTCAGGGAGGAGGTCAGTGAGGGGACACCCGACGCAAAGAAGTCGTCCGGATCATTCGAATCGGTAGAGGGTTCCAGGGACGTCCTCTTGGATCCCAGTAGCTCCGAGGGCAAAAAAGTCCGAATCGGGACCGCGCTCTCCTCCGCATAGGAAAGCGCGCTCGTCGACTTCCTCCGCGCTAACAAGGACATCTTTGCGTGGAAACCCTCGGATATGCCGGGCATCCCGAGGGAGGTCGCCGAGCATACTCTCCAAATCCTTCCTGGCTCCAAGCCGGTGAAACAACACCTGCGCCGCTTCGATGAGGAGAAACGCAGGGCCATCGGCGAGGAGATAGCCAGACTACTGGCCGCAGGATTCATTAAGGAAGTGTACCACCCAGTGGTTAGCGAATCTGTTCTTGTTCGAAAAAAGCGGAAATGGAGAATGTGTGTTGATTATCTTGGCCTCAACAAAGCGTGTCCAAAGGATCCATTTCCTTTGCCACGAATAGACCAAATAGTCGATTCCACCTCGGGTGCGAAACCCTCTGCTTCTGGGCGCATACTCGGGCTACCATCGGATCGCGATGAAAGAGTCCGACCAGCTCGCGACATCTTTTATCACGCCCTTGGATCATTTTGCTACGTTTCAATGCCGTTTGGTTTGAAGAACGGCTGGGGCAACGTACCAGTAGCTGTATGCTTAGTTGCCGGAGATCTCATCAGGCGAACCGTTGAGGCCTATGTCGGCGACATCGTAGTCAAATCCAAGCGGGCTGACCACCTTGTCGCCGACCTTGAACGTACCTTTGCGAAACTCCGGGCGAACGGCATCAAGCTCAATCCCGAAAATGTGTTTTCGGGGTCCCGAGGGGCATCTTTGCTCGGCTTTATCGCTCTCGAGCGGGGCATCGAAGCCAACCCGAGAGAAGATATCGGCCATCACGAGGATGGGCCCGATCCAAAACATAAAGGGGTTCAGCGGATCACGGGTGCCTTGCCGCTCTCGGTCGATTCATTTCACGCCTCGTGACGAGAGACTTCCCTTTATCGACTCTGAAAAAAATCGACCGCTTGAGTGGACGGTAGAGGCCCGAGAAGCACTTGACATGGTTAAACGATTTTTAACTAAGCCGCGGTCCTAGTTCCTCCATGCGATGGAGAATCTCTCCTACTATATATATCGCCCACCACCCAAGTGGTTAGCTCCGCCTAATAGTAGAGCGAGAAGAAGAGAGGGCACGCCTTGAGGTGCGGCGCCTGTATATTTCATCGGCGAGGTGTTATCCGACTCCAAAACCCGCTACTCCCAGATCCGAAAACTCCTCTACACCGTCCTCATCACCAAAGGAAGCTACACCACTACTTGAGTCACACCCGTGGCGAGGTGACGTCGTTCCCCCCTCGGCGAGGTCGTTAAGTAGCCATGGCGCTTCTGGGAAGAACCGCAAAGTGGGCACTCGAGCTGATGGATCGGGGCATTTCTTATGTCCCCGAGCGGCGATCAAATCTCGAGCCTTTGGTGACTTCATCGCGAGTGGACCGAGGTCCAGATGCCACCAATGACCGTCGATCAAAATCTTGGATAATGTACTTGACGGATCGGCGATGAAGAAGAAGGGCGCGGAGCGGGACTAGTCTTTGTATCCCCTCGGGGTCCACATGAGGTACATGGTTCGACTTCATTTTCCTCATCAAACAATCTTTACCCGAGAATCTGAAGCGCTCATCAACGGCCTACGAATAATCGCATCGAAGCCGGGCATCCGACGCCTTGACGTCGGGGCGACTCTCACCGGTCGTCAACTAGGTCATGAAAGAGTCGGGCTGCCACGATACCAAGATGGAGGCATCTTGTCAAGAGGTCCAACGTCTGGAGGACAAATTCGACGGCCTCGAACTCAATCATATCCCGAGCGCCTCAGCGAAGCGGCCGATACACTCATAAAGCGACATCCGTACCGAGAGCCGGTTCCAACAGCGCGTCTTCGCGGCGACCAACACAAACCCTCGATGCGCTCGGCGAGGTCCGGAACAAGCCGACGATGGCCCTTCTAGTCCGACCCCCAAGGCCGATCCGCCAACTGTTCCTCCCGACCCGAGGTCATGGAGCTTGAAGAAGACCCAAACAATGGAGTCCGATCCTCCCAATGACCGGAGAACGCTTTACATCGACTATCTCCTCCACGACGTACTACCAACCAACAAGGCGAAGCTCGGCGGCTCGCGCGCAGCAAATCCTTCCGTTCTTGTAGAGGCGAACTCTACAAACGAAGTCACATCGAATTTCTGCAACTTTGTATCCTGGCGAGCGAGGGAAAACTCCTCTTGGCGACATCCACGGAGGGGCATGCGGACACCATGCCGCACCAAGAACCTTGGTTGGGAAGGCATTCTTCGAGGTTTCTATTGGCCCACCGCGATGGCCGATGCCGAGCAAATTATGCGCACTGCGAAGGGGTGCCAATACTACGCTTCGACAAACGCACCTCCGGCCCGAGCTCTCCGGATGATCCCCATCACGTGGCCCTTCGCGGTGCAGGGGCTTGACCTGGTTGGGCCACTTAAAAAAGCGCCGGAGGCTTTTACCCACCTGCTTGTCGCCATAGACAAGTTCACAAAATGGATTGAAGCTCGGCCAATATCCACAATCAAATCCGAGCAAGCTGTTTTGTTCTTTCTCGACATCATCCATCGCTTTGGAGTACCGAACTCCATCATCACGGATAACGACACGCAATTCACGGTAGGAAATTCGTTCGTTTACGTGATGAACAACACTATCTGAATCGATTGGGTAGCCGTCGCACTTTTGACGGACGAACGACAGACGGTCGAAGCGCGCATAAGCGGCATGCTCCTTCAAGGCCTCAAACCCAGAATTTTCAACCGGTTGAACAAGTTCGGTAGCGTTGGCTCGGCTGAGCTCCCTACGTGCTGCTCTGGAGCCTAAGGATCTACTCCTAGCCGGGCCCGGCTACACACCCCCTTTTCATGATCTACGGCTCCGAGGCCGTTCTCCCGGCAGACCTCGACTATGGGCGCCAAGAATCGAGCATATATGATGAGCAGGGGCCGAGGCATCTCGCCAAGACGCCATGGACCATGGATGAGGCCAGCGACATCGCCCTCCTCCGTTCATCCAAGTACCGGCAAAGCGTTACGGCGGTACCACGGCCGATGGGTGCGGGTCGAGCCTTCAACGTCGGAGACCTCGTCCTCCGCCTTGTGCGAAAGCAACAAGGATCGCCACAAACTCTCCCCCATACAGGAAGGGCCCTACATCGTCATGAAATACTTAGCCCGAGCGCCTACGGTTGAAAACCATCAAAGAAGAGGTCTTCACCAACGCCTGGAACATTGAGCGACTCGTCGTTTCTATCCTTAAAATAAGCTTACACTTTTCCTTATCGGTTTTGTCTTAACAGAACCCCGATCCTTAGTGACTACCGACCCCACAAAATCGCGAGGATCGGACCTCACTTTCGAAGCTGGCATATGATCGTAACATATTTCATGTGTAATACAAGTATTACTTATTACGCTTGTAAAAAATCCTCTGTTATACTTGCAAACATTTTCTAAGTTTTCCATTAAGCTAAACGAGCGAGTTTGAGGGCTAAGATCTTAGGAACCAAATTACGAATACAATGCTGGTAGGGATGCGCAAGGCACCCACGCCCAATGGTTGCAACCTCTTTGCTCACCGGTTCAATCGAAATTAGTTCGCCACGTTCCTAGTTTCCTATGACTTAGACCATGAGAAGGGTTGGAAAGCGTTAAAATGACTTGCCATAAGCCAAGGATGCAATTTTGTTCATTTTTTGCACAAATTCACCACTTACAAAGCGATGTCATTACAAAAAAGGAACAATATACTCAGAGGACTGTTTGCAGGGGCTTCCCCACAACGTTATTTCATTACGATCTCGGCTCGGCTCTACCACAAGTATTCTTTGTGGTCGCCATTACGCCCTCCATCGGCGACGTCCGGGCGTGTACAGGCCGGTCGTCTACTACGGTCACCGTGCCACGCTCTCCATCGGCGATGTCCGGCGTGTACGGGCCAGCTTCGTCTACTACGGTCGCCGTGCCACGCTCTCCGTCGGCGACATCTTCACTGGATCCTCGAAGGCGCCACCATCTACGACGACTCCACCGGAACGTCCGGGGACCACGCCATCGTCGTCAGCCGCGACCCCCGCAACGACGCCTCCGCCGGAACGTCCGGGGACTACGCCATCGTCGTCGTCGCGCGACCCGGCGGCGGCACGCCACCGCCATGACGACGTCAAGAAGACTACGCCATCATCCCGACCATAACCACGATAACGGCATATGGGCGAAACGCCTCCCGCCAAGGGAGGGCGCAATGCGAAACGACGGCGCGATCAACGACGTCGATGCCCACCGACGCCTCCTTTCGCCGCCCGCCAGACTCCTCGGCAAAGGGTCGCGCGCACCATCTCATCTATGTTGGATAACCTCGGCTCGACATCACGCACTGTAATCACGAGCAAGTTTGTAAGTTCTCTATCTCTCTCGGCATTACTCTTTCACTCGGGAACCACCACGGCGCATGGACGCATTTGGCGGAAAGGAAGAAGAAGGAGAGATAGCGGCTCGGAGGCGAAGGGGAGGTGGGTGAGAACTCCTCTCCCCCTATTTAAAGAGGAGGCGCGATAACTAAGGAAAGGCGAAAGGTCGGACGAAAAACCCTCTCCTTCCCTTTTTAAATACGCAATCAATGCTGATTGATATCCGAGGGCGCTTTTGAGAAGTGATGGGGCGAACCCGGTCTCTGACGCGTCCCTCTTTGGTCAAACCCGAACACTTTGCTGGTATGGCCCGCCAACGACCCGCTTTGGGCGCTGGGCGATTAAGGCACCCGCATAGGCGCGACAAATTTTTCGCCTTCCCATGCGGGACCACGGACGACCCGATGGCGGGACCCTTCAGTTCTCTGGGTGCGACCGTTCGCCCGAAAGACACGACGAACGAACGACCAAAGAAAGATAAGCCTCTCATCTTTCACTTTTTATGCGTTAGAATTTGTTCGCAAGATTCCGACCCGTCGTCAGCGAGGCCGCGAACATCACTCGGGGCTGTCGAGGATGACTACCAATCCGGACATCCTCTTCACCCGACCCCTCCGTGCACGCTTGAAACTAAGGCGCGACATACGAGGCACAAAGCTTTGAGTAAAACGGGCGAACTAGCAAACCCTACGCCCGATAGCTACAATGTTTCTATTCACCGGAAAAATCATGCTCAAACGCCTCTCGCTTCTCTTCGGTTTCGACGTCCGCCTTTCTCAAAGAAGGGATCGAAGGGGTCCGCCTACAACAACCAGGTTGCCCAGGTTAATTGAACAGCTCGGATCTTCACCGAGACACAAAACAAAGAATGGCAATTCTTATGCAGGTTTTTCCAACCTCGTCACAAACGTCAGGACCCGAACCCATCTGGTAGGAGCTTTTCCGCCACTCATACCACCAAGGTAACGTCACCACCTTTATTTTCAATTAAATCTCGCATTCAAAACATTTCATATGCAAAAAATTGCATCCCAATGATTAAATGTCGCACCAAGAAACGATTGTCGCCTTATCCGATATAGGCAACCCACACGGCTCGAGTTCGAAGGTCGGCCCGTGAAGGGCTCGAGGCCGCCTCACGCCGAACAGAGCCAGGGAGAGATAACCGAGACGAGCCCCAGCGGCCCTGCCCGACCCCGCTCAGAAGCGAACCGGGACGTCTCGACCTTCTCTCGTTCGATTCTAACCTCGAGCCAAACCCACGGAATCTCCATCGAGGAGAGGCCATCGGGCCCCGAGCTTATCGAACGACTCGGGCATCTGCCGGAGGCGGGTTAAGAAGTTGTGGAGTGCCACCAGGAGGGCTCTGCCGACCCCATCGACAAATGATGGACCCGGATTCCGCACGAACGTACCCGTTAGCGAGCTCGTTGAGCGCGGTACTCAAGCCGTCGAGGCAAGTGTCGTTCACTCAGCCCCTCCGATTACGAAAACCGAGGACGGGGTAACACGCAAATAACGGCCGACCCCTATCAGACCCTGACAAGGCTCGGGGGCTCGGGCCAAACAATGCAGGGACAAAGGCCCCACCTTGCCGAGCCCATAGAGTTCCCGGTTGGGATTTACATTTGGAAGACAGTATGGGATTATTGCGATGGCATCCATTATCACCGAACCATGATTCCGGTCTCCGGTAACACCCGACCCAAAGAAAAGGGTCGGACCTTACTCGAGGGGCTGTTAAGGTGCGACCACCTCCTCTCCTTCTTTCGGAACAATCTCCTCGCATTATAATCAGCGGCATAATTCAGGGAACATATTGGTAAGACCGTAAAAATGAAATCGCAAAAAATCAAACAAAACGAAATTAAGACGCAAAAGCACGAAAGGCGTCCAGATTCGAAAAGTACCGACACTTGTTCACATATTACATATAAGCTGTTCTCAAAATTGTTCGATTAATTACTCCCGAAGGAGAACCATTTTTTTCAGACTGTCTGCCAGGTTCTTCGCAAGGGGAGCGACCATCTGCTCCATTTCCTCCAGCTCTTCATCCTCGTAGGTGGACGGAAAGCCTTCGCTCATTACTTTCAGTTTATTTCCTTCTCATAGTGGGCGTGGGCGACGGTGAAGGCTGGGTAATCCCGGCGTGAAAGGCACTCTCCTCAAGCTGGCCCACCCGAGCCGTGATACCTCCGACCACGAGCCGTGGCGGGCTGGTCTCCACCGGCTCCGTCACATTCAGTATGTTAAGAACAACCCCGACCGCAGCTTGTAGAAGATCGTGCTCATCACTCTCGGCTGAAGGGCTCTGCGCGTATCAGGCAGCCTCTTTCTCCAAATTGGTGGCGGCGTTCTCGGCCTCGACTTTCCTTTCACCGCGTCGTCAAGCTCCGCCCGGGAGAGCGGACCACCTCGGCGTCCTCGTCCCTTCCTTCCGCTGGAGGGTCTGGGCCCTACTCTCGGCCTTCCGCCGGAGGTCCCGCTCCATCTCCAGCTCCTTGAGGACTTCACTGGCCTTCTCATTGGCCATGCATTCCTCTCGCAGCAGCTCGTCTCGCTCTTTTTTGAGTCCGCAATCTCCTCTCCATCCAGGCTTAGACCTCGCCCGACAGTCCCTCGAACATTCCGTGCGCCTCCTCCGCATCTGGACGCTTTGGGCCTCCCGCTCTCGGACGGTAGCAAGCTAGGCGGCCAAATCCTTTCATGGCCGGGCCTCCTCGAAAAGCGATCCCTCTCCGCCTTCATTCATGGAGGAATTGGGATTTATCCTGGCTACGAGCAACAAGAATCGAGGAGGAAGAAAGGCTGATATCGAGAATACGAGAACACAAAAACACATGAAGAAAGAAGAAAGTCCGAAAAAATACCGAGTGGTAGGGATAACGATCTCACGGAGGCTCCTCCGCTTTGGTCCAGGCGTTCAGCATGGTCGAGATCCCGATGTCAAGACCCTCCCGCTCCATGCTCTCGGAATGATCATCGAGCGAGAAAAGAGCCGACGTCGGGTCCTGAGCATCCATCCACTGGAGCGGCGGCTCTCCCCACGCAGGGGAGCGGTTTCCTCCCGACAAAGGGGCCGGTGGCGGCTCCCTCCTGACCCTGTGCGGCACCACCGCCGCACTCGAGGACCCTCCGGCTGGACCCTCCTCCGTCTGGGCCGCTTCGAGCGCCACGGGTGGATCCACATGGGCGCCTGGCGACGTGGATTGCACCACGCCCTCGGGTGCCACCACGACCGTGTCCGGCTGATCCTAGCTTGGCGCAGTCACGACCACCGTCACCGACGGTATGCGGTCCTCGGCCGGCTGTTCCACGCCCGCCGCGGAAGAGACCGCTCGCTCGGTAACCTCCTCGGGTGTGGAGCCACCTTGGGCGCCGTCGGTTAAATAATAACGCGCCCACGACATCGGCACCACTCCTCCCCAAACAGGGGTGGCTCGGCGATGCCGTCATCCCACTTGAAGGGCGAGACTCTTCTTGGGCGCCAAATTTCTGAGGGTGACCCGTCCGCAAGAACTGCGCAAAGGTAATAACCATTAAGTCAAAATAAAAAGGAAAAAGGATGAAAACAGAGGAATCAACGACTTACGTTGGCGTCCTCGGCGTGAAGCGTTTTGGGATGGATCCCGGACCCCCGCCTCAGCTCATCTGGGCGGGACCGTTTCATGCCTACCCCCCCCCCGGGGCGGGGGTCCATCTCGTCGGCGCGGCCCCGAGTCGCTCCTCTCCATTGTCTCGTCGGCGCGGCACCGGGCCGTCCCCTCCATCGTCTCACAGGTGCGGCACCGAGCTGCTCCCCTTCATCGTCGCCTCGGGGATGGCGGCGGCGAGTTCGCCCTCCCCATCCACCGTCCTCGGCGGCGCACGCCGTCTTGGCGGCGGACTCGTCGGCCTCCACTCGACCTCATCGATTCACTTCCCTCCGCGTGAAAGGCGAAGGGCCCCTGCACGGGTGGGTGGCCACTTGTCAGCGTCTCCTCATCCTCCAGGACGCCCCAATCCACGTCGACGGCTACCTCGTCGTCGCCGTCGTCATCATCATCATCATCGTCATCCTCCTTTGCTCCACGTCCTCTCCCGATCCGTGCCTCCTGCTTGATCGTTTACGCCTTCTTCATCTCCTCCTTTGCCTCCCTGTCCCGCTCGGCCGCGAGTCGATTCGCCGTCGCCACAACCTTGTCCTTCGGCAGCGGGGCTGGGCTATCCTTGAAGACTAGCCCCCTCGGCTAGCCCCAACATTACAGAAGCAAGTGTTAAAAGAGGGAGATTCAGGAGAAAGAAAAGAATGCGGGAGAAGAGGGCTTACGAATTCGAAGAACCCAGGCTCCGGCCGCATTGGAGGATGCCCGGGCACCGGATACACGATGTCGAGGACCCTGCCGGCGGAATCCTTCGTCGGCTCCGTCGCCTCCTTGATACGCTGCGCCACTTCCGAATAAGGGAGCGCCTCGTCAACGAGCACCGTCCCCTCGAACGATATCCCGGGCATCATCCGATGCAGGGGAAGCACACGCGCCATCAGTGGTGCCACCCTCCTCGCGTGGTAGGCGCCGATAATTCCCGACCCCTTTACACCCCGACCCTTCAGGGCATGGAGGGCGGAGAGAAGGTCGGAGATATGTTTCTTGTCTTTAGTCAGGACGCCCCAGCCCCACGACTCCGGAGCATCCACAATAAGACGTCCGGTGTACTTCGGTAGGGTGGCACTCACATCATCCTTAACATAAAACCACTGCGAATGCCATCCCTTGTTGGATGTAGCCGGGCGCATGTCACAGGGTAACCTGCGACCGGGTATGGCGCGCGGTGAATCTTCACACCCCATCGGCGCATTCACTTCTTTCCCCCAATCTTCCTCTTGACGGACTAATGCTAAAGAAATACCGCCACAGATCAAAATGGGGATCGATCCCGAAACCCTCGCCTGCAGGCAACGAACGCCGCCATGTCTTTGAATCCCATTGGGAGTGAGATCTTGCAGCTCTACCTCATAGTAATCTAATAGCCCCGAAGAAATCTGTGCATGGTACCCGAATCCCGCTCATGGAAGATGGCAAAGGAGACGACATACCCTTCGGGCACACCGGCTCACCCTCGTCGCCGGGAGTAACCACTCTGGGCCGGCGGATAGTGGGCGGAGAAGGCCACGGCGAGACGAGGCCCTCCAGGCGCCGGAAGTGATGCTTGATCTGCCCCACAACTCCATTGAAGCGGGGAGGGGGAAGGCGGTAGCGAGCTTAACGGCGCGGCGAAACACAAACGCAGGCCGCGTCGGTGGTGGCGATGCGGGCGTAAGAGGCTGGGAAGATTGGCGGCGGATGTTTCAGAACGCAAAGGAAGGGGAGTGAAACACGGGACCCTGGGGGCGAACCCCGCGGTTTTATAGGGGGCGACGGACGCGAGAAGGGCAACCGTCCACCTCGATCTCTGGGTCTGCCACGCACGCCACCGCGTCACGTCGCGGGACACGCGCGCGCAGTCCCTATCCTCTCATCCCGGACGGTCCGCCTTCCCCAAGCGAATCCGGACTCTCCACCCACCGGGAAGCACAAGCCACAAAGGCCCGTTTTTTTCTCTTTGGCCCACCTAGGGCCCAGCAACTCGCCGGCCGACCCAACTAAGAAGGAATCCACGAACAATCCGCCACCACCAAGGGCGTAGAAGCACCGGTGAGGACGGCCCGAATCAGTCCCGATGGCAGGGGACGCCACGACCCACTCGGAAAAACACCCAGTTGATGAAAAATTAAGTCCTTCAGCCTTACCCGCGAAGGGGCCGATACAACCCCCCGGGCGACTCTACTCGAGTCACCAGGGGCTCGGGGGCTACACCCATCGGGTGCGCTCGCGCGCACCCTCCGGCAAATTAGCTTCAACGAAATCAAAAACACCCTCCAGGCGGTTCTACCCGAATCACCTGGAGTCTCGGGGGCTACTGTCGGGGACCTAATACCAGGGTACCCCAGAAGGTGGAACCGATGACCACCGAACGTGAAAAACTTCTAGATGCATAAGGGCTCCATGTCATCCCTTGTTCGAGTGACAGAGTTCGGTTCCGCCTCCTGACGCCTTGAGGGCGGGCTCGGTCTCGCCCGAGGGCCGGGATGAATTCCGTCTCGCCCGACCCGGGCGGGGTCGGCCTCACCCGACGCCTTTGTAGGATAACCCCCCTCACCCAAAAGCTCAAGGCTAATCTCCGTCTCGCCCGGCGCCTATAGGGCGGGCTCGGTCTCGCCCGAGGCCGAGGATAAACTCTGCCTCGCCCGACGCCTTGAGGCGGGCTCGGTCTCGCCCGAGGGCCGAGGATGAATTCTGTCTCGCCCGACCCGGAGGCGGGTCACCCTCACCCGACGCCCGAGCGAGCCTCGCCTCGATCGATATCTATCCCTCATAATGATGGGTGCAGGGACGAGACAAGACGTTCGGGTCAACCATGGCTCCAACGACCATACCCTGCGCCCTAGCAGGAAAAGGACTGCCAGGGAACGACAGGACTGAAGTTTTAGACCCTTCCGGGCGCCGCAGAGCCCAAAAGGTATTACAAGTGCGTGCACCTCACCTGTAGAGTTGTAGGCGCCGCCTTCACTCTGGGACACGGAACCCCGACGAAGATATCGACAACCGCTACGCTCCGGAAAGGATTTGCTATCTCCACGAGCGATGGGTATTCCGTCACCACACGGTGGACCCGGGAGCGGCGCCCGCTTCCCGACCCCTCGGTCCTCCCGGTCGAAAGGCCTTGACCACGGCGTTACACGGACCCCGACCCGCATTCTCCCAACGAGGACTCATGAGAACCGGAAGGCGTGCGGAGCAAGGCAGGGGAGGCTCATAAGTCAAAACCAACATCTTCAAGCCCATACCTGCAGGCAGCATTCTGTGACTAACCTGACATCCTATAGAGACATCGACAACATTGTAAACACTTATCTTCCTTCGCACTCATCAGAGTGGAGGACCTGACCAGGTAGACGTGAGCCACAAGACTAAGTAGAGTACGCGTCCTGGAGCCCTTACCCTTGTAAAGCCGGCCCCTTCATCTATAAAAGGGGATGCGCTTCTTCCATCAAGGGGATGGAAGAAAAAGGAGGACAAAACAATAGAACGCACTCACACACATTCAAGCAAACTCTGAAGCTCTTGACCACCTTTCAATCCTTCGATCGAGACTTGGGACCAGTCCTCTCTCGGCGGTTTGTATCCCTTACTACAGATCATTACGGTGCTAATAACACAAGCAGCAACAAACTGGACGTAGGGACATTTCTTCCCAACCAAAGATAAATCCTGTGTCCTTTAGCGCACCATCCGAGCCTAACGCGCATTACTATAAATTCACTTGCCGGTGCTTGTACGAAACACCGACAAACGTGTTGGTGTCACAGTCGTCGTCGGTAATCTCGCCGCTAGCGAGATAGGGCTGGCCGGAGCACCTCCTCTGCTCTGGAGTAGCTGACGTGTGGGTCCTACTGACCAGCGGGCCCCATCTGTCAGTCTATGTATCATTTGATTTTCTGATTTGTTTTCACAGATTTGAATGCATGTTTCAACAATTCATATCTAGAGCTAGGAGTGTCCAAATGGAGTGAACCAAATTTTGTTGGATTCATCATGAAGTGTAGTATTTGATAAAAATATGAAATGCACTGTTTCTGGTATTTTTCTAGGAGAATTAAATAGAGCTAAATAAGTACTTTTAAATTATTTGCAATCTTGTAAAATACATAACTTGAGCTAGGAAAGTGATAAAATTGTGCTGGTCTTGTCTTGACATGCTCTAGCTAGGAAAAATTCTAAACTTGCAGTAAACATTGATTGGAGTAAGGTTTTTCTATTTATCTTTTAATAAATGGTGTTTTCTGAGGAAATTCATAAGTATAAAAATAAGTAACATATTGCCATGCAAATTTTTGTACAGTGTTAATGGGTTTTAGGGAAGCTAAGAAAAATATGAAATCTGTTGCTTGACACTTTTCAATAGGCTAAACTATTTTTGCTAAAATAAACCTTAGCAACTTGTCATTTTTAAATAGAGGCTATACTTATCCAATTGACATGAAATTTGTATAGTAGACTTTTTGGGTCATATGTATGCTACTATAATTTTCTCTGAATTTATGGAGCACTGGAAATATTTATCTCATAAATCACCTTAGTATATAAAGAAATTAATAAAGGTATCTAAATACATTAGTTTGGCATAAACATAATGTTTTATGTGTTCCTTGTGATGCATATGCTCTGCTGATAATGGTAGTTGTGCTTGAAGTTGATTGGTTATAAGCAGCTACTTAATTATTGCTTTATAATTCCGCTAGATGGCTCCAGGAGTAGTTTCTGTTGTATTGACAAATTCATGATGATAATTACATTTCCTATGAAACTTGTCATTAACAAAGTTGTAGATAACTTACTGATCTTACATGTGTCAAATTTTCATGGTAATAGGCTAAATGGTTTGGGAGTTATAGCTATTAGAAGTCTGCTATCAGAATTTGCTTGTCTACTAGATAGATCTGGATGATTGAATTGTTTAACCTATATAGCTATTAAATCATCTTGTGATAACTAAATGAAAGTTGTAGGAAATTTTATGAGATTTCCAGAAAGTCCTAGATCATAGCAATTGGTTAAGTAAAACTCCAGTTATGATCTAAACTTGCAGCTGTTGTCTTGTGGTCCAGAAATAGACTTAGTGTGGATTCCTGAAATTTCTAGAGAAGAGATATGCACCTACTCAGTAAATACGAATTCAACTTGGTTATCATCTAAGTAACTTGATATAATCATCAACATAGAATCATGCATGTTCTCATGTCATATCATTCACAATTCTTCTTATGCATTCATGATACTTACTTTATGCATATGCATGCAATAGGTGTAGCGGAAGAAATCACGTTGGTGGGACTTGAAGCCAATCCACAAGAGGAGAACTAGGAAGCTCA
This sequence comes from Miscanthus lutarioriparius, assembly GCA_904845875.1. Classification (NCBI taxonomy): domain Eukaryota; kingdom Viridiplantae; phylum Streptophyta; class Magnoliopsida; order Poales; family Poaceae; genus Miscanthus; species Miscanthus lutarioriparius. The sequence continues at coordinate 87,202,808 of CAJGYO010000003.1, read as the reverse complement.
GCACCAAGAAGCTCTAGGCGAAGGCGAGCCTAAAGTTGATCATCTCCTAGAGTGCCCTGACCACCAGTCGGCCACATTTGTGAAAGGCAAGCCCCGGAGCATTCTAAGTCTCCCCTATTTTACAAAATATTACTTGAGTCATTTATGTTTGATGCATTAGGTGATAAGAGTTGATTGGAACCACTTGCTGCATATACTTTCCTTGTCCCAAAATATCTATCTTGAATCCTATGTAGGTCTAGGATTGAACTTCATGCTTAGACCGGTAGAAGTCGGGTGATTTCCTATCACTTGCGAGTTATAGGTGGTGACTTGATCACGGTTGGCTATATTGTGCTATCGTGGAACATAACCTGCTAATGTTGAATAATTGGAGATCGGGTGGAATCTTATATTTTAGGTGTGGTGACTTATAGTGATTTCGTCTATGTCGTTTAAGGATCGGCCGTTGGAGGCCCTCTTGTCATGTTGAACGCATGCCTCTCACATAGTTGGCCGGATAAGTCATTCCGACCACGAAGCCAAGTAGCTCAACTCAGGCTAGGGACACGAGCAGTTAAAGTGTACACCCTGGAGGCAGTAAGGATATGTGGAGAGCTAATGGCGTGAGTCCAAGGGCGGGTTCGAGTCTAGAGCCTCCTGGTAGATTGGTAGTATCTTTGAGGGTGCGGTGCTGGTCTTACCCGTGATTTGGACCTGAGTTGTACCAAAGGCGACCCGATGCGACCCTGACGGGGGGAGTATGGGTGTGTGTTAGGAATAATTCCCCAGCTGGGTAGGAATCGATTCGAATCGCTGTCTCTCCTGAATAGTGAGAACCTGACATGAGCCCCCTTCATCGTAGTAATTGATGAAAGTGTTGGTTATATGTGTTATGAAACTGCTCAACTTGATATGGTTACTATTGTGATGATTTAATAGTACACAACATGTTTGGCATTGGATAGATGCTAATCTAGAATGGAACAGGAATAATAAACTTGTTATTCAAAAGTTAAACAATACTAGATAAATATTGGCTTGTAGGCAAAGGATGTCAACCAGCTCCACTTATAAGCCTTGCATGATCCTTGGTGTCTCTTATTTTGGTTTATGACGGGTAAGTCTAGATGAGTACATTCTCGTACTTAGGGTTTATTTCCCTATTGTTGCAGATAACGTGATGTACCATGGCTATTGTAAGCACTGCTTTGCTCCTGCAGTGGATAAGGAATAGGACCATGGGCATGGTCATTCTATATATCATCTCACTCTTGTGCTTTTGTTAGACATGACTGTGAAAACTGGCTATGTATCTAAACTACTGTTGATGTCGTTCAGAACTATGTTGCTTCCGCTACTGTTAAATTGATGTTGTAATAACTATGTTGGAACTCCGATGTATGACAAACTATTTGGATCTTGTTGTAACATGTGGCTTGTATGTTGAATCATGTACGATCTTAGCTTGTATGTTGGTTGATGTGAGATCCTTCATGATACTCGATGGACTACTGGATTTATACGGGCTCAAGTATGATGGTTTGACTACCTCGGTGGTTGCTATTATACTTGTGCTCTTATAAATTGGACAGTTCTGTTACAGCATCAACTGATTGATCTTTTACGAGCTATAATATAAGTTAGTTATCGATCCATACTATTGTTTGTAAGGCTGCATCAGCTGATTGATCTCTTACGAGTCATAATATAGATCAAAGTTACCGATCTTGTGTTAAATAACTTGTTGTTTAATACAATATCACCAGTTATCGAATCTGCTAAGATTAGTTAGATTTTCCTTTCTATTTTTGGTTGATTCACCAGTTATCGATCTTGTTATAATTAATGTCTTATTAATTATAACAAATTATCAGATTAAGATAGAGATAGATCGGCATCATATTATCTTAATTGGTCGTCTCCCAATCTGGTCATGCTTTAAATCTTATGATTGATGGCTTAATCCTGGTAGATCGGTTGTTTTATCTCTATTTCAATCGAACATAGTATGCATTCAAAGACATGTTTCAATCTTGAATGAACTCACTAGCTAATGAGATCTAATTTAATGACACTACTATAGCTGCATCGATCCGATCAAACCTCACTAGTAAGACTTTAGATTAGAAATTATTGATTAGTGGTTTTGTTCATGAACGAGATATGTACTATGTTTGTTTGCTATATCTGCATCGGCTATTTAGCCTATTGCCTATACCTTCACGCATATAGCTTGTTTTCATGAATCTGTCGACATATAGATGGTTTAATAGATTCTTCGGCTTTAGTTTGTTATCATTATTATAGTTGCATCGATCCGGTCGAACCTCACTGTTGATGATAATAGATTATATCCAGATTGTTTATGGATTCATTTACATTAGACAGTCGATTGTTCACATGTCATACTCTTTTCATCAAATTTATCGGTTCGCACTTTATACTGATTATGTTCTATTTAGCTGATGATGTTTTCTCATATCGCTTCTTTGCTGAATATCAACTCTGTAATCGATTGATAACATCAATCGACCATTTGGTCATATATATTGGAATTTTAAGGAAAGATCTTCTGATTTTTATATTTGGGTGTATTGTACTTGTTTTTGTCTAGATTAATCAGTCACTATAAATCTGCTATGATCCATGAGCATCAGTTATTATGATTCATATCATTATCATTTAATATTAGATGATAATCCTTAATTTAAAAAACTTCATTTTATGGATATGTCGGATATCGACTATTTAGTCGATAGCCTTATTGAATCGGCTATCTAGCCATACATTTAGAACTGTCTGGAGCAACATCGACATGTTCCACCTTAAATTACTGATAAGATTTTCTCTCCTTGTCAATTGCAGGTCAAATTGACTGGCACGTCATTGGGTTTTTAGAATTGCCTGGTTTTGTGTTGAAGCCAAGCAGATCTCTGGTCTCGTTCCGCTCAGATCTTTCGGCTTGCTGTGTGTTGATCACATCGCCACATTTTTGTGTCAATAGTTCTCTCCACCCGTTGTTGCTTCGTCTTCATCCTCCCCACCCATTGCTTCATCTTCATTTTGACCTGTAGCCTATACTTGCCCTGCCTCGAGCACCTTGCATCGTCATCGTGAACAACGCCCCATGAAGGTTACATGGATTCGATCACCCCCCTGTTTGCATTTGGTTCCAATTGGTTTTGGGTTCAGTATCAATTTTGTTCATATTAGGAATTTCTTCATTGCAACAGATGTCTTACTTCGGAAGAAACCATTTCAATGCGAGCAACCTTGTGTTTTGGCAGCTAGGGGTGGCACCAGGACCCCAGATGATGTTGTTTGCTACTTGGGGATGGAGCATTCACCCGGACCGACTGTTTATTGTTGAAGCCGCTGTTCGTCACCTTCTCGGACCACAAAAATTGACAAGAATTGTTCAAGACCTGTTTATGGAGAGATTTTTGTGCTTTGCAGGACTAGATAGGAAGTAGACATATTTTATAGATACAATGTATTCATGGACGAAGATGCTATCATCTTCGCTATGGTTCACTACCTCTGGCTTTCAGGACCGCATCAACCAATTGAGTACCTTAGCAACTGCCTACCCATCCGACATTAAGTGTTAGAATTTGTGAAACTTTTATGTTAATGAAGTTTATATGTATTGATGAAGCCTCTGAATTAGTATGTATGAGTACTGCATAATCGTTGAACTATTACTTTGGTTGAACTGTTAATTGACTTAGTTGGTCTTGATTGTGGTCCACGTGTACACCTCTATGTAAGCACAGAGGATCCAAAATAGGCCTTCTTCTATAGGCGGATAGTACCTTGAACTGCCGCTGACATAGCATTTCGTCTTGGCGGGAGTGCGAGGGTTTTCTAGGATGTTTTGGCGCCTTGGCGGGAGTCAAAAGCGTAGACAATAAAAGACCCGGGCTGACCTCTTCACTCAGAGTGTGCAACACTTTGAACCTTAACTACTCCATGGCTGCATCTAGCTCCAACTCCTCCTAGTGGTCAGCACCATCCTAGGGCACCATCGCGAGAAGAACACCGGCTTCCAGTGGAGGAGGCAACAACAGAAGGGGGCCACCCATCTGAAAGCTCTAGTTTGGTTTTGGTGAATTGATGAAACCCTAAGTGCTAACCTAGTTTATCAAGTGATCATGAGATAGGTAGCACATTCCAAGTGATGAAGCAAATGAAGACCATGACATGATGATGGTAATGCCATGGTGATGATCAAGTGCTTGGACTTGAAAAGAAGAAAGAGAAAAACAAAAGGCTCAAGGCAAAGGTATAAATGGTAGGAGCTATTTTGTTTTGGTGATTGAGACACTTAGTGAGTGTGATCACATTTAGAATCGATAGCCATACTATTAAGAGGGGTGAAACTCATATCAAAATGCGGTTATCAAAGTGCCACTAGATGCTCTAACTCATTGCATATGCATTTAGGATCTAGTGGAGTGCTAACACCCTTGAAAATGTTTGTGAAAATATGCTAACACATGTGCACAAGGTGATACACTTGGTGGTTGGCACATTTGAGCAAGGGTGAAGAAATTAGAGTTGAAAAGGAGTTAGTCATGCTGGTCACGCAGTGACCGGACGCTGGATCCTGTGTCCGGTCAATAGAAACAGCGAAGACGCTGGCATCGGTCTCTGACCGGATGCTAGGTTACATAGTGACCAGACGCTGGAGAGGTGCGTCTGGTCCTGCTGATGTGGCAGCGCACAGAAGAGTCACCGTGTGACCGGACGCTGGGTGAGTCCGGTCGAGCATGACCGGACGCGTCCGGTCGTGAAAAGTCATCTCTGGATGCTTACTGGAAACGACCGGACGCTGGGGCTCAGCGTCTGGTCACTTTGAGCTGCTGTGTCCGATCATCACTTGACCATTGAGATCAGGCGATCGACATTTGAAGAGAGGGGACATGTGGCACGCATCACATGACCGGACGCTGAGGTCCAGCGTCCGGTCAATATGACCGGAGCATCCGGTCACCCCGTGTTGTGCCCAGTGAAGGGGTACAACAGCTCTATTTCGTGGGGGATTCTATTTAAGCCCCATGGCCGGCTCAAGCTCACTCTCTTGGCCATTTACATTGACATAGCAACCTTGTGAGCTTAGCCAAAGTCCTCCCACTCATCTCCATCATTGATTCATCATCTTTGTAAGATTGGGAGAGAATCCAAGTGCATTTCTTGAGTGTTTGCATCTAGAGGCACTTGGTGTTCATGTTTCGCTGTGGGATTCGCTTGTTACTCTTGGTGGTTGCCGCCACCTAGATGGCTCGGAGCAGCGAGGATCGTCGAGCGGAGGGTGGTGATTGTCTTCGGCTCCGATCATGGTGATTGTGAGGGGTTCTTGACCTTTCCTCGGTGGAGAGCCAAAAGGTACTCTAGTGAATTGCTCATGGCTTGTGTGATCCTCATCTTATGTTGGTTGTGTGGCACCCTATTGAGGGTTTGGTGTGTAATGCCAATTTGCGCGTGAACCTCCAAGTGAGTGAATCGCCACAACGAGGACTAGCTTGCCGGTGGGCAAGTGAACCTTGGTAAAAATTCATTGTGTTCATCATTTGATTCCGAAGTGATTGGTCTTGATTGTTATTTATTCTTGTGATTGACTGGATCCTTCCTCGATACGGCGGTATAAACAAATTGTTCACACTCTTTATATTACCGCAAACTAGTTGTCAAGCTCTTTAGTGTAGCTAGTTGTGAGAGCTTGTTAGTTTGGTTAGTGTAGCTCTTTAGTTAGCCTTTTGAGAGCACACTAACCTAGTGTAGTGACATATCTATTGTGTGAAGAGAAACTATATAAACTAGAATTGTGGTAGGTGGCTTGCAATTTTAGTATGCTAGCGTAATACTTGCTTTGCCTCATAATTGTCTAACCGATTTGCTAAGTGTTGTTGTAGAAATTTTTATTAGGCTATTCACCCCCCTCTAGCCATTAGGACCTTTCAAGTGGTATCGGAGCCGAGGTCACCATGATTTGAGGCTTAACAACCTTCAGTGTAAAAATGGCTCAAATCAACAATACCAAGAAGCCACCCCAATTTGATGGCACAAATTATCCATATTGGAAATAAAAAATGACCACACATATCAAGTCAATCAATAGAAGAGTGTGGAAGGTGGTAGAAACCAAAATTGAGATTGAGGATCTAGAAAATCCCACCGCGACCAAAGAAGTGCTTCTCCAAAACAATGACATTGCTCTAAGTGCCATTCATGATGTAATTGATGAGAGAATATTTGAGCAAATCAAGAATATTGAGATGGATCATGAGGCTTGGAAGAAGTTGGAAGAATCTTTTGAAGGCACTCAAGCCGTGAAGGGTGCAAAGGCATACATTCTCAAAGTAAAGTTTGCAAGCTTCAAGATGAAGGAGGATGAGAGTGTATCGGAGATGTTCCATAGGCTTCAAGTGCTTGTCAATGATCTCAAAGCACTTGGAGAAGAGGTGAAGAACAAGGACTTCTCCCACAAGTTTTTGAGATGTTTGCCTTCAAGATTTGGCACATTGGTCACTATTCTAGTGAGGAGTGGTTTGGACACCATGACACCAAACCAAGTGTTGGGAGATATAATGACCGATGACACATATAGAGATGATGATGAGATGGAAGAAAAGAAGGAGAAGAAAGATGAGAAGAAAGATGAGAAGAAGAAGAGTGTGGCATTCAAGGCCACATCATCCAAGGGCAAGGCAAAGCAAGAAACATCAAGTGAAGATGATGGCTCATGGGATGATGACGATGATGAGAAGATGGCTCTCTTTGTTAAGAAATTTAGCAAGTTCATGATGAAGAAAGGGTACCGTGCTAGAAGAAAGAAATCTTCATCCAAGAACAAGGAAGAGTCAAGAAGGTGCTTCAAGTGTGGAAGCAAAGATCATCTTGTTGCTCAATGTCCATACAATAGCGACAATGATGATGACAACAAGAAGAACAAGAAGAAGGACAAGAAGGAAAAGAAAGAGAAGAAGGACAAGATGACCTTCAAGAAGAAGAAGGGTGGTTCATATGTGGTCACTTGGGATAGTGATGCTTCCTCAAGTGATGATGATGATAGTGATGATGACAAGACCACCAAGAAGAAGGCACTTGCAAGCATTGCAATCAATGAGAAGCCTTCTCTCTTCGACACTCCATCATGCTTCATGGTTAAGGCTACTAAGGTACAAATTTGTGATGATGGAAGTGATGAGGAACATGATAATGAAAATGAAAAGGAAAGTGATAGTGATGATGATGAACCTACTAAGGATGAACTATTTGACATGCTAGAAGATGCTAGAGAACACTTTGACATCAAGAGAAGGGAATGCAAAAGCTTGCGTAAGGAACTAAAAGCCCTTAAGCAAGCCTTTGATGAGCTCAATGCATCTCATGAGAGGCTAGAGGAAGCCCATGAGAAGCTTGGCAAGGCTCACAAAAAGCTTGAAAAGGCTCATTCCTCTTTGCTTGATGAGTAAAATAAAAAGAAGCATGTTGAAACTTGCAATGTAGGCTTAACTTGTGATATAATTGATGAATCATTATCTATGCCTATCATCGTTGCTCCCACTAATCCTTCTTGTAGTACTTCTACTTCCACCTCATCTAGTAGTGATGGTCTCACTTGTGATACCTCACTAATGGTTGAGAATGAGAACCTCAAGAAGGAGGTCAATAACCTCACTCACACCTTGGCTAAGGCCTATGGTGGTGAGGACTACTTGCTTATGTGCTTGGGTAGCCAAAGAGCTTCTCTCTACAAAGAGGGATTGGGCTATACCCCCAAGAAAGGTAAGGCGGCCTTTGCTCCTCACAAGACTAGTTTTGTGAAGAACAATGGTCGGTTTTGCACTAGTTGAAAGCAAGTTGGTCATAAGGAGCATGAATGCAAGAACAAGAGCAAAAATGCTAATGTATCCTCTATTAAGCTTGATTCTTTCTATGTACTTACAAATGGTACAAATGGTGTAAAGGCTAAGTTCATTAGTAAACCATGGATGGGCTCAAAGAAGAAAGTCATTTGGGTGCCAAAGGGCTTGGTCACTAACATTCAAGGACCCAAGCAAGTTTGGGTACCTAAAAAGAATTGATCTTCTTTTGTAGGTCAATTACAAAGCCAGAGGAAGGCATTGGGTTCTTGATAGTGGGTGCACTCAACACATAACCAGTGATGCAAGAATGTTCAACTCAATCAACACCAATGGCAATGATGGTTATGATAGTATCACATTTGGTGACAATGGCAAAGGCAAGGTCAAAGGGCTTGGTAAGATTGTAATATCCAATGACATGAGCATTTCCAATGTGTTGCTAGTAGAGAGCTTAAACTTCAATTTGCTCTCCATGGCTCAATTGTGTGATCTTGGATTCAAATGTATATTTGGGGTAGATGATGTAGAGATCATAAGTGTAGATGGCTCTAACTTGATATTCAAAGGCTTTAGATATGAGAATCTATATTTGGTTGATTTCAATGCTAGTGAAGCTAGATTATCTACATGTTTGTTCACTAAGTCTAGCATGGGTTGGTTATGGCATAGAAAGCTTGGTCATGTTGGAATGAAACAATTGAATAGATTGGTTAAGCATAACTTGGTTAGAGGCTTGAAAGATGTTGTGTTTGAGAATGATAAGCTTTGTAGCTCTTGTCAAGCCGGAAAACAAGTTGAAAACACCCATCCCAAGAAAAGCATGATGAGCACTAGTAAAGCATTTGAGTTATTGCACATGGACTTGTTTGGGCCAACACAATACACTAGCATTGGTGGTAACAAATATGGTTTTGTGATAGTGGATGATTACACTAGATACACATGGGTATTCTTTCTAGTGGACAAAAGTGATGTGTTTGCAACATTCAAATCATTTGTCAAGGGCACTCACAATGAGTTTGAAACAACCATCAAGAGAGTTAGAAGTGACAATGGTAGTGAGTTCAAGAACACTAGAATTGATGAGTTGTGTGATGAATATGGAATTAGACATCAATTCTTGGCCAAGTGCACTCTACAATCAAATGGCCTTGTTGAGAGGAAGAATAGAACACTCGTTGATATGGCAAGGTCTATGCTTAGTGAGTACAATATGAGTCAATCTTTTTGGGCCGAAGCTATCAACACGGCTTGCTATTGTAGCAACCGCCTCTATTATCACCCATTGAAAGAGAAGACACCATATGAGCTCTTGAATGGTAGAAAGCCCTACATTGCATATTTTCGGGTCTTTGGTTGCAAATGCTATATCTTGAAGAAAGGCACTAGATTGGGCAAGTTTGACAAGAAATGTGATGAAGGATTCCTACTTGGTTATTCCACTACAAGTAAAGCATATAGAGTTTGGAATTTGGATAGTGGTACTCTTGTGGAAGTTCATGATGTTGAATTTGATGAAACCAAGGGTTCACAAGTAGAGAATGAGAACTTGGAAGATGTTAGAGGCATTCAACTTTCAAATGCCATGAAGAACATGGATGTTGGTGAATTGAGGCCTAGGCAAGTGAATGATGATGAAGCTGATCAAGTGCAAGTGCTCTCCAACTCAAATGTGCAAGATGATACAAATCAAGCTAGTCCTAGTGGCTCTCATAACAATGAACAAAATCAAGTGGCTAGCACATCATCTCAACCCAATGATCCATCAAGTGCAAGCAATCAAGTTCCAATCCTCCAACCAACCAATGTTCCAAGGATCATCCAATGGACACTATCATTGGTGATATTTCAAGATGTATACAAACAAGATCAAGATTGGCATCATTTTGTGAGCATTTCTCATTTGTGTCATCCATTGAACCAAAGAAGATAGATGAAGCATTGAATGATGTTGATTGGGTAAATGCTATGCATGAAGAATTGAATAACTTCACAAGAAATCAAGTATGGGAATTAGTAGAGAGACCAAAGGGACACAATGTGATTGAAACCAAATGGGTCTTTAGAAACAAGCAAGATCAAGATGGGATAGTAGTAAGGAATAAAGCAAGATTGGTAGCACAAGGATATACACAAGTTGAAGGTCTTGACTTTGGAGAAACATATGCCCCGGTTGCTAGATTGGAAGCAATTAGAATCTTGCTAGCTTATGCTTGTGCCCACAACATCAAACTCTATCAAATGGATGTTAAGAGTGCATTTTTCAATAATTACATCAATGAAGAAGTATATGTTGAGCAACCTCCCGGTTTTGAAGATGACAAGAAGCCCGATCATGTGTACAAGTTGAAGAAGGCATTGTATGGCTTGAAGCAAACACCTAGAGCATGGTATGAGAGATTGAGGGACTTCCTACTCTCTAAAGGGTTCATGATGGGCAAGGTTGACACCACACTTTTCATCAAGAAGATTGGCAAAGACTTGTTTGTGTTGCAAATCTATATTGATGCCATCATATTTTGATCAACCAATCAAGACTTTTGTGATGAGTTTGGAAAGATGATGGCTAATGAGTTTGAGATGTCCATGATTGGAGAGTTAAGTTACTTCCTTGGTCTTCAAATCAAGCAATTGAAAAATGGTACATTTGTGAGTCAAGGCAAGTATATCAAGGACATGATCAAGAAGTTTGGCATGAGTGATAGCAAAGCCATTAGTACACCAATGGGGACAAATGGCAACTTGGATAGTGATGCAAGTGGAAATATGGTGGATCAAAAATTGTATCGGTCTATGATCTGAAGCCTACTCTATGTGACCGCATCAAGACCGGATGGCATGTTTAGTGTATGCATGTGTGCAAGATTTCAAGCCTCACCAAGGGAAAGTCATTTGAAGGATACAAAGAGAATATTGAGGTACTTGAAGCATACACTAAATGTTGGTTTGTGGTATCCCAAAGGAGCAAAGTTTGAGCTAGTTGGTTACTCTGACTTGGATTATGTGGGATGCAAGGTTGAAAGGAAGAGCACCTCAAGCACATGTCAATTGTTGGGAAGATCACTTGTTTCATGGTCATCAAAGAAGCAAAATAGTGTTGCATTATCAACTGCCGAAGCCGAATACATATCCGCCGGTAGTTGTTGTGCACAAATACTTTGGATGAAGGCCACTTTGAGTGACTTTGGAATCAAGTTCAAAAAAGTGCCATTGCTATGTGACAATGAGAGTGCAATCAAGTTGACCAACAATCCGGTTCAACATGCAAGAACAAAGCACTTTGATGGCTGCCACCATTTCATAAGAGATCACCAACAAAAAGGGGACATTTGCATTGAGAGTGTAGACACCGAAGATCAACTTGCTGATATATTCATCAAGCCATTGGATGAGAAAAGGTTTTGCAAGTTAAGGAATGAGTTGAACATATTGGATTTCTCAAATATGTGTTGATGCACCCCCCCCCCACTTATATGACATACCTCTCTTTCGAGCAATCCAAGGTAAAAGTTGATTGGCATGACATACATCCTTGCTAAGGACATGTTTAGTGCATCTAGTCATATTTCATATTTAATAGGCTCATTCATGAAAATCAAATGAATTTGATGATTGTATGGTACCACTATTGCTTCTATGGTTATTTTGATCTAGTGGTAGCATATGACATGTTCATGGGCTTGTAAACCTAGTGTTTGATCTAGAAAATGAGCTCTAAGTGTTTAACTCAACATGGTAAAAGATAACCCTTATTTGGAGGTGTGAAGAAGCTTGTCCTTGGATCAAACCGAGTTAAATATCTTTGGCAAATGATCTAGATTGGACCAAATTTGGGAAAATTATCCTCACCCTATTGATTGACATTGATAATCTCAATCTATCTATATCTTGAACCTTTGTGGTCATTGATGACAAAGGGGGAGAAAAACAAAGATATTAGTGATATTAGTACATGGGGAGAAAAACAAAAGATATTAGATATTAGTGTACTAAGATGGTGAAAATACAACAAAGGGGGAAGAACTTGACATAGCGGGAGAGATATGATAATGGAAAGGGATCACTTAAAATTTTGAGCACACAAGTAGGGGGAGCAAGCTCATGAACTTGTATGGTGCATTTGAATGTGCATTTCATATATTTGCCTACATGGCACAAGTTTTAAATTTCAATATCCATGCTTGTGTGGTGTATGCTAGTTGTAGGTTTGAATGATGAAATGAAAATCTAGCATGCATGAGTTTATCTAGTAATTTCATTTCCAAGTGTTTCCAAGTGGTATAGAGCTAACCATGATGCTAAGGATGGTATATTGGTGCACTCCGATTGGTATCACGCTTCAAAGGTCCATCTTTTATACCTTAGCATCATTTGGTAGACATTGTCTCCTATATTTCCTATCTAAGCATATGTGCAAGCTACAATCCAAACTCTTAGCACATATGTAGGGGAATCACTACCATATGGAGTTCATGAAACTTGTCCATATCCTTTACACATGGTAAATATGCTTGGACAAGCAACATGGATTCAAATGAATTTCAATTCATATCTTTGTGAAAGGGTTGTCATCAATTATCAAAAAGGGGGAGATTGAAAGCTCTAGTTTGGTTTTGGTGAATTGATGAAACCCCAAGTGCTAACCTAATTTATCAAGTGATCATGAGATAGGTTGCACATTCCAAGTGATGAAGCAAATGAAGACCATGACATGATGATGGTAATGCCATGGTGATGATCAAGTGCTTGGACTTGAAAAGAAGAAAGAGAAAAACAAAAGGCTCAAGGCAAAGGTATAAATTGTAGGAGCCATTTTGTTTTGGTGATCGAGACACTTAGTGAGTGTGATCACATTTAGGATCGATAGCCGTACTATTAAGAGGGGTGAAACTCATATCGAAATGCGGTTATCAAAGTGCCACTAGATGCTCTAACTCATTGCATATGCATTTAGGATCTAGTGGAGTGCTAACACCCTTGAAAATGTTTGTGAAAATATGCTAACACATGTGCATAAGGTGATACACTTGGTAGTTGGCACATTTGAGCAAGGGTGAAGAAATTAGAGTTGAAAAGGAGTTAGTCATGCTGGTCACACAGTAACCGGATGTTGGATCCTGCGTCCGATCAATAGAAACAGACAGACGCTGGCGTCGGTCTCTGACCGGACGCTGGGTCACTTAGTGACCGGACGCTGGAGGGGTGCGTTCGGTCTTGCTGATGTGGCAGCACACAGAAGAGTCACCGTGTGAACGGACGCTGGGTGAGTCCGATCGAGCATGACCGGAAGCGTCCGGTCGTGAAAAGTCATCTTTGGATGCTTACTGGAAACGACCGGACGCTAAGGCTCAGCGTTTGGTCACTTTGAGCTGCTACGTCCGATCATCACTTGACCGTCGAGATCGGGCGATCAACATTTGAAGAGAGGGGACACGTGGCACGCATCACATGACCGGACGCTGAGGTCCAGCGTCCGGTCAATATGACCGGAGCGTCCGATCACCCCGTGTTGTGCCTAGTGAAGGGGTACAACGGCTCTATTTCGTGGGAGCTTCTATTTATGCCCCATGGCCGGCTCAAGCTCACTCTCTTGGCCATTTGCATTGACATAGCAACCTTGTGAGCTTAGCCAAAGTCTTCCCACTCATCTCCATCATTGATTCATCATCTTTGTGAGATTGGGAGAGAATCCAAGTGCATTGCTTGAGTGTTTGCATCTAGAGGCACTTGGTGTTCGTGTTTCGCTGTGGGATTCGCTTTTTACTCTTGGTGGTTGCCGCCACCTAGATGGCTCGGAGCAGCGAGGATCGTTGAGCGGAGGGTGGTGATTGTCTCCGGCTCCAATCGTGGTGATTGTGAGGGGTTCTTGACCTTTCCCTAGTGGAGAGCCAAAAGGTACTCTAGTGAATTGCTCGTGGCTTGTGTGATCCTCATCTTGTGTTGGTTGTGCGGCACCCTATTAAGAGTTTGGCATGTGATGTCAATTAGCGCGTGAACCTCCAAGTGAGTGAATCGCCATAACAAGGACTAGCTTGCCGGCGAGCAAGTGAAACTCGGTAAAAAATCATTATGTTCATCATTTGATTCCAAGGTGATTGGTCTTCATCGGTATTTATTCTTGTGATTGATTGGCTCCTTCCTCGACACGGCGGTATAAACAAATTGTTCACTCTCTTTATATTACCGCAACCTAGTTGTCAAGCTCTTTAGTGTAGCTAGTTGTGAGAGCTTGTTAGTTTGGTTAGTGTAGCTCTTTAGTTAGCCTTTTTAGAGCACACTAACTTAGTGTAGTGACATATCTATTGTGTGAAGAGAAACTATATAAACTAGAATTGTGGTAGGTGGCTTGCAATTTTAGTAGGCTAGCGCAACACTTGCTTCGCCTCATAATTGTCTAACTGATTTGCTAAGCGTTGTTGTAAAAATTTTTATTAGGCTATTCACCCCTCCTCTAGCCATTAGGACCTTTCACCATCCCGTGCCTTGTTGAGAACCACCCCTACGCATTCCAGCCACCACTTTTGTGTCGCTGCGGCTTGAAGACGCCCCAGTGGATTTTGTGGAGTGATGGAAACCCAGGATGTCGGTACCACATATGTTGCAGGGCAAATAATGTAACTCGATTTCTTTCTTGTTCATTCTATTTTCGCAATGCTAATGCTGAAATTCCGCTGTACTTATGGTAATTTGGGTTTTTTTAGCCTGACTTAGATTGTGGTTCTTTAAGTGGCACGATCCCCCATATAGAAAATTTCTAAGGACTTTGATTTTGGATTTACGTAACAAGATTTGGGAGCTAAAGGCGGAGGCCAATGTTACAAAAAATGAAGAACATCTGCACGAGGAAGAGATTATGCCACAAATTGAAGAAATGGCCAGGGTTCCAATGAAGATGATGGAAGATTTCGTACCTTTGAGAAAGAAATGTGCTTTCTATTCTTCTTTCACCTATTTTGTACTTATTTTAGTTCTTGGCATGTTCATTGGCAAGTTGCTTAGTTCACCACATTAGATTCAAGTATCAATTTACGATGTATCGAACTGAGATCTATGTCACTTTTATACAACTATTGTTAAACTAAATGCAAGGTGAATATCCAGGTATTCAATTTATTGAAATGTAAATGCTACTACATCCAAGTATCAATTGATGTGTCAGACTAAAATCTATCACTATTGTACAACTATTGTTGAACTAAGTGCAAGGTGATTAACCAGGTATTCAATTTATTGAACTGTAAATGGCATTAGATCCAAGTATCAATTGATGTGTTGGAGGCATCCTACTTCCCTGGACACTGGGACCTGGTACAGGGGCAACCAATTTATTGAACTATATATACACTCCTATGGTCCTACCACACCATCCTCCCATGAATTCCCCACTCTGCTCCCTTGCTCTGCTTCACCCTGCTAGCGTTGGACGAAAGGTAGCCTCTCGCATGCTCACTGCTCCACCTCCAACCTCACCGATGCACAAATCTTCAGCATGTCGTCCCTGCTTCTTTGCTCCATCCGGATCTAAGGTAACTGCACTGGATCTGCTCCTTCACCGGATTCTATATTCCTTTGTATTGCTCTCTCATGCTCTATGCTCCTTCACCTCCAACCTAACTATAGTAATTTTATTGGATCTACAGATGAAAATGCATCTTCTCGTTCTGGAGTTTGTGGCCTTGTATATCCGTGGAGTGTAGGTTGTGAGCCTTATTGTCCTCAGTATTGGTTCACCGAATCAGTGCTTTGTGAACAAAGTCAATGAGCTAAATGAAAGTGTACCAATGGATATGGACAGGGTTGTAGTGGTCAAGGCTCAAGATGACACGGAGATTGACAACGATCCCAAGGAGGTCAACAACGATCTATAGGATATTATGGAGATTCACAACGATCCCATAGACGTCAACTAGGATCTGCAAGGAGAATGATTAATTATGCAACCAATGATGTACATATGAAGGCCTTTTAACTTTTGCATAGTGTCAGCCTCATTAGTATATGCATTTTAGCTTTTGGCATGCTTGTTAGCTTGGTAGTGTCGACCTACTTATTCAGTATGAATGTATGGAACTCAAGTTAGATTCCTTTCAATCCGAGAGTACTGGCATTGTGCTTTCCTTATGTTTTCTAAGTGCGCAGTTTGGCTTTTTTTCAATGTAAATCTGTGTGCCTTATTATTCACCATCGAACTCAAGTTGGCTTCCTTTCAATCTGAGTACTAGAATTATGCTTTTCTTAGTTTTCTAAGTGCGTAGTTTCGCTTTGTTTCAATGTCAAACATTAAGATTGTGTGCGTTAGTGTTCATCACCGTATCATACGGTGGTAATAGGACCCAGCCATCGGTGATGGTATTGTGCATTCTCCGCCGCTTAGTTGCAAAATTTCCAATCCCTCATTTGAACCCTCCCGAGCAAAACTGATGAAAGTTCGATTCCCGTGTGGCATAAAAGTTACGCAGAGAGCAAGCAACCCCTGCCCCAACATCCCCCTAACCCTCCCCCCCACACACATAGCTTTTCTAGTCCTCATTGCTGTTGTTCGTCATCGCCGCTCCTACTCATCACCACTGCTTAGCTCTTGCACCATGCTGGTGCACATCGCCAGCTTGCCTGCATAGATCCACCGGCGCATGAACTGCTGTTGTCACTAGTGTTGCCACTCGTGCTCACCACCGCTAGATCCAAAGGCAAGTGTAATAAGGCCTTACTTGCATCACCATCCCTTCTTCCGAAACTCATCTCCTTACGAATGTTTATTGATGCAATTCCATGGCAGGGCGGCCTCATCTCTTCGGCTGCTGGTGTCCTTCTAGAGGAAGCCCACAACATGAGGAATGCAGTGGACAACCTCTTAGACAATGTGCTTGCCG
Organism: Miscanthus lutarioriparius; assembly: GCA_904845875.1. Taxonomy (NCBI): domain Eukaryota; kingdom Viridiplantae; phylum Streptophyta; class Magnoliopsida; order Poales; family Poaceae; genus Miscanthus; species Miscanthus lutarioriparius. The sequence continues at coordinate 87,186,085 of CAJGYO010000003.1, read as the reverse complement.
ACATCTTCAACTACCTCCCCACCCGGTCCTTGTGCTGCTGTAAGTGTGTCTGTCGCTCCTGGAGGCGCATCATCTCTGACTCCTATCAACGTAAGAAGCTTTCACAGATTGTCGTCACCTTCTTTCTATGGCAACTGGTGGAAGGGCAATCGCCACTTCACCAACATCACCGGTGAACGGCCCTCCTTGTCCTTCTTGCCCTTCCCCCGTAAAAAAGTCCTAGTCTCAAATTGTTGCGGCGGCCTCATCCTTTGCTAGTGTGCTGGGCCTGATGAATTACGTCGCTTGTTGTCTGCAATCTGGTGACCCACAAATGGCATGTACTACCACGCAACATCCATTCTATTGGTCAGGCTCGCTTAGGTTTGACCCAACGTCCTCGCACTTCCATGTGATTGAATTTGTTGAGGTGGAGGGTGCGTGCGTAGGTGTGGAGATCTATTCATCTAAAACTACAACATGGATCTCTAAGGAATCTAAATGGGGCGAGGGTTGTATTGTTCTACGTTCAAAATCGAGAAGTGTTTTTCTTAATGGTTTTATGCACATGGTTGGGTACTCTACGATAGTTGCTGTGGATATGGAAGGAGAGACATGGAGGACAATTCGTAAACCAAGTGGTGCTGAAATGTTCATCCATCAAGCCTAGGGTCACCTGTGTGTGTGTGCTGATTTTTGCAATAGGTCTTGTCTTTTAGTGTGGAAACTTGAAGACTATGGTACTGATAATTGGATTTTGAAGCATGTTGTGGACACGGATGAACTGTTTGGACGCATGAGTATTAAAGTTGGTTCTGAGCTTTCTAAGCTTTGTGATGAGGAGTACAGAGTGATTACATAATGGAATTTTATTTTCCTTGTTGGGAAGGATAGAACATTGATTGCATATGACATGGACCGCAGAAAGGTTCATGTCATCCATGCGCGTGTCATCTGCTTTTGTAGATCAAGAGGGCATTGCCATATGAACAGGCCTTACTACCTTCCTTATGTTCCCTTGTTCATGGAGTCTTTAGCAGAGCAGTAAAGGTGCATTTCCTGTATTTCATCGTCAGGACAGTCTTTGTTTAGGTAGGGAGTTGTTTTCATTCTATCTATGTATGGGCCAATTTTGTCTTGTTAACTAAAGGAATGGTATGTTCAATATTATTAATTCTGCTACTTTGTTCAAGTTGTGGATCATAGATGAATAAGAGGGGTTCCATGGTGCATTGGCTACCAATCCGAATGATGCACTAATTATATTCATTTTGCCTTGCAAGCAGGAGTGCCACATAGAAGGAGCATAGCTACATCATTTTGTTATGTAAGTCTGTATAGATCAGTTCCTTTGGTATGCTCTATGTACCGCTTGTGTTAGGACATCGGTTGAGAAAAATGTTATGATAGCATCCATTGTTATTGTAAAAAGTACTCTTGTTTGTGAACATGATTTATAGATGTAATGATTATATATTTGTATGCTTTGTGTTCATGTATTAAGGGCCCAATTGAATTAGTAACTATTCTGAAACTGGATGAAATTTTGTCACCGTTGCTATACGTATGATGCAATAGGGATCAAAAGTATATCACCGATGAATCCTTTAGTAACCCGACACCGACTAAACGATCATCAAAGGCAGATCGTAGTGCAAGGCAACGGTGACCATGACCTTTGTATTGGCGGATCATACACTGAAGCGATGGTTGTCTTAACCTCTACACAGGCATCTCAGCCGTCGAACCGACAGTGAACCCGCACCGCTGACAGTCGGGTCGAAGTACAAGGCGACGGTGCTGTGACCACTACACAGCGGTTGATGTGCCCACATGATAGTTTTGATAGCCTCAACATTGGCAGATCATTTGCCAATGCGGCGGTGTTAGTGTACATCCACAGTCGGGGTGTGCTCTAATGCGACTGAAGTAAGGACCTAATCATGGACGTATCATAAGCCAATTGGCGGTGTTAGTGTACACGGCAGTCGGTCCTAGATGGCGACGGTGATGGCTATGACCATCACTGTCGATAGCTTACTACCGAGGCCAAAATTGGACTACGATGTGGGTAATGACACGGATGTGAAAGGTGCGAGTGTAGTAGTGCACAATTAGCACATATTGTTGCCTCTATACCTGTTTTGATTCGAGAAAGATTCTGGGGCAACCTGAAACTTCTCTTGAATATGTCAAAATGGTCTCAACGAGGTTTGGTAAACCTCTATGTCGGGAAAACCATGATTATCTATTAGATCTACCATTCATCGCCAAGAAAGAAGATCCTGTCCGCCCGACAATCACATGCTCAATTGGCCCACATGTCTTCCACAATGCCTTCTGCGACCTTAGAGCAAGCATCAATGTCATGTCCAAGGTAATATATGATAAGATATTGGGTGGACCTTTGTCCACTGCACATTTTTACTGCAGATGGTAGATCAGTCTTCACGAAATCCAGAGGGATTAGCCAAGAATATCTTGGTAAAAATTCAAGACACATGCATCCCTACGAACTTCGTCGTTCTAGACATGGGCCACAATGAGGAAGTTCCCCTCCTCGTAGGGAGACCATTTCTTAACACTACAAATGCAGTTTTACACGTGGGATTAGGGCATGTTAGCTTTCATATTCAAGGGCAAACAATAAGATGCCCATTTAATGGGTTTGACATGCATAAACAAATTAAAAACAAATAGCCCAAGAAACAACCACGTAAAGGGGTCAAACAGGTATGGCAGATAAAAGGATCAGCATCCACGCCCACTTCTCCAGGCACGGATGCTCCATCCTCGAGCAAGAAATGAAAGGAGAAGAGTCCTGCTCATTGGACTTTAAACGGTGGCCCTTGCCGAAGGTAAATCGGTAGTTATCCTTTATAATTATAAAATTTTGTTAAATAAAGAAATGCTAAAACTTAGAATTCCTAGATGATAAATAGTTTTGGATTAATCATGCTAATATATATATATATACTAATAACCTTTCATATATTTTCACTGCCATTAAATAAATCACAAGTTATCCTACCATGCTTTACAAAGTATGTTTGAGTTTGGGTATGATTTTTCATGCAATCATTCTTTTATAGGCTTTACAAATTAAGCATGGTGCTTAGGTTGAATAGCCTACCTTGATCAAATTAAATATAATGTCTAGTTTGATCATTGAATCAAAACTGCTAAGTATAAACATGGGTTGAATAAAGTACATACCTATAAGTAAAACTATTTGTATGAAATATATGCAATAACCTACCTCGCAGTCATCATCCAAGCAACTGGCCTTGAGCTAGCTTGGGGGAGGACCCTCGCAGAGGTACCTTGTATTTTTTTCGTATTTTCAATTTTTGTATTTATTTTCTACATTTATTTATTTATTAAGCATTAAAAAATCAAAAATACAAAAAAATGAAATATGATAAAAATACCAAAAATATAAATTCCACTTTCATATGTGTTTTAAGAATGTTTAGTTTCTCCTAAGTTGAAATGATAAATAGTTGCTCTGTCTATAATTCATCTGTGCCTAGGCTGTAACTTAATATTACCCAAGATTTAAGTTTGTTGGCTAAAACTGTCTCATCTAAAAGCTTGAAAACTTGTGGGTTGTAAATTCATGCTCCTTTTCTAAGTTTTTGCAAGTTATGATATGGTACAAATAGAATTTGTATGATTTTGTTCTAAGAGACACTAGACATCCGGAGTTTTCAATTTCAAAAATGCTAAAATTTAAAGTTCCTCAATGATTATGAATACCTACCAAGGCCATATGACAATATACACATGCAAAACCTTAGTCATATGCTACTTGTTACTGCATTGAGCTTTGTCAAATTGTTTGTGACCTTTGTTGAGATTCTCGTCATGCGCCCATGATCAAGACACACGTACACCCATAAATAAACTGCTAACTCTTACACTGAGAGTTACACAAAAACATGCTTATTTCATTCTCCAAATAATTACTCCATTCATTTATCATGAGTCTCTCTTTCTAAAGTTTCATATGCCAAAAAGAATAGTATGGGCTATGCTAAAAAAAGAAAAGAGAAAAGAAGAAAAGAAAAAAATATATATCTATGCCAAAAGGCATGAGAGAAAAAAATGCATGCCAAAGAAGCATGAAGAAAAGAAAAGAAAAAGAAAGAAAGAAATAAAGAAAGCCCATACTTTCAAGGCATTCATCCAAAAAGAGAGAGATTCATGATTAAAGGAGTACACAAAAAATTTAGAATTAGGAAGTTATAAAAATTCCACACACTTGCACATCTTGATCAAAGTGTATGACTTGCATCTCCTTGAGGTCCGGTTTTTGACTTAGCAAAATATGTGATGCAAGTATGCCTCAAATTTCGTACCTACCCATAACTCCACAAAAAGCCTTTAGTGGTAGGATGAAAAAGAAGGCAAAATATCAAATACCTTGGTGAGTTTTCATACACATTGAGCCATCGAGAGAATCATTTGAGGAACTTACTTTTATTTCGCAAAATTTATAAAACCTCCGGATAGACAGTTGATCAAAGAATGAATGATTGATGATTTTATTACAACCATTCTATCTTGCAACCACCCAAGAACTTGGAAGAGCTATACGCCCCACAGGGATCAAGGTAAAGGGTGGATAAAAATGCCAACTTATTTGAATTACGGAAGAATACTTTGTTATAGGCATGACACTTGTGAAATATATTCGGCATAGTAGCAACTCCTAATCAACAACCAAGTACTTAGCTATTTACTCGGGACGAGCAAAGGTTAAGCTTGGGGGATTTGTTGGCGGTCCTTAACGACCAAATCCGACCGCTAATTAATATCCAAAACGGGAGAAATAAACAAACTTTTGACACTTATGCCTTTACTATTAATCTAGTTCCACTTGTATTGGAAGAAATATGTTTTGCAGGACAAACAAGTGGAAAAGGCGCAATTCAGAAAGCGTAATGTAGAAATACGCAATGGAATAAAAGGAAAAAGCCCACCTACACATCAAAACTAGGCCGAGCACCACCGAGGAAGCAACCTAGGCCCAGCCAGCAGCCCACCAGAGCAAGGTGGTGCCCAACGGGGCCAGCCAGGGTGCGCCCACACCCCCACCACCACTTCTTAGGCCCACCTTGCTATGGCGGTTGCATAGCGGCATGCAAAGGCGGTCTACGGCGGTTTCCTATTTTATTAGCCCCTAAACCAACCACTAAGTAGTATAAATAGGGGCGTGGTGCTCTCATGTAACAAACACCTCATTGGGCTCTACACCTCCCACCTCCACTTGTACTCTTTTTACTTTTTAGTAGTATCATGTGAGCAAGGCAAAGCTATCAAGGAGAGCTTGGCTCCTTGGAAGAAAGGATCTTTGGTATGAATACTATAAAGAGTTCTTCCCAAGTCTTGCTCTCATTTTATCATAGTAGTGCATATGAACTAGACTATAGTTCTCATGTTATATTCTTGACATATGATGTAGCATATAGTTTGTGTGTTACGATCTTAACATTTGCAACTTTATGCTTAAACATTCATGTAACTTGTATGATTAGAAATAGAGCTAAGTTGAGGTGGTGGTTCATCGTTCCTTCAGGTTTGCCCATGTCCTATGCTTGTCGATTCGTAGGGTCGGAGTTCCGGGGGATGTGGGTAGTTTATTTGTACACGGGCGTGGTGCTCGGGTGCAAGGGAACCTTCGGATATGACGGTACCCCCTGGTTGAGGGGTAGGCGGCAGGTGGTGACAACCCTATCCGTCCCTTATAATCCCCCACGTTCGGGTATTGTGTAAGAGTCTTAAAGTCTCCCTGGCTTGCTGGCAGACCAGTGCTCGGAGATCTCCCCGTCCATCTTACACTTAGTTCTAACTCTAACCATGTAACTTGTATGATCATCAACTATTCTTTGCACGGCTATTTTAGAACATGCCTGCCCCACTTAGGAACATTCTTTTATTCTTTGTTTTTATTTTATCCTTGAGGTTGGCCCAAGTATGTGTCCACTATCCTGAATATACCATTTTTACCCATGTCATCAACTATTCGTTTATTACGCAAGTATGTAACCTTGTTCATATCCATGCTAGACTCTTATACCTTGCCCTCCTTTGGAAAAATATAAATAACGATACTTTGAATACTTCCGGGTCAAATGCTACAATGATAGATCCGTACGCTCGTGGATATTCTCTGTAATCGTTAAGAACTATCGTAGTTGGTGTTTCTTGGCGGTGTCGCTAAGGTTTACTAAATCTTAGTGATGGTGCTAAGAAATACTAACATGCATTTCTGGTGCCATTGCCAGGGATGAATTCCATCTCCAAACTTGGTAGTAACGTTAAGAAATGCCAACACGTATCTCTCGAGGATGCTTTGTTGCCAGCATCGTTTCGGTCTCTGGATACTTTGCCGTCGAGACCACGTACATGGTCCTTATGGCTGATACTTTGCCGCCATGGTTGTTTAGGGCTCGTGACCGGTGGATGCTTCGCCATGGTTGTTGTGGATGCCGGATGTAGTTGGACAACCGTACGTTGAAGTCTTCATTTTTTCTCAGGCTCTGTCTGCATGTTTGGGGTAGTTGCTGAGTGTCTCATCCCCTGCTTTTTCTTGTTGTTCTAACTGTTCCATGAGTTCAGTGGTAATCCCTGGATTACTGTTGACTCACTTGTACTCAAACTTCTACTTCTGTTTAATGAAATACATATTGATTAGGCACGCTTGCGAAAAAGAAGCGTGCCCCTAAAGGTATTTGCACAACAAAAGAGGTATATCGCTGCCTAAGTACTCGCTCCGCCCCTTTTATTTATAATTCTCGCTTCCCGAGAAGTCAAACGCCCTCAACTTTGATAAATATATACAAGAAAATATTAATATTTATAGTATATAATTAGTATAATTAGATAAATTATTGAATCTATTATTATAAAAAATTTATTTGATAATACAAATGCTGCTAATATTTTATATAAACCTAGTTAAACTTTAAAAAAATGACCAGCATAAATACCAAAGCGACGGATAAAAAGGCCAGAGGGAGTACACATTTGCAGGTCCATCTACCGTCGTAGGGATCATAGTGGAAGCACGACAGATCTTACACTGTGCTTAAAAACACAAAACGCTAGCACAACTGACCAAAGCGTTCACTTGGAGAATCATAAGCATTAGCACCTATGTGGGCAGCTAGAAAATGATGCACACCTGTTCTTCCACTACATTTTCACTAGAGCAGTGTGGTTTGCAGCCAACCCTCCTCTCTCCACTGCTTTTCTACCTCAAAGAATAGGATGGGGTTGCAGGACATCCTGGATTCTCTTCTTCACCTGCACACCACTGATGACCTTTTCCAATCTATTATAACCACTTTGTGGTATATTTGAAAGGCTAGAAATGATAAAAGATTCAACAATAAAACCTGGTCCACATGGCAGATACACAACGCTACAACTGCATATTCTCCCTTGTAAAAGCCATAGGCTCTACGAGCAGGAGCCCTATCCACGTCGCCTCCAATTGTAAGAGCCGTTCGATCTTCCATCCTCTGGCTACCGTTCTTTGGAGCCGCTTCTCGCCCTCAGCGGCTTCTCATCATTTCCTCTGCCAATCTTATAAAAAATGTAGATGGACAGGTACAGCGGCAGATTACAACGATGAAATGCCCTCAACTGCCCAGGGGCCAACTACAAATAAATATTGATATGCAAATTGGTACACTCACTTTAATTGCAGGTGAACCACGGCCGGCACTGCAACCACAGCAACTACAACAACATAGAAGAATGGATTCTGCGCATGCCAACATGCACAGCAACAAGATGACTAGAGACAACACCACACAACTGCAATTACAACCAATTCGATAGGGACGACCTCGGATCTACAAAGTCAATTTACCAACTTTACTACAGGGACCCAGATGCTTCATAGATGCACCTCTGGAACCAGATCCAACCACGACATGCAGAGAAGCAGAACGTGGAGTGATCATAATCAACTCCCAAGTCTATCCAACACAATCAATTCGCATCCGAACTGCCATCACCAGTGTATCATCAGCAATCATGCTGAGGCAAGCGGCAGTAGCCTTTGCAGCAAGATTTTCCACTCTGCTCAGCCTACATGATTCAGAATATCTGTCAGACGGTCAAGTACAGGTGAATTTCTTTGACGCCGCCAACTTAGCTTCACCAGACTGAAGAATAAAACCTTTCACATAAGATTTCATCGACTCAAGCAGAGAACCAATACAAGGTCTACAAGATTGACAGAGCTTTGAATATCTCAGCTCATTCTTGAGCTAGACAAGCAAAATCTTCTGTAGCCTCCATCCCACCCCAACCTTCTGTATCCTACACTCTGCTCATGCTCTCCAGTGCCCAGTAAAGGCAGCACTGATTACTGTAAATTGGATGATTTTCATGCTACTGTCCGTACTCTGCTCTTAAATGAAATGAAGTCTGTTATAAAAACAATACCATTGCCAATTACTTGAGCATGAAGATTCAGTGGATTATAGATTAGTAAGTCAAACTGTGGCACTGTCAAACTGCCACAATTACACAAATCTCACAATACACATAGTTCATTTAGCAACCCCCCTACTTCAACACTGGAAAAAGGAATCAAGCAGTAACTACTCAAAGGATGCGCATACACCTACCTCTCTTTCTTCACATTCAAAGGGATCGGTTTTAGACAAATCATGGGCATGATTAAGAGTCTTTTACTTGTATGCCATTAAAAAAGATGGTCTAATCGTCTATGTCCCTAAAAAGTTCGATCTATCGTCAGTGTCCAAGCTCGAAAAACTTGTCTCTCTAACGTCATTCTGTCTATTTGCAGCACTAACGGTGTGAAATGTGGGTGGCAAAGGACTTGAATGCCCCTGGAACTTTTGTTTCTCATGTGCCACTGCCTGCTAGGCGGCACCGTCCTGGACCTGTCCATCAACGGCCTCACCGGCCACATCCTGGCGTCGCTCGGGAACCTGACGTCGCTGCAGGAGCTTCAGCTCAGCGTGAACAAGGTGTCCAGCCCGATCCCGGCCGAGCTCGCGCGCTGCACCAACCTCACCGACCTCGAGCTCGACAACCAGATATCCCTGATGTGCCGACTGTTGCCTGAGCCTGACGCAGCTCAGTTTGTGCTGTGCTGTACCAAGACATGATTAATCGGCAATAATGAGTAGGAGTAAGTAACATATGCATGCATAGCGTTAAACCGAAAAATCATCAATCTCTCTATATATATTTCTTGCCGGCCATCGGATGCCCTGATGAGTCGGCGATCAGTTGTAACTGTAGTGAACCAAACGTTCAGGCTGGAGTGTATTTCTTGGAAGACGGACGTAGGCAGCCCTAGGGAGATAGTGCGCTTGCATTTTTATTCTACGTTAGGCGGGTGCGGGTTGTCCGTCAACAGCGAGGTGTCTATAAAAGCCAACCACGGTATGGCACCACCCCGAAGCTGTACACGTCGCTCTTCGTCGTGATCTTGGTCATGCACCCGTACTCTGCGCGCGGGAGGCCAGGGAGGGAGGGAGGGACCAACACAACCGTCAGCTTCTTGTACTAAGTTGTAACGAACGACCGGGATTGCATTGCAGTACTATAAGGGAGGGGGGGAGGCAGCCGGCTTACCGGGAGTGATGTACCCATACGACCCGGCGAACGACAGGGGCGACGAGTTGGCGCCGTCCTCGGCGACCCTGGCGAAGCCAAAGTCGGCGAGGCACGCCTCGTACCGCTCGCCGAGGAGGATGTTGTCGGCCTTGACGCGTTGCGGGGAGGTTCGCCGCACGCAATCGTGGTGCAGGGTCGCGAGGCCCTCGCCCGCGCCGACGGCGATTGATACCGCACCTCCTCCCACCACCACAGCACCGCCGGTGGATCCGCCGGTCTTCGCAATGTGCCGCCGAGGGTGCCGTTCGGGAGGTAGTCGTAGAGGAGGCGCGCCCAATGGTTGGCGGCCCACCCGAGGAGTCGCCGACGATGTTGAGGTGGCGCACCGGGCAGCACGCCGACCTCCGCGACGCGAACACCTCGGCGGACGCCTCGTCGCACGATCGAAACCTCTTCACGGCGATGGCGCGCCCGTGGGCAACGCGCACGCTTCGCGCGGTACACCGACCGACCACCAGCCACGACCGATGACGTTCGCGGGCGTCAAGCTGCTTGCGCGCCACGCCGCCCACGCTGATCTCCAGCTTCTAGTACAGCGTCCACGTCCCACGGCGGCAACATCTCGGCGTCCTTGCCGTTGCGTCGGAGCGTACGCCGAACAACACCGACGAGGAACGTCTGCGCGGCGGCAGACGAGGAGGAACGCCGCGGGCGGCGAGGAGGGCGACGAGCGCGACACCAGACGGCGGTGGCGACGCAGCGCGCGCGCCAAGGCTGGCATGGCGTCGCCGGGCACCGCGAGAGGCACAGGCCTTGGTTGCCCTCCACGCCGCTCGTCCGGCGGCTTCGCGAAGAACGCGCAGCGCGCGCGCGCGGGCGGTGAAGTCGTTGAAGGAGACGTTGAGGGCCACGAGGTTCGGGGCGCGGACGGGCCGGAGATCACCGGAGAGCTGGTTGTGCGACACGTCGAGCACGCCAAAGCCGCATGAGGCCACCGAACTCCTTGGGTATCGCGCCAGACAAGCCGTTGCAGCTCAGATTGAGAGCAATCTCCAGCTCCCTGTGAGTTGATTGGCCCAGAGGTTGAGCATGCGCAGCGCCGTGAGCTTACCGATCTCAGTGGGGATGGCGCCGGATATCTGGTTGTTGTCGAGCTCGAGGTCGGTGAGGTTGGTGCAGCGCGCGAGCTCGGCCGGGATCAGGCCGGACACCTTGTTCACGCTGAGCTGAAGCTCCTGCAGCGACGTCAGGTTCTCGAGCAACGCCGGGATGTGGCCGGTGAGGCCATTGATGGACAGGTCCAGGACGGTGCTGCCCAGCAGACAGTGGCACATGAGAAACAAAAGTTCCAGAGACATTCAACTCTTTTGCCACCCACATTCCACACCGTTAGTGCTGCAAATAGACAGAATGACGTGAGAGAGAAAAGTTTTCGAGCTTGGACACTGACGATAGATCGAACTTTTTAGGGACATAGACGATTAGACCATCTTTTTTAATGGCATATAAGTAAAAGACTCCATGATTAATATTGCATAAAGTCGTGCTCACATCTTTTAGTAGTAAAATAAAACCGAGCACATCTTGAAGCCCTTTTCTCCATCTGGAGCAGCTGATGCTGCTCTGCAAGAAATCTATCAGTCTCATCGTAGCTTTGACACTCAAATGTCATTGGCTCCAGAATATTTGCGTTCAGTACAAAGAATGATGCAAAGTTAACTTGTGACTTTATGCCTCGATAATTATGCAACACGACTGTCTTGAGACGGATGTCAAGGCATTTGACAAGATTACGGTGTTTATGGCGTCATAAATTCTTGTCTCCCCCATGGTACGACTGAAAAGGAAAGAAAACAGTATACAAACACAAGCAATTCAAGAAGAATTGACAGAATATTAAACCAGATCCAAAGAGTATATGAACACAATGAATTTACTAGTTTAGTATGTTTACCTGGATATACAACTTCTCCAAGCATGGGAAGCATCTCATTAAGTCAATAATCACATCCAGCCTAAGATAAAAAATATAGACTGCTAAAATCTTGACAGTACATGCCGGCGTTGTCGAGTTAATGACCCGGAATTCCTTTATGTAGCATGGCTGCGTGAAAATGCGTCAGCGCATTTATAAAATTCGATATTTTCAGAAAAAAATTCTGCACACAAAAAAGCAGCTCAGAACCTGTAGGCAATAGGTAGGAAACCAAGGGGTACCTCAATAATCGTAGAGCCCAATGTGAGTCTGGAAGAGTAATCAGAATACTATAGGCAACCCAAGGTCTCTAGATTGGGTGCTGAAATAACTGACACTTGCAGTCGCATGGGCAATTGTGGTGGTCGATGATACAGAATCCTTTTAAGGCAAGGGGCATCCTCGATGATGAATTCTTCTAAGAATGTCACTGTTGGTTCATACCCAGCATTAGCACCCACCCCAATGCTTGTAAGGCTAGCTGAGTTGATCCTGACACAGCGGAAGCCAAAGATGGTGCTAAGCAGCAAGCACTCGAGGACGGGAGAAGCAGCAATGATGCTATGCAGGGAATCCTCCGAAATGCTGACCCATTGAAGTGCGAGCTTCTTGAGCTTGGGCAACTGAAGCGCCTAGGCGACGTCGTCAGAGAGGTGGCACTGGCTGAGAGTGGCCACGCAAAGGCACGACGAGAACCGGAAGGTAGACGCCGGCTGAGGTGGTGCTTGCAACACATCCGGTGCATATATGTCGATGCAGCAATCAATCTCCTGGAGGTTGTCGAGGGCGGGGATTCTGAGCCAAGCATCCACAATGGCGGGGTAGTACTGCAGGTGTTGTGCGGGGAAGCGAAAGCGGCGGCCGGCGCCCCGGTGGGCGGAGAGGATGCGGGAGACGACATCGATGGTGCGAAGGTCACGGTCAGAGAATAACTTTTGGACATTCAGACTGAGGCTTTGCACGACTTGATTCCAGTGCCCATTTATATTTTTCTCCAATGCAGGGAAGATGATAGGCAGGATCACCTTACTGTTTTGCTTTACGAAATTCTCGAAGTGAGTATTGTTCCAGAAAAACAATACTCTCTCAGCAACCTAAATAAGCACATTACCATAGATTAATACACAAGCAATTACCAGAACAGAACAAAAAGACAATGTTAAAAAGTAGTATTGGGTATCAAGATCAGGCCCCATTTTCCCTTTTATTGTGCAAGTACACAAATAAAATTTTAGCAATCAGAACGTATAATATAGACAGCAACCTTGAAATAAATCAAGCCTCCAAATGTATATATATTACCAAAACTGGAGGGACCAATCCATATACAAGTACACAGTTCAGTTAACAGGAGCCATTCAAATGTGGTTATACATGGTTTTCTAAAAAGTATTCCCAGCCCATTGTTGTTCTCCCATCTCACAGATAAAATCTCAAATATCAAGCATTACCTCAGAAATTTTACAATTTCTGATCTAACAAAATTAAGTATATTTTTTGAAGCATGCCATTGTAGAGTCAAATATAAGTTCAAGGAAAAGACCCAAGAATGCTTAGCAATGCAGTAATTATTTTTATTCCCTCCATGCCAGAGCCAAATATAAGTCCATTAGGACATCGACATTGTCTCCAATATCTCCAATACTATACTTTGACTAATAATATTTATAAGAATATTGGCTTAATAAGAAAGAGTAATATATTATGAAATTATGTTCCATGATGAATATAGTAGCACAACCTCATGTTATCAATCTATATAACTTTTTAATCATTAATGGTCAAACCTAAAAAAAGTTAGAACAAACTAAATGGACTTATATACTTCGGATCACAGGAGGTAGTAAAAAAGATAGGTGCCGGTTCATAAATCCGGAGTCCCTCATGGACCTGCTTCCCAGCAAAAGCTCGGCCCAGCAGACGACGTTGCGAACGACGCGCAACTCCTAGGCCGGCCCAAAAACCTAACGACAGGCCAGGGGAGATCCAGTCTCCGACCGGAAGGCCTGGCCAAGGAGGACCAACGCTCGCCTCCTACTCCGGCCCGCCTCTCCGACTTGAAGGCCTGGCCAGCTCGCCTCCGACTCCAGCCTGCCTCTCCGACCGGAAGGCCTGGCCAAGGAGGAACGGCGCTCGCTTCCGTCGCCTCCGACTCCGGCCCGCCTCTCCGACCGGAAGGCCTGGCCGAGAAGGGACGACGCTCGCCTCCGACTGCGGCCCGCCTCTCCGACTGGAAGGCCTGGCCAGCTCGCCTCCGACTCCGGCGCTCGCTTCCGACTCCAGCCCGCCTCTCCGACCGGAAGGCCTAGCCAAGCAGGAACGGCGTTGGCTTCCGTCGCTTCTGACTCTGGCCCGCCTCTCCGACCGGAAGGCCTGGCCGATAAGAGACGACGCTCGCCTCCGACTCCGACTCGCTTCTCCGACCGGGAGTACACCGAACCTCGGCTTACAGCTCTTCTCCGGCCGGGAGGCCGGAGCTGACTGGGCACCGACCGACCGGGGACGCCCGCTCGGTAAGGACCCAGGAAACGGACAGAGCAAGTAAGGCAGGGTGCTCCAATCAACCGCAATACCAAGGACCGTACCCTGCACACCTGCAGGACAATACTGTCAGGTCATGTCAGAATGGTACTTTATAACCTTACAGACATGTCAGAACACCAACAGTGTTGTGGGCGTCGACATTTGACCTACAGTATGGTAGGCGCCGACATTTGCCATACTGGAAGAATACGGAGGAACCAACCACGTGCATCCAGCCATCAATAGTATTGTGGGCGCTGACAAACCGCCTGCAGAGCCGAAGGAGTGGATGATGACCACTTCATCATTCAGTACCTCCCCATCTGCGTGCAGGAACATGTTCGAGCGTGGCTCGAATTGTTCCCGCACGACAGCATCCGCGACTGGGCGGACCTCAAGAGGATCTTCGTCGGGAATTTCCACGGGACGTATGTCCGCCCGGGAAACTCCTGGGACCTCAAGAGCTGCCAGCAGGAGCCCAACATGTCCCTGCGGGATTACATCCGTAGGTTCTCCAAACGATGCAACTCCCTCCCTGATGTCGTCGACACAGACGTCATCAGCGCGTTCCTCTCCGGGACAACCTGAGTCTTTGATTCACAAGCTTAGCTGTCTGAACCCCCGGACCACCCGCGACCTGCTCGACGTCGCCACGAACCACGCCTCCGGCGAGGAAGCGGTCGGAGCGGTCTTTAACGGAGGCCGAGATAAGGGCAAGGCCAAGCGCGAGGATCAAGACGAGGGCCCCTCCACACAGAGGGGCAAAAAGAACAAGAAGGATCGGCGCCGACTGGCCAACTCCACGTTGGTCGCCGCGGCCGATCGCGCGGGCAAGCAGCCCCAGCAGGGCCAGCCCAATCACTTCGACAAGCTCATGGATAGTCCATGCACCAACCACGCCTACCCCGTCAAGCACCTCTACAAGGACTGCGAGCTCCTCAAGCGCTTCCTGCGATAGGCCGGAGGGCCGAAAGAAGGAAAGGGCAAGGAGGCAGCAGCCAAGAAAGGAGGCCCGGCGGGCAAGGATGGGGACGGCTTTCCCGACCCCGAGGAATGCATCATGATCTTCGGGGGATCCGATGCTGTCTACTCCAAGCGCCAGCACAAAGTGCGCTACAGAGAGGCATGCGTCGCCGAGACGGCCATCCCCACCTTCCTTCGCTGGTCGGAATCTCCGATCACCTTTGACCAGAGGGATCATCCCTCCCACGTCGCCAGACCGGGTCGCTACCCGCTCATCGTCGACCTCATCGTCCGCAAGAAGCGCCTCACCAAGGTGCTGATGGACAGAGGCAGCGGCCTCAACATCCTCTACGTCGACGCCCTCGACGTCATGCGCATCCCCCGGTCGGAGCTGCGCCTGGCGAGCTCTCCCTTCCACGACGTGATCCCGAGGACGCAGGCGTACCCGCTCGGGCAGATCGACCTGCCCGTCACGTTTGGCGCCCGAGCCAACTTCCGCTCGGAGGTGCTTACCTTCGAGGTGGTGGACTTCCCGGGGTCTTACCACGCCATCTTGGGGCGGCCATGCTACGCCAAGTTCATGGCGGTCCCCAACTACACCTACCTGAAGTTGAAGATACCGGGACCGAACGGCGTCATCACTGTGGGTAGCACCTTTTCGCACGCCTACACGTGCGACCGCGAGCATTACGAGCTCGCCACTGCCGTCATCAACTCGTCCGAGCTCCAGCGGCTCAGGGAGTTGTCGACCCCAGCAGTCCCGGACTGCAACAAACCGACCTCCTCGACAGCCTTCCGCCCACTCGAGGAAACTAAAGCGGTGGGAATCGACCCCACTAACCCTACAAAGACGGTGCGGATCGGGACCCAGCTCTCGACCAAATAGGAATGCGAGCTCGCCGACTTTCTGCGCGCCAATCGCGATGTCTTCGCATGGAAACCTTCCGACATGCCAGGCATACCGCGGGAGGTCGCCGAGCATGCGCTACGCCTCGTCCCAGACTCGAAGCCTGCCAAGCAACGCCTGCGTCGCTTTGACGACGAGAGGCGCAAGGCCATAGGCGAGGAGGTCGCCACAACTCCTAGCAGCCAGATTCATCAAAGAGGTATACCACTCCGACTGGCTTGCCAATCCTGTTCTTGTTAAAAAGAAGACCGAGAAATGGAGAATGTGCGTTGATTATACTGGCCTCAAAAAGGCGTGTCCGAAGGACCATTTTCCTTTAACACGCATAGACCGGATAGTCGACTCCACCTCAGAATGTGAAGTCCTCTCCTTTCTAGATGCCTACTCAGGTTATCACCAGATCGCGATAAAAGAATCCGACCAGCTCCGACCAGGAAGGCGAGTCGTGCGTCCCTCCGCCGAGCGAGGCAGGGAGCCCGGTCTCCCACCCCTCTTCCGCCGCAGCCGGTGCAGGAGGGATCGCGAGGGTCACCTCCGACCCGGCCTCCGCCGTCGCCACCGGGATCGCCGCCAACACCATCGCTGCCGCTGCCGCCATACTTACGACCGACCGGGAGGGCGTAACCCCTGGAGGGGAAGGTCGCACCGCCGCCACCCTGCTCTCCCCGCCGCTCGTCGCGACGCGCTGCAAGGTGGGCCTCCATTCCTCCCGCACGGGAGGCGGGGCGATGCTCAACCCCGTCAATATCTGGCCGCTGTCAAACAAGTACGGGCCAGTCACGCTTAAAAAACTCAAACTATGAGATAAAAAGAAACAAAGAGTACATACCGGGACGCAAGCGGCAGGGCTCTAAAGCCCCGACCCGCCGGCAACGGGCCCGCCGGACGAGGGCCACTCGCAGGTCACGAGCCACACCCCCTCACCTCGACCGGAGGGGAGTCGACCCGGCCGGCTCCCGATCGGCCCGCATGAGTCACCCATGATCGCCGGCTCGAGCGCGCCAATGACCGAGCAACCGGCGGCGTCCCTCCGTTGGGGTCGCAAGGCGCCGCCTAAAAAGATGCGCGGTGCGAGCCGCCTCCTCCAACCGCTTGCTCGACCTTGGCCGCCGGGCGTGTGGGAACAAGGCCAGCGACGCCTCCTCAAGGCGCGCGGCGACAACATCCGCTTCGCCTCCGCTTCGCCACAGCAGCGTCCGAGGTTCATGCGCTTCCTTGGCGCGCGAAACGCCGCCAAGGCTCTCCGCCTCCCACGCACCGCCGGCGGACGCAGCCGCAGGCTCGCGGCGCACCACCGAGGTCGCGACGACCTCCTGGCCTCCCTCATCCTCGGAGGAGATCACGTCGTCACCCATCTCCGTGGGGTCCTCCGACTCGAGCTCCGCATCGACGTCGCTCCGACTCGCCGTCCCGCACGCGCGGGCGATATCCTGCTCCTTCTGGTGCCTCCTCCGAGCCTTCTCAGCTCTCTTCTTCCTGCCGTCCGCCACCTTCTTCAGGGCCACATGCCGAGCCACGCCCTCCGGCCCCTTCGGAAGGTGCGGCCGGGATTTATAACTGGTGAGTCCCTGCGAAACGGACGACTTGAAGTAAAATTACAAGAGAGCGAGATCGAAAGGGACACGGAATAAGGAAAGGAGAACGTACCAGATTGGGCAGCTTCCCGGCATGTAGAGGTCCGCGCTTTCCTTCAAGGGTCTCCCGGGCGTTCAGTTGCAGCACCCGGTCGAGTCGGCTCCAGACTTCGTCCTTCGCCAACTCCACCGGCGACACGCGGTCGGGGTCCGTCGGACCGGAGTACTACCACATCAGTCGCGTCCTTTCTGCCAGCGGAGCGACCCGACAGTGGAAGAAAGCGTGGAACACCCGCACCCCGTCTAGGCCATGCTGCGCAGCTTCTGGAGCTCTGCCCCGATGATCTCCAGCTTGTTCTGCCGGCTAGACGGGCTCCACGACCAGCTCTCCCGCCTCTCCGGTCTCCTCCTGGTGAACGGCGGGAACGGCGCCTCCACCGGGTTCCTTATGTAGAACCAATCCCCGTGCCACCCCCGATTGGAGTCGCAGGGGGTGTACGCGGGGTAGGAGCCCGACGAGCTCGGCTTCTTCTGCAGGGCGAAGCCACCAACTGGCGCGGTCCTGGCCGGCTTCCCCTCCGACAAGGCCCGCCCGGTGAAAATTCGCCGGAAGAAGTCCACATGCGGCTCCATCCCGAGGAAGGCCTCGTAGACGGTGACGAAGCCGACGACGTGCAGCAGCCCAGTCAGATTGAGGTGCTGCAGCTCCAGGCCCCACTCATTGAGGAGCCCGCGCAGGAACCATTGCGCAGGATATCCTAACCCGCGCTCATGGAAGGCGAGGAAGGAGACGACCTCGTCGGCCCGAGGTCGCGGGAAATCCTCCCCCGCAGGAGCCCTCCAATGCGCCACCCCCTTCGGCGGAAGCAACCCCTTCTAGGCGAAGGCGGCCAGCACCGTCTCGTCCATGTTCGATGGCCTCCAGCTCGACATTGCGCTCCGGATTTACGAACGGATCTGTGAGTTTCTCCTCCCCCTCGCTCTACCATTTTTCTCCTAGGAACCGCCGCAGCACACGAACGCTCTTGGCAAAAAGGAACGAGGAGAGGCGGCGGTTGGGGAATAGGCAAAGGAACGGGCGAAGACCCTCTCCCTTCCCCTATTTGAAGAGACGCAGCAGTTGGAGAAAGGCGAAGGATTGGGGCGAAAAACCCTCTCCCTTCCCCTATTCAATGCAGATGGGAATACGACGGGACGCGTCCTGACCGATGGAATGAGCCTCTCCGACGAGACGGCGCCTGGCTAGACGGGGCGTGGCCTGGGCATGGCCCACCACTACCGCACGCCGGGCGCGGGAAACAAGGCGCAACCGCGCAGGCGGCCCTCTGCCTTCCCAGGCAGGACCTGGAAGGGCCCAACAATGGGATCTCCGCCCAGGAGAGACCAACGGGCTTCCTGGGTCGATCGGACGGCTCAAGCGAACGCCGAGAGACAGGTAAGGAGCAAAGGAACGCCCCATGTGGGCCACGCCGACTCCGTCACGAACGACGAGCGCGGATCCTATTCGGACATATCCGATAAGAACTCCTCAAGCCTGTCACTCAGGTCGTCAAGGTAACTCTACCAATCCCTCTTACTTTGTTTTTTCTGATGCATGATCATTCATTCCATCCATTCTCATACACGCATTCACATATTCATTCATTCATCCCATACATCCGAAGCATCGCATATGCAGTTAAATGCATCACAACGCTCCGTGTTACGTCACGAAGCAGAAGTTGCCTCATTCGACATGAGCAACAACCGACCGGAGTTCGAAGGCCGGCCCACGAAGGGCTCAAGGCCGCCTCGCGTCAAACAGAGCCAGGGGAGAAAACGCAGATGAGCCCCAGCGGCCCTCGCCCAATCTACCCAGGAGCAGACAGGGTCATCTCAACCTTTTCGTTCGATCCTAATCTCGAGCCATGCCCATAGAATCTCCATCGAGGGGAGGCCAGCGGGCCACCTGGCTCGGTCTACGGAACGACCCGGGCATCTACCGGAACGCAGGTTAAGGAGCAGCGGAATGCCACATGAGGGCTATGCCGACCCCGTCACGAACGACAGACCCAGATTCCACTCGAACGTGCCCGTTAGCGAGCTCACCGAGCGCGTCGCTTGAGCCATCGAGGCAAGCAACGTTAGCTCAGCCCCTCCGGTTGCGGAAACCGCAGACGGGGTAACGCACGGAACTCGACCAACCCCTACCGAGGCCCACGAGGCTTAGGGGCTCAGGTCGCCCGACACCGACTCAGGTAATCAACCAACCGCGCAGGTCGCAGGCGGGACAAACACGGGCGAACACCCCGAACGACTGTCTGCGGCCCTAGCAAAAGAGTACCAAGATGCTCAGCCTCCAACCGACTCACCAGTCGGACGCAGGCTCGGGGGCTACACCCGCGGGTACGCTCGCGCGCACCACCGTCAAAACAAAAATTCCCCCGCTGGCAACACGAAAAAACCCCCCAGACGATTCTATCCAAAACGCCCGAGGGCTCGGGGACTACACTGCGGGTGCGCTCGCGCGCACCCACTGTCAAAACGAAAGATGCCCCATACGATTCTACCCGAATCGCCTGGGGGCTCCTGTCGGGTTCATAAACCCGGGGTCCCTCATGGACCTGCTTCCCAACAAAAGCTCGGCCTAACAGACGACGTTGCAAATGACGCGCACCTCCTAGGCCGGCCCAAAAACCTAACGACAGGCCAGGGGAGATCCAGTCTCCGACCGAAAGGCCTGGCCAAGGAGGACCAACGCTCGCCTCCGACTCCGGCCTCCTCACAGGAAGGCACAGCCACACTAGCCTCACTCGACCGCCTCTCCGACCCTCCGACTCCGGCCCGCCTCTCCGACTGGAAGGCCTGGCCAGCTCGCCTCCGACTCCAGCCCGCCTCTCCGACCGGAAGGCCTAGCCAAGGAGGAACGGCACTCGCTTCCATCGCCTCCGACTCCAGCCCGCCTCTCCGACCGGAAGGCCTAGCCAAGGAGGAACGGCACTCGCTTCCGTCGCCTCCGACTCCAGCCCGCCTCTCCCTCCACGGGGGCCTAGCCAAGGAGGAACGGCACTGCTTCCGTCGCCTCAGCCTCGACTCCAGCCCGCCTCTCCGACCGGAAGGCCTAGCCAAGGAGGAACGGCACTCGCTTCCGTCGCCTCCGACTCCAGCCCGCCTCTCCGACCGGAAGGCTCGGCCGAGAGAACGACGACGCTCGCCTCCGACTCCGGCCGCCTCTCTCGACCGAAAGGCTGGCCACTTCGCCTCGACTCAGGCTCGCTGCTCGACTCTCACCGCCTCTCCAACCGGAAGGCCTGGCAAAGGAGGAACGGTGCTCGCTTCCGTCTCTTCCGACTCCGGCCCGCCTCTCCGACCGGAAGGCCTGGCCAAGAAGGAACGACACTGGCCTCCGACTTCGACTCGCTTCTCCAACCAGGAGTACACCGAACCTCTGCTATGACTCTTCTCCGATCGGGAGGTCAAGCGATCATGAACAATCGACCAGGGGCTTTCGCTTTCAGTAAGGACCCGTGAAACGACAGAGCAAGTAAGGCGGGCGCTCCCAATCAACCCAGCAATACCAAGGACCGTACCACCACACACCGCAGGATAAGATCTGTCGAGTCATGTCAGAAGGGTATTTTATAACCTTCCAGACATGTTAGAACACCAACAGTGTTGTGGGCGTCGACATTTAACCTACAGTATGGTAGGCGCCGACATTTGCCATACCGGAAGAACACGGAAGAAACAACATGCATCCAGCCATCAACAATATTGTGGGCGCTGACAAACCGCCTTGTACCCGATGGCATGGGCAACAAAGCTAGGTAGCACGCACACTCTCTTTCTCTCACACTCTCTCTTGTAAAGCCATCCCTTTATCTATAAAAGGGGATGCGCTCTCTCCAAGGAACGGACGATTCGAACAACCAACGATTCACATCGTCGATCCCAACGAACAACAGACGGATCATTCCGACTCACTCTCTGCTAGCTTTGGACATTCCAAAGCCGCACAGAATACTTAGCGCACGTAGGAGCTCCCGTCACTCTCGGCCCTTCGGTTCAGAGTCCGACCGGACCTCTTACACCCCCTATCTTACTCCCTCTCGTTTGTAACCCCACAGCAAACTTTGAGCACCTAGGCTCAGGAATAAAGTCAGCAACCGACTCAGACTGGACGTAGGGCACGTTGTGTGAACCAGTATAAACCCTATGTCATTGAGTGTTAGGCCACATCCGATCACAACGTACAGCAAAACTACAAATATTTACGTTTTGGTCACTTTTCGCACCGACAATAGGTAACTCGAAATGAGTTATGATTTTATTAATAAGGGCAATATGATGCATTGATCAGCTTGACAAAACAAATCTAGAAAATTCCATATATAGGCACCACACATATATAGGACTAGTTGTCACCTATGTAATTTTGTTTGTACTCTTGCATTAGGTCAATGCCTATTTTACCATGATCATGCAGAGCATTTAAAGGTTTTCATATACAGCATATAGTTAACACCAAGGAAATGAAAAACATTTACGCTAATATGCAAGTAGTGTTTAGTCTCAACACTTGCAGTAATTTATTCTTGAGTTCCAAAATATTCCTTTACATGGATACTACATGGCATGCCCATGGTTGGCAACATGCTTTCTCTTGTTGTCAACAAATGTTGTAGCATTAAGAAGCTACAGTTTTAGAACCTATTGATGTGCAAAACCATGGTTTTAAAAAAAGAGGTATAGAGTGGAGTTTTAAAAACTCCAAAAGGACTACAGTTTTAGCAATACCATGGTATTCAAAACCATAAAGTTTGTTGCATCCAAACACTTCATGTCACTCTAAAACCATGGTATTTATCTAAAACTCCAAAAATAATTTGCATCCAAACAGGGCCTTAACTTTAAGGAAAAACAATCTTTTTACAAAAGAAACGTTTAGGAATTTTTGAGTCCTAACCATATGGAGATCAATCAGTTTAATTACTAGTTAAAAAATATGGGAACCTATCAACTTTTTTTCTGCTTACAGTATTAACTCCAATGTGGGTAGAAATGTTTCAGAAGAAACCTCTTCCTGTTAAAAGTATTGTAGCTCTTCCTTGAGTCGTTTCCTTTCTTTAGATGGTCAATGGTTTGATTTTGCACAATCAAAGTAAAAGGCCATTCAAAGAGCAAATCTCTATAGACTAGACAGAATGGAAATATGTGCACACAATGAGCTATTAGCAACCAACTATAACTGAAGCCCAAATTTTCACAAAGTTAAATGACTGTTAAAATCAAAAAAATCAAGTACTCTGTTGTGTTGTTTTCACAATTAACTGATAATGAACAGTGTGATAGTAAAATTTTAGCATTTGACAAATTAATTTGAGTTCACAAAAAGAATACATTTAATGGCATGAGTATATGCTATTTTATTAAGTACTAAAATAATTATGGTGAACTAGGTTGCACAGAAAAAAAAACATGAAATAGTGATGGTCAGAAGCTAAATGAGGCCTGCCTTTTCTATCATCAGCAATTCAAGATGACAATGACAGTAAATCAAAATACAAATTAGGAAACAGAAATTATGTTTCTTCCATTCAACTTTTGCAATTAAGGCTCTAGAAAATAAATACTAAACAAAGAGAGACATTAAATTGATGATATGCGCATTCAAGCAAACACATTTGACAAAGACTTCTCACAAAGTAAACTGGAAATCAATAGAATAAACAAGTGAAATGATTTTTAAGTTAGTGGTGAAAGGAGGTAATACTATTATAACAAACCAGCATAGAATAACATTTAGCCAAGCAAAATATGATAATTATCTCACAGGTACAACTAATCCAATGTTGACAACGGAAGAGTAGGCCAACAAGTCAACAACTCAACCAAAAGAGAAACATATAACAAATAAAGTTGCTTAGAGGGAACAATTGTTACCTGGAAGTGGGAGCTGTTCAAGCAGCGAGCAATCTGGTGAGAAAGAGGAGCCATACATTTAAGACCAATTTAGTAATTAAGTAGCCTATTGCACTACTGACCACAATTATTAAAGGTCAAATAAAAAACATTTTCAACTAAGTGATATTTTGACACTAGCTCTACTTTATTAACCAAGAGTATACCAACATTACCTACAACCAGCAACCTCAAACATTGCCAATAACTTTTGCATGAAGATCTAGTGGTTTATTGATTAGTAAGTTAAACTGCGGCTCTGGCAGAGTGCTACAATTACACAAATCTTACAATACACATAGTTCATTTTGCAACCCCCTATTTCAACACTGGGAAAAAAATAGACCTCATCGAATTTAACAGCAAACAGGAGTACAGAGTCAGGCAGTAACTACTCAAAGGATAGGCATGCACCAACCCCTGCTTCAACACATTCAAAGGGATCGCTTATAGACAAATCATGGGCATGATTGATATGCAAAAACTCATGGCGACAGCTTTCAGTAGTAAAATAAAACCGAGCGCATCTTGAAGCCCTTTTCTCCAGCTGGAGCAGCTGGTGCTGCTCTGCAAGAAATCTATCAGTCACACTGTCCCTTTGACACTCAAATGTCATTGACTCCAGCATCTTTGCGTTCAGTACAAAGAACGTGGTAAAGTTAACTTGTGACTTTATGCCTCGATAATTATTCAACACGACTGTCTTGAGACGGATGTCAAGGCATTTAATAAGATTATGATGTTTACGGCGCCACAAATTCTTGTCTCCCTCCTTGTATGACTGAAATTTAAAAAAAACAGCATACAACCGCAACTATTTCAAGAAGAATTGACACAATATCAAATTAAACCAGATCCAAAGAATATATGTTTACCTGGATATACAACTTCTCCAAGCATGGGAAGCATCTCATTAAGTCAATAATCACATCCAGGCGAAGATAAAAATATTGACTGCTAAAATCTTGACAGTACATGCCGGCGTTGTCAAGTTAATGACCCGGAATTCCTTTATGTAGCATGGCTGCGTGAAAATGCGTCAGCACATTTATAAAATTCGATGTTTTCAGAAAAAATTTCTGCACACAAAAAAGCAGCTCAGAACCTGTAGGCAATAGGTAGGAAACCAAGAGGTACCTCAATAATCGTAGAGCCCAACGTGAGTCTGGAAGAGTAATCAGAATACTTTAGGCAACCCAAGGTCTCTAGATTGGGTGCTGAAATAACTGACACTTGCAGTCGCATGGGCAATTGTGGTGGTCGATGATACAGAATCCTTTTAAGGCAAGGGGCATCCTCGATGATGAATTCTTCTAAGAATGTCACTGTTGGTTCATACCCAGCATTAGCACCCACCCCAATGCTTGTAAGGCTAGCTGAGTTGATCCTGACACAGCGGAAGCCAAAGATGGTGCTAAGCAGCAAGCACTCGAGGACGGGAGAAGCAGCAATGATGCTATGCAGGGAATCCTCCGAAATGCTGACCCATTGAAGAGCGAGCTTCTTGAGCTTGGGGAACTGAAGCGCCTGGGCGACGTCGTCAGAGAGGTGGCACTGGCTGAGAGTGGCCACGCAAAGGCACGACGAGAACCGGAAGGTAGACGCCGGCTGAGGTGGTGCTTGCAACACATCCGGTGCATATATGTCGATGCAGCAATCAATCTCCTGGAGGTTGTCGAGGGCGGGGGATCTGAGCCAAGCATCCACAATGGCGGGGTAGTACTGCAGGTGTTGTGCGGGGAAGCGAAAGCGGCGGCCGGGGCCCCGGTGGGCGGAGAGGATGCGGGAGACGACATCGATGGTGCGAAGGTCACGGCCGTCGAGGTTGAGAGGGGCGGAGCGCCAGAGATGGCGCCACCGGTTGGCGAGGATTTGGGTGCGGGCGGCATCCTTGGTGGGGAGGAGAGAGATGACCTCACCCAGAATGGCGTCCGGGAGGAGGCTGATTCGGTCGACCCCATCTTCTTCTTCTCCACCGGCTCCAGGCGGTGGATCTTGGATGTGGGATTCGTCTCCTCCGGCTCCAGGAGGACAGGAATCAGGCGCACTCGTCGCTGGTACCAGCGACGAGATGTTTGCTCCACCCTCCTGTTCCGGGCTCTTGGGCGCCTCCGGCTTCCTTCTCTTGGCACGGCGAGGCGCCCCCGCCAGAGCCTCCATGGCCGCCGGCCGTTGGGTTGATTGGGGGCGGGGCGGGTAAAGGGGAAACACGACGGCTGGCTGAAGCTCCGTAGGGTTTTGGGTGCGTGCAGCATCCAGAGGCCTCCCGTTCCCGGCCCATGGGCCCAGAGCATACACGTTAGACTTGACAGCCAATTTCGAATGCAAACATAAAAGAGAGAATCAACATGTAAATGGATCGGAGCGACTGTTCATCTGAACACGCAAACCTGCTTCTATTGCATGATAATTTTCTTTTTTACGTTTCTTATTGTACAAAATTTCTTTCAAAACCTCAGATTCACATTTGCGTGCATCCGTATGTCATCTGCACTTTTTTTTTGGTAATGCTCTCAGGACGGACGGACGGACATGGCTTCCCATTGCCTACCTTATCTGTTCGCTCGCTCCCGTCCACACTCCTTCAAACAAAAATCTCTCTACTGTGTTCGACCTCCATCATAGCAGTCTTATCCATCGCTCCATCGGACCTCCACACCCGACTCCACCGTGCCGCCCACCTCCCCCACTTCACGCTCCACTGCACCGCTCGCCTGCACCACGGCATCCGCCCGCCACGGGCGCCACCGCTGCTCGCTTAGCCATCGAGCAAGTGCTTTCCAAGGTGTGCTGGCCCAGGCCATCGCGCAGGTGCTTGCCCAGGGGTGCTCACGCAAACCTCACCCACGATGCTCGTGCGCCTCGCGCAGGTGCTCACCCAGGCCGCCGAGCAGGTCCTCGCCCAAGGGTGCACCGCTGCGAGCTCCATGCGCCGCCGCCGACCTCTACGCCGGTGTCGAGCACCGTGATTCGTCCAAGCAGCAAGGTGACATTGTGCGTTGAAAACGCATGTTGCGAGAGACCAAGAGTATGTTTCAAGTGTTTCAAATATTTCATCCGGATGTTGCAAGTGTTTCACGTGGATGTTGCAAAAATAGATCGGGATGTTGCAATGTTTGTACACGTATGTTGCAAGCTTTTGTTCCCAATGTTGTAGCTGTTTTTTCTAGACGCATATTGCAAGTATGTTTATTTGAATGTTGCATATGTTTCATACATAAGTTGCAAGCGTTTTATCTAAATGTTGTGTATGTTTTATATGGTTTTCAAGTGTTTTTCAGGTGTGTTTTTGCAGGTGTAATTTACAAAAAACATTTCCAAATCTTTGGCCGGCAGACTCAAGCACCACCTTCCTCACTCAATCAATCTAGCTCAGCAGCGTTCATTAAAAATGACATCTCGGCCAATATCATTGTCACACAAGAAATCATTCACTCCTTCAATTTAAAATCTTGGAATCGGATGGCTTTCCTTTCGAAGTTGGGTCTGGCTAGGGCTTTTGACCATCTGGAATGGGATTTTGTTGTGGCTGCCCTTCATTGTCAAGGGTACCATGGGAATTTCAGTCGCCTTATACATGCATGGATGCATTTCAACGTCCACTTTCTCTGTTCTCGTTAATGGTGAGCCCACTTAATCCTTTCGATCTCAGCGAGGAATCAGGGTTACCCTTTATCTCCCTGCTTTTTGTTGTTGCCATCAATGAACTTACCCATCGTCTTCAATCTGAACTGCAACATTCCAACCTCTTTAGGGTTTCTCAGGGGTAGGCTGCCGCCAGTCCACTCCCTTCTATTTGCAGACGACTTGATTCTCTATGGCAAAGCCTTTGTTGATGAAGCCATGACCATCCACCACGTATTCGAAGAGTTCTCCAATCTCTCTAGCCAAGTTCCAAATTTCCAAAAGTCAGCTATCCTGTTCACCAAGATTGTGGATGATCACACAAAAGCCCAGCTCAAATCTATTTTTCCTGTACCCGGTCTGCAGCCCAACATTATGCACCTAGGCCACCCTGATCTTCAGCTACATAGACACGACCAAAGCCTATCACAGCTAAGGCCAGTCTCAATGGGGAGTTTTATTATGTTGTTTCTAAGACTGCCATGTCATTTGAAATAAAATAAAACTTGGATGAAACATCCACTCTCAATGGTGAGTTTCATTCCATGGTTTCATAGACATTTAATTCAAAAACTCTTAAAGAGTTAGTAATCGTGCCAAGAGAGTTTCATCTAAATGAAACCCATTTCATCTCTCTCTTCTTAAATACACTGCCATGTCATCAAAAGTGCCTATGTGGCAACCTATTTAATGCAAATGAAACTCACATGAAATCCCACTGAGACTGCCCTAACAAACTCAACCTTGCAGGCCATCTCACTTACATTAAATTTGTCCTTGCTTCCATTCCTGTTTATTATATGTCAACTGTCCTTTTTCTCAAAGTCTTTTGTGGAAAAAATCAACTCTATTATTCATCGATTCTGGTGGGCTCGAGTGCAGGAAGACAACACCACTAATCCTATTGCTTTTCGTTCTTGGGAGGACATCTGCCAATGTAAAGAAAATGGAGGACTGGGAATCAGAGATCTCTACACTGTCAACAAAAGCCTCATCACTCAGCAACTTGGAACATAGTTACTAACAAAAATAGCTTCCTGACAAGCATTCTGAAAGCAAAATATTTCCCCAACTCCACTTTTTGGACGGCTACTACTACTGGCCCTCGTTATATGTTCTGGTCTTCAATCATGCAGGTCAAAAAGGAGCTCATTCAGAAAACGGTATACCAGATTCATGCAGAAACAGTTCCATTTGGTCCACGCCTTGGTGCAATTTATTTGGCAATCTATTCATGACCACCACCTCATTCCGGTTTCCCAATCTCCTTTACCCAATACTGTCTCAGATTTATGGATGTCTAAGGACATCCACAACAATAATAGTTATATACTAGCTCTAAGCCAACCTCTATAACAGTATTAGGTTTTAGTAATGGCTCATAGTATGATTAGACTCACGTGACATTGTCACATGATCTGTAATGCCCAGAAGATTTATTGCAAAAAAATACTAACAACTTTCAGGTACATATGGAAAGTTAGAAACGACAAAAGATTTGGAAACAAAAATTTGGACTCCTCACACCATCTCGGTGGCAGCAAACATCTCGGTGGCAAACTTAATCAACTATACAGGTGACGACCAGCACTATACTACACTACCAGCGGAAGGAAATGAAGGTGACAGCTGCTGAAACACAGAACCAGGCGTACAGGAACCAAGCCCTTCCACAAACACCACCGACACCGGTGCACGAAATCAGACCAGGTATGAATCCTACACATGCAGGAGGAAACACTCAGGAGGCAATCCACTACCAGGCGCAGCAACCAAACGGAGGAAGGCAGTGAAGCTGTCATGAACACCGAAAGTGCTGCAGCTCCGACACTGATGCGGAATCAACAAGCCGCTCACATTCAGTTCTCAGGTATGAATCATACAATTGCAGGACAGAATACCCAGGCTGCAATCCACGATTGGGTGAACTAGAACAATGGAACAGCCTCAAATACACACATTGTACAACTCCCAGCACTGCTCCCAGGTTCCAGATGCTACACCGATGCATCAACGGTGCCAGACCAGGACTCGGTATTATCCGTAGAAAGCTGGACTGGGAATCTATATTATCAATACAGGAATGCATCCACCTCAAAACATCTACATCAAGGCTGCAATTACAAACTCTGTCTCGGTGGTCATGGCAGAGGCAGCTGCCCTGGTGCTTGCTGCTACTGTCACCGAAAGACTGCAGATACACAACATCACCTTCCTATCAGACAACCAGGAACTTGTCAACTTCTTCAATTCAGGTGATCAGTCCACACCGCCTGATTGTAGAATCAAGCACCTCACCCAAATACTTATCAACTCAACAAGGCAACGGAACACAAGAATCTACAAGATTAGGAGGACCCAAAATCACATTGCTCATACATTAGCAAAACAGGCTTTTGTACACTCTCAACCCCACCCTACAAGTCTATCATTGTCATGTTCCAACAGAGATCATGTCATACAGTGCCCACCAATACTGGAAGCACTGCATAATGTACTGAAAGACCATGTAACAATTCTAACAGCTAGACGCTGTTGAAATATGTGCATGTTTGTTGACAAAAAAAAAGACTCCTCCAATAAGTAGAGAACCCCACACAGATGCCTTCATTCTTATATAAACTGCATTCTCATGTGTTATCACCCGAAAAGTAGAAGAAAATGGGATCTGTTAGCTCAAGTTATCAGCATAGAAATCAGAGGCTCCTCTTTTGCTGCTACATGGTCTTTCAGTTGTAATTATAAGTAGTCTGTTGTGCTGCCAAGCACAAGTAAAGAACATCAAATAAAAGAACATTTAAAACAAAGGCATTTAATAAGATTATGATGTTTACGGCGCCATAAATTCTTGTCTCCCACCTTGTATGACTGAAAAGGAAAAAAAAGTATACAAACACAACTAATTCAAGAAGAATTGACATAATATTAAGTCAGATCCAAAGAATATATGAACACAATGAATTACTAGTTTAGTATGTTTACCCTGATATAAAACTTCTCCAAGCTTGGGAAGCATCTCATTAAGTCAATAATCGCATCCAGGATAAGAGAAAAAATAGAAACTCCTAAAACCTTGACAGTACATGCCGGCGTTGTCGAGTTAGTGACCCGGAATCCCTTTATGTCGCATGGCTGCATGAAACCTGCGTTAGCACATCTATAAAAGTCGATATTTCCAAGTTTTTTCTGCACACAGAAAAGCAACTCAGAGCCTGTAGGCAAGAGGTGGAAAAGCAAGAGATACCTCAATAATTATAGAGCCCAACACGAGCCTGGAAGAGTAATCAGGAAAATTTAGGCTACCCAAGGTCTCCAGATTAGGTGCTGAAATAACTGATACTCGCAGTTGCGTGCCCGTCCCTGGTGCTCGAAGATACAGAATCCTTTTAAGGCAAGGGGCATCCTCGACAATGAATTCTTCTAAGTAGGTCATTGTTCGATTATACCTAGCACTCACACCAATGCTTGTAAGGCTAGCTGGGTTGATCCTAACACAGTGGAATCCAAAGCTTTTGCGAAGCAGCAAGCACTCGAGGACGGGAGAAGCAACAATGATGCTATGCAGGGAATCCTCCGAAATGCTGACTGTCACACCCGATTTGAAGGATACAATTAGATGCATAATCTTATGTGCGTCTAAAGATCAGTCACACGCATAAGCCGATAAATTATAAATAGTATCATCATAAGTGTTTGTTACATCACGAATAATAAGACATAGTCTTCACATAAATGTAGCGGAAGTATAAAGAAAAATCTCTCACGGAAGCTCCATATCACAGGGACGTCAACTGGTTGACCACAAGTCTAGTAATCCTAAGAAAAGTCATCATTACCACAGCCATCTGTTACCCATCCAGGATTTTTATCCAAATAATAAAAACAAAGAAGCGTAAGTACATGTCGTACTCAACAAGTGTAACATGGGGTTCATGAGGTTTAAAAGGCTTGACACAGGTTTAACAACATTCAGTTTTTAGTTGTGATAATTTTAGTATAAGAGTAACAACAAGTTGTTTCAATCCCAAAGTAAAATACATGATCAATGTAAATATGAACAATGAATAGCATAAACGGATAATTCTTAGTGGTCATCTATTCCATAAATGTTCCAAGGCTGCTTGTCACCGTGAGCACGGCTGATATACTAGTTTTACACTCTACAGATGTTGTATACTTTCACTGTGAGTCGTGATACCCATATGCCTGGGTTTATAACTCCCAAAACACTTCTAAGCTGAGTAGGCACGGTTCACTATGAAGTCTTTCAAAGGTTCGTCTAATAAGTTAGGGTCATTAGATTCACTGTAGAGCCCCCTTCCCGATGGCACATTGACACACAACCTATACACATGGGGACAGAGACCGCACTATACCCGATTCGGCAAGTCATTCTTACGTCAATAAAGGTAACCACTAACAAGCTAGAAAAGGTCCTCATACTGAGCTAAAGCCAGAGCCATGTAGCCCTCACAGCTTATACTATAAGTCCCGGATGATCACTTACAGATAAGTCCTTAGGGAGAGGAATCTGAAGTATTTAGGAAGTAGCTAAACA
Organism: Miscanthus lutarioriparius; assembly: GCA_904845875.1. NCBI lineage: Eukaryota > Viridiplantae > Streptophyta > Magnoliopsida > Poales > Poaceae > Miscanthus > Miscanthus lutarioriparius. Next base: position 87,154,433 of record CAJGYO010000003.1, on the reverse strand, counting down.
CTCCAACCCCCCTTTTTTCAAGTTGCTAAAAAATCATGTTTTAATATTTATTGCATATTCCATTAGTCAAGTTACAAAATTATGATTTAGTTGAGCACTAGCAAAGCTACCCAATGCATATCCCATAGGAGTCAAGGCATAAGTACAATTCTAGGAAATTTTATCAAGGTGACACTTGCAAATATGGATTGATTATTAAAGTGAATAGATAACAAGGATGATCCTATGCTATACTTGCCTTGAACAAAATGCTCCTACTAATCCTGCTCGTCAAAGTAATACTCTTGATCACCCACGAATTGCTCACCATCTATACTCGATAATCATAGCAACATACAAGCATCCAGAAGCAATCATGCATAACAAACAAAAGCTATAGATTAGAACAGTACATCAACAACATAAAATCAAGATGAAAAGTTTGTAAAACGAATCTACGTCTCGCTATAAATACACAGACGCGAAGATCATAGAAATCATAGCTAAAACGAAGAAGTTACGAATTAAATAAGATTTCCTTTAATAAAATAAAAAAGGTTAAATCTAACCTTGAATTTTAAAAGTTGAAAACATGTCTAACAGTAAGATGAACATGTAGATTATAGAATTATGAACTTAACACAAGTTGAACGGATCAAATCGGAGTTAAAACTAAGATTTTATGGCTAAAACAAAATTAGTGGCAAAACTGTAAATAGATGAAAATGTATTTTGAATCTAATCCGAAAGGAACTACGTTTTCAAAAAAAGAAAACGTATTCTATGAATACGCTTTGGACTAGGGGTGCGATAATAAAAAACCCTGAGGGGTTCTTTAGCAAATATAACAGGCGAAGGGGTATCTTAAGATCTGGACCGTTTGATCGGGATCCGACGGCGTAGATTAGATTGGGAGGAGGAGAGAGAGCACAGTCGTCGGAAAAGAAGGCCGATGCGGCGGCTGCCATGAACGACGACGAGAAGCTCACCGACGTACATGAATCAAGGCCTACGAACCACCATTTGGCGGACCAAGAGCACGGGGAGAGAGATCGGCACAGTGAACACGTTGGAGGGATTGGAGGGGCCTACGACAGCACGGTGGCGAGCTCACACATGATTCGGTGGCTCGGAGCTCTAGCGGAACTTCGGCGATGCGGCACAAGCGCAGAAAGCGTAGGAGAAGGAAAAGCGGGTACTGGGGCTTGCTTACCTCGGTTAGAAGCTCGGCAAGGAAGTCACGGAGGCGGAGAAGCGGCGGCGCAGCAAACTGACGGTGGTGGAGGATCTCCGAGCTCACGGCGGCGCTATTTTAGGGCATGGGGCGACTGCGGCTTGCTTCCAAAGCTAGATGAGGATGCGGCGGGTGCAAGGCTCGGTATTTATGGGAGGGCCGTGCATGGAGCGCACTCCAAGACCGGAGCACGACGACGGGGCGGATGCGGACTCCATGCGTGGGACAGTCCGGCTCAGTGACGAGAGGAAAAGGATGAACCCAATAGGTGGGTCCCACCAGTCAGCGAAACACGGAGGTGGGTCCGGCTGACAGACAGAGACAAGGAGGTGCGCTTGCGGGCTTCCGCTGCTGGGTCGGCCTGCTGGGCCGCTGCGGAGAGAGAGAGCAGGTCGAGCGGGGAAAGCGGCTGCGCAGGAAGCCAGTCGAGTGGGGCTACTCCTCTGGCCAAAATCAAGAGAGGGAGAGAAGAAAAAATAAAACTCCTTTTCTATTTTCTTAACACAATTTCAAATCTAATTTAAACTCAAATTCAAATTCTTTTGCAAATTCCAGTCAAACCAAAGCATCACAAAATAAATATGCAGCAGCATGGATGCACATACATGTATGTAGACCTATATTTGATTTTATTTTTAACAAAGTTATTATTTTCCTAAATTTAGATGCTCACAAAAAGACATAATTAAATCATTTCTCCTATTTTAAAATCATGTAAATTTTAGGGTGTTACAATTCTAAGCCCTTTAAAATGAATCTCGTCCTCGAGATTTGGACGATGCTTACTCAAAAAGTTGCGGGTGTGTTTTCCTCAGATCTTCTTCTCTTTCCCAAGTAGCCTCATCTTCTGTATAATGATTCCACTGAATCCTACACATCTTTATAACTCAGCTCCTTGTAACCCTTTCTGCCGTCTCCAAAATCTTTATCGAAAAATCCTCATATGTAATATCTTCCTTAACTATAAGTTCCTCTAACAGTATCTGCTCCTTAGGTACACGCAGACACTTCTTTAATTGAGACACATGGAACACATCATGTACACCTGATAAGCTCTCAGGCAATTTCAACTGATAAGCTACTTCTCCACGTCTCTCCAAAATCTTGAAAGGCCCAATATACCTTGGTGCTAACTTTCCTTTCATATTAAACCTTCTCACACTTCTCATAGGTGACACCTTCAGGTAAACATAGTCCCCTATTTTGAAAACCAATTCTCTTCTCCTAGTGTCGACATAACTCTTCTATCAAGACTGTGTCACTCTCAAGTTATCCCTAATCATCCTTACTTGCTCTTCTACATCTCTTAAAACATCCGGTCCGAGCACTTGAGTTTCTCCCGTTTGATTCCAAAACAACGGGGTTCTACACCTTCGTCCATACAAAGCCTCGAAAAGGTGCCATCTTGAGACTCTTCTGATAACTGTTGTTATATGAAAACTCTGCATAATGCAAGCTCTTGTCCCAACTTATACCATACTGCAATGCACAAGCTCTCAACATGTCCTCTAATATCTGATTAATCCTCTTAGTTTGCCCATCGGTCTGAGGGTGATACGCTGTATTGAAATTCAACTTTGTTCCCAATGAGGTATGTACTGTTTGCCAAAAGTGTGACGTGAATTGAGTACCTCTGTTAGACACGATCTTCTTTGGAACACCATGCAGACATACTATTCTTTCCATATATAATGTAGCCAATTGGGGTCCAATATAGGTAGTCTTGACCGGTAAGAAGTGAACAACTTTGGTTAACCGATCCACTATCACCTAAATTGAATCATAACCTCTCTGGGTGCGTGGTAACCCAACAATAAAATACATACCAACTTCCTCCCACTCCCACTCAGTTTCCTCATTGGTTGTAACAATCCTATAGGTCTTTGATGTTCTGCTTTGACTCTTTGATAGGTATCACATATAGCAACATACTCAGCAACATCTCTCTTCAGTCTGTACCACCAATACTTCTCTTTCAGATCTAAGTACATCTTGATGCTCCCATGGTGAATAGAGTAAGTGGACTCATGTGCCTCATGAAGAATTGCATCTCGTATAGCCTTAATCTCAGGTACACGTAGTATTTTCCCAAACCACAGAGTTCTATTATCATCCATATGAAAACCTGGTGCCTTGCCAATCACTATGTTCTCTGCTATCTCTTTCAACTTTGCATCCAGTAACTGGACCTTACGTATTTCTTGCTCTAGTGTGGGTTCTATCACCAACTCCACTGCATTAGTGACAAAACCCAAGTTAAGTTGCTCAAATTTTGCACACAACTCACTTGACATAGCTGCCACTTGCACCTCCTTGGCGTAACTCTTCCTACTAAGAGCATCGGCAACAACATTCGCCTTTCCAGGATGATAGTGTACTTCCAGATCATAATCCTTAATCAACTCCAACCATCGACACTGTCTCATATTTAGATCCGTCTGAGTGAAAATGTACTTTAGACTCTTGTGATCAGTATAGATGTCACTCTTATGTCCTATAAGATAGTGCCTCCATATTTTCAGAGCATGAACCACTGCTGCTAGCTCCAAATCATGAGTAGGATAGTTTAGCTCATGCTTTCTCAATTGTCAAGATGCATAGGCCACTACTCTTCCTTCTTGCATAAGAACACATCCAAGACCTTGACGAGACACATCACAATAGATAGAGAAATTCTTGCTCAGATCTGGCAAAACCAATACTGGGGTCGTAGTCAACCTCTTCTTCAATTCTTCAAAGCTAGCCTACCACTTTTCTGGCCACACAAACTTAACATTTTTCTCCAACAAAGTTGTCATGGGCTTGGCAAGTTTAGAAAACCCCTCTATGAACCTCCTGTAGTATCCAGCCAATCCCAAGAAACTACGAATCTCTCCCACATCGGTTGGTGGTTTCTAATTCAACACATCTCTCACCTTGCTTGGATCTACTGCTATTCCACCATTATAGACAACATGGCCTAGGAAAGAAACTTCCTTCAACTAAAACTCACACTTGCTTCACTTAGCATACAACTTGTGTTCTCTGAGCTTTTGTAAGACCAACCTTAGATGTTTAGTGTGCTCTTCTTCCGTTTTAGAGAATACCAATATATCATCGATAAATACTACCACAAACTTATCCAAAAACTCCATAAACACCTTATTCATCAAGTACATAAAGTATGTAGGTGCATGGGTCAAACCAAAGGACATAACGATGTACTCATACAAACCATACCTCATAGTAAAGGCTATCTTAGGTATGTCAGTTGCATGAATCTTCAGTTGATGATAACCAGAATGAAGATCAATCTTAGAGAAAACAAAAGCACCTCTCAACTGATCAAACAAGTCATCAATTCTAGGCAACAGATACTTGTTCTTGATAGTAACCTCATTTAGGGACCGATAATCCACACATCCTCTGGGTACCATCCTTCTTGTCAACAAATATAACTAGTGCTCCCCAAGGTGACGAACTAGGATGAATGAAACCTTTCTCCTGTAGCTCCTTTATTTGTTTCTTAAGTTCCTCTAGTTCATTAACCTCCATTCTATATGGACGCTTAGCTATAGGTGCAGTTCCAGGTAATAATTCAATAATAAACTTAATGTCATGGTCAGGTGGCATACCTGGCAAGTCATCGGGGAACACATTCGAAAACTCATCCACTACTGGGTCCTCCTTGTTGACGCAATCCTCCAGCTGGTTCGCTGTGGCTATTGGCTGTGCTTGTTCTACTACATCGACACTGATTCTATCCCCATTCGGTGCGGTCACAACAACTACCTTCTCTTGACACTGAATGACTGCCCAATTTTGCTTCATCCAATCCATACCCAGAATCACATCAATGCCAGATATTCTCAACACAATAGGGCTCACTTTGAACTCTACCCCCCTTAAAGATAGACTAGTCGAAAGACAATGATAAGAAGCTTGCATAATACCTCCTGGTGAGTTTACTAGTATAGGATCTTTCATGGCACATAAGGGTATGCTATGCATTCTAACAAATGCTTGTGATATGAAAGAATGCTAAGCTCTAGAATAAAAAAGAACAGTGGCAGGAGTGGAATTGACATTGAACGTACCGAGCATGACTTTTGGTTCCGCAAGCGTCGTCTTTGTAGACACATGATTCACCTTTTCTATGTTGGGTGCTGGCTTCTAATAACTATTCGGCCTCTATGGGGTCAGCTGGTTTGGCTTCTTAGGGCAATTATAGGATAGGTGACCCTCTTTACCACAACGAAAACACTTGTTGGGAGTGCAAGGGGCACTGGTCTTCATGGGAGTGTTGTTAGGCACTCCCTGTTGTGGTGTTTGCTGACCACTTTGCGGCTAGGGACGTTGATTGTTATTCTGCTGCTGATACGGTGAACGTTGCTGGTTCGGGTTGCGCTGAGGATAGTGACCATGATTCCACTAATTGGGTGGTCCCTAGTACCTCTGCCGGAAGCCTTGTTGAGGGTTGGTGCGTGGACGAGTGTTGCTTCTAGAGGCCTGTCCCTGAAGCCTCCTCTTCTTAGCCTCCATCTCTTTGCGCTTATTGTCAATAACAATGGCGTGATTTACCAGCGTTTAGAAATTAGGAAATGTATTGGACATAAGCTGGAGTTGCAGACTGTCATACAGACCCTTGAGAAAGCGGCGTTGCTTATCAGCATCATCAGCCACCTCATTCGGAGCATAACGTGACAACTAAGCAAATTTGTCATGATACTCAGCTACAGACATAGATCCCTGTTTCAGAGCTCTGAATTCCTCCTGCTTGAGCTCTATCAATCCTTCAGGTATGTGGTAAGATCTGAAATTCTCTCTAAATTCCTACCAAGTGATAGGAGGAGCATTAGTGGGATGTCCATATTCGAATGACTCCCACCAGTCTTGAGCTTCTCTCTAGAGTTGTCCTGACGCGTACAACACCTTCTGCTGGTCGTCGCACTGCACTATATTGAGTTGCTTTTCCACTGCACAAAGCCAATCATATGCTTCTAGTGGATAAGTGTCATGAGAAAACACCGGGGGTGGCCCTTCAAGAATTCACCACGCTTGTCACGTGGTGCTCCATCAATTGTTTGATTTGCTGATTCTGCACCAGAGCTTGCATAAGCTGTGTCTACACTGCCAGAAACTGCTCAATAGTAGGTGGCAGTGGTGGTGGTGGATGTGGGGGAACACCTCCACTACCTTGTCCTCTTCCTCTTCCAAACATCAGATATCCAACACAAATATTCAAAATTTAGAGATTTCCATGTTATAGGCACTTATAGAGATATAGAATACATTCTAAAAAGTTTTCTGGACGAGTTCCAACATCAGCAGCTCAATAAAATGGTCATATCTCGAGTTCTAGATATCCAAAAGAGGTGTTCTTTACTTGGTTGTAAATATTAAGAAATTATCTACAACTTTTATTAAAACCACATTCCCAGATTCCATCGTTAGGTGACTCAAAAACAGGACACAACCGAATCTGTTCCAAATTTCAGACTGCGCAGAAACTTCAACTTGAAATAGCTATACCTCTCAAACCATATCAGATATAAGGGTGATTCTAGAGGCATTAGAATGATACTTAAGTCTAGTTGCTCCCATAAAAATTTCATAATTTTTTGGTCAAGTAGATTTAAATTGGCATTGAGATAAGTGCAGACTGATCTGAAAAACTAGATCCGAGAGAACAAGATATACTAACCCAACTATTTATTTATTGACTCAAACCTTAATATTCTTAACTATGAAATTTGCGGACATGGCCACAAAGTTCCAACACTCATTACAAAAATTCCAACTCACACATAAACATAATAATAAATCAACTAGGCACACCAAAGTTCACACTACACTACTAGACTCGACTTGACTCAACTTGACCCATGCTACTAACGTCTTATTACATAGAAAAACTCCAACACCTATGGGAGAAATTTATGGGGAAGCTCTTCATAGATCCTTGGCAGGTTGAGACACACCCTTTGCTCATCTATCACTTGTCGGTATCTCTTAAGGGTCACCTCCTGTGTCTTCAACAGATCTTTCAGCCGTCGATTCTTATCTACTAATTCATAGGCATAGTGCACCATCACTTGGGTAGTGGGATCCATGCCTTTAGGGTCCATTATTGCCCATCCCAAGTTAGGGTGTTGGCAAGGGAGGAAGTGATATTGATCTTCCTTCATATCATCAAAGCGACGACCACGGAGACCCATGTAGGCTACAGCGGCTGCATCTTCTATGCTATCTTCCATGGTGGCACAGTGAGCGTGATGCGCATAGTTCGAGTCTAGCTGGTTTGCTTCCTTCTCTCCATCCTAGATGGAGATGTACACCCTGGGCTTCCAATAAGTGTCCTACAGAGGGTGCGTATGCTCATTGCAGACGTACTCCACAGCTGCGTCCCAATCAGTGTAGTAGGTCTAAAGAATTCCCATAAGTCGGTGGTGTGAGACGGAGGATTCACACCCTGGTTTATACCAGATCTTTGTAGTCCATCCCATGGCAGGGGTAGGCTGATATTCTTGAATGGTGTCCTCCCCATCATCATCATCATCAGACAATACAATGACCTCCACTTCTTCGAGTTCTTCCTAGAATGGCTTAGGCGTAGGTGCAGGTGCTGGCGACTCAACTTCTTGCTCCTAGGGTTCCTCCTCCTCACGTGGCTCCATGGACTCATACAAGCCATGAGATAGGTAGTAGCCTCCGGTGCTGATGCGAGCGGTCTTATTGGCACAAGGCATCTACAGAATTAGATTTAATCAGATTAGAAGTAATAATTTTTATAACAGAGTGAGGCAAAAGAAGCATAAAATTTAGCAAATAACAAGGTTGAGATGGGAAGCATGAAATAAGTGAAGCAAAAGAAGCTAAGACGACCATTGCTAACTAGGCTTGCGTCCTACAATCAACACGGCTCTGATACCAATCTGTCATACTCGATTTTAAGGATAAAATGGGATGCATAATCTTATGTGCGCCTAGAGATCAGTCACACACATAAGCCGACAATAAAGGTAACTACTAACAAGCTAGAAAAGATCCTCATACTGAGCTAAAGCCAGAGCCATATAGCCCTCACAGCTGTACTGTAAGTCCCGGATGATCACTTACAGATAAGTCCTTAGAGAGAGAAATCTAAAGCATTTAGGAAGTAGTTAAACACTCCAGCCCCCTATTTCCAAGTTGCTAAAAAGACATGTTTTAATGTTTATTGCATATTCCATTAGTCAAGTCACAAGATCATGATTTAGTTGGGCACTAGCAAAGCTACCCAATGTGACACATGCAAATATGGATTGATTATTAAAGTGAATAGGTAACAAGGATGATCCCATGCTATACTTGCCTTGAACAAAGTGCTCCTACTGATCTTGCTCGTCAAAGTAGTACTCTTGATCACCCACGAATTGCTCACCGTCTATACTCGATAATCACAGCAACATACAAGCATCCAGAAGCAATCATGCATAACAAACAAAAGCTATAGATTAGAACAGTACACCAATAGCATAAAATAAAGATGAAAAGTTTGTAAAACGAATCTATATCTCGCTATGAACACACAGACGCGAAGATCATGGAAATCGAAGCTAAAACGAAGAAGTTACGAATTAAACAAGATTTCCTTTAATAAAATAAAAGATTAAATCAGACCTTGAATTTTAAAAGTTGAAAACATGTCTAACAATAAGATGAACATGTAGATTATAGAATTAGGAACCTAACGCAAGTTGAATGGATCAAATCGGAGTTAAAACTAAGATTTTATGGCTAAAACAAAATTAGTGGCAAAACTGTAAATAGATACAACAACAACAACAACAAAGCCTTTAAGTCCCAAACAAGTTGGGGTAGGCTAGAGTTGAAACCCATCAGAAGCAATCAAGGTTCAGGCACGTGAATAGCTATCTTCCAAGCACTTCTATCTAAGGCTAAGTCTTTGGGTATATTCCATCCTTTCAAGTCTCCTTTTATTGCCTCTACCCAAGTCAACTTCGGTCTTCCTCTGCCTCTCTTCACATTACTATCCTGGCTTAGGATTCCACTATGCACCGGTGCCTCTAGGGGTCTCCGTTGTACATGTCCAAACCATCTCAACCGGTGTTGGACAAGCTTTTCTTCAATTGGCGCTACCCCTAATCTATCACGTATATCATCGTTCCGAACTTGATCCCTTCTTGTATGACCGCAAATCCAACGCAACATACGCATTTCCGCGACACTTAGCTGTTGAACATGTCGTCTTTTCATAGGCCATCATTCTGCACCATACAACATAGCAGGTCTAATCGTCGTCCTATAAAACTTGCCTTTTAGCTTCTATGGTACCCTTTTGTCACATAGGACACCAGACGCTTGCCGCCACTTCATCCACCCTGCTTTGATTCTATGGCTAACATCTTCATCAATGTCCCCGTCCCTCTGTAGCATTGATCCTAAATATCGAAAGGTATCCTTCCTAGACACTACTTGACCTTCCAAACTAACATCTTCCTCCTCCCGAGTAGTAGTGCCAAAGTCACATCTCATATACTCAATTTTAGTTCTGCTGAGTCTAAAACCTTTGGACTCCAAAGTCTCCCGCCATAACTCCAGTTTCTGATTCACTCCTATCCGGCTTTCATCAACTAGCACTACATCGTCCGTGAAAAGCATACACCAAGGGATGTCCCCTTGTATATCCCTTGTGGCCTCATCCATCACTAAAGCAAACAAATAAGGGCTCAAAGCTGACCCTTGATGTAGTCCTATCCTAATCGGGAAGTCATCCGTGTCTCCATCACTTGTTCGAACTCTAGTCACAACATTGTTGTACATGTCCTTAATGAGCCCGACGTACTTCGTTGGGACTTTATGTTTGTCCAAAGCCCACCACATAACATTCCTTGGTATTTTATCATAAGCCTTCTCCAAGTCAATAAAAACCATGTGTAGATCCTTCTTCTTCTCCCTATACCGCTCCATAACTTGTCTTATTAAGAAAATGGCTTCCATGGTTGACCTTCTGGGCATGAAACCAAATTGGTTCACAGAGACCCGCGTTATTGCTCTCAAGCGATGCACGATAACTCTCTCCCATAGCTTCATAGTATGGCTCATCAACTTAATTCCCCGATAATTAGTACAACTTTGAATATCCCCTTTATTCTTGTAGATCGGTACCAATATACTTCTCCTCCACTCATCAGGCATCTTGTTCGATCGAAAAATATGGTTGAACAGCTTGGTTAGCCATACTATAGCTATGTCCCCGAGGCATCTCCACACCTCAATTGGGATACCATCTGGTCCCATCGCCTTACCTCCTTTCATCCTTTTTAACGCCTCTCTGACCTCAGATTCTTGGATTCTCCGCACAAAGCGCCTATTGGTGTCATCAAAAGAGTCATCCAACTGAAAGGTTGTGTCCAAATTCTCACCATTGAACAATTTATCAAAATACTCTTGCCATCGATGTTGGATCTCATCCTCCTTCACCAAGAGATGCTCCCTTTCATCCTTAATGCACTTAACTTGGTTGAAGTCTCGTGTCTTTCTCTCATGAACCCTAGCCATCCTATAAATGTCCTTCTCTCCTTCCTTCGTACTCAAATGTTGGTAAAGATCCTCGTACGCTCTACCCTTTACCACACTTACAGCTCGCTTTGCAGTCTTTTTTGCCACATTGTACTTCTCTATGTTGTCCACACTCCTATCATGGTACCAGTGTCTATAGCATTCTTTCTTCTCCTTAATAGCCCTTTGGACTTCCTCGTTCCACCACCAAGTATCTTTAGCCTCGCCTCCACTTCCTTTGGTTACTCCACACACCTCTGAGGCCACCTTCCGAATGTTGGTTGCCATCTTCTCCCACATGTTGTTTATGTTGTCTTCTTCCTTCCAAGAGCCCTCTTTGATAACCCTTTCCTGAATACCTCCGACGCCTCTCCTTTCGGTTTCCACCACTTTGTTCTTTGAATCTTAGCTTGTTTATCCCTACGACACGCACCAAAAACGCAATCTGCCACCAAAAGCTTATGTTGAGAAACAACACACTCCCCAGTATCACCTTGCAATCCAAGCATGCTCGTTTGTCCTTTCTTCTTGCGAGGACAAAGTCAATCAGCTTCACATGTTGTCCGCCATCAAGGTCACTAGATGAGATTCTCTCTTTCTAAAGAAAGTGTTGGCTATTATCAGGTCAAAAGCTACCGCCAAGTCCGAACTTCCTCCCCTCCCCGATTCCTACTACCATACCCAAAACCTCCATGAACGCTTTCTCGAAACTCAAGCTTGTAGTACCTACATGCCCATTAAGATCTCCTCCTATAAAAAGCTTCTCACTACTAGGTATAGCTCTAACCAGGCCATCTAAGTCTTCCCAGAACTGTCTCTTAGCACTCTCGTCGAGGCCTACTTGGGGGGCATACGCACTAATTACGTTCAAGACCATATCACCAATGACAAGCTTAACTAAGATAATCCTATCTCCTTGCCTTCTCACTCCCACCACACCATTCTTGAGGCTCTTATCAATCAAAACTCCTACTCCATTTCTATTCACGACTGTCCCTGTGTACCAAAGCTTGAAACCTGTATTGTCCACCTCATTCGCCTTCTGACCCTTCCATTTAGTCTCTTGAACGCATAATATATTTACACTCCTCCTAGTCGCGGTATCAACTAATTCTCTTAACTTACCTGTAAGTGACCCTACATTCCAACTACCTAAACGGATCCTAGTTGGTTCGACTAGCTTCCTTACCCTTCTCACCCGTTGACTCAGATGTGAAGACCCTTGCTCATTTTTCACTACACCCGGGCGCCGATGTAGCGCGCCACTAAGGAAGCGACGACACGATCCTTGCTCACTTGACACCATGCCCAGATCACGACACGGCGCGTCACGGGGGTGACGACCCGGCCCTTGCCCATTTAACACCATACCCGGGTTCCGATATGGCACGTCGCTAAGAGGGTTACGCCCCAATGATTTTCTTTTGGGTTTTATCTCCATTAAAGTGGCTAAGTTTTTACATTGTCTCGTCACGCCTAACACAACCCTCCTCCTTTACCAGGGCTTGGGACCTGCTATGCTGGGACACCAAAGGCGCCCCACCATAGGCGGAGTAAAAAATACGTTTTCTTCTTTTGAAAACGTAGTTCCTTTCGGATTAGATTAAAAATACGTTTTCATCTAAACTGTAAATAGATGAAAACGTATTTTTAATCTAATCCGAAAGGAACTACGTTTTCAAAAGAAGAAAACGTATTCTATGAATACGCTTTGGACTGGGGGTGCGATAATAAAAAACCTGAGGGGTTCTTTAGCAAATATAGCTGGCGAAGGGTGTCAGGTTCATAAACCCGGGGTTCCTCATGGACCTGCTTCCTAGCAAAAAGCTCAGCACAGTAGACAACATTGCAAATGACGCGTAACTCCTAGGCCGGCTGAAATACCTAACGACAGGCCAGAAGGGCGATCCAGTCTCTGACCAGAAGGCCTGGCCAAGGAGGAACGCCTCTCGCTTCAGACTCCGACCTGCCTCTCCGACCGAAAGGCCTGGCCGAGGAGGAACGGCGCTCGCTTCCGACTCTGGCCTGCCTCTCCGACCAGAAGGCCTGACCAAGGAGAGGATGATGCTCGCTTCTAATCCTAGCCCGCCTCTCCGACCGGAAGGCCTAGCCAAGGAGGAACGGCGCTCGCTTCTGACCTCGGCCCACCTCTCCGACCGGAAGGCCTGGCCAAGGAGGAATGGCGCTCGCTTCCGACTCTAGCCCGCCTCTTTGACCGGAAGGACACTGAACCTCTGCCTATAGCTCTTCTTTGACCGGCGTGGTTGGAGACGACTGGGAAATGACCAAACAGGGATGCCCATTCGGTAAGGACCCAAAGAATCAGGCGGAGCAAGTAAGGCAGGACTCTCAAGTCAACCACAATACCGAAGACCGTATCCTGCACACCTACATGACAGTACTATCAGGTCATGTTAGAAGGGTACTTTATAACCTTGTAGACATGTCAGAACACCAACAGTGTTGTGAGCGCCGACATTTAACCAACAATATGGTAAGCATCGACATTTGCCGTACCAGAAGAACACGGTGGAACCAACCACATGCATCCAAGCTATCAACAGTATTGTGGGCATCGACAAACCATCGTACCCGATGCCATGGGCAACAAGACTAGGTAGCACACACTCCCTCGCTCTCACTTGTAAGGCCGTCCCCTTCATCTATAAAATGGGATGCGCTCTCTCCTAAAAGAGGAGTCGAAGAACCATCAAACCATTCCAGCGAACAACATACGGATCATTCCGATTCTCTCTGCTTGGCTCTAGAACTCTAAAGCCGAATAGAGCAACACTTAGCGCATGTCGGGGCTCTCGTCACTCTTGGCCCTTTGGTCCAGAGTCCGACCGGACCACTGATACCCCCCATCTTACTCCCTCTGATTTGTAACCCCACAGCAAACTTCGAGCACCTAGGCTTAGGAATAAAGTCACCAACTCGACTCAAATTGGATGTAGGGCACGTTGTCTGAACTAGTATAAACCCTGTGTCATTGAGTGCTAGGCCACATCCGATCACAACGTACGGCAAAACAACAAATATTTACTAGTTGGTCACTTTTCGCATCGACAGTTGGCGCCGTCCGTGGGGAGGACACCGTACCTTCACGCTTTTGGTCATCGAATGGCCCATCTTTCCACCACCTTCGCCATGGTGGGCTCAAGCGATATGACTCGCTTTGGCTCACTGGAGTTTCCCATGCTCCCACCTATTGGGATGTGGGTTCCTCTCGTCTTCGAGCCATCCCAGACCTTCCTCTTTAGAAGCCTGGACTTTGTCGCCGACCAGCTCGGCGTGCTTCACCTCCACGAGGAGGCACTTGTCCCAGCGCCCGTCGGAGGAGGAGCGCCCTCCAACGGCTCTGGGCCACCTAATGACTTCAACAACGAGGCACCTGCGCTTCGCTCTGAGCCTATGCTAGGCTCAAACCCCGCTGTGAGTAACATACATACTATTCTTTACTCGCTTTTTTATATTTTCCACCGACTCTCCAGAGGGAGTCTGTTGTCCCTGCCACGACCGCCATGCGACCGGTTCCCCTATGGCCTCGCGTCCCCCATAGACGCGTATGCACGGGGGATCTGAAGGATGCTGGCGCTGCCCCCTCTCACATCCAAATTCGTGGGGATGGCGAGCTATGCTCCTACCTCCTTCCACGACCTCATGGATGATGAGGTCGAGAGCGACGGCTCCAGCATCGGCGATGTTGGCACCTAGCCACCCTGTGTCCTAGGAGTGCGCTATGGCGGACGCCCCGGGATAGTCGCCGATGGTGGCAGAATCTCTACAGACCCACACCCCTCCAGACCCTCGTGCGGAGGCCCTCGCATGTGCACAAGAGCACGGCGAGGAGCTACAACAAAGGTGGCGAACTCGCCACCGCCGCATCACATCAGCAGCCTTCGGCGCAACATGTTGTCTGCGTCAGCAAGATAACCCGCGAGCGATGCCCGGGGTCATGCTCACCAGGTTCAGTAAGAACATCATCAATGGGGAACGATCCCCAACGGTTACTTGGCTTAACCTCATCGCCAGCAAGATGATGCTTCTCACGTGGCCTTCACGAGCCTTGTCGACCCACTCTAGGAAGCGAGTCCACTAGAACCTCCAGCGCCATTGAGACCGCCATCTCGTTCAATAGGCGGATAGCTCCGTGTCGTGCCACCGACTAAGCTTAACCTGACCTGAGCTTTCCCTCATACCAATTGAAAGGATCAAGATGCCCAAGAGGGGGGGTGAATTGGGCTAATTCTAAATTTTTGCAATAATTAAATCCTATGGTTAGCCCAATTAACCCATCGTGCCTAGAAAAGAGTTTCTAATAAACTAACACACAACGGACTAGCAACCTATGTTCCAAACTTACTCTAGCATGGCAATTCTATGAATGTAAAGACAAGTATTGAATTGCTCAAAGTAAATGCTCAAAGTAAATGCCCAAAGTAAATGGAGAGAGAGAGAACGCGGCGATGTTTTGCCGAGGTATCGGAGAGTCGCCACTCCCCACTAGTCCTCGTTGGAGCACCCGCACAAGGGTGTAGCTCCCCCTTGATCCGCGCAAGGATCAAGTGCTCTCTACGGGTTGATTCTTCGACACTCCGTCGCGGTGAATCACCCAAAGCCGCTCACAACTTGAGTTGGGTCACCCACAAGCTCCACCGGGTAATCACCAAGCTCCCAATCACCACCAAGCCATCTAGGTGATGGCGATCACCAAGAGTAACAAGCATGAACTCTCACTTGACCACGCGAAGCCTAATGAGAAGATGGATGCACACTTGACTACTCTTGATTCACTAATGAGGCTACTCTCTTGGATTCTCAAATCTCAATCACCTCACTAGGACCTTGCTCTTCTTGGCACTCACAAACGTGTTTCTCAGCTGTTGGAATGAGCAAAAGTTACTCCACACACGAGTGGAGCTTCTATTTATAAGGCAGCCTGAAAAACGAACCGTTATGTGCCTCTGCGGGGTGACCGGACGCTCCGGTCATGTTGACCGGACGCTCCGGTCAGTTCAACCCGCGAACCAGTGAAAAAGAGATGACCAGACGCTGACAGAGTCCGGTCACCACTGACCGGACACGTTCGGTCACATTAAAACCTTACTGAAATCTTACTGTACTCGACCGGACGCTGAACCCCTAGGGTCCAGTCAGTACTTACCGGACGCGTCCGGTCATAGATTCTCTTCTCTGGAACCTTACTGGAGTCGACCGGACGCTGCCTTTCAGCATCCGGTCACTTGACCACTCCATCGTCCGGTCGCACCGAACGCAGTCCCTTGATCAAATGAACTGACCGGACCCTGCGGCCAGCGTCCGGTCGCACCGGGGCCAGCGTCCGGTCAGTATTTGACCCTCCATTCACCTTCAACTCTCGATCATGTGTGAATGAAGTTTGCTCCATTGGATCTTAGGCATATGTAGGAGCTACCTAGAGCTAGTTTAAACAAGTGTGCACCACACCTAACTCACTAGACTCATCTAGGTCAAGCTACCCGTCCATACCCCCCTTAATAGTACGGCCAAAGGAAAAACAAAGTCCTAAACTACTCCAAGTGTCACTCCAACTCCAATCGACACTTAGAACTAGTCATCCTTAACCTTGTCGCCCATCCTTTGAAAACCAAAATGATTTCCATCGTAGGGGCATGACCACCTCGATTGCTCAATCGATCACCATTACCATGACCTAACTTAATTGCCTCTGTAAAACACACGTTAGTCATAGTAATCTTGTATTGTCATTAATCACCGAAACCCAACAAGGGGCCTAGATGCTTTCAATCTCCCCCTTTTTGGTGATTGATGACAATACCACCTCGAGTATGTGAAAGAGTGAGGTTTTTGACGAACTTGGTTCATATAAGCTTTTGTCGATAAGAACAAAAGTGTTAGTCAAGCTTATATGACCCAAGCCAACACAATGTACTCAAAGATATGAAGTATGCATGAGTACAAGAAACAAAACTCATTTGCATCGGAGTATAAACGCGGAAGCAAAGGCAAATGAGCATAGCACAAGTGATATGACATATAAATAATGTAAAGTAGAGAGCACACATGTCATATATCACAATTACGTAGATATCACTATCACATAGATATAATAATATGCATGAAAGTAAACACACGAATGCATAATAGTAAAAGTGTATCACACATAGAAACTCCAAATGCAATAATATAAAGCTAATAATAATCTAAGCTCCCCCTAAAAAGACGTTCCCCCTGAATCTACATACTCGTCCATCTCCCCCTTTGGCGTCAAACACCAAAACTAAGGGTCGGTCGTCGGTGGGGGGCTACAATGGATGAGTCGGTATTTGAAGTACGTGTAGCAATGTGGAACTAGGCGCCATCATCATCCTCGACCTCTGAGCTCGAACCACCAACCCTCTAAAGAAGTGTCCTGTCACCGGGCGCAGGTCTGAGTGGGGCAGGTCTTTGCTGTGAAGCTGCTGGTACATCTATCGTAGGATCTGAGGAAGCAACTGAGCTGGGAAGCCTCTATGTCATCACGGTGACTGGAGCTGTAGTAGAAGGACCCGGGGCATGCATATGTGGTGGTGTAGGCATCCCCATCAACTCGCTGAAGGATGCTCCAAGACTCCTGGAGACTGACGTGTCAGGCACAAAAAGCGAGGGTGACTGCTCCGGAGTGAAGCCTATCTGTAATGGAGTGAACTGCGGGGCTACCACAGGTGAAGACAACCACTGGGACACCTAAACTAGAGGTGAAGCAAACTGCATTGGAGGCTGTCCCTGACTCTGAAGCCCACTAGGCTGTACAGCTGGAGTCGTTGTAGTGGTGGTAGGCTGAGTAAGCTAGGGCAAAGGCTGTGGCTATGGAGCCCCAAGAGCTATCACTACATGCTGCATGAATCCCATGAGCTGCTGCTGCTGCTGCTGGAGAAGCTGCTGCTGCCTCTGGAACTCATCCTGATGAGCCTAGAACTGTGCAAAGTTTGCAGCAGTCTCCTATGCCTATCGTGCCTAATCCTGCTGCATCCGCTCAAGAATGGCAATCAATGCAGGGTCCGTCTGCGGTGCTGGTGGAGCTGAGCTGGAATTGCCGTCCTCTACATCATGTCTGCGTGGAGGCATCTGAGGAATCGGTAGATAGTCATCATCTGAACTATCACTGGACTCGGTCATCCCCTGCTGTGCCTCAAGCTGCTCCTCCTCTGTAGCTGCTATGCCTCTAATGATCTCGTCCTACTGAGCTGCTGACTCTAGAACATCTGGACGACGACGGGGCTGAGCGGGTGCCTGTGGAGTGCTGTGCCTGATCCTCTGTGCCATGTTATATGCGGGAAACTCTATGGTGGCAGCCTTGTACTCTGCAACCATCTCAGGGGTCCTGACCTGCACAAACTTTAGCATCAAGAATGTGACCCAATGAGCATAAGGAAGCTGTCTGCGACCCTTGAAGCCCTCAGCAATAGTATCCTCCATCTCTGATAGAAGGAGGTCCCAAATGTCGAACACGGTCTGCTGCATCAGGGCATTAAGGAGCCAGAGCTGTAGGCAAGTCAGACCTTCTCTGTATCCCAACCTGGGAAGTAGTGTCCTCCTAATAATGACCTCTAGCACTCGAGCTATAGGTGTCAGGTCACTGGGGTTCCTCCTCGACCCCTCACCAAAGGGCTCCTTAAAGCAATGGCGCACAAGATTAGTAGGGGGCACCACCCCTCCATGAGGACGCCTGGGAGGCTCCTGCTGTCCATAACACACCTCATGCAATCTGACAGGCTGATCTTGTAGCCTCAGTATCTCCCGGGCTCTGAAACTCATCACCCTATAATCTCTGGCATTGAATGCAAAGTGAATGAAGTTGTGATGCGGATCAACATAGAGTGAAGCATAAAACTATCGAACCCAAGATGGTACATATACTCCTGTCCGGCCAATCAGATCTGCGAGCCCCGACAAATATGACAAGTAGGGGTGGATGTGCTCTCCAGCTGCTGCCATAATAGACTCTAAACGGCAAACTCTCTGAGATCTAAACACTGCCCCACTGTTGAGATAGGCATTATAGAAATCCTCCTGGAGTGGCGTGTAGAACCCCTCTGCTGCTCTCTCATCCCTCCTCAGAGGAAACCACACATCGAACTCAACAAACCTCAAGTGGCGAACCTGTCTGGCTGTGGTGGCCCTCAAGTCAAGGTGTACCACTGGAGGCAGACCCTGTGGTATAGGCAGTGGGCATGAACCCCTGCGCTGAGTAGCTAGCCTCAGTGGTACTGTAGCATGGGTATGACTAGAGCGGCGAAGCTGGGGTTGTGGTGCCTGCTCTGTCTCCTCTGCCTCCTCGGCCTGCTGGCCCTCCTGAGTCTCCTGAGCTGGCTGAGGCTCTGCTGGTGGGGGCTGCTGCTGTGAAGTCCCTTGAGGCTGACCCTCACCAATAGTATACTGCCCTCCTTCAACAGTGACAGTCCCTGGTGGACTACCAAGAAGGCGCTGAACTCTCGCTGTCACAGTCCTTGCATCTGATGAAACTGGCGGATCTGCAAACACAACTCCGCTGCGAGCACCTCCTCGCTCGGCACGTTCTGCGGCCTCTGCAACTCTCTTCTTTTGCTCGGCGGTCTCAAATCTGGATACTTGCGCTTCTTGGATGCAACCTTCTTTGTTGCCTTGCCTTTTGGATCAGTGTGGGGGCGGGCGGCGGGGGCCTCCGATCATCATCACCTGGACCACCACCAACATTCTTGGTGCGAGCCATCTGATCTGACAAGAGGATGAACTATCGCTGACAAGATCAACTGCCACTGACACTTTCGAGGCTTGGCCTCGATCCGTACTCGCGAGCTTGGCTCCGAGTCACTGACAACTGCCATAGGAACCTCAACGGCACCGACTCGCTGCATGATAGAATGGATGGATATACACATAAATACAATATATCTAATAGATGCGAAAAGACCTAAGAAGCAAGCAATGTAGGTGCGAGATTGAGACGATGGGCAAGCTACCCGACAAACCGCGGCGATCCGAGAGAAGGAGAGAAGCATCACACGGGGAAACCACGGAACCGGGCTAGGGTTTGAGTTCGAAACACTTGAAGAACCGCGGCCCCTAGAAGCAATTGAAAACAAAGCTTTGAAATTGATCTAGGTTGCTGGCAAAGTTCAGTCAATGCTAGGGCACGGCCTTACCAGAGAAGCTAGGGCACGGTGAAGCAGGGCGGTGGAACTTGGCGCGGTGGCGAGCGAGGCAAGCGGATTCGGTGGCGCGAGGGGCTCGGCATGGGGCTAAGGCGGCGCAGCGAGCTGGCAGCGGCTAGGGCTAGGGCCTACGGCTGCGGTGGCGTGGAGCAAGGGAGGCGCTGGCATGGCGCGAGGCTAGCGCAAGGTGCTGCTCACAGGCTCAAGCTATGGGCGGCGCGGTGGCTTGGGGTGGGGAGAGAAGCATGGCGGCGATGGCTGGCTCGGCGAGGACTAGGTTATGGCGGAATAGGTACGGCCGATGGATTTAAAAGGATCCCCCAATGAGACAAATAAGGAAAAAGAGAAAGAGTCCTGATGCCGCGCGAAATCCACTGACTGGATGCTCCGGTGGTAGCGACCGGACGCTACCACCCAGCGTCCGGTCGATTCTAGAGAGGTCCAAAACCTCTGGAATCGCGACCGGACGCGTCCAGTGGTCCATGACCGGACGCAGGAAGGGTCCGGTCGGTACAACCTATTTTTCCTCCAATCGTCCGGATGCTGGATCCCTTCCTGACTGGACGCACAAACACAGCGTCCGGTCACTCCTTCAAAGAATAGTTCACCTCACAGTGGTCGTGAATCGACGGACGACGTGGATAACAGTCAGGTCTGCGTGCGTCCGGTGCACCTTTTCTAGCAAATCTTCAAAGTTCCTTCGCGCTGCCTGTTCCCAATCGAGTCCCAACATGAATAAGATCCAAATAAACACCAATTGGGACTGATGTGAGTGACCTCTCTCAAACCCTCATATTTTTCAAAATATTTTGCCTTAGGCTATAATTTTTTTAAGAAAATAGACAATAAGAGGGCAAATGGAACAAAATGACAAAACAACATCCATGCATATGCAATGCTATGTAAGTAAATCTAGTTGCTTGTCAAGTTTGATCCAAGGTTAAGCTTCTTCACACGCTTTTCGGTGGTTATTTTAACCATGTTAGACAAGCCCTATATGCATTGCCAAAAGTTAAACATGTTGTATATAACAATGAATGCAAGGGACAACACAAGCTCAATTTTTGGTGAAGTTGCTAAAATCAAGTACATTGAGCTCATTTCGCAATCTACAAAAGGTTGCCTCATCTAGCGGTTTAGTAAAGATATCCGCTAATTGATCTTCGGTCCTTACACCTTCTAGTGATATATCATTTTTGGCAACATGATCTCTTAGAAAGTGATGGCGGATATCTATGTGCTTGGTGCGAGAGTGTTGAACCGGGTTATTTGCAAGTTTTACGGCGCTTTCATTGTCGCACAAAAGAGGTACTTTTTCTAGAACTATACCATAGTCTAGCAAAGTTTGTTTCATGTATAATATTTGTGCACAACAAGCACCCGCGGCAATGTATTCCGCTTCGGCGGTGGACAAAGCCACACTATTTTGTTTCTTGGAGGACCAAGACACAAGTGATCTACCAAGCAAATGGCACCCTCCGGATGTGCTTTTTCTATCAACTTTGCAACCGGCATAATCCGAATCGAAATAGCCCACTAATTCAAATATAGCTCCTTTGGGATACCAAAGGCCAATGCTTGGTGTGTACTTGAGATACCTAAGGATTCTTTTTATGGCAATTAAATGTGTTTCCTTAGGATTAGCTTGGAATCTAACACACATACACACACTAAACATGATGTCGAGCCTAGATGCGGTTAAGTATAACAAGCTATCAATCATAGAACGGTAGAGAGTTTGATCAACCGGGTTACCTCCCTCATCTAGGTCGAGATGTCCATTGGTAGGCATTGGTGTCTTGATTGGCTTACATTCATCCATCTTGAATCTCTTGAGAAGATCTTTTGTGTATTTCTCTTGAGAGATGAAGATGCCTTCTTTCATTTGCTTGACTTGAAAACCAAGAAAGAATGTAAGCTCACCAATCATGGACATCTCGAACTCCTTCGACATCAATTCACCAAATTCTTTGCATGAGTCTTCATTTGATGATCCAAAGATAATATCATCAACATATACTTGACAAATGAAGATGTGCCCATCAAGCTTCTTAGTGAATAGTGTGGTGTCGACCTTCCCAATGGTGAAGCCCTTCTCAATGAGGAAGTCCCGGAGGCGGTCATACCAAGCTCTTGGGGCTTGCTTAAGCCCATATAGTGCCTTGGACAACCTATAAACATGATTAGGATATCTAGGGTCTTCAAACCCAGGAGGTTGATCAACATAGACTAGTTCATTAATAAAGCCATTTAAAAATGCACTTTTCACATCCATTTGATATAGTTTTATTTCATGATGAGATGCATATGCAAGTAGGATACGGATGGCTTCTAATCTTGCAACCGGTGCAAAGGTCTCTCCAAAATCCAAACCTTCAACTTGAGAGAACCCCTTTGCCACTAATCTTGCCTTGTTCCTTACAACAACACCTTGATCATCTTGCTTGTTGTGGAATACCCACTTTGTTCCAATGACTCTTGCACCTTTTGGTCGCTCTTCAAGAGTCCAAACTTCATTGCGAGTAAAGTTGTTCAACTCTTCATGCATGACATTGATCCAATCCGGATCTTTAAGAGCTTCTTCTACCTTGGTAGGCTCATAGCAAGAGACAAAAGAGTGATGAGCAATAAATGAAGTAAGTTTTTGAGATCTAGTCATCACTCCCTTTGATGGACTCCCTATGATGAGATCTTGTGGATGATCTTGTAGGAGAGGTGTATTTCTTCTATTGACCACTTGATGAGGAGGTTGTGGAGCATCAACATCTTGTGCTTATACCACCATTTGCTCATGGGAGATATGAGTATCTTCATTTTCTACTCTCCCATCTTTTTCACCATCTTGTGGCACACTTGATGAAGAAGGTTGATCAATGACTTGTACATTATCTTCATCATCTTTAGGCTTGATGTCTCCCACCGGAGTATTCTTCATGGCTCCCTCAATGGTTCATCACCTACATCATCAAGATTCTCATGTGCTCCTTGGGAGCCGTTAGATTCATCAAATTCCACATCATATGTTTCTTCAACCAAGCCGGTGGCATGATTAAATACTCTATATGCTTTGGACTTTGATGAGTAACCAACAAGAAAACCAATATCACAATACCTTTGAAACTTTCCTAGGTGTTGCCGCTTCTTGTAGATGTAGCATTTGCAACTAAACACCCTAAAGAAAGAGACGTCCGGCTTCTTCCCATTGAGCAACTCATAAGGTGTCTTGCCAAGGAACTTTTGAAGGAATAGACGGTTGGATGCATAGCATGCGGTATTGATTGCTTCCGCCCATAGAGCTTCGGGTGTGTTGTACTCATCTAGCATTGTCCTTGCAAGAGTGATCAAAGTCCGGTTCTTCCTCTCAACTACACCATTTTGTTGAGGAGTATAAGTTGCGGAGACTTCATGCTTGATCCCAACTTCATCACAATAAGCTTCAATGTTTGTGTTGTCAAATTCTTTTCCGTTGTCACTTCTTATCTTCTTGAGCTTCACTTCAAATTCATTTTGAGCTCTCTTGGCAAACTTCTTGAAGCAAGATGCAACTTCGGATTTGTCATGAAGAAAGAATACCCATGTATACCTTGAATAGTCATCAACAATCATAAGACAATAGAGATTCCCTCCCAAACTCTTGTATGTTGTTGGTCCAAATAAATCCATGTGAAGGAGTTCTAGCACTCTTGTGGTTGACATGAAAGCTTTGGTTGGATGAGTATTTGCAACTTGCTTGCCGGCTTGACATGCACTACAAAGCTTGTCCTTTTCAAACTTCACATCCTTCAACCCTCTCACCAAATCATTCTTCATAAGCTTCTTGAGTGAGCTCATCCCGACATGAGCAAGTCTTCTATGCCATAGCCACCCAAGTGTTGTTTTGGTGAATAGACAAGTCTTCAAATTTGCATCTTCGGAGGTGAAGTCCACTAGATATAAGTTGTTGTATCTAAATCCATTGAATATCACTTGATTGTCATCTACCTTGGATACAACAACCTCCTTCTCAGTGAACAAGCATTGAAAGCCAAGATCACACAATTGTCCAACGGATAGCAAGTTGAAACTCAATGAAGCAACATAAAGCACATTGGAGATGGAATGATCATTTGATATTGCCACTTTGCCCAATCCTTTAACCTTGCCCTTTGAGTTATCTCTAAATGTAATTTTCTCTTGTCCATCTACCTCTTCATCTAGTGAGGTGAACATACGAGGATCACCGGTCATATGTTGAGTGCAACCACTATCAGTAACCCAATGACTTCCACCGGTCTTGTAGTTCACCTACACACAAGAGATTCAAGCTTTAGGAACCCAAACTTGTTGAGGGCCCTTCACCTTCTCAACAAGTGACTTAGCCACCCAAATCTTCTTAGGTCTATTCTTGTTTGGGGGTCCTAAGAACATGACTTTCATCTTTCCATTAGAATCCTTTCTAAGCATGTAGTGAGCATTGAAGGCAAAGGGTCTAGCATGCTTGGGCAAGGGTTGTGGAGGTGGAGTTTGGCATTCATGAGCAAAGTGACCTTCTTGTCCACACTCAAAGCATCTCTTTGGCTTTGGCTTTGATTGTTATTGTTGAACTTGAGCCTTCTTCTTCTCTACATGTGCCACATATCCAATGCCACTTCTATCCATCTTCATAACGGTGTTCATTAGAAGCTCACTTTGAAGATGCTTGCCTCTTGCAAACTTGCTCAATCCAACCTTGAGATGTTCTTTCTCCATCTTGAGCTTTTTGTTCTCTTCCTTGAGAACATCATTGTTCTTTTCTTCCTTTAGCCTCTTGTTCTCTTCTTTGAGCTTCTCATTCTCAAGGATCAACTCTTCATCATGATCAAGGGTTTCTAGCACAATGATGTTGTGGCTCTTTATCTCTTCAAGATCTTTCATGAGCTTCTCATTTGTGTTCTTGAGCTTGACATATTCATCCTAGTCAATGCACACAACCACTTGCTTGCCTTTGCCACTAGATCCTTGCTCAATGCTCTCATCAAACAAATCATCGCATGATGTAGCTATATCAATCTTAACAACATGGTTAGTAGCATCATGTGGCTCATTTGGTAGGAATTCTTGAGCAATGACAAGGGTATCATGATTGATCTTAAGAGTTGTATACTCATCTTTTAGTTTGTTGTGACTAGTGATGAGCTCATTGTGCACCCACTCAAGTTTATCATGTTTATCTTTAAGCTCTTTCTTAGAAGATTTTAGCTCCTTGAGTTTGGATGATATAGCATCATTAGTTTCTCTAAGCTCATCATTAGCCTTTTCCAAAGTATCGCACTTAGCTAAGAGTGAATCATTTTTAGCATTAAGTTTTTCATTTGTAGCTCTACTCTTTCTAATGATCTTAGTGTAGTTTCTTAGTATTTTGACAAGATCATCATATGTAGGTGAATCATCATCATCGCTATCGCTATCATCATCACTAGCTTGCTCATCATCACTACTATCATCATTCTTAGTTACCTTGCGTTCACCCTTGGCCATAAGGCATAGGTGTGTAGAGGATGATGGCGATGGTGGCGGTGAAGATGCAAGATCCATAGCAATGGCGGCCACCTTCTCATTGTCACTATCATCATCGGATGATCCACTTGATGAATCAATGTCCGTGAGCCAATCACCGACAATGTAGGCCTTTCCACTCTTCTTCTTCTTGTAGAAGTCCCTCTTTTTGCCATCTCTCTTCTTGTATGGCTTGTTCTTTTTCTTCTCATCTTCATCTTCATTGCTTGAGTCATCTTTCTTGCCCTTGTTCTTGTTCTTGAACTTGTCTTTCTTGGGCTTTGTGCATTGATGAGCTAGATGGCCAAGTTCACCACAATTATAGCAATCCATCTCGGAGATTGGCTTTCTTCTTGAGCTAGTGAAGAACTTCTTCTTCTTGCCGTCAAACTTGATGCCACTCTTGTTTAGCTTCTTTAGCATCTTGGTGGTCTTCTTCACCATGAGAGCAAGGCTTTCTTCATCAACTTCATCTTCACTTGAGCTTTCATACTCAAGTCTTGCCTTGCCCTTCTCTTGGCTAGCTTTGAATGCTAAGTCTTTATCTTTCTTCTTGTTAGAGGTTGAGCCATCTTGTGGGGTGATGTGCATGTACATCTCATGAGCATTGATCTTTCCCAAGATTTGTGTCGGTGTAGCGGTGGAAAGATCACTTTGGTGTAGCACGGTCACAATATGCCCATATTTTTCAATGGGGAGGACACTCAAGATCTTTCTCACAACATCGGATGGTGACATTTGAGTGAGTCCAAGCCCATTGACTTCCTCTACAAGAACATTCAAACGTGAATACATCTCATTAGCACATTCTTTGGGAAGCATCTCAAATGAATTTAGCTTTTTAATCACAAGATGATAGCGTTCTTCACGCTCACTCTTAGTTCCCTCATGGAGCGCACAAACGTCCGACCATAGAGCATGGGCGTCTTTGTGGTTCCTTACGTGATTGAACACATCTTTGCAAAGGCCTCTAAAGATGGTGTTGCGAGCCTTTGCATTCTATTTTTCATAATTAACCTCATCGCCTTGAAGATTAGTAGCATCCCGAGGTTTTGGGAAGCCTTGCGAGGCGGCTCTAAGAATACCAACGTCTAGAGCCTCTAAGTACGCCTCCATGCGGATTTTCCAATATGGAAAGTCATCTCCCTCAAAGATAGGAGGAGGTCCATCCCCGTGAGACATCTTGCTCTAAGCGGTTAAGCTTAAAAGTGTGAGCACGAGGCTCTGATACCAATTGAAAGGATCAAGATGCCCAAGAGGGGGGGATGAATTGGTCTAATTCTAAATTTTTTGTAATAATTAAATCCTATGGTTAGCCCAATTAACCCATTGTGCCTAGAAAAGAGTTTCTAATAAACTAACGCACAACGGACTAGCAACCTATGTTCCAAACTTACTCTAGCATGGCAATTCTATGAATGTAAAGACAAGTATTGAATTGCTCAAAGTAAATGCTCAAAGTAAATGCCCAAAGTAAATGGAGAGAGAGAGGAACACGGCGATGTTTTGCCGAGGTATCGGAGAGTCGCCACTCCCCACTAGTCCTCGTTGGAGCACCCGCACAAGGGTGTAGCTCCCCTTGATCCGCGCAAGGATCAAGTGCTCTCTACGGGTTGATTCTTCGACACTCCGTCGCGGCGAATCACCCAAAGCCACTCACAACTTGAGTTGGGTCACCCACAAGCTCCACCGGGTAATCACCAAGCTCCCAATCACCACCAAGCCATCTAGGTGATGGCGATCACCAAGAGTAACAAGCATGAACTCTCACTTGACCACGCGAAGCCTAATGAGAAGATGGATGCACACTTGACTACTCTTGATTCACTAATGAGGCTACTCTCTTGGATTCTCAAATCTCAATCACCTCACTAGGACCTTGCTCTTCTTGGCACTCACAAACGTGTTTCTCAGCTGTTGGAATGAGCAAAAGTTACTCCACACACGAGTGGAGCTTCTATTTATAAGGCAGCCTGAAAAATGAACCGTTATGTGCCTCTGCGGGGTGACCGGACGCTCCGGTCATGTTGACCGGACGCTCCGGTCAGTTCAACCCGCGAACCAGTGAAAAAGAGATGACCGGACGCTGACAGAGTCCGGTCACCACTGACCGAACATGTTTGGTCACATTAAAACCTTACTGTACTCGACCGGACGCTGAACCCCTAGGGTCCAGTCAGTACTTACCGGACGCGTCCGGTCGTAGATTCTCTTCTCTGGAACCTTACTGGAGTCGACCGGAAGCTGCCTTTCAGCGTCCGGTCGCTTGACCACTCCATCGTCCGGTCGCACCGAACGCAGTCCCTTGATCAAATGAACTGACCGGACCCTGCGGCCAGCGTCCGTCCGGTCAAGACCGGGCCAGCGTCCGGTCAGTATTTGACCCTCCATTCACCTTCAACTCTCGATCATGTGTGAATGAAGTTTGCTCCATTGGATCTTAGGCATATGTAGGAGCTACCTAGAGCTAGTTTAAACAAGTGTGCACCACACCTAACTCACTAGACTCATCTAGGTCAAGCTACCCGTCCATACCCCCCCCTAATAGTAGTATGCGGCCAAAGGAAAAACAAAGTCCTAAACTACTCCAAGTGTCACTCCAACTCCAATCGACACTTAGAACTAGTCATCCTTAACCTTGTCGCCCATCCTTTGAAAACCAAAATGATTTCCATCGTAGGGGCATGACCACCTCGATTGCTCAATCGATCACCATTACCATGACCTAACTTAATTGCCTCTCAGCAAAACACACGTTAGTCATAGTAATCTTGTATTGTCATTAATCACCAAACCCAACAAGGGGCCTAGATGCTTTCAATCTCCCCTTTTGGTGATTGATGACAATACCACCTCAGTATGTGAAAGAGTGAGGTTTTTGACGAACTTGGTTCATATAAGCTTTTGTCGATAAGAACAAAAGTGTTAGTCAAGCTTATATGACCCAAGCCAACACAATGTACTCAAAGATATGAAGTATGCATGAGTACAAGAAACAAAACTCATTTGCATCGGAGTATAAATGCGGAAGCAAAGGCAAATGAGCATAGCACAAGTGATATGACATATAAATAATGTAAAGTAGAGAGCACACATGTCATATATAACAATTACGTAGATATCACTATCACATAGATATAATAATATGCATGAAAGTAAACACACGAATGCATAATAGTAAAAGTGTATCACACATAGAAACTCCAAATGCAATAATATAAAGCTAATAATAATCTAAGCTCCCCCTAAAAAGACGTTCCCCCTGAATCTACATACTCGTCCCTCTCCCCCTTTGGCGTCAAACACCAAAACTAAGGGTCGGTCGGTGGGGCTACAACGGATAAGTCGGGCGCTGAAGTACGTGTAGCAATGTGGAACTAGGCGCCATCATCATCTGACCCTGAGCTCTGAACTGACTGACCCTCTAAAGTAGGAAGTGTCACTGAAGCAGTCTGGGTCTGAGCTGGGGCTGGTGCTACCTGTGAAGCTGCTGGTACATCTATCGTAGGATCTGAGGAAGCAACTGAGCTGGGAAGCCTCTATGTCATCACGGCGACTGGAGCTGTAGTAGAAGGACCCGGGGCATGCATATGTGGCGGTGTAGGCATCCCCATCAACTCGCTGAAGGATGCTCCAAGACTCCAAGACTCCAAGACCCCATTGGATCTTAGGCATATGTAGGAGCTACCTAGAGCTAGTTTAAACAAGTGTGCACCACATCTAACTCACTAGACTCATCTAGGTCAAGCTACCCGTCCATACCCCCCTTAATAGTATGGCCAAAGGAAAAACAAAGTCCTAAACTACTCCAAGTGTCACTCCAACTCCAATCGACACTTAGAACTAGTCATCCTTAACCTTGTCGTCCATCCTTTGAAAACCGAAATGATTTCCATCGTAGGGGCATGACCACCTCGATTGCTCAATCGATCACCATTACCATGACCTAACTTAATTGCCTCTACAAAACACACGTTAGTCATAGTAATCTTGTATTGTCATTAATCACTGAAACCCAACAAGGGGCCTAGATGCTTTCACGGGGGAATAGGGGCGCGCCAGTCCAAACGCTCTATCCGCTCACCACTGCGGCCGCCGGGCATGGAACAGGAGGGCGCAACTATGCCACGGCCTGACCCGGCACCCACTCCACACCGGCCACCTGTGCATGAATGCCTCGGACCAAATCGAGATGCTCGTAGCATCATCAGCAACCAGTGTCAGGCCCGGCATGATGATGACGTCCATCGGGCGGCGGTGAGAGCAGGCGGCATGGGTGAAAGCTCTAGTTTGGTTTTGGTGAATTGATGAAACCCTAAGTGCTAACCTAGTTTATCAAGTGATCATGATATAGGTAGCATACTCCAAGTGGTGAAGCAAATGAAGATCATAACATGATGATGGTGATGCCATGGTGATGATCAAGTGCTCGGACTTAGAAAGAAGAAAGAGAAAAACAAAGGCTTAAGGCAAAGGTATAAATTGTAGGAGCCATTTTGTTTTGGTGATCAAGACACTTAGTGAGTGTGATCATATTTAGGATCGATAGCCGTACTATTAAGAGGGGTGAAACTCGTATCGGAATGCGGTTATCAAAGTGCCACTAGATGCTCTAACTCATTGCATATGCATTTAGGATCTAGTGGAGTGCTAACACCCTTGAAAATGTTTGTGAAAATATGCTAACACATGTGCACAAGGTGATACACTTGGTGGTTGGCACATTTGATCAAGGGTGGTGAAGTTTGGGTGCAAGGGTAAGAAACTCCACCGGCGCCGTAGATAGAAAAGACGGAGGTCACTGTAAGTGACCGGACGCTGGTCTCGGTTGGACCGGTGCGTCCGGTCAGTGGTAGCAGAGGGCGTGCATTTCGGTCTCATGACCGGACGCTGGGTCGCTCAGCGACCGAACGCAGGCGGGGTGCGTCCGGTCAGTGCTGACGTACGCTGACGTAGGGCGTACTGAGGAGACATTGTGTGACCGGATGCTGGCTGTGTCTGATCAAGCATGATCGGACGCGTCCGGTCGGGAAAAATCGCGTTTGGAACCTTACTAGAAACGATCGGACGCTGAGGTCCAGCATCCGGTCACTTTCTAACTGACGCATCCGGTCATCTCTTGACCGTTGGGATCGGGCGAACAGTATTTGAAGAAGGGGACACATGGCGTGAATCACGTGACCGGACGCTGAAGGCTAGCGTCTGGTCACCCCGCGTTGTGCCCAGTGAAGGGGTACAACGGCTCTATTTCATGGGGGGCTTCTATTTAAGCCCCATGGCCGGTTCAAGCTCACTCTCTTGGCCATTTGCATTGATATAGCAACCTTGTGAGCTTAGCCAAAGCCCTCCCACTCATTTCCATCATAGAGTAAACATCTTTGTGAGATTGGGAGTGAATCCAAGTGCATTGCTTGAGTGTTTGCATCTAGAGGCATTTGGTGTTCGTGTTTCGCTGTGGGATTCGCTTGTTACTCTTGGTGGTTGCCACCACCTAGATGGCTTGGAGCAGTGAGGATCGTCGAGCAGAGGGTGGTGATTGTCTCCGGCTCCGATCGTGGTGATTGTGAGGGGTTCTTGACCTTTCCCCGGTAGAGCACCAAAAGGTACTTTAGTGGATTGCTTGTGGCTTGTGTGATCCTCATCTTGTGTTAGTTGTGCGGCACCCTATTGAGGGTTTGGCGTGTGAAGCCAATTAGCATGTGAACCTCCAAGTGAGTGAATCGCCACAACGAGGACTAGCTTGCCGGCAAGCAAGTGAACCTTGGTAAAAAAATCATTGTGTTCATCATTGATTCCGAGGTGATTGGTCTTCATTGTTATTCATCCTTGTGATTGATTGGTTCCTTCATCTACACGGTGGTATAACTTTCTTGATCACTCTTTTTACATTACCGCAAACTAGTTGTCAAGCTCTTTAGTGTAGTTAGTTGTGAGAGCTTGCTTGCTTGGTTGGTGTGGCTCTTTAGTTAGCTTTTGAGAGCACACTAACATAGGATAGTGTTATAGATATTGTGTGAATAGATACTATCTAAACTAGAATTATGGTAGGTGGCTTGCATTTTGAGTAGGCTAACGCAACATTTGCTTCACCTCTTAATTGCCTAACTGTGTTGTTAAGTGTTGTTGTTGAATTTTTTATTAGGCTATTCAACCCCCTCTAGCCATTAAGACCTTTCAAGTGGTATCAGAGCCGAGGTCACCGTGATTTGAGGCTTAACAACCTTCGGTGTAAAAATGGCTCAAATCAACAATACCAAGAAGCCACCCCAATTTGATGGCACAAACTATCCTTATTGGAAGTCAAAGTTAACTACACATATCAAGTCAATCAATAGAAAGGTGTGGAAGGTGGTAGAAACCAAAATTGAGATTGAAGATCCGGAGAATCTCACCGTGGCCGAAGAAGTGCTTCTCCAAAACAATGACATTGCTCTAAGTGCTATTCATGATGCAATTGATGAGAGAACATTTGAGCAAATCAAGAATATTGAGATGGCTCATGAGGCTTGGAAGAAGTTGGAAGAATCATTTGAGGGTACTCAAGCCGTGAAGGGTGCAAAGGCATACATTCTCAAAGAGAAGTTTGCAAGCTTCAAGATGAAGGAGGATGAGAGTGTGCCAAGATGTTCCATAGGCTTCAAGTGCTTGTCAATGATCTCAAAGCACTTGGAGAAGAGGTGAAGGACAAGGACTTCTCCCACAAGTTCTTGAGATGTTTGCCTTCAAGATTTGGTACATTGGTCACTATTCTAGTGAGGAGCGGTTTGGACACCATGACACCAAACCAAGTGTTGGGAGATATAATGACCGATGATACATATAGAGATGATGATGAGAAGGAAGAAAAGAGGGAGAAGAAAGATGAGAAGAAGGATGACAAGAAGAAGAGTGTGGCATTCAAGGCCATATCATCCAAGG
This sequence comes from Miscanthus lutarioriparius, assembly GCA_904845875.1. NCBI lineage: Eukaryota > Viridiplantae > Streptophyta > Magnoliopsida > Poales > Poaceae > Miscanthus > Miscanthus lutarioriparius. The sequence continues at coordinate 87,122,069 of CAJGYO010000003.1, read as the reverse complement.
GCAAAGCCAAGCAAGACACATCAAGTGAAGAAGATGATTCATGGGATGATAATGATGATGAGAAGATGGCTCTCTTTGTCAAGAGATTTGGCAAGTTCATGGTGAAGAAGGAATATCATGCTAGAAGAAAGAAGTCTTCATCCAAGAACAAAGAAGAGTCAAGAAGGTGCTTCAAATGTGGAAGCAAAGATCATCTTGTTGCTCAATGTCCATACAATAGCGACAATGATAATGACAACAAGAAGAACAAGAAGAAGGACAAGAAGGAAAAGAAAGAGAAGAAGGACAAGATGGCCTTCAAGAAGAAGAAGGGTGGTTCATATGTGGTCACTTGGGATAGTGATGCTTCCTCAAGTGATGATGATGATGATAGTGATTATCACAAGACCACCAAGAAGAAGGTTCTAGCAAGCATTGCCATCAATGAAAAGCCTTCTCTCTTCGACTCTTCATCATGCTTCATGGCTAAGGCCACTAAGGTACAAACTCGTGATGATGAAAGTGATGAAGAACATGATGATGATAATGAAAATGAAAATGATAGTGATTGTGATGATAATGAACCTACTAAGGATGAATTAATTGACATGCTAGAAGATGCTAGAGAACACTTTGGCATCAAGAGAAGGGAATGCAAAAGCTTGCGTAAGAAACTAAAAGCCCTTAAGAAAGCCTTTGATGAGCTCAAGGCATCTCATGAGAGGCTAGAGGAAGCCAATGAGAAGCTTGGCAAAGCTCACAAAAAGCTTAAAAAGGCTCATTCTTCTTTGCTTGATGAACAAAATAAAAAGAAGCATGTTGATACTTGTGATGTAGGTTTAACTTATGATATAATTGATGAATCACTGTATATGCCTATCATTGCACCTTCTACTAACCCTTCTTGTAGTACTTCCACTTCCACCTCATCTAGTGGTGATGGTCTCACTTGTGATGCCTCACTAGTGGTTGAGAATGAGAATCTTAAGAAGTAGGTTAACAAGATCACTCACACTTTGGCTAAGGCCTATGGTGGTGAGGACCGCTTGCTTATGTGCTTGGGTAGCCAAAGAGCTTCTCTCTACAAAGAGAGATTGGGCTATACCCCCAAGAAAGGCAAGGCGGCCTTTGCTCCTCACAAGACTTGTTTTGTGAAGAACAATGGTCGGTTTTGCATTAGTTGCAAGCAAGTGGGTCATAAATAGCATGAATACACCAACAAGAGCAAAAATGCTAATGTATCCTCCCTTAAGCTTGATTCATGCTATATGCTTATTAAGGGTACAAATGGTGTGAAGGCTAAGTTCATTGGTAAACCATGGATGGGCTCAAAGAAGAAAACCATTTGGGTACCAAAGAGCTTAGTGACTAACCTTCAAGGACCCAAGCAAGTTTGGGTACCTAAAAAGAATTGATCTTCTTTTGTAGGTCAATTACAAAGCCAGAGGAAGGCATTGGGTTCTTGATAGTGGGTGCACTCAACACATGACCGGTGATGCAAGAATGTTCAACTCAATCAACACCAATGGCAATGATGGTTATGATAGTATCACATTTGGTGACAATGGCAAAGGCAAGGTCAAAGGGCTTGGTAAAATTGCAATATCCAATGACATGAGCATATCCAATATGTTACTAGTAGAGAGCTTGAATTTCAATTTGCTATTCGTGGCTCAATTGTGTGATCTTGGATTCAAATGCATATTTGGAGTAGATGATGTAGATATCATAAGTGTAGATGGCTCTAACTTGATCTTCAAAGGCTTTAGATATGAGAATCTATACTTGGTTGATTTCAATGCTAGTGAAGCTAGATTATCTACATGCTTGTTCACTAAGTCTAGCATGGGTTGGTTATGGCATAGAAGGCTTGGTCATGTTGGAATAAAACAATTGAATAGATTGGTTAAGCATGACTTGGTTAGAGGCTTGAAAGATGTTGTGTTTGAGAAGGATAAGCTTTGTAGCTCTTGTCAAGTCGGAAAACAAGTTGGAAACACCCATCCTAAGAAAAGCATGATGATCACTAGTAAAGCATTTGAGTTATTGCACATGGATTTGTTTGGGCCAACACAATACACTAGCATTGGTGGTAACAAATATGGCTTTGTGTTAGTGGATGACTATACTAGATACACATGTGTATTCTTTCTAGTGGACAAAAGTGATGTATTTGCAACTTTCAAATCATTTGTCAAAGGCATACACAATGAGTTTGAAACAACCATCAAGAGAGTTAGAAGTGACAATGGTGGTGAGTTCAAGAACACTAGAATTAATGAATTATGTGATGAATTTGGAATTAGACATCAATTCTTGGCCAAGTACACTCCACAATTAAATGGCCTTGTTGAGAGAAAGAATAGAACACTCATTGATATGGCAAGGTCTATGCTTAGTGAGTACAATGTGAGTCAATCCTTTTGGGCCGAAGCTATCAACACGGCTTGCTATTGTAGCAACCGCCTCTATTGTCACCGATTGAAAGAGAACACCATATGAGCTCTTGAATAGTAGAAAGCCTAACATTGCATATTTTAGAGTCTTTGGGTGCAAATGCTATATTTTGAAGAAAGGCACTAGATTGGGCAAGTTTAACAAGAAATGTGATGAAGGATTCCTACTTGGTTATTCCACTACAAGCAAAGCATATAGAGTTTGGAATTTGGATAGTGGTACTCTTGAGGAAGTTCATGATGTTGAATTTGATGAAACCAAGGGTTCACAAGTAGAGAATGAGAACTTGGAAGATGTTAGAGGCATTCAACTTTCAAATGCCATGAAGAACATGGATATTGGTGAATTGAGGCCTAGGCAAGTGAATGATGATGAAGATGATCAAGTGCAAGTGCTCTCCAACTCAAATGTGCAAGATGATACAAATCAAGCTAGTATAAGTGGCTCTCATGATAATGAACAAGATCAAGTGGCTAGTACATCATCTCAACCCAATGATCAAGCAAGTGCAAGCAATCAAGTTCCAACGCTCCAACCAACAAACATTGTAAGGGATCATCCATTGGACACTATCATTGGTGATATTTCTAGAGGTGTACAAACAAGATCAAGATTGGCTTCATTTTGTGAGCATTTCTCATCTGTGTCATCCATTGAACCAAAGAAGATAGATGAAGCATTGAAGGATGTTGATTGGGTGAATGCTATGCATGAAGAATTAAACAACTTCACAAGAAATCAAGTATGGGAGTTAGTAGAAAGACCAAAGGGACACAATGTGATTGGAACCAAATGGGTCTTTAGAAACAAGCAAGATCAAGATGGGATAGTAGTAAGGAACAAAGCAAGATTAGTAGCACAAGGCTATACACAAGTGGAAGGTCTTGACTTTGGAGAAACATATGCCCCGGTTGCTAGATTGGAAGCAATTAGAATCTTACTAGCCTATGCTTGTGCCCACAACATTAAGCTCTATCAAATGGATGTCAAGAGTGCATTTCTCAATGGCTACATCAATGAAGAAGTATATGTTGAGCAACCTCCCAGTTTTGAAGATGATAAGAAGCCCAACCATGTATACAAATTGAAGAAGGCATTGTATGGCTTGAAGTAAGTACCTAGAGCATGGTATGAGAGATTGAGGGACTTCCTACTCTCTAAAGGGTTCATGATGGGCAAGGTTGACACCACTCTTTTCATCAAGAAGATTAAAAAGATCTATTTGTATTGCAAATCTATGTTGATGACATCATATTTGGATCAACCAATCAAGATTTTTGTGATGAGTTTGGAAAGATGATGGCTAATGAGTTTGAGATGTCCATGATTGGAGAGTTGAGTTACTTCCTTGGTCTTCCAATCAAGCAATTGAAGAATGGTACATTTGTGAGTCAAGGCAAGTATATCAAGGACATGATCAAGAAGTTTGGCATGAGTGATAGCAAAGTCATTAGCACACCAATGGGAACAAATGGCAACTTGGATAGTGATGCAAGTGGAAATATGGTGGATCAAAAATTGTATCGGTCTATGATTGGAAGCCTACTCTATGTGACCGCATCAAGGCCGGATGTCATGTTTAGTGTATGCATGTGTGCAAGATTTGAAGCCTCACCAAGAGAAAGTCATTTGAAGGCTACAAAGAGAATATTGAGATACTTGAAGCATACACAAAATGTTGGTTTGTGGTATCCTAAAGGAGCAAAGTTTGAGCTAGTTGGTTACTCCGACTCGGATTATGCGGGATGCAAGGTTGAAAGGAAGAGCACCTTGGGCACATGTCAATTGTTGGGAAGATCACTTGTTTCATGGTCATCAAAGAAGCAAAATAGTGTTGCATTATCAACCGCCAAAGCCGAATACATATCCGCCGATAGTTGTTGTGCACAAATACTTTGGATGAAGGCCACTTTGAGTGATTTTGGAATCAAGTTCAAGAAAGTGCCATTGCTATGTGACAATGAAAGTGCAATCAAGTTGACCAACAATCCGGTTCAACATGCAAGAACAAAGCACATTGATGTCCGCCACCATTTCATAAGAGATCACCAACAAAAAGGGGACATTTACATTGAGAGTGTAGGCACCGAAGATCAACTTGTCGATATATTCACCAAGCCATTGGATGAGAAAAGGTTTTGCAAGCCAAGGAATGAGTTGAACATATTGGATTTCTCAAATATGTGTTGATGCACCCCCACTTATATGACATACCTCTCCTTCAAGCAATCCAAGGTAAAAGTTGATTGGCATGACATACATCTTTGCTAAGGACATGTTTAGTGCATCTAGTCATCTCTCCATTTTATTAGGCTCATTCATGAAAATCAAATGAATTTGATGTTTATATGGTATCACTATTGCTTCTATGCTTGACTTGATCTAGTGATAGCATATGACATGTTTGTGGGCTTGTAAACCTAGTGTTTAATCTAGAAAATGAGCTCTAAGTGTTTAACTCAACATGGTACAAGATAACCCTTATTAGGAGGTGTGAAGAAGCTTGTCCTTGGATCAAACCGAGTTAAATATCTTTGGCAAATATTCTAGTTTGAACCAAATTTGGAAATATAATCCTCACCCCATTGATTGACATTGATAATCTCAACCTATCCACCTTTTAAACCTTTATGGTCATTGATGACAAAGGGGGAGAGAAACAAAAATATAAGTGATAGGGGGAGAAATAACAAATAAATTAGTACATGAGAGAGAAACAAAAGATATTAGTGATATTAGTGTACTAAGATGGTGAAAAGACAACGAAGGGGGAGAACTTGACATAGGGGGAGAGATATGATAAAGGAAAAGAATCAATTAATATTTTGAGCACACAAGTAGGGGGAGCAAGCTCATGAACTTGTATGGTGCATTTGAATGTGCATTTCATATATTTGCTTGCATGGCACAAGTTTTAAATTTCAATATCCATGCTTGTGTGGTGTGTGCTAGTTGTAGGTTTGAATGATGAAATGAAAAACTAGCATGCATAGGGTATCTAATGATTTCATTTCTAAGTGTTGTTTCCAAGTGGTATCAAGCTAAACATGATGCTAAGGATGGTATATTGGTGCACTCCAATTGGTATCACGCTTCAAAGGTCCATCTTTTATACCTTAGCATCACTTGGTAGACATTGTCTCCTATATTTTGAATCTAAGCATATGTGCAAGCTTCAATCCAAACTCTTAGCACATATGTAGGGGGAGCAATTGCTACCATATAGGATTCATGAAACTTGTCCATATCCTTTTACACATGGTAAATATGCTTGGACAAGCAACATGGATTCAATTGAATTTTAATTCATATCTTTGTATAATGGTTGTCATCAATTACCAAAAAGGGGGAGATTGAAAGCTCTAGTTTGGTTTTGGTGAATTGATGAAACCCTAAGTGCTAACCTAGTTTATCAAGTAATCATGATATAGGTAGCACACTCCAAGTGGTGAAGTAAATGAAGATCATAACATGATGATGGTGATGCCATGGTGATGATCAAGTGCTCGGACTTGGAAAGAAGAAAGAGAAAAACAAAAGGCTCAAGGCAAAGGTATAAATTGTAGGAGCCATTTTGTTTTGGTGATCAAGACACTTAGTGAGTGTGATCACATTTAGGATCGATAGCAGTACTATTAAGAGGGGTGAAACTCGTATCGGAATGCGGTTATCAAAGTGCCACTAGATGCTCTAACTCATTGCATATGCATTTAGGATCTAGTGGAGTGCTAACACCCTTGAAAATGTTTGTGAAAATATGCTAACACATGTGCACAAGGTGATACACTTGGTGGTTGGCACATTTGATCAAGGGTGGTGAAGTTTGGGTGCAACGGTAAGAAACTCCACCGGTGGAGTGTCCGCCCGTAGAGTGCGGACAGTCCGACGGTGCCATCGGCGCCCTAGACAGAAAAGACGGAGCTCACTGTAAGTGACCGGACGCTGGTCTCGGTTGGACCAGCGCGTCTGGTCAGTGGCAGCAGAGGGCGTGCGTTTTGGTCTCATGACCGGACGCTGGGTCACTCAGCGACCGGACACAGGCGGGGTGCGTCCGATCAGTGCTGACGTACACTGACATAGGGCGTACTGAGGAGACATTGTGTGACCGGACGCTGGCTGTGTCCGGTCAAGCATGATCGGACGCGTCCGGTCGGGAAAAATCACGTTTGGAACCTTACTGGAAACGATCGGACGCTGAGGTCCAGCGTCCGGTCACTTTCTAACTGACGTGTCTGGTCATCTCTTGACCATTGGGATCGGGCGAACAATATTTGAAGTAGGGGACACGTGGCGTGAATCACGTGACCGAACGCTGAAGGCCAGCGTCCGGTCAATCGGACCGGAGCGTTCGGTCACCCCGCGTTGTGCCCAGTGAAGGGGTACAACAGCTCTATTTCGTTGGGGGCTTCTATTTAATCCCCATGGCCGGTTCAAGCTCACTCTCTTGGCCATTTGCATTGATATAGCAACCTTGTGAGCTTAGCCAAAGCCCACCCACTCATTTCCATCATAGATTAAACATCTTTGTGCGATTGGGAGTGAATCCAAGTGCATTGCTTGAGTGTTTGCATCTAGAGGCACTTGGTGTTCGTGTTTCGCTATGGGGTTCGCTTGTTACTCTTGGTGGTTGCCGCCACCTAGATGGCTTGGAGCAGCGAGGATCGTCGAGCGAAGGGTGGTGATTGTCTCCGGCTCCAATCGTGGTGATTGTGAGGGGTTCTTGACCTTTCCCTGGTGGAGCGCCAAAAGGTACTCTAGTGGATTGCTTGTGGCTTGTGTGATCCTCATCTTGTGTTGGTTGTGTGGCACCCTATTGAGGGTTTGGCGTGTGAAGCCAATTAGCGTGTGAACCTCCAAGTGAGTGAATCGCCACAACGAGGACTAGCTTGCCGGCAAGCAAGTGAACCTCGGTAAAAAAATCATTGTGTTCATCATTGATTCTGAGGTGATTGGTCTTCATTGTTATTCATCCTTGTGATTGATTGGTTCCTTCATCTACATGGCGGTATAACTTTCTTGATCACTCTTTTTACATTACCGCAAACTAGTTGTCAAGCTCTTTAGTGTAGTTAGTTGTGAGAGCTTGCTTGCTTGGTTGGTGTGACTCTTTAGTTAGCTTTTGAGAGCACACTAACATAGGGTAGTGTTATAGCTATTGTGTGAATAGATACTATCTAAACTAGAATTGTGGTAGGTGGCTTGCATTTTGAGTAGGCTAGCGCAACATTTGCTTCGCCTCTTAATTGTCTAGCCGTGTTGTTAAGTGTTGTTGTAGGAATTTTTATTAGGCTATTCACCCCCCCTCTAGCCATTAGGACCTTTCAATGGGTCTCGTTTGGACCATCGAGGGGAGTGGTGAAATGCAGCCCAGGTATGGTCGCCGACCTAACGACCGAAGTCCTAGCCTAGATGGCCTGGGACCATGGGCCTTTGGCCGACGCATCCAGAGAGCGCCGTTCCCATAGTGCTTCCGACCGCCTACCAATGTCGCCAAGTATATCGGGGAGACAACCCCGATATATGGCTCAAAGACTTCCGTTTTGCCTGTCGAGCTAGATGAGTGGATGATGACCACTTCATCATTCAGTACCTCCCCATCTGTGTGGGGGAACATGTTCGAGCGTGGCTCGAATTCCTCCCGCATGACAGCATCCGTGACTTGGCGGACCTCAAGAGGATCTTCGTCGGGAATTTCTAGGGACGTATGTTTGCAAAGGGAACTCCTAGGACCTCAAGAGCTGCCAGCAGGAGCCCCATGAGTCCCTGACGGGATTACATCTGTAGGTTCTCAAAGCAATGCAACTCCCTTCCTGATGTCGTCGATGCGGACGTCATCAGCGCATTCCTCTTCGGGACAACCTATACGAGTCCCTGATCCACAAGATTGGTTGCCTAAAGCTCCGTACTACCCACGACCTGCTCGACATCGCCACAAACCACGCCTTCAGCGAGGAGGCGGTCAGAATGGTCTTCAACGGAGGCCGGGACAAGGGCAAGGCCAAGCACGAGGACCAAGATGAGGGCCCTCCATGCAAAGGGGCAAGAAGAACAAGGATCGGCGCCGACCGGCCAACTCCGCGTAGGTCACCACAGCTGATCGCGCGAGCAAGCAGCCCAAGCAGGGTCAGCCCAATCACTTTGACAAGCTCATGGATAGCCCATGCACCAACTATGCTTACCCATCAAGCACCTCTACAAGGACTGCGAACTCCTCAAGCACTTCCTCTAACAGGCCGGCTGGCAAAAAGAAGGAAAGGGCAAAGAGGCAGCGGCCAAGAAAGGAGGCCCAATGGGCAAGGATGAGGATGGCTTTCCCAATCCCAAGGAATGCCTTATGATCTTCAGGGGATCTGATGCCATCTACTCCAAGTGCCAGCACAAAGTGCGCTACAGAGAGGCATGCATTACCAAAACAGCCATCCCCTCCTTCCTCAGCTGGTCAGAATCTCCGATCACTTTTGACCAAAGGGACCATCCCTCCCACGTCGCCAGACCAGGTCGCTATCCGCTCATCGTTGACCCCATTGTCCGCAGGAAGCGCCTCACCAAGGTGCTAATGGATGGAGGCAGCGGCCTCAACATCCTCTACGTCGACACCCTTGACACCATGCGCATCCCCTGGTCGGAGCTCCACCCGATGAGCTCTCCGTTCCATGGCATGATCCTAGGGATGTAGGCATACCCGCTGGGGTAGATCGACCTGCCCGTCACATTTGGCGACTGAGCCAACTTCCGCTCGAAGGTCCTTACCTTCGAGGTGGTGGACTTCCCGGGGTCCTACCACGCCATTTTGGGGCGTCCATGCTACGCCAAGTTCATGGCGATACCCAACTACACCTACCTAAAGTTGAAGATGCTGGGACTAAATGACATCATCACTGTGGGTAGCACCTTTTTGCACGCCTACACGTGCGACCGCGAGCATTTCGAGCTCGCCACTACCATCATCAACTCAGCCGATCTCCCTCGGCTTGGAGAATCGTCGACCCCAGCAGTCCCGGACTGCAACAAGCCAACCTCCTCGACTGCCTTCCACCCACTCTAAGAAACTAAGGCGGTGGGAATTGACCCCACCAACCCAAACAAGACGGTGCGGATTGGGACCCAGCTCCTAGCCAAATAGGAGTGCGAGCTCGCTGACTTTCTACGCGCCAATCATGATGTCTTCACATGGAAACCTTCTGACATGCCGAGCATACCACGGGAGGTCGCCGAGCATGCATTATGCCTCGTCCCGGGCTCAAAGCCCGCTTAGCAATGCCTACGTCGCTTTGACGATGAGAGGCGTAGGGCCATAGGCGAGGAGGTCACCAAACTCCTAGCAGCCAGATTCATCAACGAGGTATACCACTTTGACTGGCTTGCCAATCTTGTTCTTGTCAAAAAGAAGACCGAGAAATGGAGAATGTGTGTTGATTATACCGGCCTCAACAAGGCATGCCCAAAGGACCATTTTCCTTTGCCACGCATAGAACAGATAGTCGACTCCACCTCAGGATGCGAAATCCTCTCCTTTCTGGATGCCTACTCAGTCTATCACTAGATCACGATGAAAGAGTCCGGCCAACTCGCAACCTCGTTCATCACCCCGTATGGTTCATACTGTTACGTAGCCATGCCTTTTGGTCTGAAGAACACTAGCACCACCTATCAACGGTGCATGCAGCAATGCTTCGCCGATCAAATCAATCCGCTCAATCAGCCTGACCAAGTCGAGCGGCCGAAGCCAACAATCGCCGTCTATGTTAATGACATAGTGGTCAAAATGGCTCAAGCTTGTAACCTGATCACGAACTTGGCCGTAATGTTCGTGAACCTCCAAAGGTTCAACATCAAATTGAATCCCGAAAAATGTGTTTTCAGGGTTTCGAAGGGGAAGCTGCTTGGATACATCATGTCCGAATGCGGTATCGAGGCCAACCCTAAAAAATCATGTCCATCTCCAACATGGGCCCTATACGCAACGTCAAGGGCGTACAAAGGCTCACCGGCTGTTTGGCAGACCTAAGCCGGTTCATCTCTCGGCTGGGCGAGCAGGGAATGCCTCTCTACAAGCTCCTCAAAAAGATGGACACCTTCATCTGGACTAAGGAGGCACAATAGGGTTTGAGAGCCTCAAAGCGTCACTGATGTCGGCCCCAATCCTCATCGCTCCCGAACGGGAAGAACCCCTCCTCGTCTATGTCGCGGCAAGCAACCACGTGGTGAGCGCCGCCCAAGTCATCGAAAGGGAGGAGCCGGGACACCACCTTAAGGTCCAACGACCCGTATACTTCGTTAGGGAGGTACTCACCAACCCCAAGGTCCGGTACCCCCAGGTGCAAAAACTCCTATACGTCGTGCTGATGGTGACCCGGAAGCTCCTGCACTACTTGACCGACCATGAAGTCTCGGTCGTCACTTCATACCCACTCGGAGACATCATCTGCAACCGCGATGCTATGGGATGAATCTCCAAGTGGGCACTTGAGCTAATGGGCCACGACATCAGGTATATCCCCCGTATCGCTATTATGTCTCAGACTCTCGTGGACTTTGTCGCCGAATGGACGGAGGTCCAGCTCTCGACCCCAGACGTCACCCACGAGTACTAGACGATGTACTTCGACGGGTTTGTAATGGCGCTTGGCTCAGGGGCAGGAGTGGTTCTGATCTCCCTGGATGGGAGTAGGCTCCGCTACGCAATTCGCCTCCACTTTTTGGCCTCAAACAACGCTGTGGAATACGAGGCCCTCATCAACGGACTGCGCATCGCCATCGAGCTCAGCGCTACGTGGCTCTACGTCCGTGGCGACTCAGAACTGGTCGTCGACCAGGTCATGGAGTCCTCTTATGAAAGCCCCCTCATGACAGCATTCAGCCAGGAGGTGCGCAAGCTCGAGGATAAATTCCAGGGGATTGAGCCACACCATGTCCCCCGAAAGGACAACGATGCCGCTGATTTTCTCGCAAAATTGGCTGCCAGGCGGGTTTCATCTCCGGACGGGGTCTTCATCAACGACCTTCATGAACCATCTACCCGCATCTAGGAAGGTCCAATCTAGACACACCCCGATGCTGACCCAGCGCTCGGGGGCTCAGACCCCAGTGCCTCCGTGATGACATCGCCCGCCGACGTCGTTGTGTTAGCACTCGATCAAGCCGACTAGCGAGCGCCGCTACTCGCCTACCTCCTCGAGGAGGTTCTCCCACCTGAAAGGACTAAAGCGCAATGGATCGCTCGATGCGCTAAGATGTTCATCACATTCGGTAACGAACTTTACAAACGAAGTCCGTCAGGAGTACTCATGAAGTGCATCCCTACCGACCAAGGCAAGCAACTCTTCCTCGTGGTCCATGCCAGAATCTGTGGACATCATGCAGCCCTGAGGTCGCTGGTCAGAAAAGCCTTTCACCAAGGTTTTTACTGGCCCACCATGCTACGAGATGCAGAGGAGGTCATCCGCAGGTGTGAGGGATGCCAGTTCTACGCTCGGCAAATGCACTTGCTGGCATAAGAGCTTCAAACCATCCCCATCACCTGGCCGTTCGCGGTCTGGGGCCTCAACATAGTAGGACCCCTCAAAAAGGGCCCGGGCGGCTTCACTCACCAACTCGTAGCGGTCGACAAATTCACCAAGTGGATAGAGACCAAGCCCATCACCAACATTCGCTCGGAAGAGGCGGTCAGGTCGAGCGAGCCAATGGCATGGTCATCCAAGGACTCAAGCCACGCATCTTCGACCGACGCAACAAGTACACCGGACGATGGGTTGCAAAGGTCCCAGCATCCTCTAGAGCCTGAGAATGACCCTGAACCGATCCACAGGGTTCACACCCATCTTCCTGGCCTACGGAGCTGAAGCAGTGCTGCCCTCTGACCTCGACCATGATGCCCCAAGAGTGAAGTCCTTCGACCGCGACCAAGCCGCGGAGGCTCAACAAGACACAGTCGACCTGCTCGAGGAGGCCCATGAGACGACCATCATCCACTCCTCTCGGTACCAACAAACTCTCCACAGGTACCATGAAAGAAAGATTAGAGGGAGGATCCTTGAGGTCGGAGACCTCATGCTCTGAAGAACCCAATCAACCAAGGAGAAGCACAAACTCTCTCCGCCTTGGGAAGGACCCTATACGGTGATCAAGGTGATCTAACCGGGCGCCTATCGACTGAAGGACGACAACGATGATGTTCTCACCAACACTTGGAACATCGAACAGTTACATCGTTTCTTCTCCTAAAATTCGGTCTTACTGTTTTTCTTTCATTCAACGTTCGCTCCTACAAAGCACCCTGGCCCGAACACTTTCAGCCTGGGTCACTCGAGGGCTCCACGAGGGTGCGATACCACCTCTCTTTTTTACTATCATATAAGTAAATACTTTTTACCCGAACGAAAGGGTAGTCCGTTCCTTTAATTACCCTACGTAACTTATGCTTTAAACATTCCGACCGATCACACCCCGCCATGACCTACGGTTACAAGCAGCTGAGCCTCGTGGGACACGCCCGGGTTCTTAAGGTTGCAACCTATAGTTCAAACGGGTAGGTGCAAAAAAGAAAGAATAAGAAACAAAGCTATGCTAGAGTAAAAATAAGGAATGGATGGGACAAGCTTACCCGAACGAAGCGATTCATCACAAAACAAAAATTAATGTATTCATCAATACAATTGTTCACACGGGGGCTTCCCCATGAACTTATTCTTTACATATACTAAGTACTTCTACTCTAATTTCTATAGTGGCCGCCCGGCGGCATGGCAGACGGCGCAACCGACGAAGAGAAAAGCTGCCCGCTCTCCGACGGGGCAACGTTCGGTTCGGTCGGAGGCGGGACGACGCCCGCTTCCAACCCGGCCTCCACTCCATCCGCCGGCTGGGTGACATCTTCTTGGCGCGCACCTTCAACGCTCACGCACGGTGATCCTCCATCACCCATTGCGTAGAGACTTGCTCGGCCACCAACTATGCGTGTGGCAGCAAGCTTTCCCCGAGCGCATGGATGGCATCAGCGCTCCAGCCGTCGGCGTACCCACTGCAGATGGCGACGAAGTCCAGGTCCGGGTGGTGCGCGCCACTGAGGTCAGCACCCCCGACGTCCCATAAAACATCCCGTTGGAGATGAGGGCCCGAACCTCATCTGGGACCTCCGCTAGTCGGATGGCGGGCGTGCTAGTGCTCGGCGCCGACCCAAACACCTCTGTGATGATGGCCTGCGGATCGCTCCCCCTTGAGAGCACATTGCTCTTCGAGGGACTTGGCCAGCGCCTCCGCACTCTGACCGATCACCGCCTTGGCCGTCTCTAGCTCCCGCTCCAGTGACCCAACCCTTCCACCCAGTTCTAGAAGAAGGATGACAAGCACAGAAGCAAGGAAAAGGAAAAACCAAGACATCAACCAAAAGCAGAACATGTACATACCGAGGTGGGTGTTCTTGAGGATGGAGAGTCCTTCCTCCTGTTGAGTCACCTGCTCGCGTAGCCAGGCATTCGACTCCTCCGTCCCAAGCATCTAGCCTCGGAGCACGAGCACTTCCTGGTCGATCTCCGACCAGGCCTTCCGCTCCCACTCCAGAACCTCCAGAGAACTCTAGAGCGCCACCTTGGTCTCTGCCAGGAACTTCTGGAGTGCCGCCTCGGTCTCCACCTGGTGGACCTTCACCACATCAAGTCCCCGCTCAGCGGTGGTCGCCCGCTCCACCACGAGCAGTTCCGCCGCCCGCGCTTCCGTCGCCTCGGCCGCCCAGTCTTGAGACTCACGGTAGGTGGACTCCAGCTGGCTCTAGAGCTCGGTGACCTACCGTGACATCAAGGCCTCCCGAGCATGTTCATCCCGGAGGAAACGGGACTTGCGGCTCGACATCTCCTCCAAACCCTGCAAAGCGAGAAGCAGGCGTGCTGAGACAACCGGTGAAAGACCAAGGAGCCAAGGACGAACGCAGAAAACTTACCTCTATGACGTGGGGCAGGTCGACCATTACTGCCTGATGGACGACCTCAACCCGCTCCAAGGCCTCCTCGAGCCTCGCCCTAGTTTGGGCGAGATCGGACTCCATCATGAGTCCTCTCCCCCCAAGTATGTCCTAGAACTACACCTCCACCTCATCCCAAAGGATGAACCGCGCCTTCCTCGGGTTGCCAGGGCAGGGCCACACTAGGTCGGTGGTCGCCCTAACCCGCTGGAAGGCCCAGCCGACGACCGGACCACCGCAAGCTCCTACAACGCCGGGATGGCCGATGGCTCCACCCTGGTGCCTACCTCTATGGGGCAGGGGATCTCCACCTCCTTGACCCCACGGCCCACCGGCGGAAGCTCTACCTCTGGCCTGGCCACGTCTCCTCCTAACCCCGACATCTCCGACCAGGAGGGCGAGCCCTACGTCCCTCCGCCAGGCGAGGCAAGGAGCCCAGTCTCCCTCCCCTCTTCCACCGTAGCCGGTGCAGGAGGGATTGTGAGGGTCACCTTCGACCCGGCCTCCACCGTCACCATCGAGATCGCCGCCAACACCATCGCTGCCGCTGCCGCTGCCGCCGTACTTGCGACCGACCGGGAGGGCGCAGCCCCTATAGGGGAAGGTTGCACCGCCGCCACCCTGCTCTCCCTGCCGCTCATTGCGACGCACTGCAAGGTGGGCCTCCACTCCTCCCGCACGGGAGACGGGGTGATGCTCAACCCCATCAGTATCTGGCCACTGTCAAAAAAATACAGGTCAGTCGCATTCAAAAAACTCAACTGTGAGATAAAAGAAACAAAGAAAGCCTACTAGGACACAAGCGGTAGGGCTCTGAAGCCCCAACCCGCTGGCAATGGGCCCGTCGAACGAGGGCCGCTCATAGGTCACGAGCCAGGCCCCCTCACCTCGGCTAGGGGAGAGTAGACCCAGCTGGCTCCCGGTCGGCGCGTGAGTCACCGGACCGATGGCTCAAGGCACGTCGACCGGAGCAGCTAGCGGGGCGTCCCCCCATTGCGGGTCACAAGCAGGCGCTGGCCTCGATGATGCGGGAGTGCGAGCCTGCTCCTCCGACTGCCTGGCCTACCCCGTCGCGCCTGGAGCAGGTGATGACAAGGCCAGCGATGCCTCCGAAGGGCACGGTGACCGCGTCCGCTTCGCCTCTTGCTCGCCGATGGTGTCTGAGCTTGCGGTGCCCTTTCTTTGGCGCGGGAATGTCACCGCGCATCTCTGCCTCCCACCCACCGCCGGCGGATGGAGCTGCAGGCTCGCGACGCTCCACCGAGGTCGCAACGACCTCCTGGCCTCCCTCATCCTCGGAGGAGATCACGTCGTCACCCATCTCCGTGGGTTCCTCTGACTCGAGCTCCGCCTCTACATCGCTCCTATTTTCGCTAGCCCGCACTCACCGGGCGATCTCCTTCTCCTTCTGGTGCCGACGTCGAGCCTTCTCAGCTCCCTTCTTCTTCTTACCGTTCGCCGCCTCCCTCAAGGCCACCTACCGAGCCACGCCCTCTGGCCCCTTCGGAAGGTGCGGCTGGGATTTATAACCGGTGAGTCCCTACGAAACAGATGACTTGAAGTCAAATTACAGGAGAGCAAGATCGAAAGGGACACGGAATAAGGAAAGGAGAGTGTACCAGATTGGGCAGCTTCCCAGCGTGGAGAGGTTCAGGCTTTCCTTCAAGGGTCTCCCGGGCCTTCAGTTGCAGCACCCGGTCGAGTTGGCTCCAGACTTCGTCCTTCGCCAACTCCACCGGTGACGCGCGGTCGGCATCCGTCGGGCCGGAGTACAGCCACATCGGTCGCATCCTTTCCACTAGTCGGTGACCCGACGGTGGAAGAAGGTGTGGAACACCCGCACCCTGTTGAGGCCATGCGGCAACAGCTTCTGGAGCTCCGTCCCGATGATCTCCAGCTTGTTCTGCCGATTGGAGGGCCCCCACGACCAGCTCTCCTCCCTCTCCGGCCTCCTACCGGTGAACGACGGGAATGGCGCTTCCACCGGGTTCTTGATGTAGAACCACTCCCCATGCCACCCCAATTGGAGTCATAGGGGGTGTACGTGGGGTAGGAGCCTAACGAACTCGGCTTCTTCTGCAGGATGAAGCCACCAACCGGTGTGGTCCTAGATGGCTTCCCTTCGACAAGGCTCGCCCGGTGAAGATCCGTCGAAAGAAGTCTACGTGATCCATCGAGGAAGGCCTCGCAGACGGTGATGAAGCCTACAAGGTGCAGCACCCTAGTCAGATTAAGGTGCTGCAGCTCTAGGCCTCACTCATTGAGGAGCCTGCGCAAGAACCAGTGCGCGGGGTATCCTAGCCCGCGCTCATGGAAGGCGAGGAAGGAGATGACCTCGCTGGCCTGAGGTCACGAGAAAGCCTCCCCTGCGGGAGCCCTCCAGTGCGCCACCTCCTTCGGTGGAAGCAGTCCCTTCTTGGCGAAGGTAGCCAGCACCGTCTCATCCACGTTCGATGGACTCCAGCTCGACATTGTGCTCCAGATTCATGAACGGATCTATGAGTTTCTCCTCTCCCTCGCTCTCCCCTTTTTTCTCCTAGGAACCACCGTGGCACACAAATGCTCTTGGCGAGAAGGAAGAAGGAGGAGAGGCGGTAGTTGGGGAATAGGCAAAGGAACGGGACGAAGACCCTCTCCCTTCCCCTATTTAAGGAGGAGATGCAGCAGTTGGAGAAAGGCGAAGGGTTGGGGCAAAAAACCCTCTCCCTTCCCCTATTCAATGCAGATGGGAACGCGATGGGAGGCGTCCTGACCGATGGGATGCGCCCTGCCCGACAAGACGGCGCCTGGTTAGATGGGACGTGGTCTGGGCATGGCCCACCACTACCGCACGCCGGGCGCAAGAAACAAGATGCAACCGCACGAAGGCGGCCCTCTGCCTTCCCAGGCAGGACCTAGAAGGGCCCAACGATGGGATCTCCGCCAAGGAGAAACCAACGGGCTTCCTGAGTTGATCGGACGGCTCAGGCGAATGCCGAGAGACAGGTAAGGAGCAAAGGGATGCCCCATGTGGGCCATATCGACTCCATAACGAATGACGAGCACGGATCCCATTTGGACATATCTGATAAAAACTCCTCAAGCCTGTCACTCAAGTCATCGAGGTAACTATACCAATCCCTCTTACTTTATTTTTTTGATGCATGATCATTCATTCATCCATTCTCATACACGCATTCATTCATACAGTCATTCATTCATCCCATACAAACGAAACATCGCATATGTAGTTAAATGCATCACAATACTCCGTGTTGCGTCACGAAGCGGTAGTTGCCTCATTCGACATGAGCAACAACCGACCGAGGTTCGAAAGCTGGCTCGCTAAGGGCACGAGGCCGCCTCATGTCAAATAGAGCAAGGGGAGAAAACACAGATGAGCCCCAACGACCCTCGCTCGATCTACTCAGAAGCAAACAGGGTCATCCCAATCTTCTCGTTCGATCCTAACCTCGAGCCATGCCCATAGAATCTCCATGAGGGGAGGCCAGCGGGCCACCTGAGTCGGTCTCTGGAACAACCCGAACATCTGCTAGGACTCGGGTTAAGGAGCAGTGGAATGCCACACGAGGGCTATGCCGACCCCGTCACGAATGACGGACCCGGATTCCACTCAACGTCCCCGTTAGTGAGCTCACCGAGCGCGTCGCTCGAGCCATCGAGGCAAGCAACGTTAGCTCAGCCCCTCCGGTTGCGGAAACCACGGACGGGGTAACGTATGGAACTAGACCAACCCCTACCGAGCCCAATGGGGCTCAGGGGCTCAGGTCGCCCGACACTGACTCGGAAAACAACCGACCGCACAGGTCGTGGGTGGGACAAACACGAGCAAAAACCCTTGAACGACAGTTTGCGGCCCCAGGAAAGAGCACCAAGATGTTCAGCCTCCAACCGACTCACCAGTCGAACACAGGCTCATGGGCTACACGCAGGTGCGCTCACACGCACCTGCTATCAAAACGAAGAATTCCCCCGCTGTCAAAAAAACCCAGACGATACTACCCGAATCACCCGGGGCTCGGGGGCTACACCCACGGGTGTGCTCGCACGCACCCGCTGTTAAAACAAAGAATTCCCCCGCTGTCAAAAAACCCCCCAGACGATTCTACCCGAATCACCTGGGGGCTCGGGGGCTACACCCACGGGTGCGCTCGAGCGCACCCGCTGTCAAAATGAAGCATTCCCCCGCTGGCAAAACGAAACACCCCCAGACGATTCTACCCAAATCGCATGAGGGCTCGAGGGCTACACCCGCGGGTGTGCTCGCGCGCACCTGCTATCAAACACGAAAAATCCCCCAGACAATTCTACCCGAATCGTCTGGGGGCTCGGGGCTCCTGTCGGGTTCATAAACCCAGGGTCCCTCATGGACCTGCTTCCCAGCAAAAAGCTCGGCCCAGCAGAGTACGTTGCAAATGACGCGTAACTCCTGGGCCAGCCCAAATACCTAACGACAGGCTAGAAGGACGATCCAGTCTCCGACCGGAAGGCCTGACCAAGGAGGAATGCCTCTCGGTTCAGACTCCGACCCGCCTCTCCGACCAGAAGGCCTGGCCAAGGAGGAACGACGCTCGCTTCCGACTCTGGCCCGCCTCTCCAACTGGAAGGCCTGGCCAAGGAGAGGACGATGCTCGCTTCTGACTCCGGTCCGCCTCTCTGATCGGAAGGCCTGGCCAAGGAGGAACGGCGCTCGCTTCCAACCTCGGCCCGCCTCTCCAACCGGAAGGCCTGACCAAGGAGGAATGGCGCTCGCTTCCGACTCTGGCCCACCTCTCCGACTGGAAGGACACCGAACCTCTACTTATAGCTCTTCTCCGACCGGCACGGTCAGAGACGACTGGGAAACGACCGAACAGGGACGCCCGCTCTGTAAGGACCCAAAGAATTAGGCAGAGCAAGTAAGGCAGGACTCTCAAGTCAACCACAATACCAAGGACCATACCTTGCACACCTGCAGGACAGTACTGTCAGGTCATCTCAGAAGGGCATTTTATAACCTTCCAGACATGTCAGAACACCAATAGTATTGTGGGCGCCGACATTTAACCTAAAGGATGGTAGGCGTCGACATTTGCCGTACCAGAAGAACACGGTGGAACCAACCACATGCATCCAAGCCATCAACAGTATTGTGGGCACCGACAAACCATCTCGTACCCGACAGCGTGGGCAACAAGACTAGGTAGCACACACTCCCTCGCTCTCACTTGTAAGGCCGTTCTCTTCATCTATAAAAGGGGATGCGCTCTCTCCTAAAAGAGGAGTCGAAGTACCATCAAACGATTCCAGCGAACAACATACGGATCATTCTGATTCTCTCTGCTCGGCTCTAGAACTCTAAAGCTGAATAGAGCAACACTTAGCGCACGTCGAGGCTTCCGTCACTCTTGGCCCTTCGGTCCAGAGTCCGACCGAACCTCTGATACTCCCCATCTTACTCCCTCTCGTTTGTAACCCCACAGTAAACTTCGAGAACTTGGGCTCAGGAATAAAGTCACCGACCGACTCGAACTGGACGTAGGGCACGTTGTCTAAACTAGTATAAACCCTGTGTCATTGAGTGCTAGGCCACATCTGATCACAACGTACGACAAAACGACAAATATTTACTAGTTGGTCACTTTTCGCACCGACAAAAGGGTATCTTAAGATCTGTACCGTTGGATCGGGATCGGACAGCGTGGATTAGATCAAGAGGAGGAGAGAGAGCGCGGTCGCCGACAAAGAAGGCCGACGCGGCGACTGCCATAAACAGTGACGAGAAGCCGACCGGCGCACATGAATCAAGGCCTACGAACCACCATTTGGTGAACCAAGAGCACGGGAGAGAGAGCGGCACAGCGAACACGTTGGAGGGATTGGAGGGGCCTACGACGGCACGGTGGCGAGCTCACACACGATTCGGCGGCTCAGAGCTCCAATGGAACTTTGGCGACGCGGCACAAGCGACAGAAAGCGTAGAAGAAGGAAAAGCGGGTACCGGGGCTTGCTTACCTCGCTTAGAAGCTCGACAAGGCAGTCGCGGAGGCGGAGAAGCGGCGGCATGGCAAACCGACGGCGGTGGCGGATCTCTGAGCTCACGGCGGCGCTATTTTAGGGCACGGGGCGGCTACGGCTTGCTTCCAAAGCTGGACGAGGAGGCGGCGGGTGCAAGGCTCGGTATTTATGGGAGGGCCGTGCGTGGAGCGCACGCCAAGACCGGGACGCGGCGGCGGGGCGGATGCGGACTCCATGCGCGGGACAGTTCGGCTCGGTGACGAGAGGAAAAGGATGACCCCGACAGGTGGGTCCCACCAGTCAGCGAGACAAGGAGGCGGGTCCGGCTGACAGACAAAGACAAGGAGGCGCGCTTGCGGGCTTCCGCTGCTGGGCCGACCTGCTGGGCCACTGCGGAGAGAGAGAGCAGGCCGCGCGGGGAAAGCGGCCGCGCAGGAAGCCAGGCCGAGCTGGGCTGCTCGGGCCAAAATCAAGGGAGGGAGAGAAGAAACAATAAAACTCCTTTTCTATTTTCTTAACACAATTTCAAATCCAATTTAAACTCAAATTCAAATTCTTTTGCAAATTCCAGTCAAACCAAAGCATCATAAAATAAATATGCAGCAGCATGGATGTACATACATGTATATAGACCTATATTTGATTTTATCTTTAATAAAGTTATTATTTTCCTAAATTTAAATGCTCACAAAAAAAACATAATTAAATTATTTCTCCTATTTTAAAATCATGCAAATTTTATACGCCTCGAAGTGCTAGCTTCTTGAGCATGGGGAACTGAAGCGCCTGGGCGATGTCATCAGAGAGGTGGCATTGGCTGAAAGTAGCGACGCAAAGGCACGACGAGAACTGGAGGGTAGATGCTGGCTGAGGTGGCAGTTTCGACATATCCTAAAAAATGTAGGGGACCCAGCAATCAATCTCTTGGAGATTGTCGAGTGCGCGGGATCGGAGCCATGCATCCACAGTGGCAGGGTGGTCCTGTAGGTGTTGTGCGGGGAAGCGAAAGTGGCGGCCGGGGCCCCGGTGGGCGGAGAGGATGCGGGAGACGACATCGATGGGGGAAATGTTAACGCCGTCGAGGTTGAGAGGGGCGGAACGCCAGAGATGGCGCCCACCGGGTGGCGAGGATTCAGGTGCGGGCGGCATCCTTGGTGGGGAGGAGAGAAATTACATCACCCAGAATGGCGTCCGGAAGGCTGCTGATTCGGTCGACCCCATCTTCTTCTTCTCCACCAGCTCCAGGCGGCGGATCTTGGATGTAGGATTCGTCTCCTCCAGCTCTAGGAGGATTGGAATCAGGCGCACTCATCGCCGGTAGTGGCGAGATGTTTGCTTCGCCCTCCTGTTCCGAGCTCTTGGGTGTCTCCGGCTTCCTTCTCTTGGCACGGCGAGCCACCGCCAGAGTCTCCATGGCCGGTGGGGTGATTGGGGAAGGGGAAACACGGCTGGCTCAAGAGCATTGCCCGCCGCCACGCATCTCAACCTGACGAGGTCGGGTGCGCAGCATGCACCGTGCAGCATCCAGGCCTCCCGTTTCCGGCCCATAGGCCCAGCCCACCTTCGTTAGGCCTCACAACCACATTTCGAATACAGCTCCCATTTCTCAAAAAAAAAAAAAATACAGCTGCAGCACAACAGGGGATTGGTAGATGATGATCATGTTCCTCAAAAAAAAAAGATGATCATGACTTCCCCTCAAAAAAAAAGATGATGATCATGACTTTGCGCTTGAACTAGTAGGAGAAATGAAAACGATATAGAATCAGCATGTAATTGGGTCGGAGTCATTTATTATTTCCTGTTTTTGAGATTCGGGATGATTTATTATTATTCATTTGAACCCACAACCTGTTTCTATTGCACGATAATCTTTCCTTATTTTTCTAACTAGCACACATGTCCATACATCGCAACGGAAGGAAAAAAAAGCTATCAAATGTTAATGGAAAAGGGGATAGGAATGTTACATATTTATTTATCTCTTTTTACCTTTTTCCTAAGTTGGGATAGCCATGTCGTCTATAATATAAGTTAATGTTTCAATAATATATCCTATTAATTCTATCTCAAATTAAAATACGGACTTGATAGATATACGCACCTAAAGTGATTTGTGTGTGGCTAGCGTCTAAGGTGATTTCTTACTCTGCACCTCGTTGCTCTCGTGCGTGAATTTGTCTAGACTAGATTCGTTACTATCTTCTACTCCTACTGATTGGGAAATTCAACTAGGTGCCTGGGATTGGAGAGAAAAAAGAGATCAATGAGATGCCAGAGATCGACTGGGTGCGGTATCCATCGGGGGGCCTATTTTTTTTCATTTTTAAAGAGTTCATTATTAATAACTGTTGTGGAAAGAAAATAAATTCTCTCCCTACTCCCTTTTAAGAGCTGAAATAATCTAAAATTTGAGAAGTGAGCTGTTGGAGATACTCTTATATTTACAAATAATAATCTACTAATTCTTTCTTTGGATTCTCCTAAAAAAATCTCTCTAGATTGTATGGACTTTTTCTGCTACTTGTTGGGTCTTCACTGATTTATTCTCCAACTAGAAAATTCGAAATCCTTTATCACCCCCAAATACTTGAAGCTCCAAATGTGCATTGGCCGATTCATCCCACTCCTATATCAATCTAGCCTTTCAATCTACTCCCTCCATCCCAAATTGTAAAACGTTTGACTTTTTTGACCCCAAGCTTAACCACTCGTCTTATTCAAAAAATTTGTGCAAATATAGTCAAATTTAAGTCATTCTTGAAGAATTTTTATTAATAAACCAAACCACGACGAAAGAAGTGATATTTTACTCAAATTTTTGAATAAGACGAGTGGTCAAACTTGGTGTTAAAAAAGTCAAACATCTTACAATTTGGGATGGATTGAGTATCATTTTAGCTTGGAAAAAAGTTCATTCCACCTCCCTTAACTATTACGCAAGTCCGATTTACCTCTGTCAACTAGATAATCGGATTTTTAAACTACTTCAACTCTCGAAACCGTCCAATTTACCTCTCTGACCAGTTTTGGAAAGCAGTTTTGGCTGACATGGCGTCATGTCAACCACGATAGAGGTAAATCAGTCTTCCACGAAATATTTTTTCCTAGAATAAATATGCATTTAAAAGTACTAAAATCTAATTTAATATTAAAAACCATAGATATGAATCCATTTTCATATTTTTTTAGTACAATCATGCTGGTTCCTATGAGTTAGACATCATAATATAAAGAAATAGGGAGGGGGGGCTTGGGCTAAAAAAAGATTGAACATGTGGTTTCGAGTTTCGATAACTTCTTCCGCTTTCATTTCCTCTCCTCCGTCTGCAAAATCACTAAGTTAATTCAAAAGTCCTGTTAGATCACATAAAGGCACTTGCCGCTAAACTAAAATAGGATTAAATACGCCCCGCCCCCTTTTGAGATCTTCATATTGAAACAATAGTAGCACATGCTCATACTCAGCCCTTTCGAGCTTGAGCACGGCTGCAGGCGATCCCATCGGATCCTTTGCGCTAATTCATGGCACCTCCTGGAAGTGGTCAGTGCATCCAGGTAATCCTAGTTGGGCGAAACCACCTAAAAAACAAGATATAGATCCTTCCCCATTCTCCGTAGATCTTGATAAGCTGCCCGGAGAATAGAAAGATTATCCATTCCTTTAGCGACAAGCATAAGAAACCACCAAACTAAATTTTGGGCAATAAAAGCATCTTCAGCAGACTATCTAAATGGACTACCTATCTCCCATTTAGGTAGTGGGGGCAAGAAATCCAGCTCCAGCAGGCTACCTACTTGACCCAACAAATTTATTGGCTACCTAAATCCCTCCTCCCACTACCTATTCCTGTTGGGCCAAGCAGACTATCCAAATCTTCTCTCTCCCACCCACGCGCCTCTTTCTCTTCCCTTCGTGCTTGCCCGTTCGCTCGAGCGGACCTACGCGGTGGTCCTCCCCGGCGGTGCTCCAGACCAGATCCAGACCTCCCCAAGCGCAGCAGGCTACCAGGCGGTGTGAGCATGACGGGCGGAACAAGGCAGCGCGAGGCCGACGACGCGAGCCTCCCCTGGCATGCCAGGCACGACGCGAGCCCCGGCGGCACGCATCCCCTTCCCTGCGTGGCCCTCCCCGGTGGCGCGGCGGCCTGCCCCGGCACGCTAGCTGCCCTTGGCACATCTCCGGTCACCTCCAGCTCCATCCATGGCGAGAAGGAGGATGACATGGGGACCCACATGTCATTTTCTGTTAGGATGAGTTTGGGTAGCCAGTTTTAGACAGTATTGCAGGAGTTGGGAGCAAAATTTAGGTAGTATAAAAATGGGTGGCTGCCTAAAGAGAGAAATAGATAGTCTGTTTTAGGTAGTATTGCTGGAGATGCTCTAAGCTAAATTTATTAAGACCAGTTTAATAATTAATTAGCCTATTGTGCTAGCAGCACAACTAAAGAAGATCAAATAGAAGTACATTCAAATAGAAGTGATATCTTGACACTAGCTCTACTTTATTAACCAAGACTATAACAACATTACATGCAACCAACCACCTCAAACATTGCTAAAGCTGGAATCGAAACCTAAAATCAAAAAGCTTTCCTACTAGAGCTCGATATAGCCCAAACTTTTGACAGACTAGAATGGAATTTCATCAACACTGCTCTTCTACGTAAAAGGTTTCATGGTCATTTCATCAACCTCATCCAATCATGCAAATCCACGACTTCCTTCTCGGTCCTTGTGAATGGCCAACCTTCTGAACCTTTTAGAACACAGCGTGGCATTCGCCATGGATACCTTCTGTCGTCTTATCTTTTAGTCATCCCAATCAATAAATTGTCCACTAGGTTGCAGAACAAAATGCATCCTAACAATCTTTAAGGAGTCTCCTTATGCCTGACATGCCCATTGATCCATTCCCTTCATTTTGCACACATGACCTGATTATTTATGGCCACGCTTCTATGGTCGAGGCTAATGCAATCCGTCACATTATATAAGAATTCTGCACCGTTACTTGCCAGAGTTCAAATCTTCACAGATCATCCATACTCTTCGGTGCCAAAGTGGGCACTGCTACCAAAAATGAAAAAAAAAACATCTTCCCAGTAAATGATCTGCCTCCAGACACCATGCATCTTGGACATCCTATCCTCTTCACCCATCAAGAGGTTCTGGTTTTATCCTAAATAAATTTAGAGCCAAACTCACTACTGTCAAAGCAAATAATAAGCTCAACCAGACTAAGTGTGTGTTTGGTTCTGAGACTTCTTGGGATGGGTTGGATCCATCCCTAATTTTTGGAATTGAGATCCCTGCCACATGCCCCCCGCGCCGCTTGTGCTCAGCCCAGGCCTGGCCATCCGCGAGGTCGCCCCACGCGCCGCCGCCCCACGAGCACAACCCCACGACGCTCGCGAGCTCGCCCCACGCGCGGCCGCCCCACGAGCACACCCCGGCGCCGTCCCGCAGGCTCGCCCGGCAACCATGCCCTCTGATTGCTGTGCGTCGGCGTTGGCACTCGTCCCTCGCGTTGCGGCCCCATGAGCCCACTGCGGCAACGTCCCCTGGCTCGCCCAGCGTCCACGCCGCCTCCTTGCACGCCTACCTCCTCCGCCGCCACCGTTTGCTGCGCGTGGCTGCCCCACGAGCTTGTCCAGCCATCGCACTGCCACAGGGCCGGCCCTGATTTTTTTGAGGCCCGGGGCGAAACCACAATCCGGGGCCCTTTATACATGCATGACATTGACAGTACTAAATGTAAATACATATATATAAACACTTAACTGTGGATGCAATAGCAATATTTATATGGAACAATTCATAAATATTAAATTACCTTAAAAATTCCTATATTAAATTACCTTAAAAATTCCTTCTAACATTCCTCGATGCGAAGTCATTGATGATGGTATCAATATCGATCTCATCCAACAATCGCTTCTCAATGCATAATGTTGCCAAACCATTTAACCTCTCTTGAGACATTGTAGATCTCAAATAGTTCTTCAACAATTTTAGTTTTGAGAAGCTTCTTTCAGTGATGCCACGATCCACAGGCATAGTAAACAAGATCCGATAAGCAATGGAAGCATTAGGATAACAATCATCAGCCTTTGTAACAAACTCAAAAATCTCCATAGTGTCATGGGTGTATCTAAAATCAAAGTGAATTGTAGAACACTCAACTCGAGAAATCAGATCATTTAAATCAATGTCGATGAACCATTTAGAGAAAAAATCTCGCTAGTGTTGTGCAACACAACTCTGCTAGCTCAGGACCATCCAATGCCTTTAAGTTTCCTGAACTCATTAAAATCCAAATAATTCTCTGAATGATTCCAATTCTTGAAATCTAGTCTCCAATGAACGGACTGCCATATCAATTATAACCGTGAAGTAACTAACTTTAAATTCCTTCTCACCTTCCAAGAGTGCTTCCTCACTATTATTTTCATCAAAATGCTTCTTTCTAAGAGCACGTCGCTTTACTGGGAACGATGGCTCGACACCCATTTCAGATGCAATTTCCGTTGCATTGACCTTACTAGAAGCATACCCATCATTTCTATAGGTTTTAAAGTAATCCATTATGCCTTGTATCTGCTGCATGGTAGACTCAATGCACATAGATGGTGACTGCAACTTCTTGCTTACTTTATTGACAGCAAATAAAACATCATGCCAAATAACCATGCCAAATATAAATTCAAAGCTGCCAAGTACTTCAAATAAATTCTTTGCATCACTTCTATCCTTTGGTTCTACATCTCTATCTTCACTCAATGCAAGTAAAGCTGCCCTTAGCTGAGGAGCTTGATATCTAATTGCTGCAACACTTTTAATACGACTCTCCCAACGTGTGTTGCACAAAGATTTCACAGTTAAACCATCAATATGATCAAGCAAAAATTTCCATCTTTTAGTAGAACCAGCAAATAAGACATATATCCGTTGCACAATTCCAAAAAAGGAGTCAGCTTTGCTACAAGACTTAGCCATATCACAAAGAGTAAGATTAAGACTGTGGCAAGCACATGGCATATACAAGGCTCTTGGATTTATATCACGCAATCGACTTTGAACTCCCTTGTGTTTTCCTTTCATATTAGAACCATTATCATAACCTTGTCCCCTAATGTCATCAATGTTAAGACCAAAGGACTTAATGGAATCAACCAAAACATTGAAGAGCCCAGAACCAGATGTGTCATCTACCTTTAGAAAACCAAGAAAGTACTCCTCTATTTTAATTTTACCTTCACTCATGTTAACACATCGAACCAACAAAGTCATTTGTTCTTGATGACTAACATCCAAATGCAATCAAGAATAACCGAGAAATATTTGGCCTCTTTAACAATCTTGATGATAGAATTTGTAATGTCAGAAGCCATAAGAGAAATCAACTCATTCTGAATTTTGTGGCTAAGATAATGATAATGAAGATCATTATTTTGAATACGTCTAAGATGGTCTTGCATTACCAAATCAAACTCTGCGACCATCTCAACACAAGCTAAGAAATTGCCATTTTGGTCATTATAAAGCTGCTCGTTAGATCCTCTAAAAGCCAAATTACGTCTACCAAGGAATTTTACAATGGCAACTATTCTCATCAGTACTTGCCTCATCCGCTCTTTCTCCTTGGAGATTTGCTGCTGTAACTCTTTATCAATTGTCTCTTGTTTGCCTAATCTAGTTCTCAATTCATTCCATGAGTTCATATTGGTAATATGCTCAACAGTAATTTCATGTTCCTTCAGCCTCTCATTGATATGTTTCCAGTCTCTATACCCATCATTCCCCAATGAACTCTTGCACTTTTTAGAATTAAAAAGCTTACAGCAAAAGCAAAATACTTTATCCAAGTGTTTGGAATAAACTAGCCATTTCCTGTCACGTAGCTCTCCATTACTCATTTTTCTATGATAATAAGAATATGCAAAATGCCTTAAATTATCGTCGAAAGGGAATACAATATTATCTTCTCTTATAGGCCCCTTTTCAACTAATATATCCCTTGCTTTGTTATCAAGATTATCCCAATTTCTTGGATCATAAATATCCATGTGACACACCGGTTCCTCATCAAGACTACTATTTTCTGTAGTATTTGAATTAAATATGTGCTCATCATTACTCACATTGTTTTCTTCCATGTTAATGCCAACATTGTCATCAGGAGGACCTTCATCTTCTAGAATAATCTGTGTTGGTTCCTTCCAGACAACTATCGCCAACTCGTTTGGATCTCTTGAAGTGTTTGGATTATTCTTCAAAAATTTATGCATAGAACCCCTCTGTGATTGTATGAACTCATCTATTCGTGCTTTCTTTTTCCTTTTCTCACTGCCGGAAACATACTTTCTTAATGACATGATGTTGTTAAGATTTAGAGAAACAATTAGCTAAAAAAGTAACTCATCTAGACATCTAGTACTGCCAGACTTCATCAGTGGCTCACCGCGATTCGTCACCATCAAATCAGGTCGGGCGGTGTCATGAGATCGCATGAGCGTCGTCGGCAAACTCACTCGTCCGCGTGGCGTCGAGTCCAAAGCGTCTCGCTGAGTCGCTGTCTCGCCTCGCCCCGGCAAGCAGGCAAGCGCAACAACCTACCCTCGCGTCTCACGTTGCGGGTCGCGCCGCCGCCGCATCAAGATTGGCAACAACCAGCCATACCGGAGGAGTCTGCGTGTGGGGCGTGTGGCTTCTCACGGAAGCTAGCTCTTTCTTTCTTTCTCGTCAGCGAGCATCCTTGATCCTTCTCGCGGACGCCAGAGGCCCAGGACTGCAGGCCACCAACGTTCAATGAATCGATCTTGGACTCTGGGCCAAATCCAAATACTAATATGACTGGTAATGGGCCAAATCCAAATACTAATAGGCCACCAACGTTCAGTACTGCAGTTCATCCTTGATCCTTCCGTATGACCGTATCCTGCATACTTGGGGTGGGGCCCTACCTAGTTGGGGGCCAGGGCGGCCGCCCCGCTTGCCCGCATCCAGGGCCGGGCCTGCACTGCCACCCCGTGAGCTCGCCTAGCCACCGCGCGCCCAACTAGGTTGGATCATGCTCGAGATATACTAATTGTGATGGTGCCTTAGTTCGGAATCTCACAAACAACTGAAGATTGATTCAGTCGTGGATGATCTTTTAGCTTATATTCAAGTCATGGCCCACCACTATTATTCTGTGGTGCTTAAGCTTAAAATTGTTTGATAAGTTCCACTGGAAAAAACAACAATTGGTGATACATTAATAAAATTTTGAGATCGTTCTTTTCGTTCATTCGAGAGAGAAAATCATTTCATATGTTTTTATGAACATGTGATAGAGCTGGCACTGCCACCTAACAAGGCACTAACCGATATGCACTGGGCATGGTTATTACACGGTAATTCTAGGCACATGGATGACTGATGCAACTGACCCAATAATAATGTACATCATCCTGTATGTATTAGTTTTCTGAATGTCTTGCTTCATGTCTAAAATTGTGATTAAAGATTGGACTCGATCATTTACCACTCCAAAATAATCAAAGCACATGATGGCATGTCATGTCCTGCTTCTTGTATTTTTTATTCCCTATGGAAGTCCTTTTAAACTAATATTTTCTATTGGAGGCTATGTCTGTAAGAATTTAGTATTTTTTTTGGCTAGACATTAGAAGCAAAAAAATATATTACCTGAATTAACTCTGTAATCACATTCGATATTCCAGTTACTTTAATATTTGATGAAGACTATTTGTATGTTTAGAAGTTCAACAGTTGCGAGAAGGGCGGGCCTGGTGCAAGCGGTAGAGTCTTACCGCCTGTGACCGGAAGGTCCCGGGTTCGAGTCGCAGTCTCCTCGCATTGCACAGGCGAGGGTAAGGCTTGCCACTGACACCCTTCCCCAGACCCCGCACAGAGCGGGAGCTCTCTGCACTGGGTACGCCCTTTTTAGAAGTTCAACAGTTGCGAGCAACTGGTGCAACTGGAAATTCTGGTGGGTATAAGGCTGTAATTCTGGCCTGTTTTGTTTTTTAGACATTGGGCTACTATGTGATGTTTTTTTTGAATCAGGCTACTATGTGATGTTGCAAAGATTGAGAGTGTGTATTTTTCCTACCAATAATATTGATGAAAACACTATGTCCCATGATGGTTTGTGAATTTGTTAGGCTAACTTTGATGCTAACCACAAATCTATGTTGCATATTAACTCCTGCTGTCGAGGAGTGTGGGAATGTTTTTTTTAATGAACTGGAGGGGCTTGCGCCCCTACATGGAATTTATTAAAACTTTAAGAAAACAGAGTTCAGAGTGTGGGAATGTTGAGCTCATAGAGGAAATTGGCTTGAAGGAAAAGAAATAAATAGATCCAAAGAAGCTAAAGAGCTCATTGTGTCCATGATATGTTTTAGGCTGTACATCACCCCTTTTTTGGTATCCCTCTTCTAAACACGGGATGTAAATATGCTTGGTAGGGTGCTGCAAAACATCCTTATTAATGCTTCCTGTGAAGTAAGATGTAAATACTTGAACATAAAATAGCAGTGTTCTTAAAAGTGAAATGATAATGCCATAGTTAAAGGCCTTTAGTTGTAACAATGATTTAACATACATTCTTTCATGAGGAGCTTATGTACCAAATAATGCCATTAATCGTTAGTTTTGAAATGTTATGATATTTCTCATTATTATATTATGATCAGTTAATAGTTTCTTATCGCAGGCTTCCATTGAATGACAAGCTTGTCATGGATGCAATTCTCCTTCCAACAGATGGGCTTTTGTAGCTATTTGTGGTGAGAACCAACAAGCATGATCTGACTAGGAAAAGATATCTGGGTTAGCAGCATGGCTGCAGCTTGCAGTCTATGTGCTTGTTTCATATGAGCATCATGGACTATTTTAGTGTTTCGGATGGAAATTTAGACGGGTATTCTCGACTACCGGCAAAAACTTTGGTAGTACTGAATTTTGGTCTTGCATCTAATATATGAATAGATCTCTACAGATTGTAAGAACCTACTAATTGTTATTGATGTTAATCTGTCTCTGATCCCCGTATACACGTTATATTATTGCTTCACAATCTAACTTACAGAGAGCGCTGGTAGGGCGCCGCGAAGCGCGCTTCCTTTTCTAGTGTATCATCAATACTCATGCTGAGGCAGCGGCAGTAGCCTTTGCAACAAGATTGTCCACTCTGCTCAGCCTACATGATTCAAATTATCTGTCAGACAGTCAAGTACTGGTGAATTTCTTCGACATTGCCAACTTAGCTTCACCACCAGACTGAAGAATAAAACCTTTCACACAAGATCTCATCAACTCAAGCAGAGACAACCAAAACAAGGTCTACAAGATTGACAGAGATTTGTATCTCAGCTCATTCTTTAGCTAGACAGGCAAAATCTTCTGTAGCCTCTATCCCACCCCAACCTTCTGTATCATGCACTCACTCTGCTCATGCCCTCCAGTGCCCAGTAAAGGAAGCACTGATTACTGTAAATTGGATGCCTTCCATGCTACTGTCCGTACGCTGCTATTAAATAAAATGAAGTCTGTTATAAAAAACAGTACCATTGCCAATTACTTGAGCATGAAGATTTAGTGGATTATAGATAAGTCAAACCGTGGCTGTCAGACTGCCACAATTACACAAATCTTACAATACACATAGTTCATTTAGCAACCACCCCACTTCAACACTGTAAAAATGAATATACCTCATCAAATTTACAGCAAACAAGAGTACAAGTCAAGCAGTAACTACTAAAAGGATGCGCGTACACCACCCTTGTTTCAACACATTCAAAGGGATCGGTTATAGACAAATCATGGGCATGATTGATATGCATAAACTCATGGAGACATTTTTGGTTAGTAAAATAAAATCGAGCACATCTTGAAGCCCTTTTCTCCAGCTGTAGCAGCTGATGCTGCTCTGCAAAAAAGCTTTCACTTGCACTGTAATTTTGACACTGAAATGACATTGACTCCAGCATCTTTGCATTCAGTACAAAGAATGTTGCAAAGTTAACTTGTGACCTTATGCCTTGATAATTAGTCAACACAACTGTCGTGAGACGGATGTCAATGCATTTGATAAGTCGTAAGATGTTTACGGGGCCATAAATTCTTTTCTCCCCCCTCATATGACTGAAAAGGAAAAAAACAGTACACGAACACAGTCAATTCAAGAAGAATAGACACAATATTAAACCAGATCCAAAGAATATATGAATACAATGGATGAATTACTAGTTAGTATGTGTACCTTGATATACAACTTCTCCAAGCATGGGAAACATCTCATTAAGTCAATAATCACATCCATGTTAAGATTTTTAATATGGGCTGCTAAAATCTTGACAGTACATGCCGGCGTTGTCGAGTTAATGACCCGGAATTCCTTTTTGCGGCATGGCTGCATGAAACATGAGTCAGCACATTTATAAACTTCGATATTTTCAAAAAAAAAAAAAAATCTGCACACAGAAGAGCAACTCAAACTTATAGGCAATAGGTAGGAAACCAAGAGGTACTTCAATAATCATAGAGCCCAACTTGAGTCTTGAGGAGAAATCAAAACGATTTAGGCAACCCAAGGTCTCCAGATTGGGTGCTGAAATAACTGACACTTGCAGTTGCATGGCTATCCCTCGTTGTTGATGATACAGAATCCTTTTTTAAGGCAAGGGGCATCCTCGACGATGAATTCTTCTAAGAATGTCACTGTTGGTTCATACTTAGCACCCACCCCAATGCTTGTAAGGCTAGCTGAGTTGATCCTGACACAGCGGAAGCCAAAGCTTCTGCGAAGCAGCAAGCCCTGGAGGACGGGAGAACCAGCAATGATGCTATGCAAGGAATCCTCTGAAATGCTGACCCATTGAAGTGCGAGCTTCTTGAGCTTGGGGAACCGAAGCGCCTGGGCGACATCGTTAGAGAGGTGGCAGTGGCTGAGAGTGGCGACGCAAAGGCATGACGAGAACCGGAAGATAGACACCGGCGGTGGTGGCGGTTGCAACACCTCCGTCGCAAATAAGCCGATCCAGCAGTCAATCTCCTGGAGGTTGTCGAGGGCGGGGGATCGGAGCCATGCATCCACAGTGGCGGGGTGGTCCTGTAGTCGTCGTGCGGGGAAGCGAAAGCGGCGACCGGGGCCCTGGTGGGCGGAGAGGATGCGGGAGACGACATCGATGGTGAGGGGGTCGCTGCCGTCAAGGTTGAGAGGGGCGGAGCGCCAGAGCTGGAGCCACCGGGTGGCGAGGGTTTGGGTGCGGGCGGCATCCTTGGTGGGGAGGAGAGAGATGATCTCACCGAGAATGGCGTCCGGGAGGAGGCTGATTCGGTCGACCCCATCTGCTTGTTCTGCTCCGGCTCCAGGCGGCGGATCTTGGATGGGGAATACGTCTTCTCCGGCTCCAGGAGGACAGGAATCAGGCGCCAGCGTCGAGATGTTTGCTTCACTCTCCTGGCCAGGGCTCTTGGATACCTCCGGTTTCCTTCTCTTGGCACGGCGAGGCTCCGCCTGCGTCTCCATGGCCGGTGGGTTGATTTGGGGCGGGGAAGGTGGAAAACTGTTGGATATATTACGGGTGTGGCCTCTATAATATTTAATAAATAAAATAAACTTTATAATCGGTAGCATTAAACGTGGTATGATTTAATATTGTACGAGATTTTGACTGAATGTTTACTTAGCTTATTTAATTGAAAATTATTCATCTTAATTGAGAAGCTGAAAAAAGGACACGAAGGGGAGGCGGTGGGCGTGGCCACGTTTTGCCACTTAATTCACATAACCAAGAGAGTTTCTCTCCTTTATGGAGTTTCTCTCCTTTATGGTGGAGGCGAACTGATTACGCCAGTTACCGTCTCTTCGTGTCTCCGTCTCTTGGGTTCCTCCGCTGCCTTTCTCCCTCCCCACCGCAACCATAAATCTAAAGTCCTCCATCAGTCCAGATCTTCCCCATCGTTTCCGAGAGACCACATCTCAGTTGCCCTTTGGCTTTCCCCGTCCCGTACCTCTACACGCACGGAGTAGCGGGAGAGTAGGTGTCTTTGAAACCCTCGTCCTCCTGCGAACCTTGCACGAGGTGTGCGTGCGATTAGGTTTTTAGGGAGCGATTTTCGCGACTGCTCGTCCGACGTCTTCTTCCTAGTGATTGCTCGCGAAGCTGTCTTCTTCCTAGTGACCATTCATGGGACTGTAATGCGAACACCTTCATGCATCAACTGTGGTCCACGACCTCGAGCAACGCACTATGTCTAGTGCGAATAGAGCCTCCGATGCCCTCGACATGGGACTCTCCGCTGGGTACACTCTTATCTCTGTAATTACAGTACTTTGCGTACTTACTGTATCGATCAGTATATCATATTTGTATGCTGTAGCGTTTGTTAGAGATATACACATGCACATATATGTCGTCACGAATCTGCTGATGTTTTATTTCTGGATTAAATTGACCATGAAAATGTCTAATTATCTAACAATACAAAAACCTAATGTTAGGCAATTTTCTGTCAGTGGTTTTGTTGCTGCTTTGAAGCCAAATAATTTTGATGGCAAAAATTTCATGATATGGCATGCCAAGATGATATTGTGGTTGACTGCAATGAACTGCTATCACGCCGCACAGGGGAAGCCTAAACAATTTACTCCTGAGGAGGAGCAAAAATTCTTGGCTGCCGATAACCTATTTTCGTGGCGCCATGATTAGTGCACTTTATAGTAAGTATGAGAAAAACTACATATCTTTCATATCAGGCAAAGAGTTATGGGATGCTCTTGAGGTAAAGTTTAGAGTTTCTGATGCTGGTAGTGAGCTATACCTTATGGAGCAGCTGTATGACTACAAAATAGTTGAAAACCGTTCTCGAATGGAACAGGCTCATGAGATATAGGCACTAGCAAAGGAAATAGAATATTTTCCATATCTGTTACCCGACAAGTTTGTGGCCGACGGTATAATCGCTAAGCTGCCACCTTCTTAGAGGGATTTTGCTACTTCTCTAAATCACAAGAGACAAGAGTTTAGCGTGGCTGAGCTTATTGGATCTCTTGATGTTGAGAAGATGACGAGAGCAAAAGACAACCGTGGAAAAGGAGTTGAGTCTTCTGCTTGCCAATATAGTGCAGAAGAAAAACTCATTTGCATCCTGTAATAAAAAGAAGAAGAACATGCAAGAGAACAATAATACAAAGACTAAGCAAACTGCTCAATTTAAGAAGAAAAACAACAAGAAAGATGGAGGTTGCTTTGTTTACGGGAGTGATGAGCATTGGACAAGTGCGTGCTCAGATAGTAAATATAAGCAACAAAAGAAATCAGCAAGCGTGGTGATTAGCGTAATTATCCGGTAGAATTCTTTAGGAGGTTCTTTCGGTTTGTCATCTAGGTATGGTAATTCTTTACCTTTTGTTCTTCCGCCTCTGAGTTTCCGTTTTTTCACCCGAGTGGTGGATAAATCAAGTCCTCCGTCACCAGATCTTCCCTTCGCTTCCGAGACATCTCACCCGCCCTTTGAGTTTCCTCGTCTCTCCTCTCTCCTGAGTTCCTCCGCTACCTTTCTCCTCGTCTACTCCCCTTGCACGCAGCCGATTAGGTTTTTAGGAAGCGATTCGTCGCTTGTCCGATCTTCTTCTTGGTGATCGCTCGAGAGACATCTCTTCACCGTGACCTTTGGCTTTCCGCGAACATCTTCTGCATCGATCTAGTCCACGACTTGAGTAGCGGGAGCGAATGGAGCCTCAATGCCCTCGGCATGGGACCCTCGTCCGCCTCTTATCTCTGTAATTAACCTTGCACGGGACGATCACTATATCATATTTGCATGATTAGGTTTTTAGAGATATACACATGCGATATATGGCGCTTCGCTTTTTGTCAGTAAGACGTCTTCTCTCACCGTTCATCCATTCATGAACAATATTTCTCTCTCTTCCAGTGATTCTCGCCAAACCGACGGGCCTATAAATCACACTTAACATGCTGAACACCATGAAAATGCATAATTATCTAACAAAAACGATCGGCCGGTCCCTACGACACTTTCTCGCAACGCACTATATATGCTTATTTGCGATTTTTCATGAGAGCCTCGTTCGTTGCCCTCGGCATGGGACCCTCCGCTAGCGTACATATGTGGAGATCTGTATATAGCCCTCCGTCCCGCCCATGGGCCCAGGCTATCTAACGTTCGGGTTACAGCCTATTTCTAATGGGAATGCAGAGAACAAGTGCACAACAGGGAATTGCTATAACATGATTTGTATGTTGATGATAACTAGTTTGTTGTGTTAGGGAAAAGAGAGAATCAGGATGTATAGCATCTCCGGTAGATAGTCAAATTCGATCTCTTCCTATCTCAATTCAGCACTATCATCCAACAGACTAGCCAACTCTGTTCTCCATATCCTATTGAGCTACTCCATTTTTATTGGTATATAATTTTTACATATTTTTTATAATGAATTTGATACTCTAAAGTTCAAATATTTTTTAGAAGATAAAACCAACTTTGAGATTTTAATTTAAAAGTTATAAAAGCATTTAAGTGTAATCCAGCCCCCATAGGTTCGCCATTTATCTCCATAATAAAATAGTGTGAATTTGGCTTAATAACCTTTTAATTCATGAAGATGATAAAGGAACGGATTTTTGGCGCGAAACCATCAAAACCAACTACGAGCCATCCTGTCAGCCTCACGGATTGATGAATGGCAAGGACTCATCCACATGCCTAGCGGAGAGAGTAGTATGGCATGTGATTATGTGTAAAAAAAGCATTAGCGAGTCGGATGGAATGATCACTGCAGCGTTGCTTTTGCACGGTGGCAAGTGAAATAGCAATGGATGCTCTCTCTCTCTCTCTATGGCGTGCTCGGGCATAGTACACTCCAGTGGTGGAGAAACAAGGACAACTCCTTTGTGTATTCGATCACATGCATTTAGGGCGCCTATAGCTCTAAGTGGAAACAAAGCATGGAGCTAAGCACTTTTATTGGGATGAGTCCCTGCCCATCAATCTGCTTGGTTTCGATATATCCGCCTGACTCCTGCCACATTACAGCGTGAGATGGAGGGCGCTTGGGGTGTGTTCGGCTCAGATTGATGTTTAGACATCCACATGGGCGTGAGGTGGGGATGGAGTATTAAATATAGACTAATTATGAAACTAATTACACAATTGGGACTCTAGGCCCTGCTTAATTTGCGAGAATGTTTAGACATGATGGATCTTTTCAAAACTAATTAGTCCATGATTTGATAACATGATGCTAGTTCATGATTTGAAAACATGTGCTAATGATGTGCTAACTATTAACTAGGCTTAAAAAAATCGTCTCACAAATTAGCCTTCATCTATGTAATTGGTTTTGTAATTAATCTATATTTAATGCTCTTTATTAGTATCTAAACATTCGATGTGACATGAATTTTAGGAGTGACTAAAGAACCAAACACCCCCTTAAAAGTCTTATATATTTACAAAGATTAAATTGGTTGGGAACAAGACATTGTCACAACCATCTTAAACAGGAGGGTTTTTTTGTTGAGAACTAGAACTTTGATCATGACATAGCTAGTAGGAGACTTGTTGCTATGATGGTGTTGCATGAATACCCCTTGGGTATGGTTGACCATGTTGACTTTAGGAGTTTTGCACATGCACTCCAAGTGCTATTTCCAGATTGGGATCCAGAAGCACAATAGGTTATTGTGTGCAAATGTTAAGTTCAACTTGCTTTTATGCTGATGTTGCTGCTAGTGTGGTGTTGTTTTATATTGTTTGTGTATGTGTCATTTCGTTTGAGAAATACATAATTAATGAATATGAATTGGAGTGGAAGAAATCCATCAATATATGGTTGGAATCAAATCTAAAGTTGCCATCACTAGTGACATGTGGACTTCTGATAACCAAAGAGAGGTTACATGACCATCACAGCACACTATTTATTGATGAGTTTTGGACTTTAAGAAATATTATTATGAGATGAGCAACTTAGATTTGTGTACTCTAGTTCAATTCATATGTTCACTGATCATAATTTCTCATAATGTTTGCTAATCTTTTATAGGTTTGTTTATGTGTTAAGTCCTCACACTCATGAAAGTCATTGGTGATGAACTCTATGAGTCCCTTGTTGACTGGAATCATGATGAGAAGGTATCAAGTATCAACAATCACTCTTGACAATTGCAGTACAAATGATGTAGCAATTCCTTATCTTGTTAGGAAGATTGGCAAAAGTAGCTTATGGCTGATGGGAAATTCTTACACATGTGTTGTTTTGCTCATATCCTTATTCTACTAGTTAAGGATGGACTAGAACAACTAAAAGATGCCAATTTTTTTGTGATATAGCTTAAGTACTAGACAACCACATCAAAAAGGTTTGAGAAGTTTAAGGAGATAGATAGTATGTGAATGTTACTATTGAGAAGAAGACAGAATTTGCACCAACCTGTCAATTTGTCCCTCTTTTTTCCCACGATTCTCCTTTCTTGTACCTTATCTTGGTTTTCATGTTAAATCTACATTATATTCATTCTCAAGTTATGTTATCATGGTAATGTTCAACAAAGATATCTAATTGTGGTAATGAGATGCAAAGTACCTCCAAAGGATGTGGGTATGATCAGCTAGGAAAAGTTAGGGTAGAATGTATTTGTTTAATTAGGTGGAACATAAAATATACGATAACAACAAGAGGATTTAGTTGCCTGCTATAATTGGCTCCAGTTAGATTGGTTTTATAACACTAAACAAAGAAATCATAATTGCTACAACATCGATGAAAAAGGACCAACAAAAGCATGTTATAATTGTGTGAAACATGGCTCTAATAAACACTATTTTAAGTTTCTAAAAGAAATTTTTGGTACAAGAGAGTGGTAAAGAACACACCAAAAAATTGTAATTGCATACAAAGATTTCATAGCTATTGATGTGTGACTCGATAGGACAATGATGGATGTCATGAATGGGCATGGGAACAAGGGTGGAGCATAGAGTTCTGTCATAGAAGAGGTGCATGTACATTTCTTGAAGAGGAATAATAAATCGATGCTTTGAAACTTGTCTTCGTGCGACATTATATCTACTATGAATAGAGCTATTTCATTTTCACTTGTCTTTGTGTTTTTTGCTAATATCTGTTTAGTGCATTTATTTGCACGTATTTAGGATTATTTGCATAGTTCTTTTTGTCTTAGGTAATATATAGCGTGAGTCTCTTTTCTATCTTTATCTATTTAAAAGTATATATGCATGGAAAATAAGAATTGGGATATATTATGTATTAACTTGCAACAAATTCTTTCACATCTTTTTTAATATAAATTCTGATAGAAATCCTAAGATATGTAGCAGTTGTTACACTAATAAATGCATGTTTCATGTATTTATTTATATAATTATTAAATATTAACTACCCAACCTCTTCTCCATGATTCTTATTTTTGATTTGATACTATCCCTGCCATGCATTTATTTCTATGAATATTGAATACTCTAGCAATTCTTCAAAACCCTATCTTATATTTGGATACCATCTCACTCGTAGTTTATGTCTTTGACTATTGAATTCTTCAAAACCCTATCTTATATTTGGATACCATCTCACTATTCTTGTATTTATTTCTATGTTTGATACTCTAGAAATCTCCACAATCTGTCTTATTGAATCTCTAGTTTAATTGATCCCCAACTTTATCTTTTAGATTTGGATAATATCCTCTTCAATG
The DNA here is from genome assembly GCA_904845875.1 of Miscanthus lutarioriparius. Taxonomy (NCBI): domain Eukaryota; kingdom Viridiplantae; phylum Streptophyta; class Magnoliopsida; order Poales; family Poaceae; genus Miscanthus; species Miscanthus lutarioriparius. The sequence continues at coordinate 87,081,917 of CAJGYO010000003.1, read as the reverse complement.
TATTCTGGTGATAGCATGGTGATATTTATTTCTATGGCTATTGAATACAAAAGGCTAAAGAAATCTCCACAATAGGAGCCATTTTGTTTTAAATCTAGGTAATATCCCTCCCATGTATTCTATAGCTAAGAAGTTATTCCACTCAACTAATGTTGCATATGCATTTAGGATCTATTTTAATATTTATTTCTACTATGCAAACATCAATGCTCTAGATCTCCATTTTCCTTTTCTACACTCCTTACTTTGTTTTTGTAACTATAAACCATAGGTGAAGTTTGATTTGATGTGGTCAGGTCTATGAAGATATAGAATTATCATAATGAGACACAAAATGGCATGAAGTGACAACATGCGAGATAGAGATAGAGATAGAGATAGAGAGATAGATAGAGCTTAGAGCGTTGTGTGATGCATTGGTAATGATTGCTAAAGAAGTAAGGTCACATATGATGCACGATCGATGACACCTCCTCATATCCACAGAGGAAGGGGTACACGGATGGGTCCGGCCAAGGGGAGCTCTCTTGCATATTTTCATTGACATAGCAACCTTGTGGGGTACAATTGTGAGATGGAGGCATTGCTTGAGTGATTGGTGGCACTGGTATTCGTAGAGACAGTTGGATGGTAGGTTGTTCGTGGCCGCCTTCGGTGATTGTGAGGGGAGTTGTACCTTCCCCATGGAGTGCCGAAGAACTCTAGTACCTCACTAGTAGTTCTTGCGGTATATAAGACACATTTGTCTCTTGTGTACAAAATTCATCGTGTAATTGGTTCATTCCAGTGGGACAAATATTTACATAATGGTGTCATGCAGCATGGGAGAATTGAGAGCTGGTGTAGCAAGAGCTGTCATGTAGATGATGGAGAGTGGTCAAGTGAGCAATGATCATCACCTGGAACTAGAATTGTTGGATAGGTGGCTTGCAACCCTTGTAGAGCTAGAGCAAGTTTGCATTTCGCTATTTGTCTTACTAATCAAATTGCTCTAGTTGATTTGTAGTTTTTAAATAGGCTATTCACCCCCCTCTAGCCAATGCTAGATCACCATGTTGGTAGATTATATGCTTAGAAGCATTATATAGAAGATCTAGATGATGAATAGAATGCTTTGTTATAGTTGCCATAAATGATCAATGTAACACTCAAAAGCAATTAAAATTATCACATTGCAAACTGAACCCTAAAATCAACATGGAGGGGGTGGGGCAAAAGGACCCCGATGGCTTGTGAAACATATGTCACAGTCAAGTGGTGGAACAGAATGTGTGACCGAATGTAGATATGATTGCGCAATGGTAGCCTTCTCCAACTCCAATCGCCTTCCACGTGAATTTAGAACAATTAAGTTTTTGTTCATTTCTAATTTCTACTACGTTGGTCAACAACGGGTTGACCGCAACACCGTGACATGCGAATGAATATTGCGTGAGCGAGTGGAGAGTGCCTCCGTGAACCCTTCCTCCATGCGGTGAGTTTTTAGTGTGCATGCCACATCACCCCCACTCCTATGACCTCGTTCGCTTCGCTGAAAAAAAACCGAAATACTATTTCAACTAATTTGTTGTGAGAGAAAAACGCTGTTTCAGCTGAAAAAAAAACAAGCAGAAAAGTACGGAATTAAGCGAACAGGGCCTATGTGATAAGCATCCGGTGACGACGGTGAGTCATGACATGAGGCGTTCAAAGCAAAGGTGAAACAGAGCGCCCTCCTTGTCCGCGCCTTGGGCTTTTACGCTCGCCTGCAAACACGGCTCAACAAACACCCAGCCGCGTCTCCGAAGAGCGGAGAGACTGAGAGAGAGAGAGAGAGAGAGAGAGAGAGAGAGGAAAAGAAAAATAAATAAAAAGAGACGAAACAAACACCGTGGAAAGAGCGCAAAAGGAGCCAAAACTGCTCTGCTACGCCCGTCTTCTAGACGGAGGAGAGAGACAAGACAGGTTGAGAGGAAAGCAGCGAGCGAGAGGGGGGCATCAACGGAAAGAAAGGAAAAAACTAAAATAATCGTACTGTAGAAGAAGCCCCGAGCCCAGGAGATCCAACAAGGAAACTCCCCCTCCTTCCTCGTCTTCTTCTCCCTCCTGGCTCCTGGCTCCTGGCTCCTGGCTCCTGCCGCCGCGCCGCGCTCCACCTCCACCCTCCGCTCCCGTCCCGTCCCCCGCCACCTCCCTTTCGCCGCACTCGAGGCTACCTACCTCGACCGACGGGCCCCGCACCCGCCCGCCAGGCGCCACCTCCCGCAGCCGCAGCAGGACGAGCTCGCCGCCGCCGTGGACTAGGTACGTGCGCCTCCACCTCCCAGTCCCGTTCTGGCGGTTCTCACGGCGGAGCGGGAGGACTCCTCTCCTGCGCCGCCGTTTACTGGCCCGCGCCCGCAGTCCGTGTTGACCGTTGCGTTGCGTTGCTCTGCCTTTTGTTTTTCATCAGAAGGAGAGGTCGCTGTCGGTCGCCCCGCCCCATCCTGATTCCTGGACCTGCGCCGCGTGGTTTCGCCTCAGGTAGGCGTCCCGTCTTCGCCCCGCGCGTCAATTTCACCTAGGCCACGCCGGTTTTAGAGGAGCTGGGGGGCGTTCCGACTCCGAGCAGTTCCTGACATTCGTAGTGCAGGGGTAGTAGACGATGAGCATTCTAGGTTGCTCCTGCCTGCGATATGCCTGCAAATTCCTGCTTATAGTGTTGCCATGCCTGAGCTCTTCATCCTGTTTATGTTTACTGATCCATATTTCCCGCTGTTGCAGGTTGTTGGAGAGGCTCGATTTGTCAGGTTAACTTGCATAATTGAAGCTTTCCTTTGTTGATGATGGGGGCATGCCATGGACCGGAAGTCAGGGGGTTAGGGTTTGCTATGTGGTAGTAGCTCCTGCTTGAGCAAAAGAAGCAAGGATCTCTTCGCTTCTTTTGTCGCTTGTTCCACGGAGGATCTGAATCCTGTCGGCGCTGGTTCGGGTGGCGTCAGCTGTTCTGGGTGGGGTAGTATGATGAAACAGATATTTGGACGGCGCAAGGCGTCCAAAACCGCAGACAAGGAGTTCGCTGGCGGGAGGACGTTCAACCAGCTGTTGGGGTCTGGAGCTGCTGACCTGAGTGGCCAGCCGCCGTTTCTGTCGGGTACTGGGAACACCTATGGGAGTGGAAACCGTACCGGGTTCCAAGACTCGAGGATAAATGATGCTTTGTTCTCTTCCACCTTCCGGCCGTTGCCGAGCTTTAAGGATGTGCCTAATACAGAGAAACAGAATCTGCTCATAAAAAAGCTGAACATGTGCTGCACTCTGTTTGACTTCACAGATGCGGCAAAGAACATAAAGGAGAAGGAAATAAAGACCCTAATGTTGTTGGAGATAGATGAGTATGTCAGGACTGCTACCGTGAAGTTCCCTGAGATTGTTGTGGAGGCAATCACAAAAATGATCTCAGTGAACTTGTTCAGGACACTAATTTCCCCACCCAGGGAGAAGAAGGTGCTTCAAGCTTTTGATCTAGAAGAGGATGAACCATTGATGGACCCTGCGTGGCCACACTTGTACCATGTGTATGAGTTGCTCTTGACATTTGTTCAGTCTCCAGAAAATGATGCTAAACTGGCTAAGAGATATATTGACAATTCCTTTATTCTAAGGCTGCTTGAGCTCTTTGACTCCGAGGATGCTAGGGAGAGGGATCGCCTTAAGACGATTCTTCACCGTATCTATGGGAAGTTCATGGTGTATCGGCCATTTATCCGGAAAGCTATCAATAACATATTCTACCAGTTCATATATGAAACTGAAAAGCACAATGGAATTGCAGAGCTCTTGGAGATTTTTGGAAGTATCATCAATGGGTTTGCTTTGCCACTCAAGGAAGAGCACAAACTGTTCCTTGTAAGGACCTTAATCCCACTTCACAAGCCAAGGTGCACTACAGTGTACCATCGACAGTTGTCTTACTGCATTACACAGTTTGTTGAGAAAGATTGCAAGCTTGCGGATACTGTTATTAGGGGCCTCATAAAATATTGGCCGATCACCAACAGCACAAAGGAGGTACTGTTCTTGGGTGAGTTGGAAGAGATACTAGATGCAACACAGCCTGCCGAGTTTCAAAAATGTATGGTTCCTCTTTCTCACCAGATCGCTCGCTGCTTGAACAGCTCTCACTTCCAGGTAACAATTGTTCCCTCTAAGCAACTTTATTTGTTATCCGTTTCTATTTTGCTTGAGTTGTTGACTTGTTGGGCCTACTCTTCGGTTGTCAGCATTGAATTAATTGTGCCAGTGAGATAATTATCATATTTTGCTTGGCTAAATGTTATTCTATGCTGGTTGTTATAATAGTATTACCTCCTTTCACCACTAACTTAAAAATCATTTCACTTTTTTATTCTGTTGATTTCCAGTTTACTTTGTCAGAATTCTTTGTCAAATGTGTTTGCTTGAATGTGCATATCATCAATTTAATCTCCCTCTTTGTTTAGTATTTATTTTCTATAGCCTTAATTGCAATAGCTGAACGGAAGAAACATAGTTCCTGTTTCCTAATTTGTATTTTGATTTACTGTCATTGTCATCTTGAATTGCTGATGATAGAAAAGGCAGGCCTCATTTAGCTTCTGAGCATCACTATTTCATGGGTTTTTTTTCTGTGCAACCTAGTTCACCACAACTATTTTAGTACTTAATAAAATAGCATATGCTCATGCCACTAAATGTATTCTTTTTGTGAACTCAAATTAATTTGTCATGTGCTAAAATTTTACTATCACCTATTATCTTAACTGTTCATTATCAGTTAGTTGTGAAAACAACACAACAGAGTACTTGATTTTTTGATTTTAACAGTTATTTAACTTTGTGAAAATTTGGGCTTCAGTTATAGTTGGTTGCTAATAGCTCATTGTGTGCACATATTTCCATTCTGTCTAGTCTATAGAGATTTGCTCTTTGAATGGCCTTTTACTTTGATAGTGCAAAATCAAACCATCGACTATCTAAAGAAAGGAAATGATTTAAGGAAGAGGTACAGTACTTTCAACAGCTAGAGGTTTCTTCTGAAACATTTCTACCCACATTGGAGTTAATACTGTAAGCAAAAAAAAAAAAAAAGTTCCCTTATTTTTTTCAACTAGTAATTGAACTGATTGATCTCCATATAGTTAGGACTCTGGATTCCTAAACGTTTCTTTTGTAAAAAGATATGCTCCTGATGATGTTACATAGGAAACTAAGATTGTTTTTCCTTAGGTTAAGGCCCTGTTTGGATGCAAAGTATGTTTGGAGTTTTAGATAAATACCATGGTTTTATGAAATACATTGGTTTTAGAGTGACATGAAGTGTTTGGATGCAACAAACTTTGTGGTTTTGAATACCATGGTATTGCTAAAACTGTAGTCCCTTTTGGAGTTTTAAGAACTCCACTCTATACTTCTTTTTTCTAAACCATGGTTTTGCACATCAATGGGTTCTAAAACTGTAGTTTCTTAATACTACAACATCCAAACAAGGCCTAAAGGGTAGTATATGAGCTATGAAGATGAGAATTGTAGCGATGATTTCCCAAAACTAAAATGTTTTGGTTTCCCCTCATTTTTGTACATTGGCTTTGAGTTGTGTTGACGGCAAGAGCAAGCATGTTGCCAACCATGGGCATGCACCATCAAGCATGTAGTATCCATGTAAAGAAATGTTTTGGAACTCAGGAATAAGTTACTGCAAGTGCTGAGATTAATCACTACCTGCATGTGAGCTCATAAATGTTTTTCATTTCCTTGGTGTTAACTATATGCTGTATATGAAAACCTTAAAATGCTCTGCATGATCATGGCAAAATAGGCATTGACCTAATGAAAGAGTACACACAAAATTACATAGGTGGCAACTAGTGCTATATACGTGTGGTACCTCTATCTGGAATTTTCTAGATTTGTTTTGTCAAGCTGATCAGTGCATCATATTGCCCTTACTAATAAAATCAACTCATTTCGAGTTACTTATCTTTTTTTACTACCTCCTCTGATCTGAAGTATGTAAGTCCATTTAGTTTGTTCTAACTTTATTAGCTTTGACCATTAATGATTGAAAAGTTATATAGATTGATAACATGAGGTTGTGCTACTATATTCATCATGGAACATAATTTCATAATATATAACTCTTTCTAGTTAAACCAATATTCTTATAAATATTATTAGTCAAGACTTGATTTATTTCTCTATTGCTGTCTATATTAGACGTTCTGATTGCTAAAGTGTTATTTGTGTACTTGCGCAATAAAAGGGAAAATGGGGCCTGACCTTGTTACCCAATACTTATTTACTTTTACCATTGTCTTTTTGTTCTGTTCTGGTAATTGGCTTGTCTATTTACCCATGGTTTTGTGCTTATTTAGGTTGCTGAGAGAGTATTGTTTTTCTGGAACAATTCCCACTTCGAGAATTTCGTTAAGCAAAACAGTAAGGTGATCCTGCCTATCATCTTCCCTGCATTGGAGAAAAATATAAATGGGCACTGGAATCAAGTCGTGCAAAGCCTTAGTCTGAATGTACGGAAGTTATTCTCTGATCGCGACCCTCAGTTGTTTACTGAATGCTTGCGGAAATATGAGGAAGACAAAGACAGAGAGAAGGAATTTAAACTGAAGCAAGAGTTGGCATGGAAACGTCTAGATGAGATTGCATCGGCAAAGGTCACAAGTGGTGAGGCTGTCCTTGTGTCTCCAACCTTGCCTCGTCAACCTTCAGTCTTGTAGGAACCTGCACTACATGAGTGGTAAGCAAGTTTATTGTCTTCTGTTCAATTGATTCAGTTATTAGTTGATCTCCTGCAGTTTTGGTAATACCTTGTGTCATTGGTATTTCCAGGTCCTTGCAGAGTCGTTAGACATTGTACAGGATTGGGTTGTAGATAAAAAGGGGGTATATGAAGCCACCAAGGCAGGTGTGCGAAACTGAGGAAAGAGATCTGAGAAGCCAATTGTGCATCATTTCTGTAAATCCCATGCCATGGCTTCTTGTGGCATCCTGGTGCTTCAGTCTGCTTCTGTAGTCCGTTGTTTGGGAGAATGGATGGTTTTTTTTTCCTTCTTATTATAGAAAATGTTGAGATGCCGTGCAGTCAGCTTAAATGATAAAAGTTATAAGTTTTTCCTTTCGCATATAGTTTTGATTCAATTTGTCATGATTGTGAATGCAAGCGAATCATGTCGAATCCCTTGAGAATGCTGTAGCGCGGAGGCGGCAGTGAAGTTCATCCTGTGTGACTCCTCTCCGTACGGTCGCATTTGTGGGGAATTTGTTTTATTTTATTTATCCCCAGGTAAAAGTATTTTAATTCTTTCCATCGCACCGAGAGCCATGACGCGGCATTTTTTTTTGAGAAATGACGCGGCAGATTAGTACATGGATACCGTAGCGTTGCTATGAACATTTATGGTTATATACTAGTGTCGCCGCGAACATTTTTTTCTACATATATGCTAGGGACCCTATATGCTATGATTGAGCGATAATGATTAATTAATGATACAATTAAGACGTCCGGACGGATGGACGCCTCCCACTGCTCGCTCCCGCACGCGCCACTCCGACCCATTCTTATCCCTTCCGCACTTGCACCCTACCCACACCGACGACGTGGCCATGGTTGCCTCCGTGGCTGGCGGTGGCACCCTCACCTACCCCGCCATGCGCGCTTCCGCACCTCGGTGTCCTCCCCCCCACCCTGGCGGCTCCTTTCCCCACCCCGACACCGCCCCTCCCCCAACCGGGTGTCCTCACCCATCGGCCCCGGCCTCTATCCCTCTGTATAGTTTAATTGTTTCAGACGTTTCAAAGGCATGCTGCAATAGTTTCATATGGATGTTGCAAAAGTAAATCGGGGATGTTGCACATGTTGCATATGTTGCAAGTGTTTCAGATACATGTTGCAAACGTTTGTTCAAACTGTTTCATCTGTTTCCAGACATATGTTGCAAGTGTTTTGATCTGGATGTTGCATATGTTTTCACACACATGAAGTGTTTTCATGTGTTTTTTGCAAGTGTTTCATACACATGTTTTGAGTGTTTTAGCCGTTTCGTACGTATGTTGCAAGTGTTTTATCTGGATGTTTCAAAAGTAGATCCGGTGTTGCAGCTATTGTTTCAGATGCATGTTTCATGTGTTTCATCTGCCTTCAAACGTATGTTGCAAGTGTTGCATCCGGATGTTTTAGAAGTAGATCGGGTGTTGCATCTCTATCTTTGCTTTTCTGTTGCCTCACCTTCGCCTCGGTGTCTCTTCCTCCTCTCGGCGCCGGCTAGGCATCCGCCGCCCCCTCCCCTCTTCTGGATACTGGCGCAACCACCTGCTATAGTCACTTGTTGCAGTTTGCTGGCCGCGTGCATGTGCATGAGAAAGCGGAGGGGTCGCGATCGGGGACTTCCCACGTACAGTCGGGCGGGTCAAGCGGTGCGGACCCCGCCTCACAGGATGTAGGTGCGCGAGGAAGATGGAGTGCAGGCGTGGACGTCCGATCAGACGTTCGGGAGCTAGCACTGCCCATCATTGAGTCACGTCCTGATTGGTGTGACTGTTATGTTGCCGTGAATACTTTCTAGTTTCACCTATGGCGTGATTGAATCATGCATGACTATTATGGGGTTCAAGCCGATTAAGAAAAATCTAAAACAAAAGACAACTTTTACCAATCAAGTGCGATCTATGTTGCTTGATCTGGTGGAATTATAGATTTTATATTTTCAAAAAAAATTCTTCTATAGTTCCGAAACAAATTCTTCTTGTAGTGCTATATCTAAGTTCTCCATTAAGTTGTTTTTTTCTTGCCAATCCGAAACGAAGTACCTAAAGACCTTTAAAAATATCTAAGTTCTCCATTAAGTTGTTTTTTTCTTGCCAATCCGAAACGAAGTACCTAAAGACCTTTAAAAATCTTATAATTCTTTTTAAGTAAATGCTAAAATTCAAACACAACCCATTTTACTTGGATGTAGTACTATAAAATAAAATTATTTCTAGAATGGTGTACTTGAATTTTCTGTTAAGTCGTTTAGCCCAAAATGGTTTATGAAAATATGAGAAAAAGCATATAAATTCTTGGTCTAAAAATTAGTATTTTGTCATATAATTTTCCAACATACGTGCTCAAGTGAAATCAAAGTTTCTTAACAAATTGCATGTTTAAAGCATTCAAAGGAAGCTCAAATTTTCTATGGATGCTAAAAACAATGCACACATATGACATGTGATGCATATAGTGCATGAAACATAGAACATGTGGTCATTTAATCATTTTTGAGAGTTTTAAATTAAATTATTTATATAAGCATTGCAAAATGTTAATATATGGGCTATAGTATAACCTGTAAATCAACTCCGTTTATGATATTTTTCAAGAGATGACATACATTTATGACAAGAAGATTGCTTTGTTGTCACGAGGGCAACCCCAAAATCATCACGGTGTCTTATTTTATGACAATGCTTGTCATAACTGTTTACTTATTTTTTAACAAAGCAATGCTTATGTCATTCATGCCAACAAACATAGACTATCGGTAAGAGTGGGTCCGGTCCCATGAATTAAAAAACATCACCGTATAAATTTGAAGTTTATCTTTTGAATTTCGTAGGTCATTAATGATTAAAAATCTAGGCATAACCTTGAATCCATTTGCCCTATTAATTTAAAAGCATCTAACACTACTACGCGAATGCTTTGTAGGGACGGCTGAAGATGCTTTGCAGGGGTGGCTCGGCTAACCGCCCCTACCATACCGTCTCTACAAATCATGTATTTATAGGGACAGTTTTCAGACCACCCCTACAAATCAATTTGTAGAGGTGGCCAGTAACACCAGCCGCCCCTACAAATCAATTTATAGGGGCGGCTGATGTCAGTCGCCTCTACAAAATCAATTTATAAAGACGACTGTAGCACCAGCCGCAGCCGCCTCTATAATATCTGTTTGTAGGGACGGTTTAGTTTAGAACCACCCCTACAGTATATTTTTTCGCTAAAAAAAATTTAAATTTACAATTCAAATTCGACCGGTATATATATATATATATATATATATATATATATATATATAAATAATTCAAATCTGACCACAAGCACGAGAGCATTATATAAACTACCATTACAAGTTTCATACAAGTTAAACTTCATATCACATTAGCTACTCTAGGTCCCAACAAATGCATTTGCCGAGATGCTCTGCTCCTCTCCACCTGCCGTTGCTCCTCTCAAGCCCTGAAAAGAGAAATATAAATGCAGGACAATAAGACACTAAAACCATAGAAGTAGAGAGCTGAAAATTCTTTAAATAGAGCTATTTTAAAATGTCTGCAACCTACAGATAGAACTAGCCAGAATAAACAGGTCATTGCAAATTTACTCCAGGCTAATCACGTGAGGGAGAACTATTAATTAATATAATAGAGATTGCACTCGTGATCGCTTGTCACTGTTGCACGAAAAAGACAACTCACAAAATGAAACCTGTGCCAAGTGATGCACTATGAGAACTGAACTAACTTCACAAAATTCAGAAACTGAAACTCTGAATATTGACTGAACTATCAGCTAAAATCCTGAAAACTGAAACAAACCGCAGAACAAAAATTCACTCACTGAAGACAAACTATAGCTGCTACTCCTGTCAACATTCAAACAACAAGAAAGCTACCGGCCAGCTAATCTGAGCTGATGTACACTGAAAATAAAATGTAATTGTCGGCCAGCTAATCTGAACTGCCGGCCAGCTAATCTGAAGATAAAATGTAATTGCTTCCTGTAGCCTGAAAATGGCACTTCAAACTGAAAAAGCAAGCCACTGAACTGCTGTTGTTGCTGTACTTGCAACTAGACAGTTGCCTGCTACTATAGCTACACTTGATTTTTTTTTCACTTTTATCAATACATCAGGTTGTCATGGGTAACACACAAAACAATATAATAAACCTACATCAGGGCAAACATAACTCACCTAGTGCAATGCAAACATAACTGACCTAGTGCAATGCAAAGTGCAATAACTCAAATGGCAATTTGCCGGATGACTCGTAACCCTTGTGTAAGCTGCAAAGGTCACAGTGTGGCTTTAGAATATGCTACTGAAAATATATGGGATCAATTTTTGTATAGAACTATTTTCCCAAATATTACGTCTCAATCCTTCACCAAATAGGGCAAATGGAAAAGAAATTTATATCTTTACCATAAATTGGATAGGTAACGAAGCAATGCTTACTGTAAAGAGAAGGATTCGTACGGTGAAAACTGCCCCTGTTCCACACGGAGGTGGATGACAAGCTCAAACTGTCAAGAATTTCGTGGGTTAGATTTGAGATGGAGAGCAAGATACAGATCGATTTGGGGAGAAGACGTAGAGGTAAGACCAATGAAAATGGAAACGAGAACCTGCTCGGATGTACCCTCGACTCGCAAGACCTCCACCAGGTCGTCGTTCGCCCGTTGTCGCCTGCCGTCGTCGCTTCCAAACACGCGGATCTGATGGCGAACTCGCTTCCCAGCCGGGTTCCTAGGTCGATGGTGAGGAGGGAGGCTGGAGGGGCGCTACCATACCAGCGCGCTGCCAGACGGGGGCTAGGCCGCTCGGAGCTGCCACGCTAGGCTCTCCGCAATGACCCCGCGCCGAGGCCGGGCTGCCGCGTCGCTGCGACCCCGCACACGGGCACGGGCACGGCGCGCAGGGCCTCCACGTCGCGCACCAAGAGAGGCTCGAGTGCCAGCGCCCTGCTCCGCATCGTGTCTGCCATGGCCGGAGGGAGGCACGCTGAGCGGTGGCGGCGATGTCTGCCTCTCTGCGGCTACGGCTGCGCGTGGGAGGCCATGCGAGGGAAATGGCTAGGATTAGGGTTAGAGGGAGGCAGGGAGGCTTATATTGCTCACAGGATGAATCTCAACCGTCCGCTTACAGATCAAACGGTCAGAAGACTGTGGGCCGAATAGAAATGGGCCCAGCAGGTTCAGCCGCTCCTGCAAATGGACACAGCAGGAGTGGCTGATAATAGCCGCCTCTACATACCAGCCGTCCCTACAAATCGACGTATTTGTCGGGGCGACTTGTATTACCAGCCACCCCTATTGTGCCATTTGTAGGGGCGGCTGCTGTGCTAGAGCCCGAGCACATCACTGTAGGGGCTGCTCCAATGCCAGCCGCAGCTAAAAAAAACCCGTTGCTGCAAACTGTTTTTCACGTAGTATAAAAAATTATCAAACTATTTATGTATATTTTGATTTTTCAGTAAAGTATATGAACCACTGATGACACTAGAACAGGAACCAAATTTAAATTTCGTTTGCATCTAGTTTGGATCATATATCCTATAAAAAGTTAAATCTTATCCTATTCACTAATTTGGCTCGGGTTCAATTCACAAATATCTTTATTTCGGCCCGGTAACATCGCACATCGTCCTCTTCTTTGATTTTCTTTTTATCCCATGTCCCGTCTTCTGATTTTGGTCCCCACAGCCCGCTTAATCCCTTTCTTCAGAGTTTGGCCCACACACCACCTCTGGTCTAAGAGAAGATTTTGGCTTACGCACACCATAGGCCTAAGGTTCGAACCTGCACCGTGAATACAAGAGCAGCAGCCCTTCGTGCTAGCAACGGCCCTGGTCTATTTTCTGTTTGAAGAAATTATTTCCTTGGTCTAAAAAAGCATTGCTCAGTTTCTTGGTTTTTTTTCTTTTAAACTTGCTTATTTGGCCCTAAAACAAATTTCCTTTGTTTCCTGGGCCTTTCCGTTAGTTTGATGGGCTAACGGTGTTAAGTTGTATGCGAAATAACTTTTTTACCCCTGGTTGGAAGGCCACAGTTCACATATCTTTTATGATGCCTCTATTAATAATTTTCAAAATAAGGTACAATATTTTTTTCAAGCATGGAATCATTAGTTTTTAATTTTTTTCAATAATTATTTTTTAAGTCAGGGGTAAAAGAGTTATTTCACGTATAGCTTAACACCGTTTGCTCATCAAACTAACGCAAGGGCCAAGAAGCCATAGAAAATTCGTTTTAGGGCCAAATAAACAAGTTCGAGAAAAAAAGACCAACAAACTAAGAAACACTTATTTTTAGGTCAAGGAACGCAAGCAGCAGCCAGGAGAGCGGGACCTGGATCGAGTTGGAGCCCGATCGAGTTGGAGCGTGCACGCTGAGGGCCTTGAGCTGACATCATCAACCGTGGTATACCGCCAGCCTCGGGTGAGCGTCTTGGCAGAGCTTAAACTAAAACTGAGAGAACAAAAAATCAAATTTGAGACACTAATAGAACAGGCTAGAGTAGCAAGTCATCAACACTTATAAGATCTTGTTTGGATGCACGGTGTTGGATATATTATGGACTTGGCCTATATAATATTTAATAAATCAAATAAAACTCTATGGTTCGTAATATTAAGCGTTGTATGGTTTAATACCGTACGATATTTTGATTGAACGTTGACTCGGCTTATTTGGTTGGAAATTATCCATCTTAATTGAGAAGATGAGAAAAGGACACAAGAGTGCCACGCGCGCGCGCCGCCGCCGGTCGGGCCGTGGCTGTGGCTGGCAAGCGGACGGGCGGGCGTGGCTAGGTTTTGCCACTTAATCCACATAATTACGGGAGTTTCTCTCCTTTATGGTGGAGGCGAGTTGATTGCACCAGTTACCGTCTCTTCGTGTCTCCGTCTCCTGAGATCCTCCGCTGGCTTTCTCCCTCCCCGCCACAGGCATAGAAGTAGATGTCCTCCGTCAGTCCTCTCTTCTCTTCGCTTCTGAGAGACCACATCTCAGCCGCCCTTTAGCTTTCCCCGTCCCGTACCTCTGCGTGCACGGAGCAGCGGGAGAGCAGGTGCCTCCGGAACCCTCGTTCGCCTGGTAACCTTGCACGAGGTGTGCGGCGATTAGGTTTTTGGGGAGCAATTTCGTGACTGTTCGTCCGACGTCTTCTTTCTGGTGATCGCTCGCGGAACCCGTCTTCTTCCTGGTGATCGCTCGCGGAACAGCAAGGTGTCTTCTTTCTGGTGACCGTTCATGGGACTACACTGTGAACACCTTCCTGCATCGACTGTGGTCCACGACTTCGAGCAACGCACTATGTCTGGTGCGAATGGAGCCTCCGATGTCATCGGCATGGGACCCTCCGCTAGGTACCCTCTTAACTCTGTGATTACCATACTTTGCGTACTTACTGTATCGATCTGTATGTCAGACTTGCATGCTATAGCGTTTGTTAGTGATATACACATGCACATATATGTCGTCACGAACCTGCTGATGTTTTATTTCTGGATTAAATTAACCATGAAAATGCCTAATTATCTAACAATCCAAAAACCTAATGTTACGTAATTTTCTGTCAGTGGTTTTGCTACTGCTTTGAAGTCGAATAATTTTGATGGCAAGAATTTCATGATATGGTGTACCAAGATGGTGTTGTGGTTGACCGCTATGAATTGCTATCACGACGCACAGGGAAAGCCTGAACAATTTACTCCTGAGGAGGGGCAAAAGTTCTTGGCTGCCGATAACCTGTTTCGAGGCGTCGTGATTAGTGCACTTTATAGTAAGTATGAGAAAAACTACATATCTTGCACATCAGGCAAAGAATTATGGGATGCTCTTGAGGTAAAGTTTGGAGTTTCTGATGCTGGTTGTGAGCTGTACCTTATAGAGCAGCTGTATGACTACAAAATGGTTGAAAACCGTTCTGTAGTGGAACATGCTCATGAGATACAGGCGCTAGCAAAGGAACTAGAACATTTTCCTTGTTTGTTGCCCGATAAGTTTGTGGCTGGCTGTATAGGCCCTGTTCGGCTTGCTGAATCTTGGCTGAAACTGGCTGAAAACACTGTTCTGGTTGAATTGTTGTGAGAGAAAAACATTGTTCCGGCTGAAAAAACAAGCCGAACAAGTCGAATATGGAGTAAGACGAACGGGGCCATAATCGCTAAGCTGCCACCTTCTTGAAGGAATTTTGCTACTTCTCTAAAACACAAGAGACAAGAGTTTAGCGTGGCTGAACTTATTGGATCTTTTGATGTTGAGGAGAGGGCGAGAGCAAAAGACAACCGTGGAAAAGGAGTTGAGTCTTTCGCTGCCAATATGGTGCAGAAGAAAAACTCATTTGCATCCCGTAATTAAAAGAAGAAGAACGTGCAAGAGAACAACAATACAAAGCCTAAGCAAACTGCTCAGTTTATGAAGAAAAACAACAAGAAAGGTGGAGGTTGCTTTGTTTGCGGGAGTGATGAGTATTGTGCAAGTGCGTGCCCAGACCGCAAATATAAGCAAGAAAAGAAATCAGCAAACGTGGTGATTAGCGAAACTGGAGGAGAAACATCTAGTTATGGTAATTCTTTACCTTTTGTTCTTTTAGTTTGTCTTTCACCTGAGTGGTGGATGAATAGCGGTGCTAATATTCATGTGTGTGCTGATGTTTCTTTGTTTACTTCCTATCAGGCCAGCAGGACAAGAGCCTTGTTGATGGGAAACGGTTCGCATGCGCATGTTCTTGGTGCTGGTACGGTCGTTCTGAAGTTTACTTCGAGAAAGACGGTGCTATTAAAGAACATGCAGCATGTCCCCTTCATCAAGAAGAATCTTGTTAGCGGTTCTCAAATGTGTCGCGATGGCTTTAAGATTGTGCTTGAGTCCAATAAGTGTGTTGTGTCGAGACATGGAACATTTGTTGGAAAATGTTATGATTGCAGAGGCTTGTTCCGCTTATCTTTGCTTGATGATGTGTGTAATAAAGTAGTGAACAATGTTAATGTTTCGGTTGAGTCGAATATATGGCATTCAAGACTTTGTCACGTTAATTTTGACTGTCTCACGCGGCTTGCAAATCTGAATTTAATCCTAAAATTTAACTTAGTCAAAGATTCTAAGTGCCAGGTGTGTGTGCAATCGAAGCAACCGCGCAAGCCTTACAAGGCTGCTGAGGCGAGGAACTTGGTACTATTAGAACTCGTTCATTCTAATTTATGCGAGATGAATGACGAATTGACTAAAGGCGGTAAACGATACTTCATGACATTTATAGATGATGATTTTGCTACGTGTATTTATTGAAAACTAAATATGAAGCGTTGCATTATTTTAAGGTCTATAAAGCTGAGGTAGAAAATCAACTTGAGAAGAAAATCAAGCGCTTGCGGTCCGATCGCGAGGGAGAATATTTTTCAAATGAATTTTCTAAGTTTTGCGCGGTGCATGGAATTATTCACGAGAGGATGCCACCATACTCACCACAGTCCAATGGGATTACAGAGAGAAAGAACCACACTCTGACTGATTTGGTTAATGCTATGTTAGAGACTGCGGGACTATCTAAGGAATGGTGGGGTGAGGCTATATTGACAGCGTGTCATGTCCTGAATAGGGTTCCCACAAAGAACAAAGAAATTACACCATTCGAGGAATAAAAGAAGAAGAGATTAAATCTCTCTTACCTGTGAACTTGGGGTTGCTTGACAAAGGTGAATGTGCTAATAAACAAAAAGCTTAAGTTTGGACCAAAGACTGTTGATTGTGTTTTATTGGTTATGCTATTCACAACGTGGGTTATAGATTTTTAATTATAAATTCTAGTGTTCCTGAGATGGCTGTTGATACAATCATGGAATCTAGAGTCGCTACATTTTTTTGAGAATGAATTTCCTATGAAAATACACCTAGCACGACTGATCATGAATTTATAATTCTCCATGAGCATGAAAATTTTACTCCGATAGAACAAATTGAGGAACCCTATATACAAAATCCTGAGAAGGATGACACTATAGTCACTAGAAAAAGTAAGAGACAGAGGACTATAAAGTCTTTTGGTGATGACTATATTGTCTACCTTGTGGATGACACACCAACAACCATTAAAGAGGCATATTCCTCTCCTGATGCTGACTTATAGAAGGAAGCAGTACGGAGTGAGATGGATTCTATTATGTCTAATGGAACTTGGGAAGTAGTTGATCGTCCTTATGGGTGCAAGCCTATAGGGTGCAAATGGGTGTTCAAGAAAAAAATCTTAGGCCTGATGGTACTATCGAGAGGTATAAAGCAAGACTTGTGACCAATGGTTATACTCAAAAGGAAGGTGAGGATTTCTTTGATACTTATTCACCGGTTGTCCGATTGACTACAATTCGAGTTTTGCTTTCCCTAGTAGCCTCTTATGGTCTTATCGTTCATCAAATGGACGTTAAGACATCTTTCCTAAATGGAGAGTTAGAGGAGGAGATCTATATGGATCAGCCAGATGGGTTTATAGCAAATGGTCAAGAAGGCAAGGTGTGTAAATTATTAAATTCATTATATGGCCTAAAACAAGCTCCTAAGCAGTGGCATGAGAAGTTCGACAGAACTCTAACATCTGCTGGCTTTGTTGTGAATGAAGCTGATAAATGTGTGTACTATCGGTATGGTGGGGGTGAATGAGTTATTTTGTGCTTATATGTTGATGACATACTGATCTTTGGATCCAGCCTCAAAGTGATTGAGGAGGTGAAGGAATTTTTATCTAATAATTTTGAAATGAAAGATTTGGGAGAGGCTAATGTTATTCTTAATATCAAGCTTCTGAGAAAAGGTGATGGTGGGGTAACTCTGTTACAATCCCACTATGTGGAAAAGTGCTATGCCGCTTTGGGTTTAGTGACTGTGAACCTGCTCCTACACCTTATGACCCTAGTGTGCTATTGAGGAAAAATCAGAGAATAGCAAGGGATTAATTGAGATATTCCCAGATCATTAGTTCGCTCATGTATCTTGCTAGTGCAACAAGGCCTGACATCTCATTTGCTGTGTGCAAGCTGAGTCGATTTGTGTCAAACCCAGGAGATGATCACTGGCGTGCTCTTGAAAGAGTGATACGCTATCTAAAAGGCACTATGAGCTATGGTATTCGTTATACCGAACACTCGAAAGTGCTGGAAGGCTATTGTGATGCCAACTGGATCTCTAACGTTGATGAGATTTATGCCACAAGTGGATATGTGTTTTCGCTTGTAGGTGGTGCTGTTTCCTGAAAGTCTTGCAAGCAGACTATCTTAACGAAGTCTACAATGGAAGCAGAACTCACAGCATTAGACACCGCTGGTTCTGAGGCCGAGTGGCTTCGTGATCTCCTTATGGATTTACTGGTTGTTGAAAAATCCATACCGGCTATTTCTATGAACTGCGATAACCAGACTGTGATTACGAAGGTTAATAGTTCTAAGGATAACATGAAGTCCACAAGGCATGTTAAGAGACGACTAAAATCTATCAGAAAATTGAGAAACTCCGGAGTAATAGTGTTGGACTATGTTCATACGTATAACAATCTAGCAGATCAATTCACTAAGGGTCTGTCATGCAATGTGATAGAAAGTGCATCGAGAGAGATGGGTTTGAGACCCACATGAAATTTACTATAGTGGTAACCTGTTCTATGTGATCGGAGATCCCATGAAGTAGGATGGTGAAACAAGCTAGTAGTAAATTGTGAGGAAAGATCCTTAGTAAGACTCATTTCTGATGTATATCTTTTTTTTTTTAAGGCAGGTTGGTTTTTACCTTAATGTGTTTCAAGTGGCTTGCTAAAACAAAGATGTTGTCCTACAGAACATCTTTTGAGGAACACACCTATATGAGTCAGACTGCTAGTCATAGTCTATGAGATTTGGATGGTCTTTAAATACTCATGAAAGGCACTAGAGTATGACTTATATGCTTCAAATAGAGGGGATGCCTTTTGCAGCCTAGTATCAGCTAAGGACTTTAGTGACATTCACCTCACAGAAAACTAACAATTCAAGGCTTAGTTCATTGTTCAGTTATGATTGAGTGAAACTATTGCTCTAGATGGATGTTCAACTTAACAGTCTCCATCAAAACACTGGTATAAAAAAGAAATGTGGTTCTGAGACTACTTTGTTACAAACCTTAGAGTTTGGTGGGGATTGTTGGATATATTATGGGCATGGCCCATATAATATTTAATAAATCAAATAAAACTCCATGGTTCATAACATTAAGCGTTGTATGGTTTAATACCGTACGGAATTTTGATTGAATGTTGACTCAGCTTATTTGATTGGAAATTATTCATCTTAATTGAGAAGCTGAGAAAAGGACACAAGAGTGCCACACGCGCGCGCGCGCCGCCACCGGCCGGGCCGGGGCCGTGGCCGCGGGTGCGGGCGCGGGCCGGGCCGAGGCCGTGGCCGTGGCCATGGCAGGCGGGCGGCGAGCGAGCGGACAGGCGGGCGTGACCAGGTTTTGCCACTTAATCCACATAATTACGGGAGTTTCTCTCCTTTATGGTGGAGGCGAGTTGATTGCGCCAATTACCGTCTCTTCGTGTCTCCGTCTCCTGAGATCCTTCGTTGGCTTTCTCCCTCTCCGCCGCAGGCATAGAAGTAGATGTCCTCCGTCAGTCCTCTCCTCTCTTCGCTTCCGAGAGATCACATCTCAGCCGCCTTTTGGCTTTCCCTGTCCCGTACCTCTGCGCGCATGGAGCAGCGGGAGAGCAGGTGCCTCCAGAACCCTCGTCCGCCTGCTAACCTAGCATGGGGTGTGCGGCGATTAGGTTTTTGGGGAGCGATTTCGCGACTGCTCGTCCGATGTCTTCTTCCTGGTGATCGCTCGCGGAACCCGTCTTCTTCCTGGTGATCGCTCGCACAACAACAAGGCGTCTTCTTCCTGGTGACCGTTCGTGGGACTGCACCGCGAAGACCTTCCTACATCGACTGTGGTCCACGACTTCGAGCAACGCACTATGTCTAGTGTGAATGGAGTCTCCGATGCCCTCGGCATGGGACCCTCCGCTGGGTACACTCTTAACTCTGTGATTACCGTACTTTGCATACTTACTGTATCGATCTGTATGCCATACTTACATGCTGTAGCGTTTGTTAGTGATATACACATGCACATATATATCGTCACGAACCTGCTGATGTTTTATTTCTAGATTAAATTGATCATGAAAATGTCTAATTATCTAACACAAAGTGTTCCTAAAAAAATGTGTGTTAGAGTGGATTGAGACGGAATTAATTATTTTTAATTCAGTCTGTTGGGGTGATGAGGCTAAGGGTCCTTGTACCTTTTCGTTCTCTTGCTGCTCGGTATGTCGTTTAGGACTGGTGTAGTAATGCTAGGATTACTTGTGAGTCTCTGTATCTTTTTAAACTCTACTTCCTTTTAATAAAAAAATGTGCCGCATGATATGGTCAGGAGAAAAGTGTTTCTTTAATAAACTATCTAGCTTAAGGGGGCCATGGCACGCTCTGGTCTACACAAATCTCTGTCCTGCCCCTTTCCCTCGCACCAGCTTGTTTGGCTCCGGAGTACACCTGCCTCTACAAGGCTCCATGAGCCATTGCCGGCGCTGTCTTCATTGACGAGATCTCCCTAGGTCAACTCCTTGTTGTGCCGCAATACTATGTGGCGCAGCTTCTCGTGGCTCGTAGATGGCGATCAAGAGCTGACCATGTGGCGCCATAGTCTGAGAAACACCGAGATCAGAGGAAGGAGAAAACATCTCAGACATTGGATCACTAGATAGACAGCCTAGAATGGCCCTTGACCCCGTCAACCCAAAAATTGAAGAACACATGAATACTGATGCACACCAATATTCGAGGCGTCCCTGTATCCATCTGTCGCGCCATGTTACTATGTGATAAAAAATAAAATATTTTTTCCTGGGGATAAAATAAAAAATTCCCCACAAATGCGACCTCTTTATTTCTCATTGCTCCCGCGATCTGCTTAATTGGGCCGACCACCGCCCGCGCGTGTGCATGCTTCTGACCTAGCATGGCTTCCAGCGACCTGGCCCGTGTTCCCGCCTACGCGCTTCCAGCCCAGCTCGGTTTCTCGCCAGCACGTGTGGCGCTTCCGGCCCATCTCGGCTTCCCACGGCATGGGCCGTTCCCGCTACAGGTCAATGCATATAAATAAAAGAGAAATAAATCAAAACTAGTTGTGAAATAGTTTTATTAATAAATACATAAGACCATTTAAAGTCCAATAAAAGAGTATCCAACCATGACAAGAATAATATTCTATACTAAAATGTACTACAGGAAATTTCATGAAACATGGAAAAAAACCGCTAAGTAACGGGGAAAACAAATCAGAAAAAGAAGGAAAAACTCATGTAACAGTAGAAATAAAATTAAATGGAAGTATGAAAGAAAAAAATGAAATATTAAAGTAAACAATAATCAGAAGTAAATAAGTAATACAAATTAAACATCACATAAAAAAGAGCACAATAAAAAACACACATGACATCACATAGATACACAACCTAAAATATACCACAAAACATAGATACACATTATGTCTAGATACATAACAAAAGCAATGTATATAGAAATAAAAGCCAAAATATTTTATAATTTAGAATAGAGTAAATATTTTTCATTTTTATTACAAAAGAAGTATTCAGCTATAATAGACACCGTTGGTAACTTGGCATTTGAGAAGCTCTGGCGCCAGTACTACTGCTACAGCAAATTAAATCAGGATAACACCTTCTTCTACTTGGGGCATATTTCACACCCAGTCGTCACTTGGGCGGCCAGAGCGCTAGTGCTCGAAGTCCATGTTTCCATCAACATGTAAAAGCGCGGCGCCGGCGAAAAAAGTGCCAGAAAACTCTCGTACAGGCTACAGCCATACTCCTACTAGTAAGAATTCAAATAAAACAGCTAGCCGAGGGGTAACTGACAGTTGCCGTTGTGAGTTTTGCTGGCAAATTTGGCACTACTCTTTCGCTTTTAATTGTTGCTAGCTTGGTAAAATTGGAAGCTTTAGGTCATCACATCAGCCGATCGAGGTGCCTCTCAAGTGCTCCCCCCATTCGTTCTCCAATCGGCGACGGCGAGCGAGAATTCACACACTCTCCAGCCAAACCCAAGCCAAGATGCTGCCCACCGGCGACTCCCATCAGCCGCTGCCAGCGCCGCCGGCCGTGCGCCAGCTTGACGACCTCCCGTCCGACGTCCTGTACAAGCTCCTCGCTGGCCTCCCGGCCGGCGACGTGGTCCGCACGTCGGTGCTGTCGCAGGCCTGGAGCAGCCGCTGGGAGTCCGTCCCCGACCTCGAGATCGACCTTGACGACCGCGTCCGCGACTGGGAGTCCGCGGCGGGATTCCTGGAGCAGTGCGCGGCCCCTGTCCGCGGCGTCAGCATCCGCGGCATCCCGCTGCGCCTGTCCGACCGCGCCGATGGCTGGGTGCGCACCGTCGCAGGCAAGAGCCTGCGGTCGCTGTCCCTGGCGCTGGACATGACCCCGCTCCCGTCCCTCTTCGCCTGCAACCCCGCCGCGCTGGCCGAGCTCAAGCTGGTCACCTGCGTGCTGCCGCCGCCGCCGCCCGCCTTCACCGGGTTCCGCGGCCTGACCGCGCTGGACCTCGACTTCGTCCTGTTCTCTGGTGAGAAGGGGTGGGAGCGGCTGGAGGCCATGATCTCGGCAGCCGCGCCCACGCTGGAGAAGCTGCGGCTGGCGAACATCGGTTTCCACGATGTCGCCCCCGGCGGGGGCCTCCCTGTCCATGGCGCGTGGATCATCCAGGCGCCCAACCTCCGGTGGCTGGAGCTGCGCCTGACGATGGCCGGCGCCGGCTCCTGGGAGCTAGGGCACCTGCCCAAGCTTGACTACGCCAACATCACGCTGAACGCCCAGGAGCCGAGGGACTACGGGAGCATGCTCGCTGCCCTTTCTAGCGTCAGGGAGCTTGAGATCGGCAACT
This sequence comes from Miscanthus lutarioriparius, assembly GCA_904845875.1. Classification (NCBI taxonomy): domain Eukaryota; kingdom Viridiplantae; phylum Streptophyta; class Magnoliopsida; order Poales; family Poaceae; genus Miscanthus; species Miscanthus lutarioriparius. The sequence continues at coordinate 87,059,171 of CAJGYO010000003.1, read as the reverse complement.
TTGATTGTGCTACGTTTCAGGTGCGAGCATATATCACTACTGCATATATATCAGGAGTAGAAGATTTTATAGTCGGGTGTTTTTTTTTAGAAATGGACAAACCAATACCTCTAATAAATAATTTCATGGATATTATTTATAGAGACGACAAGCGTGTTAATATGATCGCGCATGACCATAATTTTCAAAAAAAACAAAAACAAAAAATAGTGTCTTTGAGAGTTCAAACCAGGACCTTCAGCACGTACAACATACTCATTTGTGAGTATGCGTATAGGGCGCTATATTTTTTATCAACATTTCATAATTCTGTCTTGGATATTTCAGCCCATAAATGACTTTAAATGAAAAATATTTCAACTATAAAGTTTTAGGTCTTGTCGAGGTTTACAATTTTAATAAAGGATGCGTCTCCATCTCAAATATTTTTAAAATTTCAAATACTAGAATATTAAAATCTAAGAATTTTGAAATGACTCTAAATATTTCCAAATAAAAAACTTGACAACTGCAAAGCTGTTTGAAATTTCTAAATTTAATTCTTGAAATCTTAGAACATAAAACTATCATTTACAATCTAAGTAACTTCGAATAAAAAATTTGATAACTACAGAGTTGTAGAACACTAGAACATATTGAAAACTACAACTTGTGCGTATATTATTTCAACATCTAAGGTTGTTTAAAATTTTAAATTTCAAAATCTAAGACCTTAAAACAAATTTTGGGACCCTAATCAATTTTGAATAAAATGTTTTTTTATCAACTAGAAAGTTGTAGATCGCGTCAAGCTCCACAATTTCGGTATAAATTTGAATTCATTTGAAAAAGTTATGATTTTTTATACAACTATTTTAGAGATGACCCTTAGAATGACTACTTATGTATTGATTTTTAGAGATGGACAGTAAGGATGTCTGCCTCTATTAATAGTTATTAACAGAGGAAGGCATCTGTTAGTCAATTAACAGAGACTAAAGCCTTAGTACGTCCGTCTCTATTAATAGTTGTTAAATAGAGACGGTGAATTACCTTAGGATGTCGTCATATGAAAATGATTAAGAGAGGCCGACATTTGATTGGAGGCTTCCTGACCATTTATAAAATCGGTCCCTAGATGTGCCCATCTCTATTAATCGGAGAGGTTGTCTTCTAAAATCTTTTTTTAGTAGTGTATGTGTATGTATATACATGTTTGCATTCATTCAGTATCCATTTTAATCCATTCAGTATGCATTTTAGAACAATTGTAGGTCATGACAAAGTTCCATAATGAATTATGCCTTATTTGCTTCTCCTATGCTTTCGCTGTAGCTTGCGAGTTGGGATCCGTTGTTATGACATGGAATGTATGCATTCTAGGAAGATCTAGGGGTTTCCCCCCTCCAAATCTGACTTAGACCTAGGCAAAACTGAACTTCTAATGTCCAAAGTTAATTTTGCTTTTTGTGTAGGCAGTTTAGTGGACTGGGTCACCGGTGGAGGCTGTTTTTGTTTTTTTAATAAAAAAATTCGTACAAGGCACTAGTGCGTAGGTGGGCTTCAATCCCGGTTGGGAACTGACTTTAGTCCCGCTAAAGGCCGTGACCTTTAATCCTGACTCATGGAACCGGGATTAAAACCCATTGGAACTAAAAACATAGTTTAAATCCTGAGAGACCTCTTAGGTCTCTTACCAACTCAACTGCACACCACATGTGATAGAGTCCTGGGCACTCTCCTTTTGAATTAACCCGTGGGAACCTTTAGTCCCGGGTGGAAGACCTTTAGTCCAAGTTGGTGACACCAACTAGAACTAAAATGTCACAATTTAGTCCCGGTTAGTGTTTCCAACCGGGATTAAATGTTTGAGGACTTTTAGTCCGGGTTGGTAACACCAACCGGTACTACTTTTAGTCATGACACTGCTTGTGAAAGAATATGACTTAAATAATTGGATATGAGACGAGAGCTTATCCACGTAAATGCAAGTTCAATTGAACAGAAGTTTCATATGACTTCACATGCGTGTATGCCTTCATATTTTGAAATAATCCAGAAAAAAAAAGAACATGGGGCTTTGCCTATCCCTATATTTGTGGTGGACAATTCCCTTGTAAGCCCATGATATTCATGAAAATGATAAAAACATAATAACAGCAATTCTAAGGAGACATGGATTTTACATCCAGAAAGATGTAACATGTTGGAAGAAGTGCCGCTCTAATGTAGTAGTACCAATCAGCCGGTCATATTTTTGTATCCAACGGCAGGTTCCTTGAAATGCATGATACCAATAGGTATAATTTTAGTCAATATTAGTTGTGCACCCTATATAATGTTATTGCTCTTTCGTGGTTGTGTGCTTGAAAAGCAGAGGTCGGAAGTAGTTTTTTTCAAAGCTTTGTATCAACTCGATGTATTGCTCTTCAAAAAGTAATAAAAACTTTCTTTACCAAAAAAATGTTATTGCATCCCTTTAATATCCAGCACTCTTGTAGTCTATTAGAAATGAACCCATAACTATTATATATGCTACTCTCTCCGTCTGGGAATATAGGGTAGCCTAAAAATATTAAGAAATATTGACAATACAAAAAACACATATACCCTTACATAGGGATGAAAACGGATCGGATACGGACGGATATCACCGATATTATATTTGTTTTCATATTTCTGTTCTGATTCGGATTCGAATACGGATAATATCAACTATGTCGGATAAGATACTATTAGGTGTCGACATCACAAATATATGATTTGAGTATTCGGATACGGATACGGTATCGGATGTTGCATATCCAGACTCGGATACGGATAGATCTGAACCTCTCTAAACGAATTCGGTTTCGAATACGGTCGGAAAATATCCATACCGTTTTCATCCCTACCCTTACATTGTTTCCTAATCAATTTAATTTCCACTGTACAGATGTGTGTCATCCTTGGATTAACAGACATTCCATGATAAATGTCAAGTAACAAGACATATACTGTCGGGGACCAAATATTGGGGTACCCATAGAGGTGGAGCTAATAACCATCAAACGTTGATGCTTCCGAACAGACAAGAACGCAACTACACTTTTTGCCCGTACAACCGAAGGTTGGCTGCGCCTCGCCCGGCCCCAAAGGGTTGGCTCCGCCTCGCCCGACCTCCGAGGGCTAGACTCCACCTCGCCCGACGTCTGGGGATAGACTCCGCCTCGCCCGACGACCAGGGACTAGCTCCACCTCGCCCGATAGCTAAGGGCTGGCTCTGCCTCGCCCGACAACAGGCTCCGCCTCGCTCGACATCTGAGGGCTGGCTCCGCCTCGCCCGACGTCCGAGGGCAGGCTCCACCTCGCCCGACGACCGGGGGCTGGCTCCGCCTCACCCGACGGCTGGGGGCTGGCTCCGCCTCGCTCGACGTCTGAGGGCTGGCTTCGCCTCGCCCGACGTCCGGGGGTTGTATCCGCCTCGCCCGACGTCTGAGGGCAGGCTCCGCCTCGCCCGACGTCTGGGGGCTGGCTCCGCCTCACCTAACGTCCGGGGGCAGGCTCCGCCTCGCTTGGCGTCCGAGGGCAGGCTCCGCCTCGCCCGACGTCTGGGGGCAGGCTCCGCCTCACCCGACGTCTAAGGGCTGGCTCTGCCTCACCCCACGTCTGCATCCTGCTCCTTCATGATGATGAGCACGGGGCAAGACAGGACACTCAAGTCAACCGCAATACCGAGGACCATACCCTGCACGCCTATAGGAAAGTATCGTCAGGATATGACGGGACGGGCGCTTTAAGCCCTTCTAGGCATGGCAGGGCTCAAACAGTGTTGTAGGCGTCACCTTTTGTCTTACAGTGTTGTGGGCGCCGCCATCAGCCCTCCAACGTAGACCCTGACATAAGCATATAACAACCACTACAATCCAGGAGGGAACTCACATCGTCTACAGTAACGGACGTATGGTCACTTCCCTGTCTGCTCCATGTAGGGTCATGTCTCGGCACCCTAGCACGCCGCACCGTCCACCAGAGTAGGATGGGACGTGGCCACTTGCTGAACGAAGCCAGAGCATGACCCTATTAGGATCAGTGAATATGCTATCCCTGGCATCGTCTGCCATGTCAGTAGGGTAGGCTCAGGGGAAAAGGAAGACCCAGCACCTTCGAAGGACCTTCTCTACCTCTGGTTTTTTCCTCTTTCTCCCATCAAGAACCCCTGCTCCCGCTTGGTCTATAAAAGGGAGGGCAGGGCACCCCACTAAGGGGACGAATCAATCCTACACACAACGCATCACATAACACACAGCTGAGCAGCAACCGAGCTCTTGGCATGCGTTGGTCCTCCCTAGACTGCTGTCCTTCCAGTGCGCCTACGATTGTGAGGTCAAGTGCTGCGGTCACGCTGCAGCAATCGTCGCCTCCGGGGAACTCGCCGCCCTCAAGGAGGAAGTCACCTAAGAGGCGCCCGACGCCAAGAAGTTGACTGGATCATTCGAGTCGGTAGAGGGCTCTAAAGAAGTCCTCATAGATACCGGGAGCGCCGTAGGCAAAATGGTGCGCATTGGTACCACGCTTTCCTCCGAATAGGAAAGCGCGCTCGTCGACTTCCTCCGCGGCAACAAAGATGTCTTTGTGTGAAAACCCTCGGATATGCCAGACATTTCGAGGGAAGTCGTTGAGCATACCTTGAAGATCCACCGAGTTTCCAAGCCGGTGAAGCAACGCCTATGTCGCTTCGACGAGGAGAAACACAGGGCCATCGGCGAGGAGATAGCAAAACTATCGGCGGCCGGATTCATCAAGGAAGTATACCACCCAGAGTGGTTAGCTAATCCTGTTCTTGTACGAAAGAAGAGTGGGAAATGGAGGATGTGTGTTGACTATACAGGTCTCAACAAGGCGTGCCCAAATGATCCGTTTCCTTTGCCACGCATAGACTAAATAGTCGACTCTACCTCGGGGTGCGAAACCCTCTGCTTCCTTGATGCATACTCCGGGTACCATCAGATCATGATGAAAGAGTCTGACCAGCTCGCGACATCTTTCATCACCCCCTTCGGATCGTTCTGGTACGTCTCAATGCCGTTCAGTCTGAAGAACACTGGGGCTACATACTAGCGCTATATGCTCAAATGTTTTGGAGACCTCATCAGGCGGACCATTGAGGCCTACGTTGATGACATCATGGTTAAGTCCAAATGGGCCGACCACCTCGTTGCCGATCTTGGGCAGACCTTTGCAAAACTCCGAGCCAACGGCATCAAACTCAATCCCGAGAAATGTGTTTTCGGGGTCCCAAGGGGTATGCTGCTCGGCTTCATCGTCTCCGAGCGTGGCATCGAAGCCAGCCCAGAGAAAATCTCAGCCATCACAAAGATGGGCCCGATTCAGAATAGAAAGGGAGTCCAACGGGTCACAGGGTGCCTCGCCGCACTCAACCGATTCATCTCATGCCTCGACGAACGAGGTCTCCCCCTTTATCGACTATTGAAGAAAGCTGACCGCTTTGAATGGACATCTGAGGCCCAGGAGGCGCTTGACATGGTCAAACTGCTTCTAACAAAGTCCCCGATCATGGTTCCTCTAACCGATGGAGAATCCCTTCTGCTATACATAGCGGCCACCACACAAGTGGTCAGCGCCACCTTGGTAGTGGAACGGGCAGAAGAGGGGCATGCCCTCAAGGTGCAGCGCGTTGTGTACTTCATCAACGAGGTACTATCCGACTCTAAGACCCGCTACTCCCAAATCCAGAAGCTCCTGTACGCCGTCCTCATCACCAAGAGGAAGCTACGCCACTACTTCGAGTCACACTCGGTGACAGTCGTGAGGTCGTACCCCCTCGGTGAGGTCATCCAAAGCCAGGACGCCACGGGAAGAACTGCAAAGTGGGCACTCGAGTTGATGGATCAGGGCATCATGTATGCCTCCCGGACGGCGATCAAGTCCTAGGTGTTGGCTGACTTTATCGTGGAATGGACCGAGGTCCAAACACCACTGACGGTCGTCGATCAAGAGTACTGGACGATGTACTTCGACGGATCGCTGATGAAGAAGGGCGTCGGTGTGGGGCTGGTCTTCGTATCGCCCCTTGGGGTATGCATGAGGTACATGGTCCGTCTCCATTTCCCCTCATCCAATAATGTGGCTAAGTATGAAGCGCTCATCAACGGCCTATGCATTGCCATCGTGTTGGGCATCCGATGCCTCGACATTCGAGGCGATTCCCAGCTGGTCGTCAACCAAGTCATGAAGGAGTCAAGCTATCACGATGCCAAGATGGCTGCGTACTGCCAAGAAGTCTGATGGCTGGAGGACAAATTCGACGGCCTCGAACTCAATCACATCCCAAGGCGCCTCAATGAGGCGCCGACGCGCTTGCGAAGGCGGCATCCGACCGAGAGCCGGTGTCAATAGGTGTCTTCACTAGCGACCAACACAAGCCCTCGGTGCGCTACAAAGGGTCATAGCAGGACAACGATGGTCCGTCTGATCCAGCCTCGGGGGCAAACCAACCAATGGCTCCATCCGCCCCTGAGGTCATGGAGCTTGAAGAGGATCCAGCGACACAACCCGACCCTCTGGTCGACTGGAGAACACTCTACCTCGACTACCTCCTCCATGACACGCTGCCGATGGACAGGACGGAAGCTCAATGGCTCGCACATCGTGCCAAGTCCTTCGTTCTTGTCGAGGGCAAACTATACAAACGAAGCCACATCGGGATCCTGCAGCTCTGCATCCCCATTGAACAAGGGAAGCTTTTGCTGGGCGATATCCACGGAGGGGTCTATGGTCACCACGCCATGCCTAAAACCTTGGTTGGAAATGCATTCCGACAGGGCTTCTACTGACGCCAAGTAGATCGTGCGCACCTATGAAGGGTGTCAGTACTACGCTCAGCAAACTCACCTCCCGGCCCAGGCACTCCAGATGATCCCCATCACGTGGCCCTTCATGGTCTGGGGGCTCAATCTAGTTGGGCCTCTCAAGAAGGCGCTGAAGGATACACCCACTTGCTTGTCACCATAGCCAAGTTCACAAAGTGGATAGAAGCTCGGCCGATCTCCATGATCAAGCCCGAGAAAGCCGTGCTGTTCTTCCTCGACATCATCCATTGCTTTGGAGTACCGAACTCCATGATTACAGACAACGACACATAGTTCACCGGCAAGAAGTTCCTTTGATTTTGCGATGAAAACCACATCTGGGTCGATTGGGTCGCCGTCGCGCACCCCGAATGAACGGGCAGGTCGAGCGCACAAACAACATGCTCCTACAGGGCCTCAAGCCTAGGATCTTCAACCGATTGAACAAGTTCAGCGCATGGTGGGTCACCGAGCTCCCCGCAGTACTCTAGAGCCTAAGGACAACTCCTAGTCGAGCCACCAGCTACACGCCCTTCTTCATGGTCTATGGTTCCGAGGCCGTCCTCCCAACCGACCTCGACTATGGAGCACCAAGGATCAGAGCATACGACGAACAGGGAGCCGAGGCATCCCACGAAGATGCCATGGACCAGCTAGACGCAGCTCGCGACATCGCCCTCCTCCGCTCGGCCAAGTACCAGCAGGTGTTGTGATGGTACCATAGCCGTCGGGTGCGGGACCGAGCCTTCTACGTCAGGGACCTGGTTCTCCGCATCGTGCAGAGCAATAATGACCTCCACAAGCTCTCCCCGCCCTAGGAGGGGCCGTACGTCATCGTGGGAGTACTCTGGCTAGGCGCCTACAAGTTGAAAACCATCGACGGCGAGGTCTTCACCAACACCTGGAACATTGAACAGCTATGTCGTTTTTACCCCTAAATAAACGCATACTTTCTCTTATCAGTTTTTGTCAACAAAATCCTCGATCTTTTGTGACATCCAACCTCTACAAATGCTAGGGGTCAGACCTCACTCGAGGGCTGGTATGAGTATGTTTTGTAAACATTCTCTGTCTTTCCCCTCTTTTCTCATGGTAAGTCCTAAAGGCTAGGATTTCGGGAATAAGCTCTGAGTATAACTGGTAGGACTGTGGGAAACCCATGCCCCAGTGGCTACGGTCTCCTTGCTCACCAGCATGATCAGAATTGGCTTGCCCGCACTCTGAGCTTTTTGCGTCCTTAACTATGGGAAGGGTCGGAAGGCACTAAAACTCTTTTACAAAAAGAGGGAGAAGAGCCAAAAAGCTGTTTGTCGTAACAAAATTTGAGAACTTGTTCATTTTTCACACAAACTCATCGCTTACAAAGTGATTTCATCACAAAAAGGGATTGATGTATTCATCAATACAAAAAACTGTTCACATGGGGGCTCCCCCACAACTTAAACGATTACATTTGCTGACCAGTTCTACTCTAAATACTACTACGGCCGCGACGCCATGCTCTCCATCGGCAACGTCCTACCACTCCACAGGATCCCTGAGGGTGCCGTCGTCTGCAACGTCGAGCACCACGTCGGTGACCGTGGTGTCTTCGCTGGGGCGTCCAAGAACTACGCCATCGTGATCAACCGCAACCCTAACAATGGCACCTGGACGGGGGGCGCTGCCCGCCAAAGAATGGCCGCCATGGCTGATGGATGTCTCTGACATCTCATCAAACTTCATGAACTGGCCGATCTGAGTGGCTGCAAGGGTGAAACCCCCCATCGACACAGTCCTGGGTGGCTTCCCCACCGACAAAGCTCGCCTAGAGAAGATTCGCCGAAAGAAGCCTACATACGGCTCCATCTCGACGAAGGCCTCACAGACGACGACAAAGCCGACGACGCTCAACACCCTCCAGTGCACCTCCTCCTTCGGTGGAAGCGGCCCCTTCTCGGCGAAGGCGGCCAGCACCATCTCATCTAGGTTGGATGACCTCCAGCTCAACATTGCGCTTTGGATTCACGAACGGATCTGTGAGTTCTCCTCTCACTTAGGAACCACCGTGACATGCGAACGCGCTCGGCGAGAAGGAAAAAGGAGGAAAGATAGCAGCTCAAGAATAGGCAGAGGAATGGGACGAGAATCCTCTCCCTTCCCCTATTTAAGGAGGAGATGCAACAGTTGGAGAAAGGCAAAAGGTTGGGACGAAAAACCCTCTCCCTTCCCCTATTCAAGTAGATGGGAATTCGATGTTCATGGGAATTTGAGGGGACCCGTCTGGACCGACGGGACAGGCCCTGCTCGATGAGACGGCGCCTGGTCAAACGGGACATGACCTAGGCATGGCCCACCACTACCGCACACCAGGCGCGAGAAACAAGGCGCACTCGCATGTAGGCAACTCTCCGCTTCCCCAGGCAGGACCGGGAAGGACCCAACGATGGAGCCTCCATCAAGGGGAGCCCAACGGGCCTCCTGGGTTGATCGGATAGCCTAGGCAAATGCCAAATGAACGGCCGCTGAAAGATAAGCATCCTTGTTTACTTACTTTGCGTGTCAGTTTTACTACCGAGCCTCTGACCCCAGCAACGGCAGGGGCACGGATATCGCTCGGGGGCTGCCAAGAATGTCTACTTGATTTAGACATTCTCTTCACCTGACCCCTCCTTACGTTTAAAAACCGGAGGTGCGGTGTGCGGGTGTAAAACTTTGAGTAAAACTAGACGAACCGCTAGACCCTACGCCCCAGCGGCTATGGCGTTTTTGTTCACCAGCTTAATCGAATTCACAGTTCCTCGCACCCCAAGCTTTAGCATTCGCCTTCTCGAGAAGGGTTCGGAGGGGTCTGCCTGTGGAATCTCCTTCAAGGAGAAGCTGTTAGGTCGCCCAAGTCAATCAAATGGCTCGAATCGCTGCCAAGAGACAGAAAAGAAAAATTGCGATGCTCTTACAGGTTACGCTGTCCCCATCGCAAACGTCGGACCCAAACCCCACACAGACATGTCCGGTAAGAGCTTCCCGTCGCTCATGCCACCAAGGTAAACATCACCGACCCTCACTTTCATTACATCGTACATTTATTCCATATATTCAAGCGTTGCATATGCAATTGCCGCACCTCAACGCTTCGCATCGCGTCACGAAGCGGTAGTCGCCTCATTCCATATGAGCGGCAACTGACTTTGGTTCGAAGGCCGGCCCACGAAGGGCTCGAGGCCACCTCATGTCAAACAGAGCCAGGGGAGAAAAACCGAGATGAGCCCCAGCGGCCTTGCCCGACCCCGCTTAGAAGTGGACATGGACATCTCAACCTTTCTCGTTCGATTCTAACCTCAAGCCAAACCCACAGAATCTCCGTCGAGGAGAGGTCAATGAGCCACCCGAACCTATCGAACAGCTCGGGCATCTACCAGGAGGCGGGTTAAGATGTAGCAGAATGCCACATGAGGGCTCTACCGACCCCATCAGTGGATGATGGACCCAGATTCCACACGAACGTGCCCATTAGCAAGCTCATTGAGCGCGACACTCGAGCCATCGTGGCAAGTGTCATTAGCTCAGCCCCTCAGGTTGCAGAAACCGAGGATGGGGTGATGCGTGAAACATGGCTGACCCCTATCAGACCCTAAGAGGCTCAGGGGCTCGAGCCGCCCGATCCTAGATCGAGAGACTGAGGTTCGAAGGCTGACCCACAAAGGGCCCGAGGCTGCCTCGCGTCGAACAAGAGCCAGGGGAGAAAATGCAGATGAGCCTCAGCGGCCTTCGCCCAAACCGCATAGAAGCGGATAGGGGCATCTCAACCTTCTAGTTCATTCCAGCCTCTAGCTGAGCCCATAGAATCCCCATTGAAGGGGAATCTATTGAAAGGCGGGTTAAGGAGCAACAAAACGCCACCTGAGGGCTTTGCCGACCCTGTCATGAGCGACGGGACCGAATTCCATTCGAACATCCCCATTAGCGAGCTCATCAAGCGCGTCACTCGAACCATCGAGGCAAGTGACGTTACCTCAACCCCTCCTGTTGCGAAAACCGTGGACGGGGCGATAGACACAAAATGAGTCGACCCTTGACTGAATCCCCGTCACGCGTGGGGGTTCGGGGAAGGCCGGACTTGCTATGAGACCGAACACACGGTCACAGAACGATAGCTAAAATCCTAAGTAAGGGGTACATGTGAATACAAGAGTAAGTTCACTACCCTCGCTTCGGTCTCTAGTAACATCCGGCCCCAGCGACCGCAAGGGGTCGGATCTCACTCGGGGGCTGATAAAGGTATAAATACCTCCTTTTTTTTTGAAACAGTCGCTGCGTTGGACCTCTTCCTCACGTTAAGGTTAGTGGCAATGATTCTAGGAACAAATAACCGAGCATGCCTAGTAAGACCGCAAAAAACCCACACCCGATGGCTATGGTAACTTTGCTCACCAACATAATCGAAATTCCCCTCTTATACACCTCGGGCCCTATGGCCTTAACAAACGGAAGGGTCAGATTGCATGAGCACCTTTTTTTGAATGCAAAAAGGGAAGAAAGCAAGTTCAATCAAATGAAACGAAATTATGAATTTGTTTAATGAAACAAAGTTGCAAATCTATTTTCAAAAAATGAAAGTGCCGACACTTGTCCATAGATTACAGATAAATGCCCATCAGACTCAATCGACTAACTACCCCCTCTCGGGGAGAACCATATCTTCAATTTTGCTCGCTAGGGTTTCCACAAAAGGAGTCACCGTTGCTTCTATGTCATCCAGCTCGGAGGGTTCATAACCAGGAGCGAAACCGAGGCTCATCGCCTCAAAATCGATGTTGTCATCGTAATGCGAGCGGGCGACGACGAAGGCTTGGGTGATCCCTGAGCGAAGAGCTTCCTTCTCCAGTTGGCATACCCGCACCGTGATATCTGCAGCACGGGCCATGAGCGAGATGGTCCCCTCCGCCTGCACCACTTGTAGGTCGTCGTAGACTACGCCAAGGGCAACCTTCAGGATATCAAGCTCATCGCTCTCCGCTTGAAGAAGACTCCTCGCCTCGGCGAGATTCGTGGCCAGTCCGGCAGCGTCACCCTCGGTCTCCAGCTTCTGGGCTTTTGCGGTCTCTAGCTCGGCCTGGAGGGAGCTAATCCTCTATCGCGCCTCGTCGCACTCTCGAACGGCCAGGTCGCGCTCCACGCAGGCCACGCTGCGCTCCGAGCGGAGCCTCTCCGCAGTCTGGCATAGCTTGTCTCGCTCCTTGCGTAGCCGGGTGACCATCTCGGTGTCTAGTTTCACCCTCTGCTCTAGGGCCATGGACCTCTCCTCGGTCACCAGCCTAAGATCCAGCTCCTTCTTGGCCTCAGCCAGGAGGTCGATGATCCGTTGGCGGGTCTCGGCATCCCGCTGAAGTAGCTCGTCCCACTCCTTCTACACTCTGGTGGCCTCCTCCTAATCCCACCGCGCCCTGTCTGACAGCTCATCAATAGACCTTTCGGGGTCCTCCGCATCCCGGCGGGCCTCGACCACCCGCCGTCGAAGATTCTCCGCCTCTGTGGCAAGGGGAGTCAGCTCGGCCACCCTCTATTAGAGCTGGGCGGTCACGTCCCTATGCAGCTGTACCTCATCGATGAGGTGGTCCCAATCCTCCTTGTGTTCATGAAGGAACCGGGATTTATCTCGGCTACGAGCAATAAGAGACTGAAAAAGACGTCGGTCAAAAAACAAAAATAGATGAAGAAAAAAGAGATCAAGAGGCAAGACCAAGTGAATACCCGACCGGTGGGAACGATTACATCTCGATGGGCGCCACTGGCCTGGTTTAGGGCTCTATGCCCTTGGTGGCATCGTCGAGGGTGAAGAGTTCCGACGATGGGTCCCACGGACTCACCCACCGAAGCGGGGGCTCATCCCGCGTGGGCAGAAGGTGGCCCTCCAATGGCAGGACCAGGGACAACTCCCTGTTGGTCTCCTCAGCAACCACCATAATGTCCGAGGGTCCCTAGGCCATGACCCCCTTGGTCCTGCCCACGGCGAGCGTCGTCTCTAGGGCCACCGGTGGCGTGGGACGCACCGCTGCCTTGGGCACCGCCACCACATCTTATGGCTGTGACCCATTCATCATAGCCACCACCACATCCGCCTCCATTAGCGGGACCTCGTTCGGTTGCGCCACGCCCACCATGGTCGACGCAACGGGTGCAGCCAACAGCTCTGCCCGCCCTGATGTCGGCAGCGGCATCACTTCGTTCGTCGGTTGCATGGCAACCTTCGAGGGCGCCCCCTCAACCTCGCTGACCGCTTGACCCGCCGAGGGCACGGGCACCACCATGGGCAACGCCAGACCGGCCAACGAGGCTGTGACGTCGGCTCCGCTCTCACCCAAAACGGGAGTGACGTTAGGCGGTGGCCCCCGCCTTGCCAGAAGGGCGATGGTTTTCTTGGGCGCCAGCGCTATAGAAGTGCCCCATCTGACCCATCTCCCAGCGCTGTAGAAGAAACAAAAGGCGTGAGTCACTATGAAAAACAGAGAAATACCCCCTGGGCGATTCTATCCGAATCGCCCGGGGGTTCGGGGGCTACACCCGTCGGGTGCGCTCGTGCACATCCTCTGGCAGGTCGAAACATCCCCCGAGCGATTCTATCCGAATCACCCGGGGGCTCGGGGGCTACTGTTGGGGATCAAATACTGGGGGTACCCATAGAGGTGGAGCTAATAACCACTAAACATTGGTGCTTCCGAACAGACAAGAACTCAACTACACTTCTTGCCCGTACAACCGAAGGTTGGCTGCACCTCGCCCGGCCCCAAAGGGTTGGCTCTGCCTCGCTCGACCTCCGAGGGCTGGACTCTGCCTCGCCCGACATCTGGGGATAGACTCCGCCTCGCCCGATGGCTAAGGGTTGGCTCTGCCTCACCCGACGACCGGGGATAGGCTCCACCTCGCCCAACGTCTGAGGGATGGCTCTGCCTTGCTCGACGTCCGAGGGTAGGCTCCGCCTCACCTAATGACCGGGGCCTGGCTCTGCCTCGCCCGATGTCTGAGGGCTGGCTCCGCCTCGCCCGATGTTCGGGGGCTGGCTCTACCTCGCCCGACGTCTAAGGGCAGGCTCCGCCTCGCCCGATGTCCGAGGGCTGGCTCCACCTCGCTCGACGTCCGAGGGTTGGCTCTGCCTCACCCAACGTCTGGGGGCAGGCTCCGCCTCGCCCGACGTCTGGGGGCAGGCTCCGCCTCGCCTGACGTCTAAGGGTTGGCTCTGCCTCGCCCCATGTCTGCACCTTGCTCCTTTATGATGACGAGCACAGGATAAGAAAGGACATTCAAGTCAACCGCAGTACCAAGGACCATACCCTGCATGCCTGCGGGAAAGCACCGTCAGGATATGATGGGACGGGCGCTTTAAGCCGTTCCAGGCATGGCAGGGCCCAAATAGTGTTGTAGGCGCCGCCTTTTGTCTTACAGTGTTGTGGGCGCCGCCATCAGCCCTCGGACGCAGACCCTGACATAAGCATACGACAACCACTACAATCCCGTAGGGAACTCACATTGTCTACAGTAACGGACGCATGGTCACTTCCTTGTCTGCTCCACGTAGGGTCACGGCACGGCACCCTGGCACGCCGCACCGTCCGCCGGAGTAGGATGGGACGTGACCACTTGCTGAACGAAGCCAGAGCGCGGCCCTATCAGGATCAGCTAACGTGCTATCCCTGGCACCGTCTGCCATGTTAGCAGGGCAGGCTCAGGGGAAAAGGAAGACCCAGCACCTTCGAAGGACCTTCTCTACCTCTGGTTTTTTCCTCTTTCTCCCATCTGTAACCTTTGCTCCCCCTTGGTCTATAAAAGGGAGGTCAGGGCACCCCACTAAGGGGATGGATCAATCCTACACACAACGCATCACATAACACACTGCTGAGCAGCAACCGAGCTCTTGGCATCCTTTCGACCTTTCTATCAGAGACTTGGGACCTGTCCCTCTCTCGACCATTTGTACCCCCTACTACAAACCTTTTTCGGCTCTAATAACACGAGCAACAGCAAACTTGACGTAGGGACATTATGCTCGAACCAGTATAAACCTTGTGTCATTTAGTACACCATCCGGGCCTAACGCGTAACAAATATAAATTTACTAGTTAGTGTTTATTCGAAACACCGACAAATACCTACTGAATTTGAGCACCTATTTAATGGAAAATTGTACTTCTGTCACCTAAATTCTTAGATACAATTTTTAATACATATACACAGGACAGAGTGAGTATATAATTTTTTTTTAAAACCTGAATACATTCTGTTGAACTCTAAAAAAATATAGAAGACACATGTTCATTTTCTAATATGTACTTTTTTATGTCTCCAAGTTATTCATAACCTAATGACCCAAGTTTGAAGTTTAAATTGCGCAGCCATATATATATATCTAACATTTCAACCTTCCAAACTACAATCAAACTAGATAATCAGTAGAAATTAACTGGTAATCCCTGAATTTAGTAGTATATCATATTATGAAATGGTTAACGGTGTTGGTATATTCATATTTTCATATGCTATAGTGTTCCTGTAAATTATTTGTTAGTCAGGTGTTTGTGGCCAATTTTGTTTCACTCTTGAGAAAATGTCCAAATTGCACAAAAAATACCCTCAGCTATATCCAGGTCACACTAAATAGTAAGTAATTGTGCAGATTAGAAGTAATTGGCATAACCCACTAATCTCGCCAAACCATACAAAAACATGCCTCAACTATTGCTACATCCTTGATTGTTATGACCATTGTACATATGAGATGACACACCATTGTAAAAGGTATAAGATTATTGTTGAACTCAATCAATCAATCCTATGAGCACCAGTACTATATATATAGACCAAACCTGTGTGCTGACTAAAATTTCCTACAGCAGCTTGATCGTTGGTACACAAGATTAATTAGTGCTCTCATATTTTATTATTGGTGTTGGTTATTACAGCATGGTTGCAATTATAAGCTGTGCACAATTTTCTCCCAATTATTATAGGGTGCCACAATCGACGAACTAAATACATACTATTATGAAACGACCATTTTTTTCAGAAGGCATAGAAATCAGTAAAGGTAAAAAACAATCGTAATATTAATTGTTAATCTTTAGCTCATATTCTGTGGACATGATTGCCAGTAGTTATTTATTAATTGCGTGCAATTCAAGATGTTGGTCCCTCTTTTATAAGTTTGTGTGTATATTGAGCTACACATGTTTCTTCCATGATGTCCACAGAAGAATTAATCCAAGAAAACTGATCGAGCTGCGCCATACCAATCTATTACGTCTCAGATTTTCTTTTGCGTGTAACTGTGATATTTGTATCTCATATATTGTTGCTTTAGAATCTGATACCACATAGTCTTTGATAATGTGCAGCATATGTGTTACAAACTAAAAAAAACTATTTATTCTCTGCAGGTCAATGGACTTACTGTACAGCTAGCTCTTTCATGCATATTTGAGAATCTAAGGTTTTTGAAACTTCATACACATTTTTATGAAGCTTCACCCGTGCTATCAACTATTTCTCTGCTTCATCAAGCTCCCTTCCTTCAGGTTCTTGAAATTACGGTATGGTAATATCTCGTTGAGTGTTCATACTATCTTATCACCACTCAGTGATATTGTATGTAAAGTTCATCAAATCTATTGATCTGTTGTCCAAAAAACTTTTTGCATACAGGACAATTCTCGACATGAAATCAATAGGGAAGTGGATGCATTTGCTGAAAACTTTCTCAGCACATTGCCGAATTGTAGTTTGGTGAAAAATCTGGAACGTCTACATATGAAAAGTATCTCATGCTCTCCAAATGACATGCACTTTATCAAACATGTTCTACTCTATGCAAGAAATCTACAAATGGCCTCAGTGGAAAAGTTCAAAGGAAATAGGAATTCTGCTTTAGATGCATCAAGAATGCTCAAGGAATTTGAAAGAGTATCACCAGCAGCAAGGATCTGTTTTAAACATGGGGACTTTTGTTGGTTGGCTTAGCTGTGATGTGAATAATATGGAACTATAAAATCCATATTACTTCTGATCGTTGTACTAGTAGTTGGAAATAAGCTATGAAGTCTATGTAATAATCACATTTCTTTTATGTCGACAAACATAGTTTCTTGGTTACCAGGGACATCATTTGAGCTAATGGTCTCCCGTTGTATGTTTAACATTATGCAGGAGGTTTGGGGGAACAACTGTTGGATGGTTGTAAATCCAAACCAAATGAAAATCCTTTGCGATAAAAAAGTTGGATTGGGGGAGGATATATGTACAGAAAGTATAAGTTCGAACTGGTGACAAAGTATATTGTCAACCAATACTTGACCGGCTCAATCAGTCTCCACTGTATTCCTCATTCGATGCCCAGTGGAGGACAGGTGAGGCATATCTAAGTAGCATGAATGGCAGTTATTGTAGATTGGTTGTGTTTGTGTACAACCTTTGTACGTAAAATTAGATAGCTTCCTCTCATTGCTTCTCGATGCACTTGTTGAGGGAAGAGCAAAGCATGGTGCAGTACCTTAATAAATCAGCATGAGCAACACACAGGAGGAGGAACAATGGGGATCACATTGCCGCCTCACTATATGAACTGGTCAACCGATTCTCTGTAACCCTTCAAAAGTTGCAAAAGTAAAGGACAACCCAATTTTGTATTGCACAATTGCAAGGACTGCTAAGAATGTGCATCAACTAGGTCAATTGGTAAATTATTTCTTCGACAAGTTTAACTGTATATGTATTCTGAGAATATGCTGATGCCTAAGAGCTGTCCGATGCATACATGATTTTTGTTTGGCTAGCAATCTCGAACATCTGCATATGAAAAGTACTCATGCTGTCCACATGACATGTTCTATATTTCACCTCTATGCGAAATCTCCAACTTGCCTCAGTACACTACGCCAGATTTGCACATTACTGCCGGCATCATCACTGTCGAATTTGTGAGAACCGGCAGTGATGTACCTTCACTGCCGGTTATGAGCTTGACAATGAAAAAATGATTGGGGTAGGCTAAAACCGGCAGTGAAGGACCACATCACTGCTGGTTTGTGGCTTGAACCGGCAGTGTTTTTGGCAGCCACTCATCACTGCCGGTTTAAGCCAAGAGCTGACAGTGATTGGGCTCTATCACTGTCGGTTCTAGCCAAGAACCGACGGTGATAAGCCTACAACACAAAAAGGCTACAGCCGTCCTCTCCTTCCTCCTCTCTTCCATCCCGAGAACAGAGGTGCGCGTTTGGACTCTTCCCTCCATTGTTGCGGCTGCTCTTCACCATGAAGCTAGTGCTTGGATTTTGAAGAATGGCTTGATCTTTTTGCTTTAAGGTTAGTAACAAACATCCACTCCTTTGATTTTGTTGCTTAATTAACTTTGTTTTGAAGGCTACATTGCTTGATTCTCATTCTAGTTCTTTCTCCATTCTAGAGAGCACTTTTCCGATTGGACATTTGTGCTAGGCTCAAATTATGGTGAATCCATCATCCAAACGGTTGGTGTCTATGAACACATTTAAATTCCTAGCTAATTATTCCATGGTGGTTAAGATCATCATTGTTAGTACGTGATGCTATAATTAGTTCTTAAAAGTAGAGTAGAATAGATGTTCTTCATTATTGCACAATAATTGTTTTTTACTATGATTTTCAATTTATAGGGCCGGGGCTATCAATTTTAATTTTCTAATAATTAGTGTACAATAATGTTTTCCAAAAATGGTACTTTCGAGCGACAATTGTTGTTCATGAAGCTCGATTTCTTATTAATTCTTTGTAATTACTGTCTCAGTATTTTTTTGTGGAGAGATGGATCGAGAGTGGATGCATCTGTCCCTAACGGACAAGCGGTACATGCATGGCGTCAGCCAGTTTATCACCGATGCCAAAGCCCATGCTGGGAATGAGAACCCTGTCTTCTGCCCATGCAAAGATTGCAAGAATCATAGGAACTTTCGTCAAATTGAGTCTATACGATCGCACTTGATTACCAGGGGGTTCATGCCAAACTATACGATATGGACTATGCATGGTGAGGTTGGTGTGAATGTTCTGCAGGAAAACGATGATGATGTGGACATGCCTGACGTAGCCATCCACGATGCTGATGAGGAACCCGGTGTCAATACTGAACCTATGGCCATAGTTAATAATGTGTTTAGGAACACGCTAGTTGACGACACCGAGGATAACAATGGCATTTCTCAGCTGCTACGTAATGTAGAGACCGGATGTCTTAGTGAAAGACAACTGAGAAAGCTAGAGAAAATGAGACAAGATGGCAAAACACCATTGTATAGGAATTGTTCAATGAGCAAACTAGAAGCCAACATCATGCTGTTAGAGTTCAAATCGACAAATGGATTGAGCGATAAAGGCTTCGATCAATTGTTAGGTATAATAAGGAAAATGCTCCTAGAAAAAAACGAGTTGCCAGAAAAGACATACTTGGCCAAGCAAATGATCTGCCCCATTGGCCTCGAGGTTGAAAAAATCCACGCGTGTTCCAATGATTGCATATTGTACCGTGGAGAAAAATACAAAGACTTAGACAAGTGCCCCAAGTGTGAAGCTCCACGGTACAAGGAAGGGCCGTCAGATGAGGGTACCAAGACCAGAGGAGGTCCCGTAAAGGTCGTTTGGTATTTCCCTATAGCTCCCCGGGTGCATAGGCTGTTTGCATGTGCAAAGTCAGCCAAGCTGTTGCGCTAGCATGGCGAAGAGCGTAAGAAAGATACAATGATGAGGCACCCCACCGATGGGCATGACTGGAGGACTATCAATACTATGTTCTATAAGGACATCGGTGGAGAGGTAAGACACCTTTGGTTTGCTTTGAGCACAGATGGGATGAATCCTTTCGACCAGGTTAGAAGCAATCATAGCACCTGGCTAGTGACGCTCTGTATATACAACCTTCCACCTTGGGTCTGTATGAAGCAGTCATACATCTAGATGCCACTACTAATCCAAGGGCCAAGACAACCTGGGAATGACATCGATGTGTTCCTGGAACCAGTGATCGATAAACTAGTGGAGATGTTTGAAAAGGGTGTGCCGGATGTTTGGGACGAGTATAAAAAGGAACATGTCACGATCAAGGGAGTACTTATCGCTACAATCACCGACCTACCAGGTCGAGGTTCGTTGTCCGGAGAGAAGACAAAAGGCTATACTGGATGTGTCAAGTGCTTGGACGACACCGATGCGGTAAATCTGCCAAATAACTCAAAGATAGTTTATATGGGACACTGTCGGTTCCTACCTAAGGATCACCCTTACTGTAGAAACAGAAAAGATTTCAACGGTACTATTGAGAAACGCTTAGCTCCAAAATATCGAGACGGGCCTGCGATACTTCAAGAACTCAACAAACTGGAGGTTGTCCTTGGGAAGGGGGACAATGCAGTAGTAGAGCCTGATGGGAGCGTTTGGAAGAAAAAAATCGGTTTTCTGGAAACTACCTTACTGGCCATTTTTGAGTGTACGCCACTGTCTTGATCCCATGCACATCACTAAAAACGTGTGCGCTAACACTCTTAACACCTTGATGGACACCGAGGGGACATCAAAGGATTCACTAGACACACGCCTGGACATGCAACACTTGGGAATCAGGAAGGAGCTGCATCCCGTGGAGCTAGAGAATGGCCAGTTCAAACTTCCGGTTGCGTCATGGACATTGAAGAAGGAAGAAAAGCGTGCACTTATTTCTTTCTTCAATGAACTCAAAGTCCCGACGGGCTACTGTGCAAACACGAAGAGGCTAGTGAACATGAGAGAACTCAAGTTCAACTATGGCCCTATGAAGGCCCATGACTGTCATGTCATTATGACTCAGCTGCTCCTTGTTGCCCTATGTGGTATCCTCCCCCAATCATAAAGCTTTGCTCGTTCTTCAACGCGATCTCAAAAAAGGTCATTGATGTGTCCACGCTAGAGCAGCTGCAGCAGGACATAGCCAAAACTCTCGTTAGGCTTGAGATGCATTTCTCGCCGACTTACTTTGATATCTCATTGCATCTGCTCATTCATCTTGTTGACCAAATTAGAGCCCTTGGCCCAGTGTACCTGCATCAGATGTTCCCTTTCGAAAGATTGATGAAAGTTTTTAGGAGGTATGTTAGGAACAGATTCAGGCCAGAAGGGGGCATGGTTGAAGGATAGTCAATGGAGGAGGCCATTGAGTTCTGCACATATTATCTGGACATCAAAAGGGTTGGAGTTTCAGAATCTCGTCCCGAGGGAAGACTACGTGGCAAAGGAACGATTGGGGAGAAATCTGTTACAGTAGACGACCCTGTTTCTTTCAGACAGGCACAGTTCACTATTCTCCAGCAAGCCGAGGGTGTGATGCCATACATTGATGAGCACAGGCAATTGCTGCAAACTCTGTATCCAAGCAGGTCACAGGCTTGGCTAGATAAAAAACATAAGGAGGAATTTGTCAACTAGTTGCGACGTCGCTTGCTTAGAATAAAGTTGGGTAATCAACTGGATGCCTTAGCCAAGGGACCTTCGAGTACATATCTTAAGTACCAAGGGTATGAGATCAATGGATTCACATTTTACACAAAAAAGCAAGATGGAAAGAGCACATACCAAAATTGTGGTGTTCGTTTTGATGCTCACGACGAAAACGGCAACGTGCAGGCGACATACTATGGTTTCATAGAGGAGATATGTGAGCTAGCCTATGGTCCATTGAAGGCAGCTCTTTTTCGCTGCCAGTGGGTCCAACTCGAGGAAATCAACACTGACAGCGAAGGGTTCACTACTGTTGATCTCACTAAGACCGCATACAGAGACGACCCCTTCATCCTTGCAAGAGATGTTATGCAAGTCTTCTATGCAAGGGACAACAAGACAAAAGGAAGGCTAGAAGTAGTCCTAGAAGGGAAAAGGAAGATTATCGGTGTCGATGGAGTGATGGACGAAGAAGACTACAGGGGCTATCAGGAAATGCCTCCATTCGGGGCGAATGCACCCCTACCTATCCTTCAAGAGGGTGATGAACCTGCTTACATACGGCTTGATCACAATGAGATCCTCATTGTTGATGCACCTAAAGATAGTTAGATTATTGTTAACTATGTAATCATTATGCACATAACCATGAAGGATATTTGATCCTGATGAAACTCTCATCTCCTCTCTCCTCATCGTTAATACTCTGCCAACTCAGCAAATATGCCGACGTATCATAGCAATTAATGTGAATGAAAGTTATTTAAAACTACCATTGAGACTGACCTTATTACTATTCAAACACTCAATTAGACACCGGACATAATATTTCTAAACTTTACTCTCTGAATTTAAACACCAGCTAAATATAAATATAAATATATATGTCTAGACTTCTGATAGAAGGACATTGGGGCGGCCATTCTCTTCCGAGCTACTACTAGTAGTGAGGGATCCACAGCTCCTCGGCGCCACTGGTCCCCAAACAGTTTGTAGTCCCTTCTCGCAATACTCGAAGGAGCCCAACCCATAGTCGGCATTGAGCAAAGGTGTAGTAGCTCCATTCCTCCTCCAACCTTCATTGATCATTGATGTATGTGCTCCTGGAGATGTGAATAGAAATGCATGTGGCTTGTGTGTTGACTGTTGAGTGCACCATTTACTTGATGCGTGTACTGTGCTGGTCTCCAGATAAGGCCAAGATGAAGAGGAACGCTAAGAAGGCCACAGAAAAAGAAGGTGCACAGAGAAAATTTATTTAATAATTTATAAAATTGAAACAAAAAATTTGGGCCGCCTGGGACTCGAACACGGGTCTCGGGGCTAAGTTGGGGAGTCTTAACCGTTGAGGCAGTCAGAGGAATTCGAAAGGAAGGAAAAAGTTATACTACTTAACCCCTAACTGGTATAGCCCCTTCACTGCCAGTTTGAGTTATGGCCCGGCAGTGATGGTTCCTCATCACTGTCGGTTTATTATTAGAACCGGCAGTGATGAACAATTTCCCAAAGTCATTTAATAATTTATAAAATTGAAACAAAAAATTTGGGCCTCCTAGGACTCGAACACGGGTCTCGGGGGCTAAGCTGCGTGGTCTTAACCATTGAGCCAGTCGAAGGTATTCGAAAGAAATGGAAAAGTTATCCTACTTAACACCTTACTGCAACACCCACATCACTACCGGTTTGAGGATTCACCCGACAGTGATATTTCCTCATCACTGTCGGTTTAGAATTACAACCGGCAGTGATAAGCAATTTCCCAAAGTCATTTAATAATTTATAAAATTAAAACAAAAAATTTGGGCCACCAGGGACTCGAACACGGGTCTCGGGGGCTAAGTTGCGGAGTCTTACCGTTGAGGCAGTCGGAGGAATTCAAAAGGAAGGAAAAAGTTATACTACTTAACCCCTAACTGGCTACGATGGTGGCAAGGCCCTTCACTGCCGGTTTTGGTTCTTCATAGTCGGTTGCTCGAACCGACACAGAAGGCTCCATTCACTGTCGGTTTTTAAACTAAAACCGACAGTGATGTATAGATGCTCCTCACATGCCAACAGTGCTCCCACTGACCACAACAGTTGGAACACTGCTCCCACCTACCCCGACAACTTTAGTTCAGAAATAAAAATGTACCACGACTGCTAGCCCCTATAAAATGACCCTCGGCCAGGAGCTAGCCTCTCCATGCATGTTGGTTTGAAGCAAGTACAATGGAGGCATCAATTAAGAGACCTCAAAGAATTTGAAAGAGTATAAGAAGCAGTAAGGGTTTGCTTAGGAAAATGGAGATTCTCGTGTGTATCGTTAAGTATGGTGTTAGCAATTAAAAATAAATAAATTCTACAAACTTCTAATTGTGGTAAGTGGTAACTAGTAATTTGGGACAAACTATTGAAACTATATGCAATAACATTTCCTCTATGTGGAAAATCATATTCTCATTGGTCACCACTTATCGCACGATATTAATTTAGTCAATGACATCTACTTTAGCATTTCATGTTGTGCGGGTAAAATAATATATTCCTGACTCATTGACCCTCACAAAGGAGATTTTCTTGGTAAAGGGGCACAAATAAGGGATGATGGTTTCTTCAAAGAAAAAAAATACTGTAATCTGGTAAATAAAACCATGGAAAGACCTTTTTTTAAAAGCAACTAATTTCTTGAATTCTTTTTCCAAATGGGAGAGGTAGAGAAAGGTTTGATTTTGCAATTGGTGACTAAATATTCCAATACTAATATACCATGGAGTGTTGCCAATTACATGCATGGTTTGTGACTAAACACTAAGCATCGCCCTTCCATATTGCTGCAGACTGAAGAGAAAAATTGCCATGTTGTGCAGAACCTCAACAATCAGCATAAGCATATATCTACAGAAAAAGTGAGAAAGAATAGGAATATTGTACTGTGTCCTCCCATTTAACTGATACATTTTCACAGATCAATAAACAACCACTAGTAATAACCAGATTCAAATGCCTAACTATTGTCAGTCCATAGGGTGTGAAGGATCAAATAATATACAAACAGTATCAGAGATTGAAAATAAATTAGATAGCAAAGAGTAAAGTTAGATAAAATGAGAGGAGTTTGTCCATGGACGATTGAGATATCACTAGAATTGTTAATTCACCAATTCTAAGATGACTTCAGAAGATGCAAAAGTACACAAGGAGCCCTAATTTTGTATAGACATTGTAGGGACCAATAAGCACGTGTACATCAACTATGTTGATGGGTAACCTTATGTTGGGATTTCCTCACTACCAAAAATTGGAGATTTCGTGAGGGACGAACAAATGTCACACAATTGTTCATCCCTCACAAAATTGTTTCATGATGGGCCACTCTCATGCAATAACCCTCACGAGTCGAACACCTGGTAAATCAAAACTTGCATGGCAGTCAGCTGTCACGAACATATTTTATGGCGGTCACCATAATGAAACATTAGGCATATCGTCAGGTTTTCAGAATAGTTCGTCAGAGTGAGAAACTCACACGAAAATAGCTCATGGCGTTGAGATACTCTCAAGAAAATTTCATGCATGGAGGTGTGCTGCTCACAGGAAAACAATTCGTGGTGGTGTTTTAACTCACAGGAAAACATTTTGTGGGGGTGACAAACTCACAGGAAAACTATTCTTGGGAGGTGATAACTGCCACAAAATATTATTCACACATCCACAAACACACACTATTAATGGGTGTTTGAAATTAAATGACCACAAAATATCAATGTGTAGACCCACAGCAATGCGTTATTTTCCTGGAATCACAAATGACTATTTCATGGCAGTGAAATCATAGCAACAACCAATTTTAAGAACAACAAATGCATAGCCATGAATCAGTGCCATTAAATAACCCAATTTCATCCCAGCATAGGCACACACACGTATATAGATATATGTATATATTTATATAGGCATGTGCTGGCGCCCAGACGTCCGACATGATGGGATTTCGTCGGACGGCCGTTTCCAGCGCGCACCTGCACAACCTGCCCCCCCATCTGCCAATTCACCCTGTCCGCATGCGCATCGCGCCGTCGTTGCGTCCATAGGACTCGCTCGCAATAACGCCGTCGTTACATGAACAAAGCATATATGTCTTAGTGGCCATAGAGTTAAGTGCAATCCAGAAAGATAGTTTAACTAGATGGGTTTTCTATGAATACTATTCATGTTGGGGGGAAACCATTAGGATAATATATTTTGCTAGTAAACCAGTAGACAAATACCGTCTAGGATAGTAATTGGATGTTGGTTCCCAAAGGAATATATTTTCCTCAAGGTTTCTTGTACTATTTCCTTGATGTGTTTCTTGGTGCACTACTGTAAACTAGACTTCTCCTGTCAGTGCGAAACCAGCATGAAAATTTGAAAACCCAACAAGAAAATTGGAAAAGTCATTTCCCTATCATTATACCGACTAGAAAATTCCGACAGACTTAAAAGCGAAAGGGATAGAAAAATTGTCTGTTGGTACACCGATTTCCTTATAGGTTCTTTTGTCGACAAGGACATTGCCGGACGTCAAGACTAGAATTATATCCTTGTCAAACAACGAATACAGGAAAATGCATTTTAACCGTCAAGAAAATTAGCCTCTATATAGCCATAAAAATAAAATTCTCTGCTAGTAATGTACCATCAAATCTGGTAGATGACAGAGAAATTGAAGTATATAGTTCCTTAAATTTATTTTTATACTCATTCATATACAGCTAAAATAAAATAAAATATCACAAGGCAGATTAAAAACTAATAAGAGGTAGAACAATTGGTTTCGCCAAATGGAGACAACACTTGATGTCAAAGATTAAACTAGATCTATCATTACATATATCATATATAAATATGATATCCACATGTTCATCATGAATAATAGAATCAATGTCATTGCAATTTGAATTTTGAAGAAAGGAAACATTTTCTTGTTCAACCAAACAATAATGAAACTCTACATCCATTCCTTGACTACTATTAAATTCACAAAAGGGAAGATATAAAAAGATGGTGAAACAAGTAGTATTTCTAATATGCTGCAAACTGCAATAAGGCATGACTAGTTCATAAATTGCTAAACTGACTTACTTCAAGGCAACCTACCTAGCAAGTGAGTGCAAAGGCAGGCAACACTACTAGAATCTCGCTTTTTTCTGTGTGTGCGAAAACACACAGAAAAATGCGAATACCGTCAGAAAAATATTTTTCTGACGGTGTACCCTCAGAAAAATACACACAGAAATATAATGACAGAAAAATCAAATTTTTCTGTGGGTTCACCGTCAGAAACAATTTTTCTGTGGGTCTTACACGCACAGAAAAATTGTGTTCGCCCAGATTAAAACTAATTTTTCTGTGTGTTAATCCACACAGAAAAAAGAAATAAACGCAAAGAAAAACACATGTTTTTTTCTCTGTCGGTCTAGGTGAACTCACAGAAAAATTCATTTAGCCCAGATTAAAAATAATATTTCTGTGTAGCCAGCCTCACAGAAAAAAAGAGTTAAACACACACAAAAAATTATTTTAAAACAGTAGCAACAACATATTAAAATATATATTTTTCATACAATAATTTCTATGCATGACCAATAAGGTTTCATTCAAATAATACACAAATCAGTAGTTCATCATGAATGGAGTCAATACTTATGTCAAAAATACAATCAGTCTGATTATCAGCACATATATCATATATACAGATATGATATCTGGTCATCTATATGTTCAACATGAATACTCCAGAACCCTGTATCATAGCAGCTGTTTGTTCTGTTGGGGTAATCATTAGCAGACTAGAACTAGATCCTGTGCCATTTGCGATAACGGCACCATCAAATCGTTGCCTAAGTTGAATGGCATGTTTAGCCTCTTCACGAGCAACCTGTTATGGCAATCAGATAAGGGATTACCAATAATGTCATAAGACAGCTAAAAGATTATTACACCATAAATAAATTTTAGAAAAAAAGAAAGGAGCTAATTGAGAAGCAGCGACTAGAATCAAGACATGCATGTCGGCATCACCCAAGGCACAAAACAGAGAAATGCAAAGGCCAGACTAGAAGGATGTGAAGACCACTCTGAAAGGTGATCAAACATCTCAAGTTGCTATGGAAGCAGTCTAGGTGGGCTTTTTCAATATAACATGCTTAATCTCAAGGTGCTAAGAAAGAACTCTAGGTGGGTTTTCTCAACATAACAGACTTAAGTTGTAATCAATAAATAAATAGTTCAAGTGAGCAGTGGAATTAATAATTAGTTTTAAGTGAACATGGGTTTGGCCAGGTAGGAATCAGAACTGGCAAGAGGCATACTTGTGCCATAGGTGCTAGATGGCTCAGACAACACACATGCTCATGGCTTACTAGTGTAGGTGCCATTTATGAAAACAAGAATTCAGTTGGGAATGAACGGATTAGGTCTCTCTACTTGAAGTTCTACACATATCCTCTAATAGTACCCACTTTCATAGCTGTGGACGGACATGATTGCAAGGAACAATAACAGATGAAAAACCATCATGCAATAGGGCATAAAGAATAGTTCTTACTTGCAACTGGCTGCGAAGAATTTTTGACTTTGACTCCTGTTATAGGAAAGACAATTTCGAAAAGCATGAGTCATATGTAACTGAGATGGAACATTTGGAAGATAATGAAAGTGTGCATAAGACCTGTTCAATGAGAGCTTCTTTTAATTGATTTATCAGCGATATTTAGGGGATTTCATGCTAGCTGTTTTATCTCAAAAGTTATCAACATGTTGCTAAAAAAACATTTAAGCTCTTGTTCTGATTCGAGACACATGTTTTGTGCTGTAAACACAAGCAACCTTAATACACTTTGAGAAAGCATAGAACACAGATTAGAACTTAGGGCAAAACCAAAATGTCACTGCGATACAGGAGGTAGTATTTGCTAAGTTCCTCCAGACTTCGGTAGAAAAAAAAGCAATCCTACATATCCCACAGTTGTAACTTGTCATTGGAAAGTATGAAATTTGTTTAGCCAAAGCCCCTGCAGATAACTAAGCGTTCAGATAACATTTTGTTAATACTCAACTGGTTAAATACGCAACAGGTAAGAAACAAACACTAACTTTACTTTTTCGTACCACACATTGCAAGTGGATGGGCATGTAAATGGATAACACATAAATTCAGTACAAAATGCAGATACAAAGAACTAAATGACTGAGAGGATAGATATGTTGGCTTTAATTGTGCGTTTAGAATACGGCGGCATAATGTTTCAAGCCATTGATAAGGTTTACCTGATGCACATACAAGGTTACAAGATGTCCGTCCTGTCAAAATGCTTTACACTACTAGCCTACTAGTAAGAAAAGATCAAGGAAAAAAGAAAGAAAAATATTGCTAACATAACATACATTCAAATCAATAGGAGGCTGCTGATGTGATTTCCCCAGATTCTTAGAAGGGCTGCTGATGTGATTTCCCTAGATTCAAATCAAGGAAAAAAGAAAGAAAAATATTGCTAACATAACAAGGCATCCATGCATGCAAAAGTTTTAAAAGTAGCATAACCAAGATAGCATTCTAAATGTATATAGCACTTTTATTCTAGTGGTAGCATAATTCAGTTGCCAATTACGCTCCAAGTATTAGTTCTAAAAGTAGTATAATAGGAAAATCAACTGGCATGGTTCCTGTAGGCTGGCTGAAATAAACATGCTTTGCTCCTGTTATCACGCTGAGATGACACAAAATCTTACTATATTCAGATACGATTGTAAATGGGACTGCTCAAAAGTAACCTACATTCTGCAGGTTTCTGAGAATCATCATACAACAGGAAAAAGAAAATAGAGAACCCAAGCAGCAGTATGCACACCTAAATTTCATTCCAGTAATACCAAAATCATTTTGGATGTGCAAATGTAAATTAAACCACAAAGATTTTTTATATAAACCTAAAGCTGTTTCTATGTGTAAGTAGCTAGCCTTCCAGATTTTTCAATACAACCTTGAGAGACATCTCATCAAGCAATTTACACCGCACTACATCTTAAGTTGACAAAGTTGACAAAAAGTAAGAATACAGAACAGCTGTAACTAAGTTGACAAAAAGTGAGATTGTGTCTACAATGGATGCAAGGTAAAACAGATAGGATCAACCATGGCTACTAATTTCCTTTGTCTAGAGTCATATAGGAAGTAGAAGCAAATGGATAGAACACTACATGCATTCGGAATTCCAGAATAGCACAAATTTGTTACACAAGCTATGGAGTGCATAGACAATGTTGGCCCAGCTACAACCAGTGTTTTCCTGCTAGATTGCAGCTATTGAACTCCTAGTACTCCTGATGACTAATACACTGAAAGGAGATGCAGGTACTGGTTTCAGCGGATTGATGACAAACTTGTTGTCCAGACTCAATAGCAGCTATCTGCCAACCAGTCAGAGGAACCACACACGCTGCATTACAGCTGAACTGAGAAACCAAGGCAGCTGAACTCCGACCGGGGAAGAAGAAGGGGGAGGGGAGGGACGCCGACGGGGGAGAAGAAAGGGGAGGGGAGGGGCGCCGCCACCACCACGCCCTACCGCCGACCACCACCACCACCACCGTAGCCACCGGCCGGATCCGGGAGAGGGAGGGCCGGATCTGGCCGGGTGAAGAAGGGGGAGGGGAGGGGCGCCGATGGGGGAGAAGAAGGGGGAGGGGAGGGCCGCCGCCACCACCACGCCCCGCCGCCGGCCACCACCACCACCACCGCAGCCACCTGCCGGACCCGGGAGAGGGAGGTCCGGATCTGGCTGGGTGAAGAAGGGGGAGGGGAGGGGCACCCGCCGGGGAAGAAGGGGGAGGGGAGGGGCGCCCGCCGGGGAAGAAGAAGGGAGAGGGGAGGGGCGCCGGCGGGGGAGAAGAAGGGGGAGGGGAGGGCCGCCGCCACCACCACCCCCCGCCGCCGGCCACCACCACCACCACTGCAGCCACCGGCCGGATCCCAGAGAGGGAGGGCCGGATCCGGCCGGGTGAAGAAGGGGGAGGGGAGGAGCCCCCGCGCTGAGTCGCAGAGGGAGGGGCGCGGTGTTGAAAGGAGAGAGTGAGGGAGGGGGCGCGGTCTAGTGCGTGCGTGAGAGGGTGTTTGGGGGCCCGGCGGCCGGCGCGTTAGGGTTATGATTTTTCTGTGCGTGCACATATTTTTTCTGTGCGTTTTTAAAGAACTGACAGAATAAATTGCATTTTTTTGTGAGTGCTGATTTTTTCCGTGTGTGTATTGTCACGCAATTTTTCTGTGGGTTTTCGTATTTTTCTGTCGGGATATTTTGGAACCGACAGAAAAATCATAATAATTTTTCTGTGCGTATCGAAAAACGCACAGAAAAATTCGTCACCCACAGAACACAATTCGAGTTTCCAGTAGTGCAACATCAATGTCATTCTGTTAATCTTTTGCACCGTCAAGAGTGCGTCTGACTGTTGTGGCCACCAACATCAGTGCCGTTTGTTATTAGTCTCAGCCAACATTAGTCAAACCACTGACCTACGTACATGCGAATCAGATTTACACACACTTAGTTGAATCAAAGCCAGCATGCAGTTTTAGACCATCAATGATAACAAAAGAATAAAGACTCAGTATTTGAGCAGCTACACTTGCAGATCACTCAAAACTAACATCATAAAAACACATGATTATATCATCCAAGAGGATGTGAAAGACAAAGTTGACATCATACTAACTTTTAGGTCCATTATGACTCTGTAAGAATTTGAGTTCGTGAGTACCGCATCGGATGTTAAACAGTGTACAGTGTTGCAGTTTAAAGTGAGGAGTTTAATTAAAAGCATGATTGAAGTGAGGAGTTTCAGTTAGAACCTATTTTATTGAACATATTTTTGAGATAACGTGGCAGTTCATCATGCAATGGTTAAATTGGAAAAAAAATTATGCCTAGCTCTGGTTACACTTCCTGCTGCCCATCAACATGATCATAAGATCAAGGTGCACCAAAAAGGATGACAACAAGTAACCGTGTTGAAATACTGATACAAGTAAGCTAACAGAGACTCCTTCAAGCTAACAGGCCCGAAGCTAACAGTAACTCCTTCCACATCATACTAAAAACAGGAAGTTAGGTTTATTTATGTGAATCCAAAGCATAGTATGATAATCACCTTCTTCTCCATTTTGTCAATGGTCACCCAGCATTTTGAGCTTCAGAAGTATCCACACGGTAGGAATATTATCTACCTGCTGTCATTCATCAGGAAGATGAAATCATCATCAGGGAGAGAGAGAAATGAAATAGCCTAGTCCACGTTTTATTTGTCATTCGAATGGCTTGCATCTATTCCCCATAGAACTGATAGCACCCATAGAGATGAGATTTAATTGCAGAGCAGTCGCAGCTCACTGACCACCACAAGTTAAGTTAAAAAATAGTATAGCAGTACAATAAATATTAAAGAGCAAAATGGTTCTTCTGTCTGTCTTTTTTTTAGTTCCTAAAATGCCCTCACGCCCCTCCCTGTCCTGTATCTAACCCAGACTCATGACCATATGAGTTAGAACAACAACCCGTACTCGTACGAGTTATGACAACATGCGTCGAACGATGGAGTCCAATTCTAAGGTGTGCCCAACGATGATACAGAGTTAGATTTCAATAGGAACAAATGACCCTGATGTTGAATAGATCTCCAAGGCACAAATAGTCCAAAGTAACCGCACAACAAGCCATATACGTTCTATTACAATGCATGATCAAGTTTGTTGGTATATATTTAACATCATAATAGGGAGAAAGAATTCTTCTGTTTACGTTCTATTACAATGCATGAGCAAGTTTGCTGGTATATATTAACATCATAATAGGGAGAAAGAATTCTTCTGTCCATTTTTTTACTTCAATTCTAACAATGCTCACATGTCCCTTTCTATCTCATATTACCCGGACTCATGGCCCATGCTTACACAAGTTAGTGTGAGCCCAACGATGCTACAAAATCTTATTCCAAGATGCGTCAAGTGATGGTACATAATTCGATTTCAAATGTATTAAAATAGATGACAATCGTTTAATAAATCTTCAAGCTGCAAATCGTACGTCCATATAATCATGTAATAAGTTGTACATTCTGATGATCCGCCACCCGCCCGCCGGATCTGGAGCTCGAGGTGGTGGAGCTCGCCGGATCCACGCTGCCAGGCCGGAGGGAGCTTGTCGGAGGGAGAGAGGAGAGAGGGCGCACCGGAGATGGCGTAGAGCTGAGGTGGAGGAGGAGCGCCGCATCGCCGGCCCGACACCGGTGGAGGAGCGCCGCCACCTCGCTAGCGCCTGCCGGATCCGGGCTACTCCATGCCGGATCCGGGCTGCTCCTCGCTGGGGCGCGCCAGATCCACCGTCGGAGCGCCGCCGGAGCAGACCTCCGCCACCGGGAGACGCGCCGCCGGAGCAGACCTCTACCCCACTCACTGGCTGCCGCCTCCATCCCGAGAGTGAGAGAGAGGAGAGAGGGCGCGGGCGGATCTGGGGAGGGAGGAGGAGAGAGGGTGCGGTGGCGCCGGAGATTTGCCGGGAGGGAGGAGGAGAGAGAGGGGGCGGGCGGATCTAGGGAGGGAGGAGGAGAGAGAGGGCGTGGGTGGATCTAGGAGGGAGGAGGAGAGAGGGCACGGACGCGGTGGCGCCAGAGAGATCTGCCGGGAGGCGGGAGCGGGCGGATCTAGGGAGGGAGGAGGAGGAGGGGGGGGGATCTAGGGAGGGAGGAGGAGAGAGGGCGCGGGCGCGGCGTTAATTAAGTTAGTTTTTTTATTTGCCGAGTGTCCTAGATCTAGGTACTCGGCAAAGTTTTTTTTTTATTTTTTTCTTCTCCTTCTTTTCCAGAAAAAGATTTTATTTCTTTGCCGAGTATAAAAAAACACTCGGCAAACCCCCTCTTTGCCGAGTGTTTTTTTGACACTCGGCAAACCTCGTTTTTGCCGAGTGTTTTTAGCGCAGCACTCGGCAAAGAACTTGTTTGCCGAGTGCCCGAGGAAAAATACTCGGCAAACCTAAAAACACTCGGCAAAATTGATGTTTCCGGTAGTGATTGCTCGTTTGCTAGTAACCGAACAAAAATTACGATCAAGAACAAACAATAATGTAAAAGGTATTACCTACGTCCACAAAAGAAGGCAATTCTCGGATTTCGA
Organism: Miscanthus lutarioriparius; assembly: GCA_904845875.1. NCBI lineage: Eukaryota > Viridiplantae > Streptophyta > Magnoliopsida > Poales > Poaceae > Miscanthus > Miscanthus lutarioriparius. The sequence continues at coordinate 87,025,691 of CAJGYO010000003.1, read as the reverse complement.
GGAGTCAACCAGTTTGGACTTGATTAAATTTATATAAAAAAGTACAAACATTTTTTATACAAAATAAGTATAATTAGATTAGTTATACACTATATTTTCATAATAAATTTATTTAGAGACATAAATGCTAATACTATTTACTGTAAACTTAGACAAACTTAAGCTCAATTGACCGGCACAGATACCATAATTGTATTCTTTTGTGGATGGAACGAGTAGCTATATATATATGTCTCACATGTCCACGTGATTTATTGATATATAATAAATTTCATCCATAGCTACATGATCAATCATGAAATGCATATGCGGGGCGCATAAGTAACACATCATGCTGACATGCATGGCATCACGCGCGTAGGATGCTGCTGCCTGCTGCTCTCACAAGTCACAAGTACGTACGTATAGGTTGCTACTTGCTAGTAAGGGCTCTGTCCAATGACGTTGCCGGGCGGGTAGTAATTGCAGATGATGAAGACGCCGGCGTTGTTGCTGCAGACGACGCGGGCGCAGCCGATGGCCGTGGAGGCGCGCCACACCACCTGCGTGTAGTGGCCGCACGACTGGCCGGACGGCGCGGAGCAGGTGTTGGTGGCGTGGTCGTAGTACTGCTTCTCCGCCACCCAGGATCCCACGGCATCCGACGCCGCCCAGGCGTAGCCCGCCGAGCCCCAGAAGAGGTTCTCCCCGTAGGGGCCGCCGGAGTGCACCAGCCGGCAGTCGCCCGCGCGCTGGTTCGCGTAGCTCTGCGCGTACGCCGCCACCGTGGCGTTCCAGGTCACGTTCCCGACGCCCACGTCCGCGCGCGGCGAGTTGTGCAGGTTCACGAAGTCCTGCGCCGTGTTCTGGGCCGAGACACGGCCGGCAGCGTCGGCGGACACCACGGTGAACGCGAGAGCGAACCACGCTAGCTTCGACGATGAGACTACCTCCATTGTATGTTGTTAAAACTTGGCTTATTTGCACTTGTGGTTGATCTGTGGTCTGTGTGTGATGGTTTGCTAGTCTGCAATGCATGCATTGGTAAGATCCATGGGAAGCCTGGAATACGTATTTATACTAGCTGGATGACTGCTTGTCCATGGCAGGTTTAGCTGAAAAAGGAAATGGCGATGGATTGCATTGGTTGTTCTGTCCAATATAAGCCATGAGGAGAATTCCATGAACTTGTCCAGATGAATTAGTTTCGAATTTTGGATAAGCTTGGTTAGAAGGCTTAGTCTGTGTCTAAGTGGAGTAACACTTGCAAAAGGGGCAGCTCCCTTTGGACGGTTTACTTCACCTGAGGAGCTCAGAAGGCTTAGTCTGTGTCTAAGTGCATGTGCATGGCGTACAGCCCAAAAAGCTTGGATACATTGAATAAGATACTTGATTCAAGTGGCTTTTGCATGTTGCTGAAGCAAATTAACCAGTTTTTGCGCCCCCCCACCCCCCTCTCAGCCGTCCAACAGATGAGAACAACACAAATAATCATCACCTGATTATTACTAAGAAACTTCTCTTTCACTCGATCTTCACCCGGCCACTTCTCCATCCTTTTGGTGACGTTCAGAGCCGCCTATATTTCCTCCATCTATAGCAACACTTGGCTTCTCTTGTAGCCCCTGTTGGGGAGCATCAAAGTGTTTTGCTCCTGTAATTGCATTGTATTTTCTTGTGCACAAAAAACGTCTGGAACATATATACCAGATGTTTATACCCCTACAAGCGACAACTGCTGTTTGGGTAAGTGTGTAAAACTGACCCTCTAATAAACCTGCAACAGGTCTTAGCAGCTTGTAAAGTTGAGGCTCAACTTTGGCGCCTAAGAATGCCGGTACCTTCGAGAGCCGTAGCTGATCTCTGGTGTCATGTGTTTAACGATGTAATGTAGATCAGCAACATCATCACCCCCCCACCCCCTGCCACAACGTTTTGTGTCAGAACAAATGTAACCTGTTCCTCCAAATTTTGAAATAAAATTCAGGTGGGGGAACAATACCCCCCCCTGGTGACATTTAAAAAAAAACTGACCCTCTAAATATTGCTGGCATGCTGCCCCGTTAACAAACAATGTTTTAAATCTCGAGCTATGGTATTTAGCATATGGCCTCTAAAATAGCTAAGAGTGGAGCTAAATAAGGCTATAGAGAACTATATGTCAGCAAACTTATATATGGACACTAGCTTGACCTACCTCAAACAACTATAACAGTACATAGTGACATCTATACCTAGATATTTAGAACCTTGGAACAAACAAAAAGGCATTGAACACAAATACCCACCTAGAAATAGAGTCGTAGGCTTCCACGAAAAACATGGTCGCAAAAAAGACAAACCAAATCAAAGAGCTAAGCTATATATGAATTATTGTTCAAGAAGGACAAGTGCAGGCAATGAGCTGTAGGTGCCACGAGGCCAAGATCCCGATCCGACATGTCCGGAAGGTCGCCTGAAACCAAAGATGAAATCAATGTACAAATGGCTTTAGGGTGATACAATCCTCTCGGAGCTCACCACATGAGTTGGGAGCTTCATGGGTGACGGCTAGCCATCTAGGGGCAAGCCCTAAGAGTATCAAACATGAATCACACCAGTTTGGCAAAGAACTCAAGGATGAATATTAACTAATCTTGCCTTTTTTCCTTCCCTTCACTCAATTTCTCACCAAATCTAGCTAGAGAGTCAAAGAGGATTTAGAGAAGGGAGCTATGAATGTGCCTGATCTCTTTTGGCTAAAGTTAGGTCACAGTGAATAAGTGGACAGGACTTTTGGATGAAGATGTACGAGTTTATACAGTCCCCACTAAAGTCGTTATTTCTAGGACTTCTGGAACATCTGGACCTATGGATGCTTTGAGCATAAAAAAACTTCTGGAAGTGGGCTAACCTAAGCGTGAACTTCTGGCCTTTGATTGTTTATTCATATTTTTTTAGAGATGTTATAAGGATGTATTTTGGGTTTCGATACAAAATCATGTACTAAATTTGGTTCAATAATGAAAAGACTTGTTTGCTACCTTGGCACAAGGAAACAAGACATATGCAAAAAAAACTTATGACAGAACAGGTAACATCTAAATAAATGTCATAGATCATGATTTTATTAAAAAAATAGAAAAAGGATCATCTCGTTTGAAGCTCTTGCATGCTAGGGAGATAGATTGGTTAAAAATTTTAATTATAGATTAAAAAGACAAGAAGAACTATTCATGTGTTCTTCAATTTTTGGGTTGATGGGGTCAAGGGCCATTCTAGGTTGTCTGTCTGGTGATCCAATGGTTGAGATGGTTTTCTCCTTTCTCTGATCTCTAGCCGTTTCTCATACGTGAGGCCATGGCGGCCGGACTATGCCGCCACATGGTCGGCTCTTGATCTCCATGTATGAGCCACGAGAAGGTGCGCCACATAGTTCTGCCACTAGTAAAGAACAGACCTTTGATCCTCGGTCAAAATGGGCTCTAGTCCCGGAATTTTTTGCGCCCGGGACTAGAAATACCTTTAGTCCCGGTTGGTGTCTCCAACCGGGACTAAAGGTCCCTGCCCAACGGCTACTGCGCCAGACAGAGGTGGCAGGGACCTTTAGTCCCGGTTGGAGCCATCAACCGGGACTAAAGGTATACTTTTACTCCTGGTTGGTGGCTCCAACCGGGAGTAAAGGTCTACTCCCGGGCCGTGGCTGCGCCCGGGGTTGGAAAGTTACCTTTAGTCCCGGTTGGAGCCACCAACCGGGACTAAAGGTCCCCCATTTATATCCCGGCCGTCTCCTTCTTCCTCCCCGAGCCCGAGCTCAGCATATTTTGAAGCTCACTGCACTAGTGTTCTTGCTTCCTCCCTCCCTCCATTGTTCCTCCATCCATTATTCGATTCCTCCGTCGATTTCTTCGATTCCTCCGTCGATTCTTCAGTTGTAAAGGTTACCAATCTCATACTCTCATTTTTCACCATTGTCTTATCTCATTTTGTTCACTATATATATATATATATGGTTCTTTATTGTGGTTTTTTTTCATTTGTAAGCAATTTGAGCTCAAAATCACTTCAAGCTTGCATATTTACATGAAAGAAGGTTAAAGTAGCTAGTTGAACTTGCGGACCATGTTCATCTCGGCGAGCATGTTCTCTGCCGAGCGGTAACGGACGTCAAGGAGGAGCTTTGATTCTACGAGGGAGAGCGACAACGGTCGTGGAAGACCGTGTTCCCTTCCTCGTAGAATCAGAGCTCTTTCGTGGCCAAGTACGGTGCCGTCCGGTGGAGAAATGCTCGCTGAGATGATCACGTAAGTAAGTTCAACTAGTACGGATGGTTATTTATTCATATGTCCCGATATCGTTGCAGTAGTCTGTCAATCACCATACCCAAACATAGTATATATATAAATATAAACTTAGAAAATAGTTAGAAAATTATAGAAAATCCGTACTAGTTGAACTTGCGGACCGTGTTCATCTCGGCGAGCATGTTCTCTGCCGAGCGGTAACGAACGTCAAGGAGGAGCTTTGATTCTACGAGGGAGAGCGGCAACGGTCGTGGAAGACCGTGTTCCCTTCCTCGTAGAATTGGAGCTCTTCTGTGGCCAAGTACGGTGCCGTCCGGTGGAGAAATGCTCGCCGAGATGATCACGTAAGCAAGGTCAACTAGTACGGATGGTTATTTCTTCACACGTCCCGATATCGTCGCAGTAGTCTGTTATGTGTGTACACTCCCATTCTTCTGTTAATTTGCGGAAATATCATGTGAATTACTTACCTGCCGCAGTAAAAGACGAGAACACAATGACCATTAAAAATATCATTGTTTAGAGATCTAGATAATTTTATAGTTTCTTAATTTTATTTGTTTATAAAATGAGAAATTTATAGTGTATTAAAAAATGAGTATAGAGAGTAGATGGCAACTGCTTCCGGGTCCTCGGCCTCTCATGGGTTTCCAAAGAGACTTAGGCCGGGCCTCTCTCTCATTCCATGCGGCAAGTGTCGTGATGAGATGAAGATTGTGATGGAGTACCGAGTGAAGAAGGAGGGTCCCAACAAAGATCGTATCTTCTACAAGTGTCCGGATCGCAATGTGAGTTATTTTATCGTATTTAATGATTATGGTTAGTTTATACCTATTTTCATGATGGTTGTGATTAAAGTTCTAATTTTTTGTTTTAATTTCAGTGGGATGGCAGTGGACGATGTTTAGGCTTCTACTGGGAGGAAGAGTATGTTGAACTCGTGCAAAAATATCTTGCACAACAGGCAGATACGGCGGCTAATGAGGCAGTGATCCAGCCGAAGAAGCCCAAAGATGTTGCACAATCGGGGGATCTGTCTGTTTTAGTTGAGATTGGTTGTGAAATCCTAGTGCTACTGAAATGTATTTTAGCTTTAGTTCTTTTAGTGGTAGTTGGGATTGTCTACATTGTAGCGATGCTTTCATAAATTTGTATCTTTTGTGGTGGCACGTATGTTGTATAAATAATTAATTATGATCTAGGTTTTAATATGGTATTTATGTCATGTAATGCAGATGAGCCATCATTGGATGTATAATGTTGATCGCCGCTCCCAAGAGTTCATTGACGGCGTGCATTCTTTGTTACGTGCGGCCGAGGCAAACAAACGCGACGGTTTCATGTGCTGCCCATGTGCTATATGTAAAAATACGGTGGAATGTCCTTGCTCAAGGACTCTTCATTCACACTTGTTCTCGTCAGCTTTGAGTTGGTGTTCCCTCCTTCCTTCTTTGATATTATGACACACCTCCTAGTTCACCTAGTCAAGAAGATTTTCACTCTCGGTCCTGTGTTCCTACACAACATGTTCCCCTTAGAGAGATTCATGGGAGTCCTGAAGAAATATGTTCACAACCCTAGCATCTTGGTAAATGATGAGGACACTCCATGGTTACGACGCGATGATAACCAAGGGACATACGTAAAGAAGAAGTTTACTGCTGTGCCCACTTGATGATATAGTGATTTAATGTAGTGTGTGTTTGAGATATTATGTAATAATTGTGAATTCAGATGTTTATTATGTCGTGTTTCAAATTAAATCAATGTTTGATTTGGTGGGATTTCTCTCTCAAAAAGGTAAATTAGGATATTGAGTGATGAAAAATTAAAATATTAATGTTAAAATGATGTGAAAACAAATTTTCTGTCCAAAACCAATAGTTTTAATAATTTTAATTAAACACTACATTTTTGCATTAACGAAATAATAAATATTAGTTACATTATGTTTTATAATTGTAACAAAAAATAAAAAAGTTAGGTTATAGATTTTTCCTATGTGCAATAAAGAAAAAGAAAATCTATATTTTTAACAAAATAATTTTATGCCTTTTATTTAATTTACTATGTATTTAATAAAAACTATTGCATTTCTATTGTATTTAACAAGACTATTGCTTAAAACAAGCGGGAAACGAAACTGCAGGCCACCTTTACTCCCGGGTGGGAATCCCACCCGGGAGTAAAGGTGGGCTGCAGTTTCATGGCCCGCCAAAAAAAACCTTTTACTCCCGGTGCGTGTTACCAACCGGGAGTAAAGGTACCTTTACTCCCGGTTGGTAAGACGACCGAGAAAAAAACTTTACTCCCGGTGGTAGTGTTACTAACCGGAGTAAGGTACTTTTACTCCCGTGGGGATGGCACCGGAGTAAAGGGTTTATCTCCCTGGGGGGGATGGCACCGGAGTAAAGGGTATCTTCTATATATACCAGGGCCATCTTCTTCCTTGCGTTTTTCGCCGATTCCTCTCCCTCGCGCCCACGCCACACCGAGGACGCCACCGCCACCCTTGACCCAGTCGTCACCACCGCCCGCCTCATGGCGTCCATGTCCCCACGCCACCCACACACACCGACGACCTCGCTGCTTTGCTGCTTTTGCCCAACGCTACCAAATTACCGCTTGGTAAGTTTTGGTAAGTTAATTTCGTCATTAGCGCCCGACGACCTCGTTCTGCGATGCGATCTTGAATGTGTTTAATCATTAGCGCCGACGACCTCGCCAAATTACCGCTTGGTGTTGTAAAATGTGTACCGCCGCTACCGACGACCTCGGCTAGCGATGCGATCTTGATTGTGTTTAAATCATTAGCACCGACGACCTCATTACTGATGCGATCTTGAATGTGTTTAAATCATTAGCGCCGACGACCTCGCCAAATTACCGCTTGGTGTTGTAAAAATGTGTACCACGCTACCGACGACCTCATTTGCTTCTGCTTTTGCCGACACGACCTCGCTGCTTGGATGTGTCTTGTGTTGTAAAAATGTTAAGTTAAATCCTCATGAGTGTGCACAAGCAATTGTTGTCGGCCACTGTGCCATTCCTTAACGACAACGACAAGCGTAGTCTTCGTCATTAGCGCGCGTAACCGACGCGTGTCATCCAGCGACACCAACGAAAACGGCAAATTAAGCGTACGATGATACAGTGGCTAGTCACCATTTATCTTTAAAAATAGTTACAGATATTACGATTGATGTTTCAAGTTACCACCATAAATCGATTTATAAAGACGGTTGGTATATCACCCTGAAATCGATTTGTAGACATAGTTGGTAATAATGTGACCGGTCTCAAAAAGAAATACAGCACAATGAAGTTCATAACCCTTTCAAGTTAGATTAAGAACTTTCTATTGAAGTTGTTGAGCTAGAAGACATGTACAACCTTTACTTGATTTCAAGCTAGAAGACATAGTTGGTAATAATGTGACCGGTCTCAAATAGTAATGGTTATATTAGCAATAAGACACATATACTTACATTTCATAATGACTTATACTTACATTATCAGCATAGAATTTTCTCATATGATGAATGACTACATGGTTCACATGGTACATAGGATCACAACATCACGCACCGACACCGCCCCGGCCCGCCTCACGTCGTCGTTGTCAGCACGCCGGCCCGCCTCACGTCATCGTTGTTAGCACACTAGCCACCGCGCCGACACGTATATATATGTCATTTGTATTCATATGCATGTATATATACGTCGCGGAGCACCGCCACCCTCATTCGCCCATGCATTTCTATGTATACGGCGGAGCACCGCCGCCCTCGTTCACCCATGTGTGGCATATTGTTCGTAGATTTTACGCATGTAAGCAAAGATTTAACGTACTATATATTGGTTTTGTTTTTTGAAGCTAGATGGCCGACCCGAGAAACATGGATGAGGAGGAGTTGATGATGAATTTGATCAACACTGGCACTCAAGTTGCCGGTGATGATGGTGCTAAAAATAACGTGCAAGAGGATGCAAATGACGGAGTCGATGATTTAGCTCTTGAACAAAATGAGCAACAACATATTGGCCAAGTATATATTTTTTATTATTAGCTATATATATTATCATATGTCTTATGTGTGCTCATGACATTAAAAATAATGTTTATGTTTTGTAGCCCTCTGGATCGACATCAACAACTACAATGAAGAGTAAAAATGTTCGAGGTCCCAAAAAGCCATTGGAGGGCCGCTTCATCATCTCGGAGTTCAATGTGGATACAGGAGAACCGGGGGGGCCGAATAAAATGAAATTTGTGCACCACTGTGGTTACCTTGTACGGGACCGGCTCCCGATTAGTACCCGTGAATGGAAGAAGAAGACCAATGCTCCTCATATCAGTTTTGTGTCCGATCGTGACAAGACGTTAATTTGGAAAGATGTCTTGGTACATTTCACGCTCCAAACAGATGGTTATGATGATATAATTGATGGTGATGAATTGAAGGAGCGAGTTAGGGATTGGGCAATGAAGAAGATGGCCACCTAGTTTCAGACTTGGAAGAAACACCTATACACGACGTATGTCAAGAAGAACATAGCACCAGATTTTACCTTCCCGGGCCCGATCTCAAAGCAGAGGCCCTATTGGGATGAGTTTGTACAAGACAAGACTTCGGAAGAGGGTGTGAGTCGGTGATAAAGAACCAACGTAATGCCCAACGAAGACATACCACCATAACTTGGGATCGGTGGCTACCCGACCGCCATTAAGAAGTGGAACAAAATGGAAGCATACCTTCTTGCCAAGGGTATCGCACCGTAATCACTCGAGTGGGGAGAACGCGTGCAAAGAATTGGTTTTTCGCTCATGGGGAACACTAGACCAGAGAGGCAGGGAAGTGCGTTTATGGCGCAAAGACCGCAAGAAGCAGCAGAAAGATTGTTTTATGCTCGAGAGCTACTGCTAGTGGTGCGCTCAGCCCAACAGAGAGAAGGATGAGCCGACATATGCCATCGGGACTATTGAACATGGTGGCGAACTAGAGGCAAAGGAAGTGTCTTATGGGAGCATGGATTCCCTCGGATGCACCTTCCTCTGAAGCCACCAGAGAAAGAAGGAAGAAGAGGCACAGCTGCTCCAGAGAGGTTGGAGGAAGCGGTGTGTGAAGCACAGAGCGGGAAAAAAACCTTGAAGCGAGAATGCAGGAGGAAATCGGAAGGCAAGTGCAAATAGCAAAGAGTGCAAGCAAGGCAGCATCGAGCCGAGAATCAACATTAGCCAATCTGTTCGGTTGAAAAGCAACAAGCTTCTTCCACGAGATACCAAATCAAGGGATATAGGACTACGCTTCCACGTGGATGACGCCATCGAACCTTGTACAACGTGTGAGCTACACATTTCAAGGGGAATTCTACAATCAAGGTGGCTATCGGTCTTGTTAATCCTATCGACCAACCAAGATACCAAGGATTCATAGGAATATAATCCAAGAAGGATATGCTACCATCTCGGTAGATAAAAAGTGAAAAAGGTTTTAGTGATTTGCCTCTTGACATTCACTCGGAGGTGATGGCGAGAAGACTCTAGAAGAAGCGGAGAAGACATTCATTCTATGGCGCAAGCGCTACATTATCATTCCAGGGATGTCGGCTCCACCTCCTCCTGAACTACCTCACCATAGGTACGTGCGGATGAAAACATTACATCATTAATTTGTATTGGCTTAAATAATTAACAATCTGCTCATAATAATATGTCATTCCTTTTTTTGTAGCAGATCCTCCCCCAACCTAAATCCAATTGTTCAATCGCTAGATCATCATAGTGCTCTGTACAATGACATTGTGTTGGAAGGCGAGGCTGCATCCACACCATCTCCAAGGAGGTCTCCAACGCCGCAGCCGCCACCTCCAAGGAGGTCTCCAACGCCGCTGCCAACACCTCCAAGGAGGTCTCCAACGCCTCCCCCGCCCCCACCTAGCAAGAGGCCAACCCCTCAAACGAAGAACCAGTCCCCGCCTGCAAAGAAAGCCACCGTGAAACCAAGAGCTATTCCCAAAATAATATCTGAAGAGAAGGAAGAAGGAATTGATGCATATAAAAAAGATATGTCTAGATTCTATGACAAACTTAAAAAGAATCAAGAATCAAGGAGAAACCCAGAGAAACCGTACTTCTTCGTAGCTCCAGATATTCTAAGAAAAAGGGTGGCTTCTTACCAGCAACAACAGCGGGAATCTCGTAAGCCGTCCAAATCAACGTTATCGGACTATGACCGCACTCTCACCAAGTCAATTGAGGCGGCACAGAAAAAGAAGTGGGCAGGAAAAGGAGTTGCCCAACTCGGACAACAAGCGCACCAATTAGTCCCCCCGCTAGTTGTTGGTAATGAATATGGTTCGAATTTAGGATTAATGCATCAGGCAAACATACCTCCGGATGTCGATTTGGATCACCTTGGTGAATTTATTGATGAGACTGGTCTCGACCTTTACCAGATGTTTGGTGATGGAAACATTGAGAGTGCTTGGCGGAGAGGTTGATATTTGGAAGAAAAAATTTGTACTAGGCCGTAGTCTATACAACCCTCAAGCCTTATCTCGATCTGGGGACGCAAATGTACCCTTAAACAGTGGTACATGCAAAGGCCTACCAATGGAGACTTCTGCGTTGGTGTCGAATTAGAGACGAACATTGGTTCCGTGGGCGATGATGTTATGTATGTTGACTTTGCGTAATTTCATCAACTATGCCACCTGACCTCTCTGGACAAAGTTATCATTAGCTGCTATTGCCTGTAAGTAATAATTCTTTTGATCTATTATTAAACTCATCATATGTGTGTATATGCATATAAATTATCCTAACAAGTACTATATATATGTAGATTTACAATGACAGAGCTCAGAAAGGAAGGCTGCAATGAAATTGGTTTTGTTGATCCCCATATAATATTTAAAGACCCAATTACTCCAAAGACTAATTGGAAGTCTGAGTCAGAGAGTAACCTCATGAACTTCTTAGTGAACCAACGCCACAAGAAGGATATACTCTTTCCCTATAACTTCAAGTGAGTGTTAATAATATCGATCATCCTTAATGGCTCATATGTTGATTCTAGTTAATTAATGAGTGTTATGCGTTATATCCTATAAACACATGCAAAGATCAATCGGATATTGATGGACATCGATCCGTGAAAAGTCACTTGATAATCTATGACTCGATGAGAAAACCACAACAAGACTACCAAGATATGATAGATATTATCCAGAGGTAATTTTGGGATCTCTAGCAACTATATATACACACAAACATGATGATTAACTATATCTGATGACGTGGCAAATTTTTATTTGGGCAGCGGTGTTTGGAAAACCTTTATTGAGAAGCAACACATGGAAAAATGCAAAGCGCCACCGAATGTAATCCTTTGAAAGTAAGTCCCCTGAATCGCATCATCTTTATTAATTAAACATATAGCTTTCACCGGATCACCAGATTGGATGACAAATCTTTTTCTCGTAAAGTGGTGGGGAACAACTACTGTGGTTACTATGTTTGCAAGTTTATCAAGGTGGTCTCCCAAAAAACTCCTACAGAGAGACTCAAAGTACGTTAAAAATACACTATATATTCATTTAATTATTATTATTGATTGTGTTACTATGTCTTTATATATATATGTACATATATTAATTTATTTTCCTTTAATTCAAACCTGTAGACTCGATGGTTGGAGGAAAAGGTCATACGGCAAGACCAAATCAAAGCAATTCAAGAGTCTATAGCCAGATTTTTTAATGAGCAGGTCATCGATTCCAAGGGCGAGTTCTACTTCGACCCAACACTGCCATGGAAGCCAAGCTAGAGGATGAGAGAAAACTTGTTATATCACAACAACTGTAATGCAATCTTTTTGTAATATATGCACATGAAATAATATAATGTAAAATACACATATGCATGCATGCATGTAAATATATATATATGATGCATGCATGCATATATATATATATATATTTTCTATGCTTGAATTGTGTGATTTAATACGTTCATTGTGCTTGAACCGAAACATACTATACGCGCGTATAAATGTATAATTAGCAGCGTACAATACGACTTCGAAAACAAAAAAATGAAAAGAAAAGAAAAAAGAAAAAAACCTTTAGTCCCGGTTGGTATTACCAACCGGGACTAAAGGTGCCGGCCATCGTGGCATGTCAGGAGGCACCTTTAGTCCCGGTTGGTGTTACCCACCGGGACTAAAGGTCCTCCTTTAGTCCCGGTTCCTGACCCAGGACTAAAGGACCCCCTTTAGTCCCGGATGCTTGCTCCCGGATGGGGAACCGGGACTAGAGGGGGTTCCCTACCGGGAGTAAAGCTCGGTTCTCTACCAGTGTGCAGGACTGTGGCACAATGGGGAGTCGACCTAGGGAGACCTCGTCAACGAAGACACAATGGCGGCAATGGCTCATGGAGCCTTGTAGCGGCAGGTGTACTTCGTTGCAGAACAAGTCCGTGTGTAGTGACAAGGGCAGGGATAGAGCTTTATGTAGACCAAAGCGTGCCATGGCCCCCTTAAGCTAGATAGTTCATTAAAGAAACACTTTTCTCATGGCCATACCACGAGGCACGTTTCATTAAGATGAAGTAGAGTTTGAAAAGGTACAAGGACTCGCAAGTAATCCTAAGATTACCATGGCTGTCAAAGACACATTGAGCAGCAAGAGAAAAACAAGAAAACAAAAAGGTATGAGGACCCTCAGCCACAACACCGCAACATACTGAATTAAAGAAACACTTAATTTTATCTTAATCCACTCCAACACATACGGATTTTGATGGATACATATGCATCCAAACAAAGCCTTATAAGAGTTGATGACTTGCTAATCTAGCCTACTCTATTAGTGTCTCAAGTTTGATTTTGCCTTGCTCTCTGTTTTAGTCTAAGCTGCCACTGGAAAGGGTGATGCTCACACGGGGCTGGAGGTATAGCACGGTTGATGACGTCAGCTCGAGGCCCCCTCAGCGTGCACGATCGAATTGAACGATTCCTGCTCGATTTCGAAGGTCAAGAATTTCAGCATTGACCGGTTGCTCAACCATCATGTTACATTCCCATTACCGTCCCTTATCCATTCACCTCCCGTTGCCGTTCCTTTTTTTAAACCAAACGGCAGCTTAGTGGCCATGGGTTAGGCTGTTGCTGCTCTTGTATTCACGGTGCAGGTTCCCAACCTTAGGCCAACGGCCAACGGTGTGTGTGGGCCAAAATCTTCTTTCCTAGACCAGCGGTGGTGTGTGGGCCAAACTCTGAAGAAAGGGATTCATGAAGCGGGCTGTGGGGGGCCAAAATCAGAAGGGAAAAAAGGAAAATCAAAGAAGAGGACCATGTGGGGTGTTACCGGGCTGAAATAAAGATGTTTGTGAATTGAACCTGAGCCAAATTAGTGAATAGGATAAGATTTAACTTTTTATAGGATATATGATTCAAACTAGATGCTAATGAAATTAAATTTAAATTTGGTTCGTGTTCTGATATCATCATTGGTTCATAAATACTTTACTAAAAAAATCAAAATATACATAAATAGTTTGATAAATTTTTTAAAATGCTTTTAAACTAATAGGGCAAATGGATTCAAGATTATGCCTAGATTTTTAATCATTAATGACCTACGAAATTCAAAAGATACTTCAAATGTATACAGTGATGTTTTTTAATGTGTGGGACCACTCTTACCAGTAGTCTTTGTTTGCTGCCATGGATGACATAAGCATTCCTTTGTTGTCATAAAAACCGTCATAAATAAGACAGTGAAGTATGTTGTGGTGATTTTGGGGTTGCCCTATGACGAACCAGGGTCCTAGGGATTCCCCATAGGGGTTATTACTTGGATGGGCTCTGGGCTGGCCTACGATCTGTTGAATAAGACGAGGTGGCGTGGACTTCAAGCTATTCAAGATCTAACTTAGTCAGCTTACTAAGAAAGCTAGATTCCGTAATAGGACTAGGACTCTTCTATTGTAACCGGCTAGAATTAGATACGTGCCCTTACCCTCTCCCCTATATAAAGAGAGGTACCATGCACTCCCTTGTACACACAATCATACCAATCAATCCAACGCAAAAGATTACACGCCTACTGGACGTAAAGGCTATTACTTGATCACGAGGGCCCGAACCAATATAAATCGTTCGTCTCTTTGCGTTCACCGTTGGCTTCTGCGTACGTTGAAGCCCACCAACCATCGTCCCGAGTAACTCCGTGACGAGTTGCCGCTCATCAAACACCGACACCCTCATGACATCAAAGCAATCTTGTCATAAATGTATGTCATCTCTTGAGAAAATATCATAAACGAAAACAGAGTTGATTTACAGATTATACTATAGCCCATATATTAACATTTTGCAATGTTTACATAAATAATTTAATTGAAAAAGTCTCGAAAATGATAAAATGACCACATGTTCTATGTTTCATGCACTATATGCATCACATATCATATGTGTGCATTGTCTTTAGCGTCCATAGAAAATTTGAGCTTTCTTTTGCATGCTTTTAAATTCGATTTCCGATTAAAAATATAATTTTAAGCATGCAATTTTGTTAAGAAACTTTGATTTCACTTGACCACATATGTTGGAAAATTATGTGACAAAATACTAATTAATTTCCGGACCAATAATTTATATGATTTTTCTCAGTTTTTTAGAAACCATTTTGGGTAAACAACTTAACCGGAAACTCAAGTATACCATTCCAGAAATAATTTTATTTTATACTAGTACTAAGGGGTCGTGCTTGAAAATTATGTTTTGGATTGACAAGAAAAAAACAACTTAACAGAGAACTTAGATATAGCATTACAAGAAATTTTATAATCTCTACCTATAAAAGAATTTGTTTTAAAAATGTATAATCTATAATAGATGGCACTTGATTTTTAGTATCTACGTAAAAAGTTCTGTCTTTTGTTTTAGACTTTTCTTAATCGGCTCTAACCCCATAATAGTCATGCGAACCAACATGACATGACTCAATCACGTCATATGTAGAAACTAGAAAGTATTCACGGCAACATAACAGTCACGCCAATCAGGACGTGACTCAGTCATAGCATATAGGGTCCCTGCATATATGTAGAAAAAAAAAGTTCGCAGCGACACTAGCATAAAGCGTCGTCATGGCTCTCGGTCTCGGTGTGACGAAAAGAATTAAATATTTTTCCTGCGGATAAATAAAATAAACCAAATTCCCCACAAATGCGAACGTGCGGAGATGAGTCACACAGGATGAACTGCACTGGCTCCTCCGCGTTACAGCATTCTCAGGGATTCGACATGATTCGCTTGCATTCACAATCATGACAAATTGAATCAAAACTATATGCTAAAGGAAAAACTTATAACTTTTATCATTTACTAGATGAGTGTCCGTGTGTTGCAACGGGTGCAACATAAATTGAATGAGATGTTTGTTAGCCAAATCAAAATCAAGAATATATCAATTTAATTTTTCACGTGTATTATACCATGATAATATCTAGAAACACATTCATTATCGTAATGAATCTGAAATAAAAGATAGACTTGGAGCTTGTTGTCTGAAAGTTACGACAAACATCAATTGCCTCATAGGCTGAAAATTCATTGCTAGGCATCGAATTGAATTTATCTATGCTCTGCCTTACCCAAAATATATATACACGAATTTACAATATCCTAGCCCGCATGAGGCATGGCAACAATTCATTTTTTGGAAAAAAAAGTATTTATTGTCAACACGCAACGCGAAGGACGACGAATGAGATTTGAATCACGATCATGATCATTGCATGGTGATATTCCAATAAATTTCTTTCTCTTCCCATAATTCTCTTTCAGTTTTATTCTATTTTATTTACTTGTCTTCCGGTATCTCCACCGGACATGGATCGTATGAGTGTTTTGGTCCTACCGGGTAGATGTTGACAATCCGTATGTTTTAGTTATAGAGATAAGCTGACTGCACGCCATCTCGACATTTTCTACGAGAGCATCTCAAAAGTTTCCTAAACATCCTCCTAATCTTTATTTTTTTTAAAAATTAGAAAACCCCCCTCTCCAGCTACTCCCAAACATCTCCTAATATTTTAGCACAGGGGAAAAGCTCCCCAAAAGCGCGTAAAGTTAAGCGCAACTGAGCCGCGCGAGGATCTGCTCGCGAAAAGTTCCTGCGCCTTCGTCTCTCGGACGGCAGCGACGCCCTCCCGCAGCTCCTCATCCGTGGCTCCAGCAGGAGGACGGGGACGGCGCTCCGGCCGCGGCATGGATGCCTTTCACGATGGCGCACGGGGCAGGCTTCGTGGCGGACATCGTACTCCGTGCGGGTCGCGTGGTTGCGGATGCGGAGGCCACTGAGCGGGCCACCGGCTCACCGCCGCCGGCCGCCGGAAGGAGACAGCACAGCCAACCGTAGGTGGTGGCACCGACCGCACGACGCGGGCCATCATCCGTGCGACGTAGGAGGAGGATACTGCAGCGCCGCCTGGACGACTTGCACCGCTGCGGCGCCGCCTGCGATGACGATGGCCACGATGACGTACCTCTGCTCCCTGGCACACGCCGCCGGGGCGTCGTCCTGTGCCTGCTCGGCTCCTCCTTCGCCGTCGTGGTCGCAGTCGTCGTACTCGTAGATGTAATCCTCCTCGCCGTGCGGTCTCCTTCGCGCCGTCACTTTGCCGCAGGGTTTTTCTTCGCGCCGTATCCTGCCGCCGTGCAGAGAAGCCGTTCGTCGCCGCTTAGACTGATGGACGAACGCGCCGCGAAGGAGGCGGGCGTCCGTTGTAGCGTTGGCGTCAGGTGGCCATCGTAGCGTTTGCGACGCCGGCCATTCGAGCCATGCTGCTGCGGTCGCGGAGGGCGCGAGAGGAGTCCTCAGTCGAGCAGCAACCGACAATTTCCGGCCGTTCAGCAGCGGCGACACCGTCGGTCAGCCGAGCGTGCTGCCAATCGAATCCTTCCGTCTATACTGTATATATGTGCTGTATCTGACTGAGTTTGTACGTACGGCCGCACACCATGAACGAGCTGCCGCCGGCAGAAGCTGCAGGGAGGCGGCGGCCACGGATGTGCTACTCGTAAACCGATGTCGCTGAAATTTTTTTTGCCACGAATGTGTGGGATCAGAAATTTGTTGTTTTGGGAGTGAATTATTAGAAATTCTTGAAGATGGCCTTATTTATTCCTCTCAATACTTTTTTAAGAAGTTGAAAAATATCATGTTTTTAGAAAGAAAATATTAGGTACTCTTATAGATGCTCTTATAAGAGAAAAAAAACAACGAATCTCCCAAACACCGGACTACAGCAGCAAAGTGAACCACCAGGATGCCAAAAAAAGCAATGGCATGGGATTTACGAATGGTGCACAATTGGCTTCTCAGATCTCTTTCCTCAGTTTCGCACACCTGCCTTGTTGGCTTCATACACAATTTTATTCATGATAGCAAATTGAATTATAAGGAATTTGAAGGTTGTGATGTTGATGAGTGTCTCTACCAGAAACGCCATGTGCAACGACACAACACACAAGGAGATGAGAGTCCGAATGGAGAGAATGAGGATACGATAAATACATCTGCAATAGAATAGCTAATACTTTGGTTAGTGTGAGAAGGAGATAGCTATGTTGGCAGAAGACGTCGTTATATTAACCATATATGTTTTTGTAATAATCTAGCTTTCTATTTATATGAACCGTATGTCTACGACAAATGCAATGGATTAAAAAAGTTTTCCTTTCTAAAATGGTCATTTACATGTGAATCGATGAGCAATTAATGTTTTGTGATCAATTAGCATATCAACAATATTTCAGTCCTTTAGAGGCATTATAGACAATTCTTACTAAACCTACATTCACAACAACTTTTTGTACCTTAGCTCATAACAACTTTTCCACTGCTTAAAACTAAACTAAACAGACCCTTAGACTTCTTTGACTAGCTCCGCTTTGCTTCATAGAGCCAAAGTGTTGCTCATCACTTTTTTATTAATATAACAAAGTTCTAGCCTCTGCCATTCGATGATGCTAAACAGCTGAGAGTCAAACAAACCGTAGCCATGAGGCTCAACTCTTACAACCAAGAAAGGGAATAAAAGCGACAAAACAAGAACTGGCACACAGATGTTCAGTCCACCTGGTAGAACAACTAAGCCCTTGGGAAAGAATTAAAACTATACGCTTCAATTCGATTATGATGTTCCATCTAAACTTTTCGAAGACCGCCGTAATTGTTGTCTCCCATTTTCTGCGTCCATGCATGAAAGACGGTCCGTCCTCCTTATCACTACTGGAGGCCGCGGCTTTGCCGAGTGTTTTTACACTCGGCAAAGAGCCCGTTGCACTCGGCAAAGGCTTTGCCAAGTGTAGCAGTCGGCAAACTCCGCTCGGCAAAATTTTTTCTCGGCAAAGAGTCTTTGCCGAGTGCTTTTTATCGGGGCACTCGGCAAAATAAAAAACAATTTTGCCGAGTGCTTGGGGCGGCACTCGGCAAAATATTTTCGGCCGTTGCGCGCCGGCCGTTAACGGTTATTTTGCCGAGTGCCCGAACCAGCACTCGGCAAATTTTTTTTATTTTTTTTAAAAATTACTTTGCCGAGTGCCCTAGCCCAGGCACTTGGCAAAGTTTTTTTTATTTCTTTTAAAAAAGTATTTTGCCGAGTGCCCCTACCCGGGCACTCGGCAAAGTTTTTTTATTTTTTTTAAAAATTACTTTGCCGAGTGCCTGCCCAGGCACTCGGCAAAGTTTTTTTTTTTTTTTTTAAATAATTTCTTTTTCGAGTGTCCCTATTTAGGCATTCGGCAAAGAATTTCTGGATTTTTTTAAAAAAATACTTTGCCGAGTGCCGCGGCGAGGCACTCGGCAAAGAATTTTTTTTTTGAAAAATCTTTGCCGAGTGCCTTGCCCATGGCACTCGGCAAAGACCCCGAGAATTATATTTTTTTACATTGCATTGTAACAGACAATATATATATATATACATCAATCATCACATCTATATCACCAACATGCATTATATATCACAAGCACACGCATATTCAATAAATCCATCGAAAATACACCAAAGTTCAACATCACAAGTTTATTATTACAAGTTCAACATCCCTACTGCGGCGACGAAGACTACAGGTGTGGCCCCCTGGACAGCGGTGAAGGACCGGACTGTGGCGAAGGGTTGACGTGATCAGCCGCCGGTGACACGCTAACGGGATTGTTTGAACCCGCCGACGGAGGCTGCACAAAAGAGAAGAGATTGCATGTGTTAGACTCAAAATTGAAAATTTCGGCAGCACCTCCCCTGCACGGGGAGGTTTCCAACCTGCAAGAAACAACGGCACGAAGACCGACAATCACAACGGCACGAAGGCCGACAATCCCAACGGCACGAAGGCCGACAATCCCAACGGCATGAACGCATTAAACTTTCATACTCACAGGAGTGAAGTGTCGAACCGGAGCTGGAGCTGGCAACTGCACTTGGACACCCGATGCTTGCCCGATGGTTTGCATGATCTGATACATGTCCGCCATCTGCTTCTTCGTGGCCTCTAGCTCTGCGGTCAGGTGCGCTTGCATCTCGCTTGTCTCTGCCAGCTTGGCCTGCAGTGTTTCAATCACATGTTTCAGTATTGCAAATCTGATCAATGTGTGTAACGTTCAGTGTACGACGAGTGAAACCGGAATTACCTGAAGTTCGTCGACCCACGACAGTGTTGGAATAGGCCGTGCACGTATGGGAAGGCTTCTGGCCGTGCTCCGTGCCCTCACGTCGGAGAGAGAGGGTGCAGAGCTCGAGGAGTCGGCGCCGTCTGCAATCCACAACCGCCCGTGCTTCCTGCCTTGCCCTAGCCTCACGATCACCTCTATCTCAAGGGGCTCAGTGCTCAGATTGTGATCTGAGCCACGGAGCACCCTAACCGCCTCTGTGTAGTCTCTGACCTTAGCGTGGACGCTCGGGTCAGAGTAAGCCTAGGCAGGAGCATCCGGGTTGAAGACGACACCGGATTTCACCAGGCCCATGTGGGACACAGCCCATGCCCCAAACTCCGACACCGGCACGTCCGGGTGTGCCATCTCCTGCGAGAAAGACGGCAAGATGATTAGAAATCAGGCAAAATTGAGCGTTAGAATAGATAAATGACATCTCGTACAAGTGCCCGCTTGAATGCAGGGAGGTTGCGGCTGCCTTGGTGGTGAGTTAGAGCGGTCCTCAGTGCCCGCTTCCGCTTGCCTTGCTTGTGCTTTGCGATGTATGCCGGGTCAAGGTACCTATCCACAATCCTCGACCATGCCGATCTATGCGACATGCACCACGAGGCCGGCACCTACACATCATCAAGTGTTTGACATATAAGAAGATCAATTCTGGACCTACTAAATCTCAAAACGAATCAATATTATTCACCTACCTGAAGGTACTGCTCCTTGGTCAGCGCCACCTTTCTTGCGCCGGTTTTGTTGAGGGGCTCTTTCTTGATGGACCTGTAGTAGTCGACGTGGGCCTGGAGTCGCGCCTCATGAATCATGTCGCCGACGTACTTCTTACAGTCTCTATGTGCCGTTTGATCAGCCAGGGCCTCTTTACCTTCTTCGGCCTTGAAGTACCTCTGCATACAAACATGATGTATCCGTTCATTATTTCAATAAAAGACTTAAGCAATGGAGGAGATGTATTGAGCTATGTTGTGAGACACTTACCCAAAAGTCTACCAAAACTCGCTCCTGCTTGTTGTCCTGCTCGTCATCCGAGCCGAGCTTGTACCTGTCCCAAGACCAGGCCGGCTCCCACCTCCCCTCTTTCAAGTCCACAAGGCCGGGGAAGTGTTTCCTGCACAGACATCCTAGGACGGTAGCGGGGGTGCGTGGGGGTTCAAGAGCACCAGACAGAACTAGCCAGCCCCTGCATAAGTGACTACGAAAAATTATCAGTTTCTCTTTTGATTTTCAACGTATCATATGAAGTACTAGTGATAACATCTATAGTTACTTACCTTCTTCCCATAGGACGAAACAGTGGGCGTCGGTCAGGAAGCGGAACCGGAGGAAGGCTTGTGGGACCTCGTAGGTAGGGAGCCAACTGAGCAGAACTGTCCTCCGTCTGCTGAGTCCCCTCGTCCCCCGACGGAGTGTCTGTGGTCATGCCCGTGGCCGCCACGTGGTCCTCCAGGGTAGGAGACGGGTCCTCTGGCTGGTCGAGAGCCGGGGGAGGAGGCGGGTCCCTCCTAGGGCAACCCCGGCCCCTCCCCCTCCCCGTGCTGGGGTGACCCGGGCCTGCTCTCGCCGCTGGGGGCGAAGATGTCCCCTCGCCTCCATCAGGAGGGCGTAGCCTCTGGTACACCAAGAGCACCTGCCTCGGTGAACGGTTGCCCACCATCTTTGTTCTGTCACCTGCAATGTACAAAGAATGAACAACAAGCATTAGTACATACATGTCAAATAGTTCAAAATGAATAAACATAACAAAATTTAATAAAAACATAGTATTACATGGTTTAGGAATAATCTTAATGATTGGGGTCATAGGTCTCATCATCACTGTCAAAATTGTCCAAATGGGCAACACTATTCGAAGGTTCTGTGTCTTCTTCATTGTCTTTGCCTAAATGGAATCGCTCAAGCATTTGAATGTCCTTCGGATTTAGCACTACATCTCCAGGGTCCTCATCATTAACCGTTTCGTTGTCTACTTCTATGGCGGTCGTCACACCGGGTAAGACTATCTCAAAGCTCCCTTGTAGCCCATCTGCTTTATAGAACTCTCCATCATATGTGTTTGTGTCGAAGGTGTAATCTTCATCGTTTGGAAAAGGTAGTTTACCGTGCGAAGATACCTGGTGCACAATAGACCAACCCTTAAGATGGTCTTTGTCTTGGCACGCGTATGGCGTATGATACACCTGCATGGCCTGTTGAGCCACAATATAGACATCTTTTCCTTTATAGACAGAATCATGCCTAATCTCGACTAGCCCAAGATGAGGGGTCCGTCTCGTTCGTGCAGGATCAAACTAGTGGCACTTGAATATGACAGGAGTAAGAGGTACCCGGCCCTCATATTCAAGTTCATAGATCTCCTCAATTATTCTGTAGTATTCGACGCCATTAGTGCCCAGCGTAAAAACTTGGCTGCTGGTGGTTTTCTGACCTGGCCGAGTCTGCTCATGTCTTGACGTGTGGAAGCAATATCCGTTCACGTCATAACCGGTATATGACTTCACCCTTAACTTGAAGCCATTTGTAACCTGTCTCAACTCGTCACTCATGGATGGGTTTGCTCCTACAAGCTCAAGCATGATACATCGTTATACTATTGGAACATACGAGCTACTAAGGAATATCGACGAACGTACGACCTTTTGTTTGAACCAAGAAATGAAATGAGGCCTCCTAGCTCCCGCACCCTCTGAAAGAAGGGTATCATGTTCATGCGGGGTAGGATCCCTTGATTGATGCCACTCTTGACGAACAAATTCCCTATACCAAAGAGAATCAATGGGGTTCGATACAGAATAGTGACATCGTATTGAAACAAGTTCATTGAGAACTTAATGAATGGCGCAACCTCGACAAGGTTGGTGAAAACATATAGCGTGATTCTGCGCCACTCTTCTGGATCCAATCTCTTGGGGGTCGATCCACTTGCGCTGCCTAGTTGGCATTTGAAAAGGCTGAGGGTCGATTCAACTTCGCCAGTATTGTAACAAGGGGGTGGATTATGCTTGCTAGGAAGGTTTGGCTTGTAGTAGGATGTCGTGAAGTTTGCAACCTCCTCCCGAATGCTTGCCTCTGCAATGGAAGCCTCAATTCTGGCTTTATTTGTACATTTCTTGCGAAGAGTCTTTAGACATCGCTCGATTGGATAGCACCAATGGGCCTCCACGGCCCCCCAACCGTGCCTCGGTCGGGAGGTGCACAATCAGATGCTGCATCAGCAAGAAGAAGCCAGGTGGAAAGATCTTCTCAAGCTCACAGACCAACTTAGGTGCCATAGTTTCCAATTCTGTAATGACGGTCGAAGATAGCTCCTTGGCACAAAGCTAGCGAAAGAAGTAGCTCAACTTTGCCAGCACTAGCCAGACATGCTCAGGGACATAGCCTCTAACCATCGATGGAAGTATGCGCTCAATCCATATGTGGTAGTCATGACTCTTCATCCCGTTGACTCGCAGAGTCTCTAAGTTCACTCCCCTGCTCAGATTCGCTGCATACCCATCAGGGTACATTAAATTCTTGATCCATCGAAGTACTTCCCTCCTTTGATCAAATTTCAAGACATAGGGGGCCCTAGGCCTTCTCCACTACTTTCCTGTTGCAGGAGGCCGCATCTCTAGGTTTGGCCTATCGCACAACGTCGCCAGGTCCACTCTAGCCTTAGGGTTGTCCTTAGACTTGTCAGTGTCCATGAGCGTTGCCCAAAGTGCCTCGGCGATATTCTTTTTAGTGTGCATGACATCAATGTTATGGGGTAGTAGGAGGTCATTGAAATAGGGGAGCCTCGTCAAGTCGGACTTATGAGTCCACATATATTGCTCACCATATCCCATGAAACCACCATCTTCGTTGGGCACGAGAGCATCTATCTGAGCACGAACCTCCGCCACAGTCCTCAAGTGTGGTCTAGGGTCTGTCACTTTGACACCTTTCATAAAGCTCTTGACGTCTTCTCTGAATGGATGGTCAAGAGGGAGGAATTGACGATGTTTGTCGAACGATGAATACTTGCCACCCTTCTTCAACCATATGAACCTCACAACTTCCTTGCATATTGGGCATGGGAACTTCCCCTGAACACACCAGGCGCACATTAACCCGTACGCCAGGAAGTCGTGCAGGGAATAGTGGTACCAGACGTGCATTTTGAAGCTAGTCTTCGTAGCTCGGTCGTATGTCCACACCCCTTTGACCCAAGCATCGATCAACTCATCTATCACAGGCTCCATGAAGACACCCATATTCACTACTACACAAACTTTACTGGAGGCGGGCATTTTCGGTTTTCCGCGGTGGGCAAAGCCGTCCGCCGTGGCCTAGAGGCCACGGTAAATCGTGGCTTAACCGCGGCGGGCGGCCTTGCCCGCCGCGATTAACTGATTTACCGCGGCGGACGGTGTAACGTGCCTGCCGCGGTAAATATACTTTTACCATGGCGGGCATGTTAGGATGCCCGCTGCGGTTAATCATTTAAAAAAACAAAAAAAAACAAGGAGCCCGCCGGCGGGCCCGTTCTCGAGCCCACTGGCGAGCCCACCAGCGATGGATCCAGGCTTCCCATGGCTACCCGTTTCCCGAGCCCGCCGACGAGCCCAATCAGAGCCCAAAACCCTAGCGCCGCCGGGATCTTCGCGTCGTCATCATAGTCATCCCTAGATCCGATCGCCTCCACCTCCTCACGCCGGATCCAGTTGGCCCTGCATTGAGGGAGAGACATGGTCCCACCGTCACCAGAGATGGGTGTGACCGGCCTCCACCTCCCAGATCTGGCTCGCGGTGGCTCCCTTCACCGGATCTGAAGAAGGAAGAAGAGTGAGCAACATCAAGAGGGCAAGAGAGAGGAAGAAGGGACATTGAGCAACACCTTCACCGAGCTGGTCTGATGGATCTAAAACCCTAGCCGCAGCGCCACCTCGAGCTCCAGGCTCCGCCACCGCCGCTGCGAAGGGAGCGCGGCCCGCCACCCCACCGCGAAGGGAGAGCAGCCCGTCGCCACCACGAAGGGAGTGCGCCGCTATCGAGGAGGGCGACCCCACGCCGGAGGCGTGGTCCCCTTTCACCGCCGTGAGAGCCAGAGAGAGGTGGAGAGGGAAGGGTGAGAGGGGAGGGAGAGCGCGTCGGCGCTATCGCGAGGAGAAGGAGGAGTGCGGTGCGGGGCTGCTCGGTGGGAGGCAGAGAGAGGGTGAGGACGAGTGTAGAAACCCTAAGCTCTGGTATTTATATATGAGCCTGGTATGGGCTGCGCCTGGGCTTCGAACTGGGCCAAAAATTTATCATGGCGGGCCTTATTGGATGCCCACCACGGTAAATCGATTTACCGTGGTGGACGTCTTAAGATGTCCACCGCGAAAATAGGGTATTTTCCGTGGCGGACATCTTAAGACGCCCGCCACGGTAAATCGATTTACCGTGGTGGGCAAAAACGTCCGCCACGGTAAATAAAAAAGATCCGCCTCGGTAAATCATGGGCATTAACCGCAGCGGGCAAAAATTGTGCCCGCCACGGAGGCCATTTTGTTGACGCAACGCAAATTCGTTTCTGTAGTAGTGATTACTCCCCTGGTGTCCAGGGATTATCAACGACAGGAACATGGTATGCCGTTGAAAGGAGACGCTGGGGGGGAGATTCGGGGGGATGACGAACACGGGCCAACATGTGTATGGTGCAGCCATCATACCATATGGATTGAACCCATCTGTTGCCAGCGCGACACGTACATTACGAGCCTCCTCTGCTTTGAGAGGATGCCGCGAATTGAAGTACTTCCATGCATCAGCATCGGATGGATGTACCATCTTCTCAGGATTGTATCGTGTGTCGTTTTTGTGCCATGCCATTGGAGCCTCGGCAGGAACGGGAGGTGTCGTAGGACTCTCATGGGGATCTTAAGCTACCTCTTCTGGCCATCGCCTGAGTCTACCTCCACGTACCTGGAGGATTTACACTTCGGGCAGTACTTTGCATCCTCGTGTTCTTTCCTAAATAGGACGCACCCCTTCGGACACACATGTATCTTGTCATATGGCATCTTAAGTGCAAGAAGGAGCTTCTCTGACTCGTACAAGTTCTTTAGCATAATGTGTGTCTTCGGTAGCATATCGCTCCACACGGCCACCATATTGTCGA
Organism: Miscanthus lutarioriparius; assembly: GCA_904845875.1. NCBI lineage: Eukaryota > Viridiplantae > Streptophyta > Magnoliopsida > Poales > Poaceae > Miscanthus > Miscanthus lutarioriparius. Next base: position 86,999,573 of record CAJGYO010000003.1, on the reverse strand, counting down.
AGCCTTCTCGACTTAGGTTTAACTCGGCCTTCAACCCCATTACGCGACCAATGGCATCCAGTTGAGAAACATTAGTATGATCGTGAAGGGGTCTCTGTGCCGAGTCCAACATCACGTAGAAGGCATCTGCGGTAGCCTCCATCTCCTCCTTGTCACGTCCTTCAGCGAACTGAGCATGGTGCGTGTCATCCAGCATGTCTGCTACCCCAACATCATCATCGAAAGCCTCGAGCTGTGGTCTCACCACCTCCTCCCTGATACGATCGTCTTCACCATGGTGGATCCACCGGTGGTAGCCCGGAGTAAATCCAAACTTCACAATATGTTTACCCATGGTTAACCCATCTTTCCTTCTTCTGTTGTCACAACCGCTGCATGGACAAACCACTAGAGAATGGCCTCCAGCACTCTTGCCAAATGCATGCTGTAAGAATTCTTCGACCTTGACTATAAACAGCAAGTCATAATCATGCTCATCTCTTCGGAGCGTGTACATCCACTCACGGTCCTCCATCCTTTAACAGACGTATCAGCACATATGAGTCACCATCAATTGCATCTACGCGGTGTCCCTACTCTCTAATAGGTGAGGATAGGTTCTAATCCCACCCGCGGATCCATAGATGAGGTTAGGTTCCATGCTCTGCTCCTATCCGAGACAGAATTTTGGTAGCACCTCCATGCTGTTCTCCCGATACACGTCCTGCAAGGGAGAGTGTGAATCCAGAGAACAACAGGGGGGTGATGCTGAAACACCATCTCGGACCGGAGTGGACCATGGAAACTAACCCATCTACGCATCCGCGGGCTGTCCAAAAAACGTGGACAATCCGAAACAGAAACACTCATAGATATGCAAAGATCTGCATACCTCCAAAGATATCTCTTTCGGACGGGAGACGCCTAACTAGGCTACACCGATTTACGACGATAGACAAGCGGAAAAAGAGATGATTTATACCTAGGGTGTCGGTGAAGTCAGGCTAGCGAGGTAGTGGTGAGTCGACGCAGTGGCGAGACAACGTAGTGCAGGCAGACCCGCGATGCCAACGAAGACGACCAGGGACCTCCGGGTCACCTGCGACAGGTCCTTCTCTCCAAAAGAAGAAACACGACACTATAAGTTCAAAATTTCGGCAGCACCTCCCCTGCACGGGGAGGTTTCCAAAACCTGCAAAAAACAACGGCACGAAGGCCGATAATCACAAACGGCACGAAGGCCGATAAGCACAGCGGCACGATGGCTGACATCACAACGGCACGAAGGCCGACAAGCGGAGAAAGGGTGGAAATACCTTGCCCACGCTCGTAGGCGGTTCGGTGACGGTAGGGGCATCGACGGGATGGGCACGCGAAGAAGATGGCCGAGGCACCTCCTCCTCCCCTCCACCTTGGCTTCCTCCCCCTCTCCCCTTCTCCTCCTCCTTCCTCTCCTCCTCCTCCTTCCTTTTTCTTCTCTTTTTTCCTTCTCCTTCTTCTTCCTTTTCCTTCTCTTTCTTTCTCCTCTTTTTTCTTCCTTCTTCTTCTTCTTCTCCTCCTTCTTCTTCTTCTTCTTTTCTTCCTCCTCGTTCTTCCAAGCCGGCGGCAAGCGGGGGGAGCACGGGCGTCTTGGGGCAGCGCGTCAGGGGGAGGATGGCTGCGCGTGCCGGTGGTGGCAAACGCGCTGACGGCGGCCGCGGCAGCAATGGCGGCGGCGACGCTTATATTGAGCCGCCTGCAGCCAGGCGGCCGGGCTGGCTGGGGTGCTTTCGGGCGTGGCGCTTCGGTGGCGGGGGCTCACCCGGGTGGCCTGGGGGGAGCTGCGGCTGGCCGGGCTAAAGCGCTTCGGGCGAAGCGCGATGGGCGCGTAGCAGTGGCGGGGCTCGCTGCCAGGCGTGTAGCTGTTGGAGCAGCCGCATGACGGTGGCGCGACCGGGCTAGGGGTGCTTGGGGCGAGGCGTCTGGGCGGGGGGCACACGGGCGGGGGCTCACCCGGCGTGGTATGCCGGAGCCACGTGGCCGGGCGGCTGGCCGGGCCGGGGGTGCTTTCGAGGGAGGGAGGCGCGTGGCGGGAGGGCTCACCATGCCATGATGGAGCGGTGGTGGCGGCGTTGGCGGGCCGGGGATGCGCGGCGGGCGTCGGGACCGAGCAGAGCGGGCGGGCGAATATGGTTCTGGGGTTGGGGCGGGATTTTGGGCCGGAGGCCCATTTTCTATTGGGCCTTTGCCGAGTGCTCCAGAAAGGGGCACTCGGCATTTTTTTTATTTTTTGAAAACATATTTTGCCGAGTGTAAGCCTTGGGCACTCGACAATTTTTTTTTAATTTTTTAAAACTTATTTTGCCGAGTGCCAGCACTAGGCACTCGACAATTTTTTTTATTTTTGAAAATCAACTTTGCCGAGTGCCCCCTGGGCCGGCACTCGGCAAAGCCCACTTTGCCGAGTGTCCCCCATGGCACTCGGCAAATTTTTTTTTGTTTTGATTTTGGGCCCAAATTTTTTTCTATGGCCTATTTCAAACTCTATTTTAAAATTTGGGGCAATTTTGACTTTTTTGATATATTTCATTAGTTTATTTCGTTTCGTCGAATTTTTTGGGATATTTCAAATTTGAACTGCAGGTACATGGAATAATGGACTTTGGTCATCCAAAATTGATACTCATGATATTTAGGGTATGTTTAGGCCGTATCCCAGGAACTCACATAAAATCTCGAGCATCTCGTTGACGTAACATGTCGAGGTACTTGCCGGAAATGTGATTTTAAATTATATAAAATGCAAACGAAGTCCGAAAATCACGAAACTTGTCGAGGCGTCGTGTTATCGCATGTGGAGGCTGTGGTAAAAAATTGTGAAGGTTTCGTGCAAGTTGTGACGTCGGATGCAAAAAACGCAGACATCTCCACATGTGATGACTCCTGACATCCCACGACGTCGGATGCCACATCAGGAGTGATCACATGTGGAGATGTTTGGGTTTTTGGCATCCGACGTCACAACTTGCTCGAAACCTTCACAATTTTTTGCCACAGCCTCCAGATGCGATAACACGACGCCTCGATAAGTTTCGTGATTTTCGGACTTCGTTTGCATTTTATATAATTTAAAATCACATTTTCGGCAAGTACCTCGACATGTTACGTCAACGAGATGCTCGAGATTTCATGTGAGTTCCTGGATACGGCCTAAACATACCCTAAATATAATGAGTGTCAATTTTTGGATGACCAAAGTCCATTATTCCATGTACCTGCAGTTCAAATTTGAAATATCTCAAAAAATTCGACGAAACGAAATAAACTAATGAAATATATCAAAAAAAAGTCAAAATTGCCCCAAATTTTAAAATAGAGTTTGAAATACTGTCACAAGGCCACAGAAAAAAATTTGGGCCCAAAATCAAAAAAAAATATTTTGCCAAGTGCCATGGGGGCTGGCTTTGCCGAGTGCCGGCATAGGGGGCACTCGGCAAAGTTGATTTAAAAAAAAATTGCCGAGTGTCTGGCGCTGGCACTCGGCAAAATAAGTTTTAAAAAATTAATTTTTTTTGCCGAGTGCCCAAGACTTACACTCGGCAAAATATGTTTTTAAAAAATCAAATTTTTTTTGCCGAGTGCCTTGGTCTCTCTCTCGGCAAAATAAGTTAAAAAAAAAATTCCGAGTGCCATGGGCTGGCACTCGGCAAAATATGTTTTTGAAAATGAAAAAAAAATTGCCGAGTGCCTGGGGCTGGCACTCGGCAAAATAAGTTTTTAAAAATAAAATAAAAAAAATTGCCGAGTGCCATCCGTTAGGCACTCGGCAAAATCTGACGGCAGGTGGATGGCACTCGGCAAAATCTGACGGCAGGTGGCCGCCGTCACGGGCCGGCCACCTTTTGCCGAGTGCCGCGGCACTCGGCAAAGCCCAGCTTTGCCGAGAGCCAGGCTTTGCCGAGTGTCTGGCACTCGGCAAATCCACCTTTGCCGAGTGCTTTATTTTGCTGAGTGCGGCACTCGGCAAAATATTGCTTTGCCGAGTGCCCCAATAAAAAGCACTCGGCAAAGTCTCAGGCACTCGGCAAAGTACAGTTTTCGAGTAGTGTATGCAGTAGGGACCACTGTCGGATCCAGTATACCGTCCTGAAAATTATCTGCAAATATATATTAGACTTAGTCTTGTTAATATCCATATCATTTCTATTCAACCATATATGTTCATGACCACTTAGCTCTCTGAGCTGCGCTCGGCCAGGTGGAAGGCCGAAGTATTCCTCCCTGTATGCTTGCTTTTCGTTCAAAAGCACTTGGAACCACTGTGCACTAGACGCCCGTGTAGTTGACCTCAACGACATCTTCTAAGGTGTATTAGTAATAATAGGTTTAGTAGTTTAAAATTGGAAATCAATACGAGATCAGATTCGAAACTGAAAAGTGTAGACTATACTAATATATATTATTATTTTACTTAACACTAGATAGATCAATAAATATTAAGTTGCAAGGCAATATATCTTGCTGATGTGGACTTTTTTTTAGAAAGTACGTCAAAATTTTTTTGCCGTGATTTTTATTAGACGAAGAAAAAAAAAGGCAAGTGCAGCCCTTGCTGATATGGATTCGGGAGTGATAGTTGAATTTTGGGACGATGTAGCTCACTCAAGGGCTGTTTGGTTTAAGGAACTGGTGGTCCATTACTTTCTTACTCTTCTTCTTTTTGTTTAGTTTGTAATAATTAATAAATCTTGGTTAATTAATCAACACCTCATCTCTCACAAAGCTAGTAATTAGTTCAAATATGAGGAATATCAAAGTTCATAGATGAACTTGTCATGTTTCTAGAATGGGGTGGTTTGTGAAACATAGAACCTAGATAGAATAGAGTTTGTACACATTAAAGAACAAATCAGTTGGTTTCAACCTGATTAAAGTATTAACACACGCAGATCACGCTTTACAATATTTTGCATAATAATTCTAAATATAGTACATGCATCGTCAACGAGCTCCTTTCTTTTATCAATCAATCAATGTCGTACTGGTATTACAAACAATGCATGCCATATTGCTCTCTTCAATCTGGAGACATTATTATCTCATATCGAGCACTGTCTCTAGCAATCAATGCAAATTAAGATCAGCCATGGGAGAAAGCCAACGAGCTTCGTCGTCTCTCCACATTGTCGTGTTCCCATGGCTGGCGTTCGGCCACATGATCCCGTTCCTCGAGCTCTCCAAGCGGCTGGCGCGGCGCGGCCACGCCTTCACTTTCGTCGCCACGCCGAGGAACGCCGCCAGGCTGGGCGCCGTCCCGCCGGAGCTATCGGCGCGGGTCCGGGTCGTCACGCTTGATCTGCCGGCGGTCCAGGGACTGCCTGACGGCGCCTAGTCGACGGCCGACGTCCCGCGGGAGAAGGTCGACCTCCTCAAAACGGCCTTCGACGGCCTCGCCGCGCCATTCAAATCCCTGTTTGTCACGGACTCACGGCTAGGGGCAGCGATGACGGCGAGGCCGGCGACGAGTTTTCGAGGAAGCCAGACTCGCATGTAATAAACTGCTTCCTTCTTCCTACTTCGTAAAAAAAATACCATTTGCCAACTAAACTAAAAATCGCACCCATGTTTTTTTTCATGTGTGTGCCATGCAACTGTCAAGATCTCGTGCGCCATGTTTCTCATCTTCCCGATAGCCCTGTTGGCGTACATCTGGCCGAAGCACGAGAACGAGGCACACCCCCGCACGACGACGGAGGACTACATGGTGCAGCCGCCGTGGGTTCCCTTTCCATCCAACCTCTGCTACCGCCGCTACGAGGCCGAGGGCATCGCCCGCGGGTTCCGGCCGAACGCCTCTGGCGTGTCGGACATCGACCGCCTCCTGCGCCTGCCTCACCCGTCCTGCCGCCTCATAGTGCACCGCAGCTGCCCGGAGGCCGAGCCGCGGCTGTTCCCTCTCCTGGCAGACCTCTTCGCCAAGCCCGTCGTCCCCGCCGGCCTCCTCCTGCCCGGTGACGTCGTCGACGACGCCGCCCCGGCCCAAGACGGAGACGGTGAGTCCTTGGCGCCACTGATGCAGTGGTTGGACGAGCAGCCCCGGAGGTCCGTCGTCTACGTGGCGCTGGGGAGCGAGGCGCCCGTGACGGCGGACCAGTTTCGACTTCCGGGAGCTCGCGCACGGGCTGGAGCTCTCCGGGGCGCGCTTCCTCTGGGCTCTCTGGCCACCGAGCGAGAGCGACCACTCCGGCGCGCCGCTGCTCCCCGGCGGGTTCGAGCAGCGTGTCGCGGGGCGCGGGGTGGTGCGCGCCGGCTGGGTGCCGCAGGTGCGCGTGCTCGCGCACGGCGCTGTGGCCGCTTTCCTGACACACTGCGGCTGGGGCTCCACCGTGGAGGGCCTCTTCCGGTTCGGGCGCCCGCTGGTGATGCTGCCGTTCGTGGCCGACCAGGGCCTCATCGCCCGGGAGGTGGCGGCGCGCGGGGCCGAAGTCGATGTGCCCAGGAACGACGACGATGGGTCGTTCCGCGCGGCCGACGTCGCGGTGGCCGTGCGGCGGGTCATGATGGCGAACGAGGAGGGCGAGGCGCTCTCACGCAACGCCACGGAGCTGCAGAAGGTTGTCGGGGACAGGGTGAGGCAGGAGCAGTACGTCGATGAGCTGGTGGACTACTTGCAGCGCTACAAGTGAGATGGTTCTTCGATGGTAAACCACTGACACGTGCAGCTCTGGTGGTAACCAACCGCCTGCACTCTAAATTATAACTCGTTTTAGTTTTGTTCATCATCAGACTGTAAGTCACACGACTAAGGCCCTGCTTGATCCCATGGTTTAAATTTTTTTTCACTAAACTTCAGACCAATTTAGCTCATGTGGCTCCAAACAGGAGGTCCAAAGTGGTGTGTAAAGTTTACACCATGTCCTAAAACTTTAGACCACACAGGTGAGCTAAAGTGGTATAAAGTTGTAATCCTCATCAACTTTAGTCATCTAAACTTAAGACTTGAGAATCCAAACAAGCTCTTACAATTGAGATTGGAGGAAATATATGCTAGTTTGTCCCGTTTTGTGTTTTACACTTTTACAAGGATGTATGCAATATATGTAATATACTCAAAAGAAGGAGGGATCTACCATTTGTGTGATGAGATCGTGGGCCTGTTTGGTACATCTTGTAAACTGTTTGTGGCCTAAATTAGCTGAAATTAGAAACTAAATGAGATGCTTTCTTTTTCCAACTTTTCTCTAGAAAAGTTTCTCCCATAGCTCCTATTTTTTTAACTAAAACATAGAAATTGGATTAGACTAGCTTATTTTGAGAGTGTTTTTCCTTTATTTGTGCAAAATCTCAGGGAAGCGCTTCTCCCCATAGTTTTACCAAACAGGGCCTACAAGAGCGCATTCTATGAGCTTATAGGCATCTCCCAAACTTGTGTCATGATTTAATCTCTACCCTTTGATCCTATTCTGACGTGTGATAGTGAGGTTGGGTATCTGCTCTTATTATTATATACACAAAAGAAGAAAGAGTGATTTGTGCATATTGGGGGTCTATTTGGTTGAAGTCCTAGAAAAGTTGTCAAAACCAGGTAGCTATATTCAACCACATGCATGCAACCAAAATCTCACGTTTGAGATATTGCCTAGACCAGGCAACTTTCTAAGGTGTTATCCAAAACAAGCTAGCCCCAATATCATAAACCCCAATACCGTGCTCTAGGAAAAACCAAGAAAGGCTTATTGCTTATTATTGGCACATTTTGCTCAATACTAATCTGTTTTGACTAAAAAAGATGTCTTGTTGAGTGAGGATAGCCATAATTTTAGTGATCGGGGCCATCATCCCTCAGCAAAATGGTCATTACACTGATGTTGAGCCCACTCATGTCCCGTGATCGGGGCCATGAACCACCTCTTGGTTGCCCCTAGTATAATCATAATTTTAGTAAGGATAGCCATGATTTCTACATACCCATTTTAGATTCTGTGTGAGTAAGACCCCATTTGGATCCACCCAACTAAATATTAGCTATGTTAGCTAGGAGAAACCAGCGCGCTAATAGCTATTGTTAGTTGGATGGTAGGTAAGACATTAATTGGTTTATTAGCTGAGGATTCAAATAGGTCCTCAGCTAGTTTTAATAGCTAACTATTAGTTGCAAGGATCCAAATAGGGCCTAAGTTGTCCTTCACACCTGCATCGAGCATGCACGGGCCTTAACTTAGGCCTAATGACCTCATGTTCCTTTGACCAAGGTAAATTCATTACCTCCTGAAATCCCTCCATCCAGGGCTCTATTTGGATCCATAGAACTAACAACTAGTTGACTAATTTTTAGTCCCTAAGTATCCAAATAGGCAGACTAATTCTTAGTCCACTAGTCATGGACTAGTTGTTAGTTCACTAGTTCACTTTTAGGAGCTAATAGGACTAGTTGTTACTCCTAGTTCATCCAAACAGCCCCTAGGTGTTATTGTCTTAGAGATAGTGATGATTAAGTAATAAATTCTAACAAGCTTATTTTATAGGGACTTGAAAAACTCGCCTTTTCTAGTGAGGTTGCCTAGTTCAGCAAGGATATTCTTGTCTAGATGGCGAGCCAAATTAGCTTTCTCACATTGGCAAATTGGATTGAGTTCCTCGCAAAATTCCCCTATTGGCCCACCCATCATGTATCTGCACTTGAACCCTAAATGCCACTAAATTTATTCCCTTTCCTTACTCCCATAGCTGACACCCACTAGCAGTGGCGGTTTGCTCACCACTGGTCCGCGTGCCACTGCTACTCTGCAACTGTGATCTATCGTGTTATTTATTTGTGGTTATATGCATTTGTTATCTATGACGGATTGAATACAGTGGTGAGAGACCATGTTGAAAAGTGCCCTGGCCTCATTCCATGTGTGATGAATTACTAACACAAGATTAGAAGGTTTGATGCTTTTCTGTTTTGAGTTCATGTTCGTATGAGCTTGATTATGCTAATGGAGTAATGGCTAACTGGATGTGTTGTATTGTACTATTGTTCTAAGAGCATTTGGCCCTCTATGTGGCTTTTGGTTGGGACTAATCTGTCGGTGAGAATCATATGCAGCTATTAGATTGTAGCACCTGATTTTAAGAACAAAACCAGATACACACTATATGTGAGCCCAAGAAGTTAAATCTCACATATAGCTATAAATAAGGGTAATATCGAAAGACAATGCTCAATATATAACATACTTAGTATAAAGTATATAACCTTAGACAGCAAACAGCGGAAAGACAGCTCCAATCTTCGGATGAAGACTCCAATTCCACAGGGACAACTGGCTGGTTGATCACAAGCCTAATTCCTCCAAACTCTAGTAATCCGGTACCATCCGGGATTTTTCCAAAGTATTGAAAAGTCAAGCAAGCATAAGTACATGTCGTACTCAACAAATATAACATGGGGTTCATGAGGCTCAAAAGACTGACACTGGTTTACTGCGGTTAGCTTTTAGTGAGTCATGATTTTAGCAATTGAGTAGCATCAAATTTATCATAAGCCCACATAAACACATGATCATGTAAACATGAATAATGAATAGCATAAATAGTAATCATTAGCGAGCATCTTCATCATCAATATCATCCGTGTTCATCATCTATTCAGTAAGGGTTCCAAGGCCGCTCGTGATCGTGAGCACGGCTGATATACCAGTTTTACACTATGCAGATGTTGTACACTTTCACTGTGAGTCGTGATTTACCCTTTCGCCCGAGGTAGCTAGCCTCTTGACCCACAACCTAGGAAGGTTGACAGGGTTCACTATAAAGCCTTTCAAAGGTTCATCTAATAAGTTAGGGCCGTTAGGTTTCCCCATCAATAAGCATGAACTCCCCTCCAAGGAGTGACTGACAAAAGACTAAGAAGCCAAAATGCACTCAAATTGGTAGGCCAAGGTCATACAAGTCGGAGCCCCTCTTGCGCCATGAAAGTAACCACTGACAAGCTCAAAAAAGGTCCTCATATTTGACTTAAAGACAGAGCCATGTAGCCCTCACAGTTGTACTGTAAGTTCCGGATGACCACTTACAGATAAGTCCTTAGGGAGAGGAATCTATAGCACCATAATAATAGCCCAATGCTCGAGCCCCCTGATTCCATGTTGCTAAAATGCATCTTTTAGTGTTTATTGCATATACCATTTTTCAAGTTCCAAGATCATGGTTGCGGTTGAGCACTATCATCATACTACCCAATGCAATACCCCATAGGAATCAAGGTACACGGTAACAAAATACTAGGAAATCCTTAGTGGTAATCAAGGTAGACACATGGAGTATAAATTAAATGATTAAAGGTGTATAGGTCAACAAGGAAGATTCCATGCTATACTTGCCTTAAACTCATATCCTTCTTCAAGTTGAAACCTTCAAAGGACATCTTCTGGATCACCAACTTCTTCTATATCACCATTGCAAAGCTCACCGACTAGATAAGATCATAACGCACCACACAAACATCCATGCAATCATACACAAAGCAAACAATAGAACTAAATTAGAATAGTATACCAACCATAAAATCAAGATGAAAAGTTTGTAAAACGAATCTACGTCTCGCTACGAACACATAGGCGCGGAAAGCACTCTAATTAGAGCTATAACGAAGAAGTTGTGAATTAAACAAGATTTTCTTTAATAAAATAATAGATTAAATCTAACCTCAAATTTAAAAAATTGAAAATATATTTAACAGTAGGATGAACATGTAGATTACGCAATTACGAATCTAACGCTATTTGAACGGATCATAACGCAATTTGAACGGATCAAATCAGAGTTAAAACGAAGAAATTATGGCCTAAAGAAAATAGTGGCAAAACTGTAAATAGATGAAAGCGTATTTTGAATCTACCAGAGAGAATCTACGCTTTCCAGAAAAAGAAAACGTATTCAGGAAGTACGGCTTGCACCGTGCGTTCAAATCTACAAACATGCGGGGGGTCTTTTGCAAAACTGCCAGCCTAAACGGTATCGATGAATATCGGCCGTTGGATCGATGTGGACGACTGGAAATAGATTAGAGAGAGAGAGAGAGAGAGAGCGGACCAGCGGTGAGCTCAGGCGGTGGTACCATGGCCATGCTCACCGGCGTAACTGGATACTGGCCTACGGGTCACGACAGCACGAAGCGAGGGCACCGGAAGACAAAGAAAACGATGGCGAACTCACCACAGCGAATAAACTGCGGCGTGGAGTGGACGGAGGCGGCGCGGTGCTCGGGATGGCAGATGGTGGATGGTGGCGCTAGGGCTTCGCGGCAACTCGGCGAGGTAGCGGCTTCGGTGAGACTTGATGGAGAGGCGGCGCAGTGCGGGGAGTCAGTATTTAAGGCTGGGGAGGTGGAGTCATGGCGGCGGCGGAGTCGGGGGCGGCGGTAGTGTCCGACGCGGACACGACTAAAGGTGGTAGACGGCTCTGACGGATGGGCCCGGGTTGTCAGCGAGTGAAGGGGCGCGCCAGGCTGTCAGCGACTGCGGGCGGAGAGGAGGCGGGGCGCTGCTGGCTGGGCCGACCCAAGTGAAACTAGGCCACTACGGGGCGAGGGCCTGTGGAAGAAAGGGAAAAGGGAGCGGGAAAGGTGGGCCGCGGCTGCGGGAGAGGAAACTAGGACGGTGGGGAATGGAGCAGCGAGCTAGGCCAGTGAGGGGAGGCGGGCCAAGCCCAGGCTGATAGATGAAGGGAGTATTTTGTTTTTTCTTCTTTTCTTTTATTCCAAAGCATTTTTCAAACTCATTTTCAAAAGCAATTCAAATCATTTTAAATTTTAGACAAAGTCACACATCTCAATAATTCCAATGCACCAGCACGTATGCACAAACAAGTTGCTAAACCTTAGGATGAATTTTTAATTTAATGAAAATATTATTTTTCCTATATTTCATGAACACAAAAATACAAAATTTAAATCACTTTAACTCTATTTCAAAAAGAACAATTTTTAGGGTGTTACATAGATCCTTTGGAGAATGAATTAAACTTTGTGACTTCTCAAATTTTAACAAGAAGCGGCAATCAATTCAATGAAAGCTTTAATTGTTTTACATTTTTGAATTTTAGTATAGGAAACGTGGTACTATAAAAGGGATATGAATCTCAAACACTTAAGTAAGTTAACGTTCTCAAAGAACTAACCAAACCATAAGAGACACATTCATTGGCATGTACACTTAGGAAAATGGGTTTAACTGCTCTAGAGACGAATTAAAGAGTGTGTACTGTCTAAAAAAAAAGCGTAGCTACAGGGGGGGTGTCTAGTAGTGTACAAAGTCCAGAAGTTCCGATACTTTCTCCAAAAGTTCTAGACATCACTCTGGTTAGCCCACTCCTAGAAGTTTTTTGATGCTCAAGCATCCCTAGGTCCGTAAGTTCTAGAGGTTTCGGGAGTTCTTCAAGAACTATATAAATTAATAATGGCTCTTTAGTGGGGACTATATAAACTCGTACCTCTTCATCCTCAAGTGTTGGCTACTCATTCATCGTGACCTAACTTAAGCCAAAAGAGCTCAAGCACATTCATTGCTCTCTTCTATCAATCCTCTTTGATCCTCTAGCTAGATTTGGTAAGAAATTGTGTGAGAAGGAAAGGGGAAAGGCAGGATTAGTCAGGACTTATCCTTGAGCACTTGAGCTCTTCGCTAAGCTAGTGCAGTTCATAAGTTTGTTACTCTTAGGGCTTGCCCCTACATGGCTAGCCGTTGCCCATGAGGACATGAAGCTCCCAACTCGTGTGGTGAGCTCCGAGAGGCTTGTATCATCATAAAGCCATTTGTACATTGGTCTCATCTTTAGTTTTAGACGACCTTCCTGACATGTGGGATCGGGATCTTGGCCTTGCGTGGCACCTACGGCTCAATGCATGCACTTGTCCTTCTTGAACAATAATTCATAGCTTAGCTCTTTGATGCTGTTTGTCTGTTTTCGCGATCGTGTTTTACATATATTAGGAGCGGTTGTTTGATGTTGTTTGTCATGATGCTGGACAATGTGAAAACCTACGGCTCTATTCCTCGGTGCTATTTGTGTTGAATGCCTTTTAATTTGTTCTAAGGTTATAAATATCTAGCTATAGCTGTCGCTATACGCAGAGTCTACTATTATTGTTTGAGGTAGGTCAAGCTATTTGTGTCCATGTATAATTTAGCTGCCATAGATCGCTATAGCCTTATTTAGCTTCACTATTAGCTATTTTAGAGGCCATTTACTAAATGCCATAGCTCGAGATTTGAAACATTGATTTGTTCACGGGCAGCATGCCAGCAATATTTAGGGGGTCTGTTGTTTTGACACCCTCACCCAAACAGCGGTTTAATATCTAAGGGTATAAAAATCTGGTACGTTCCAGAGGTTTTCTTGTGCACAAGAAAATACATGTGGAATGCAATTACAGGAGCAAACAGTTATCATGCTCCCCAACAGGGCTTAGAGAAGACAAGTCTTGGTGTAGATGGACCAAATATAGGCGGCTCTGAATCTTACCAAGGTTGATGGTGAAGTGGGTGAAGATTGAGTGAGAGAGAAGTTTTCTCATTTTGTTCTGGACGGCTGAAGGGGCGGTGTAACACCCTAAAATTTGCTTATCTTGAAATAGAGGTAAAATGATTTAATTTTGTATTTTTATGCTCATGAAATTATGGGGAAGTAATAAATTTTTATTAGATTAAAATTTATCTTAAGGTAGAAATGTGTTTATTGCATTCCTGCCGGTCGCACCTTATGTTTCTATGTGCAAAATGTGTTTTTAAATACGTTTAGGAGACGAATATCTATCTCTAGGGATTTTTCAGTTTCTTTCTGAAATTTAATTCTTACATTTTTCACCTTAATCTTTATGTTCCAAGTTCCCAATAATCTTTTCATGAGCTCTAAATACTTTATTTGGGTTCATCGTGTTCCAAAGTGTCTCTAGGATTTTTTCTCAAATTTTCGGAGGTCTCAAAGTATTTTTCGTGACTTAAATATCAATTCTGGACTTTTCTAGAATTATTTTATTCATAGAATTAATTAATTCCGAAAATAAATAATATATCTCATTTTCCAACCAACTCTCAAAGCCCATGTGCAATAATCCTAATAAATCTCAAAGGCCCATGCATTTATTTACTGATGGGCTTTCAAGATTATTTTGGTCCATTAGTAAATGTGGAGGGTGCAACATCAATTAGAACCATATTGCTAGTTGATGTAGATGTGTAGAGTTTTTTTCTCTATAAATAGGAAAATTTTGCTACCGGACATGCCAAGTGACCTCTCTTTGCTAGCGGGCATGCAAAATTTGACGATTTGCTGGTGGACACTCTGGTTCCTTACAAATTTGCTGGTAGACACCGGACCGAATAAAATATTCATTTCCGGGCTTTCGAGGAGAGAGAAGCACGGGAAATGTCCTTTCTGCCCCTGGCTGTTTCTTCTACCTTGGTCTCCTTCCTCTGGCCGCGACACAGGGCCACCTCGTGAGCATGCGGCCTTGCCGTTCCCCCCGGAGGAGGCTTCCCGTCCGCTGATGGCGCACACACATGCCAGCCACATGGCGGAGCTGCTTGCTCATGGCATCAGCGAAGGCATATGGCGGAACCGCAGCTGGGCGCGCGTGCCCACGAGGCCGTCTTGGACCCGGCTGCTTCATAGCGCCGGCGAGGCCATGGCGGAGCGGGCTGTTCATGCCCCCCACGAGGCCGCAGCAGAGCTGCTGCTCTCTCTACCGGCGGCGAGCCGTGGCGGAGCGGCTGCTGCTCGCATGCTCACCATGCGAGGCCAGCAGCAGCTGCTGCTTTCATGCTCTCGGCGAGGCCATGGCGGAGCGGCTTGCTTTCGGCGTCGCGAGCTTTGGCCGCCCCCCGAGGAGGCCTCGGTCGGTACCATGGGGAACTCGAGGTCGTCGGCCCACTCCGGCTTCTGCATGGTGCCGCGCCACACGACGATGACGTCGCGGCGGCGCCCAGCAGCGCCTTCCCTTCGTCGGTGGCCACCGCGACGTAGCCGATCCAGTTGGACTCCACGCCGCGCGACACGACACGGACCGAGGATGAACGCCTCGGCGCGGCCACCGACGACGTGGCGTCAGAACCCGGTCGAAGAAGCGCGCCTGGGTGAAGCGGGATGACCCAGCGTCGGCGGCGCCGCTTCGCGCGTTGAAGGTGTCGAGGTCGCTGCGCCATCTCGCCGCACTGCGAGCACGGTGCGGCGCGAGTCAAATCCAGCCAGTCCAGCAGCCCGACCGGCCGCCGTCGCCGCCCCGCCGCCGTGGAGCTCGCGCCACGCCGCCGGGCCGTGTCGCCGAGGCCGCCGTCTTTGGGACATGTTGCCTTCTTGGTGCTTCTTCTTCCGATGATCGGCTTGCTTTCGGGCGTGCGGCGAGCCAATAGAGCGGCGAGCCGCAGCTTCGCGCTGCGTGCCCATGAGGCCATGCGGACCGGCTGCTCGCCCATGCCGGTGAGGCCGCGGCGGAACTGCTGCTCGCGTGCCTGCCCGGCGGAACTGCTGCTCGCGTGCCTACCCGCGAGGCCACGGCGGAGCTGCTGCTCGTGCGCCCGCGAGGACGCGGCGGGAGCTGCTACTCAGCGTCAGCGCGTGCGCAAAGGCCGCGATGGACGGTGTTGGTCACGCAGCGGCAGCAAAGTGCGGAGCGGGGCGGCTGCGCGTCGCCCGCGAGGCCACGGCGGCTCTTTGGAGAGTGGTCCGGCCGCCCACAGGCATTGGCGGCTCTCGCCTGAAGGTGGCCCTGTGTCGCGGCCAGAGGAAGGAGACCAAGGTAGAAGAAACAGCCAGGGGCAGAAAGGACATTTCCCGTGCTTCTCTCTCCTCGAAAGCCCGGAAATGAATATTTTATTCGGTCCGGTGTCTACCAGCAAATTTGTAAGGAACCAGAGTGTCCACCAGCAAATCGTCAAATTTTGCATGCCCGCTAGCAAAGAGGGGTCACTTGGCATGTCCGGTAGCAAAATTCCCCCTATAAATATGTGCCAACCCCTTGGGCAAAGCACACCAAAACTACCATAAGGGGAGTCCCTAGTTTGGAAAATCCCTCGTAAATTAGATTTTTCTCTTCCTTCTCTCGCGTCATCGTCGTCGCATAGTTTCTTTCTTGTAGATTCAGAATACGTTTTCTCTTTTCGAAAGCGAAAAATCCCTCTGTTAGATTCAGAATACGTTTTCTTCTTTTGAAAACGTAGTTTCTTCAGTTGGATCCAAAATGCGCTTTCATGTATTCACAGTTTTGCCACTAGTCTTATTTAAGCTGTAAAATCTTCGTTTTATCATCGTTTTCATCCATTCAAATTGCGTTAGATTCGTAATTGAGTAATCTACATGTTCATCCTACTATTAAATATATTTTTAAATTTTGAAAATCGAGGTTAGATTTAATATATTATTTTATTAAAGGAAATCTTGTTTAATTCATAACTTTTTTGTTATAGCTCCGATTAGAGTGTTTTTCGCGTCTGTGTGTTCGTAGTAACGTGTAGAACATCTTTAAAACCTTTTTTACCTGTTGTTTATTAGGTTTGGTGTATTTTTCTAATTTATTTCTATTGTTTGCTTCATGTATGATTGTATGGATTCTTGTGTGGTGCTTTATGATCATGTCTAGTCGGTGAACTTTGCGTTGGTGATATAAAAGAAGTTGGTGATTCAGAAGAAGTCCTTTGGATGTTACAATTCCATATAAGAAGGATTTAAATTTAAGGCAAATATAGTATGGGATCTTCCTTGTTGTCCTATTCACCTTAATATCATTTTAATCATATGCATCTGTCTACCTTGGCAACTATAGTAATTTTCCTAGCTATTTGATATCCTAGATTCTTTGATTCCTATGGGTTATTGCATTGGGTAGTATGATGCTAGTGCTCAAATAAAAGCCATGATCTTGTAACTTGACTAATGGATTATACAATAAACATTAAAATATGTTTTAGCAACATAGAATAGGGGCTAGAGCATTGTGCTATTTTATGGTGCTCTAGATTCCTCTCCCTAAGGACTTATCTATAAGCGAACATCCAAGACTTACAGTACGACTATGAGGGCTACATGGCTCTGGCTTTAGCTCAGTATGAGGACCTTTTTCTAGCTTGTTAGTGGTTACCTTTATGACACAAGAGGGGCTCCGACAGGTATGATCTCGCCCTACCAAGAGGGTGCACTTTGGTTTCTTGGTATTTTGTTAGTCACTCCTTGGAGGGGTGTTTATGCTTATTGATGGGGAAACCTTAGTGGCCCTAACTTGTTAGACGAACCTTTGAAAGGCTTTATAGTGACCCCAGCCGACCTTCGTTGGTAGTGGGTCAAGAGGTTGGCCGCCTTGGGAAAAGGGGTAAATCATGACTCTCAGTGAAAGTGTATAACCTCTACAGAGTGTAAAACTGGTATATCAGCCGTGCTCATGGTCATGAGTGGCCTTGGACCCTTACGGAATAGATGATCGCTAAGAATTATCTGTTTATGATATTTATTACTCATGTTTACATTGATCATGTGTTTTACTTTGGGATTAAAACAACTTGTTATTACTCTTATGCTAAAATTGTGACAATTAAAAGCTAATCGCAGTTAACCAGTGTTAGCCTTTCGAGCCTCATGAACCCCATGTTATATTTGTTGAGTACGACATGTACTTACGCTTGCTTTACTTTTTAAATCTTTGGAAAAATCCCGGATGGGTACTAGATTGCTAGTCTGGAGGAGTTAGGCTTGTGATCAACCAGTCAGTTGTCCCTGTAGAATTGGAGTCTTCACCCGAAGATCGGAGTTGACTTTCTGCTGTTTGCTGTCTAAGGTTATATCCTTTATACTAAGTACATTATATATTGAGCATTGTCTTTCGATATTATCCTTATTTGTAGCTATATGTGAGATTTGACTTGCTGGGCTCACATATGGTGTGTATCTGATTTTTTCTTAAAACTAGGTGATACAAAGTGGCATCAGAGCAATGCTGACTGTAGGATGTAAGCCTAGTAGAAACTGGCCGTTTTAAGGTTTAGAAGTTGCTACAAAAACCCTTGCTCTATGAACCTTGATATTTTTTTCTCTACTATGTCTCTACCCTTATTATTGATCTTGTCGGTGTTTCGAACAAACACCGGCTAGTAAATTTGTAATTATTGCGCGTTAGGCCCGGATGGTGCACTAAAGGACATGAGGTT
This sequence comes from Miscanthus lutarioriparius, assembly GCA_904845875.1. Lineage (NCBI taxonomy): Eukaryota > Viridiplantae > Streptophyta > Magnoliopsida > Poales > Poaceae > Miscanthus > Miscanthus lutarioriparius. The sequence continues at coordinate 86,981,436 of CAJGYO010000003.1, read as the reverse complement.
TATACTAGTTCGGGCTGAACGTCCCTACGTCCAGTCTGCTGCTGCTCGTGTTATTAGTACCGAAAAAGGTTCGTAGTAGGGGGTACAAATGGTCGAGAGAGGGACGGGTCCCAAGTCTCTGACGGAATGGTCGAAAAGGTCGCCGAGAGCTCGGTCGCTGCTCAGTCATGTGTGAAGTGTCGTGTGTGTTGAACTTATCCGTCAAGAGCTGATCCCCTTAGGGGGGCCCCTGCCCTCCCTTTTATAGACCAAGGAGGGAGCAAGGGTTACAGATGGGAGAAAAGAGAAAACCAGAGGCCAAGAAGTCCCTCCGAAGGTGTTGGGCCCTCCTTTTCCACTGAGCCAGCCCCGCTGACACGGCCAGACGGTGTCAGGGATTGGCACGTTCGCCGAATGCCTATATGCTGATGACACCATGCCCTTACCGGATCAGCATGTGTTCATGTCCCGTCCCGCCCCTCTGGGCGGCGTGTCGGACAAGGGTGTTGACCTGTAGCCCTGTGGGGAGCGAACGGCGCGGTGACTGTAAGTTCATCACTGTAGAGGGCGTGGGTCTCTTCTTAGACCGTAGTGGTTGTCGTATGTCTATGTCAGGTTCTGTGTCCAAGGGCTGAAGGCGGCGCCTACAACACTATTTGGACTTTGCCAAGCCTAGAATGGCCTAAAGCGCCTGTCCCATCGTACCCTGATGGTACTTTCCTGCAGCGGCGCAGGGCATGGCCCTTGGTACTATGTTTGACTTGAATCTCCTGTCGTACATTGTGCTCATCATTATGAAGGGGCAGGGTGTAACCGTCGGGTGAGGCAGACTTTGCCCACAGCCGTCGGGCGAGGCGGAGCCTGCCCTCGGACGTCGGGCGAGGCAGAGCCAGCCCTCGGACATCGGGTGAGGCGGAGCCTACCCTCGGACATCGAGCGAGGCAGAGCCAGCCCTTGGGGGTCGGGTAAGGTGGAGCTAGCCCTTAGCCGTCGGGCGAGGTGGAGCCTGGCCCTTGGAGGTCGGGCGAGGCGGAACCAGTCTTCCGTCGTTCGGACAAGAAACGCAGTAGCATTCCCATTTGATCAGAAGTGTCAAGGTTCGATGGTCATTAGTTCCACCTCATTAGGTACCCCGGTATTAGGTCCCCGACAGTAGCCCCCGAGCCCCCGGGTGATTCGGACAGAATCGCCTGGGGGGTGTTTTGGTTTGCCAGAGGGTGCGTGCGAGCGCACCCGATGGGTGTAGCCCCTGAGCCCCTGGGTGATTCGGGCAGAATCACGTGGGGGTGTTTCGATTCGGTTCGCTAGAGGGTGCACGCGAGCGCACCCGATGGGTGTAGCCCCCGAGCCCTCGGGTGATTTAGGCAGAATCGCCCGGGGGGTGTTTCGGTTCGGTTCGCCAGAGGGTGTGCGCGAGCTCACCCGATGGGTGTAGCCCCCGAGCCCCTAGGTGATTCGGGTAGACTCGCCTGGGGGGTGTTTCAAACTTCCTGGGTAAGGCTATGAGACTCGGTTTTTGTCAACTAGAAAGTTTTAAGGGAACCCTGGTATCCCGTTCGCTGGGATTTCATCCAGGGTCTGCCTGGTTGGAGCTCGACCGTGGAACAAGGCCCTGCTAATGCTCGCGTACCTGCGTCTTAGTCGCTCGTGGTCCTGTCCCTCGTTGGGATGGCCATCGAGATTATTGGGCTGACCCTTGGGCTTTCTGGGCCCAACAGGCCGGAGGGGAAATTTTCTGACATGTGTCCCCTCTAGGGGAAAAGAGTCTGATCCGCTTGGGAAGACGAACCATTCGGCGTGATTTTGGTGGGAAAGGATAGGGATCATTGGCATGTATCCCGCGACGTGACGCGATGGTGTGTCGTTGTAGGCTCGGAGATCGAGGCGGATGGTTGCCCTTCTCGCATCTGTCGCCCCTATAAAACCATGGGGTTCGCCCTCGGGGTTCCGTACTTCGCCTTTTCACCTTCGCATCGTCATCCTCCGCTACCAATCGCCAGAGCCTCCCGTACTCGCATCGCGGCCGCCGTCAAGCTCACACCCGCATCGCAGCCGCCGTTGAACTCGCATCCACCCCCCTCCCAATCATTTCAATGGAGTCGTGGGGCAGATCCAACATCACCCCTCAGCGCTTGGAGGGCCTCGTTCGCCATGGCCTCCTTCACCCGCTGACCGCTACCGAGGAGTGGCGGCTACCCGGTGATGAGGACGAGCCATTGCCGCTCGAAGGGTATGTCGTGTCCTTCGCTCACTTCCATGAGCGGGGATTCGCCATACCTACTCAGCCGTTCCATCAGGGGCTATTGGATTACTACCAGGTGGAGCTGTAGCACCTTACCCCCAATGGGATCCTACACATTGTGGCGTTCGTCGCCCTGTGTGAGGGGTTCTTGGGGATTGATCCCCACTTCGACCTGTGGTGGCATATCTTCGCCGTCAACCTCCTGAGGAGGTAGGTCAAGAAGCAGGAGCTGCCCACGCCAGTGGGATGCGCTGGCATTCACCTCAGCAACAACCGGGCAGATGCGTACCTGTTAATGCGTCTGTCCACCTCCAACAAGGGGTGGCATTCACAATGGTTCTATGTCAAGGATGACGCCGCCGCCCCCTTGCCAGTCTTCTCTGGGTGCGTCATCAAGGAGGCCCTAGGGTCATGGAGGTGGGGCGTCCCGGTCAAGGAGAGGAAGAACATCAATGACCTTCTCGCTGCCCTCCAAACTTTGAAGGGTAGGGGCGTGAAGGGTTTGGGGATCATCGGCGCCTACCATGCGAGGAGGGTGGCGCCGCTGATGGCACTCGTGCTTCCCCTGCACCAGATGGTGCCCGGAGTGCCGCTTGAAGGGACGGTGCTTGTCGACGAGGTGCTCCCTCTGTCTGAGGTGGCACAACGCATCAAGGAGGCGATGGAGCCTTCGAAGGACACCGCTGGCATCATCCTTGATTTTGCGTTCCCGGTGCCAGGGCATCCCCTTATGCGGCCGGAATCGGGGTTTGTTGACTTCGTAAGTTTTCTTTCTCCGTGCTCCTTTTTTTACTTGAATTTCTGACCCCTTGAAGCTGACCCTGGGGATGGCGGAACTATTCAGGGGCACTATTCTTCAAGGATAGCCCGACTCTGTTGCAGAAGGATCGGACCCTGGTGAAAGCGAACCGTATCACAGTCGAGTGGGACAAAAAGACGAGGGAGCTTAGGAAGAAGAAGCTGTTATGGAAGCGACAAGCGCGTGATTGAGGAGAGGGGACAGGCAGTGATGACGACGATGAGGTAGCCGCTGACGTGGATTGGGATGTATTGGAGGACGAGGATATGCTGATAGACGCCCACCGACCCATGCAGGGACCCTTCCTATTCCACGCGTAGGAAGCAATTCTGTGAGATCGGTGGAGGTGGGCTGAACCATCGGCCCATCCTCGGGGCCGGTGGGAGCCGGATAATCTGCTGCCCCATTCGGGGTGCCACTGGAGGATCGGTGGATGGTGGAGGTGGATCGGCCGCCGCCCCCAAGGTGCTGATGGAGGGGGGCTGCTCTGCTGCCGAGCCCCACGAGCTGATGGGGGCGGGCAGGTCTGCCGCCATGCCCAAGGCATCGACGGAGAGGAGCGGCTCCGTTGCCGCGCCCTCAGAGATAAGGGAGACGAGCCCCCCTGCTCGGGAGCATGGGGCAGGCTCAAAGCGGTCCCACCCAGACGAGTCGGGGCAGGGGTCTGGGGGTTCATACCCAAAACGTTCCCGCCACCCAAAGGCATCAGAGTAGGCCACTGATTCCCTGTTTTCCCCCTTTTTATTTTTCTGTTTCGACCTTATGCCTTTTTCCCTCTTGTAGATTCTTGCGACGGGGCCACTCTCTAGGGCTGGCACCCAAGAAGAGCCTTGCCCTTCAGGCAGGACGGATGGCGCTGCTCGACATCGCCCCTGTTTCGGGTAGGAGCGGCGCTGATGCTGCGGCCTCGTTGGCCGATCCGACGGTGCCCACGGTGGCGCCCGCACCCTCGGTGGTTGCCAAGTAGGCGGCGTCTTCTGTGGTGGGCGCGGCACCGCCTGCGGAGGTGGCTGTGACTGTGCCAAGCCATGAGTAGCTAGACGCCGCCACGGTGGTGTCCGAAGGGGCGGCGCAATCTGTGCCTCCGGTAGCCCAAGCGACGGCGCCCAACGCCGGCAGGACGGAGGAGGACATGGCCGGATTGTCCCCAACCCTAACAAGCCAGGCGTAGTCAGACACAGCCGCGGTGGCGTCCGAGGGCGCAGCGCAGTCCATGCCACCGGAGGCCCAGGTAGAGGTGACCGCGACCGCGGCAATCCCGGCGGGGCTGGATGTTGCCATGGTGGCGTCCGAGGGGGCGGTGCAATCCGCGCCACCGGCGGCCTAGGCTGTGGCACCTGAGGCAGGCCAGATGGAGGAGGACACGGTCGGAGGGTCTCCGGGCATCGTGGCAGTGGTGGAGAGGACCAGCAGGAGGTCACCCTTGGTCCTGTTGTCAGGGGGCAGCCGCTCCCCTGCGCGGGGCGAGCCGCCGCTCCAGTGGATGGCCGCTGAGGACCTAATGTCGGCTCTTTTCTCGCTTGATGATGCTGCCGAGAGCATGGAGCGGGAGAATCTTGACATCAGGTTCTTGGCTATGATGGATGCCTTGAGCCAGGCCAATGGTGTCCTGCGCGAAATCCTCATTCCTACTGGCCGGGTATCCGCTTAATCTTCTCCCTCGTTTTCTTCTTTCTTCACGTATTTTTGTATTTTTGTATTTTTGATACCGGTCCTCTTTTCAATGTCTCATTGCTCGTAGCCGGAACAAATCCCGGTTCCTCCATGAGCAAAAGGCGGAAAGGGACCGCCTTACCGAGGAGGCCCGGCTGCAAGGAGATGTGGGCGCATAGCTCACTGCCACCCAGCAGCGGGAGGCCAAGGCGCGTCGGGAAGCGGAGGAGATCCATGGGATGTTTGAGGACCTGTCGGCGAGGGTGAAGCTAGACGAGGAGGCGGCCGCTAGGATCCAAAAGGAGCAGGACGAGCTACTCTAGAAGGATGCTGAGGCCATTCAGCGGGCCATCGAGGTCCTGGCTGAGCTGGAGACAGAGAGGGATCTCAGGAGGAAGGCCAAGGAAAGGTCCACGGCCCTACAGCAGAGGGCGAACCAGGATGCCGAGGTGATCTCCCGACTGCGCGGGGAGCGGGACGAGCTACGCCGGACCAAAGAAAGACTTCGCTTGGAGCGCAGCATGGCCCGCGAGAGCGCAACGAGGCACGTTGAGAGGCAATGGCCCTCCGGGCGGATCTTGGAGACGCGGTGGCCCGAAGGCTAGAAGCCGAGGAAGTTTCTACCAGGCTAGGCACGGAACTCGCCAAGGTGCGAGGGATCCTTTGGGCCAAAAGCGATCAGTACGATCTTCTGTGTGCCGCCGTCGTGGCAGTCTGTGACGACCTACAGGTGGCGCAAGAAGAGGGGACCAGCTCCCTTCCGACTTGTGCCCCTGGTATCACGGCGTGGGTGGTCCAGCTTGAGGAGGACGCCTTTCACGCCAGGATCACCCAAGCCTTCGCAGTTGCCCGCTCTCATTATGATCGGGAGATCAACTTGGAGGTAAGGAGCCAAGGCTTCACGCCTGTCTATGAAGACCCTGAGGTGGACGAGATTGAGAAGGCGGTGACTCCCCTTACGTGGAACCTAGCGAACAGGCTGAAAGAAATGGTTCTCCCTCCGTGGAAGTAGTTAGTTGAATAAGTTTGATAAACATTTATCCGTAATACGTGAACAAGTGTTGGTACTTTTGTGTCTGAAAACGGATTTGTGACTTTGTTTGATGATTTCGTTTTGTTTGTTTGATCTTACCTTCTTCCTTTTTTGCAATGAGAAAAGATTTATGTGATCTGACCCTTCCGTTTGTTAAGACTGTAGGGCCCGAGGTGTTTAGGGGAAATTTTGATTGTGCTGGTGAGCAAAATTATCATAGTCGTCTGAGCGTGGGCTTTTTGCAGTCTTAACTATCTGTTCCCCCAAACCTTGCCGCTAGTCTCAACGCGAGGAGAAGGTCTGATGTAATGACTGTTTTGAAAAAAGAAAAGAGGTGCTCGTACCTTTATCAGCCCCCAAGTGAGATTTGACCCCCTGCAGTCGCTGGGGTCGGATGTTACATGAGACCAGAGCGAGGGTAGCGAACTTACGTTTGTATTCGCACATACCCCTTACTTAGGACTTTGGTGATCGCTGCGTGACCGTGCGGTTGGTCTTATCGCTAGTCCGGCCTTCCCCGAGCCCCCGCGCGTGGTGGGGATTCGGTCAAGGGCCGGCTCTCTTTGGGACTGTCGCCCCATCAGTAGGTTTTCACAACTGGAGGGGTTAAGGCGACGTCACTTGCCTCGATGGCTCGAGTGACGTGCTTTATGAGCTCACTAACGGGGATGTTCGGACAGAATCCGACCCCGTTTGCTTTGCGACAGGGTCGGCAAAGCCCTCGGTTGGCATTCTGTTGCTCCTTGGCCCGCCTTCCAACATATTCCCCCTCAATGGGGATTCTATGGGCTCGGCTAGAGGCTGGATTGAACTAGAAGGTTGAGATGACCCTATCCGCCTCAATGCAGGATAGGCAAAGGCCGCTAAGGCTCATTTGCATTTTCTCCCCTGGCTCTTGTTCGATGCGAGGCGGCCCTGGACCCTTCAAGGGTCAGCCTTCGAACCTTGGTCTCTCGATCTTGGATCGAGTGGCTTGAGCCCCCGAGCCCCTTAGGGTCTGATAGGGGTCGGCCGTGTTTCGTGCGTTACCCTGTCCTCGGTTTCCGCAACCGGAGGGGTTGAGTTGACGATACTTGCCTCGATGGCTCAAGTGTCGCGCTCAATGAGCTCGCTAACAGGTATGTTCGTGTGGAATTCAGATCCATCATTCGCTGACGGGGTCGGGAGAGCCCTTATGTGGCATTCCACTACTTCTTAACCTGCCTCCCGGCGGATGCCCGAGCTGTTCGTTGGGCTCAGGTGGCCCGTTGGCCTCTCCTCGACGGAGATTCTATGGGTTTGGCTCGGGGTTAGAATTGAACGAGAATGGTCGAGGTGTCCCTGTTCGCTTCTGAGTGAGGTTGGGCAAGTCCATTGGGGCTCATCTCTATTTTTCTCCCCTGGCTATGTTTGACGCGAGGCGGCCTCGAGCCCTTCGCGGGCCAGCCTTCGAACCTCGGTCGGTCGCCGCTCATATTGAATGAGGCGGCTGCCGCTTCATGACGCGACACGAAGCTTTGAGATGCAGGGATTTGCGTATGCAACATTTGGATATATGGATTTAGTGTATCACTTAATTGAAACAAAAGTGGGGGTTGGTAACATTACCTTGGTGATATGAGCGATGGGAAGCTCCTACTGGACATGTCCGTGTGGGGTTTGGGCCTAATGTTGGCGATGAGGTCGGCGTAACCTGCATAAGCATCGCTATTTTTTGTTCTCGTCTCTCGGCGGCGATCCGAGCCGCTCGATTGATTTAGGCGTCCTAATAGCTTCTCCTCGAAGGAGGTTCTACAGGGGGACCCCTCTGAACCCTTCTCGGGAAGGTGCGAGCTGAGGCTTGTGGTGCGGGGAACTATGAGTTCGATTACGCTGGTGAACAAAAACTCCATAGCCGTTGAGGCGTAGGGTTTGGTGGTTCGTCCAGTTGTATTCAAAGTTTTATACCCACACATCGCACTTCCGGTTTTAAACATAAGGAGGGGTCGGGCGAAGAGGGTGTCTAAACAAATAGACACCCTCGGCAGCCCCCGAGCAATGTCCGTGCCTCTGCTGTTGCTAGGGTCGAAGGCTCGGTAATGAAATTAACACTCAAGGTAAGTAAACAAAGGTGCTTATCTTTCAGTGGTCGTTCATTCGCAGTTTTACCTGGGCCACCCGATCGACCTAGGAGGCCCGTTGGGCTCCCCCTAGACGGGGGTTCCATCGTCGGGTTATTCCATGGTCCTGCCTGGGGAAGCGGAGATTCACCTGCATGTGGGTGTGCCCTGGTTCTCATGCTCGGGGCGGATTAGTGGCAGGCCACACCCAGGCAACGTCCTGTTTGACCAGGTGACGTCTCATCGACCAGAGCGCGTCCCGTCGGTTCCAGTGCATCCCCTTGGATTTCTGTCAGCATTGATTTCACATTTGCATTGAATAGGGGAAGGCAGAGAGTTTTTTGTCCCAACCTTTTGTCTTTCCTCAGCTGCTGAGCCCCTTCTTCAAATAGGGAGGGGGAGGGTAGTTCTCATCCCACTCCCTCGCCAGCCTCTGAGCCGCTACCTCTTCTCCTTCCTTTCCACTGAATGCAGCGGTTCCTAAGTAAGAGAGGGTAATGCCAGGGAGAGAAGAACTCACAGATCCGCTCGTGAATCTAGAGCGTGATGTCGAGCTGGAGGTCATCCAACATAGATGAGATAGTGTGGGCCGCCTTTGCTGAGGAGGGGCCACTGCTGCCGAAGGAGGGGCACTGGAGGGTGCCAAGCATCGTCGGCTTTGCCATTGTTCGTTGTGGCCTTCCTTTGGCGGGAGGCGCCCCCCGCCCAGATGCCGTTGTCGGGGTTGCGGCTAATGATGATGGCGTAGTCCCTGGACGTCCCGGCGGAGGCGCCATTGTCAGGGTTGTGGCTGATGACGATGGCATAGTCCCTGGACGCCCCGGCAGAGGCGTCGTTGTTAGGGTTGCGGCGGATGATGATGGCGCAGTCCCTAGACGCCCTGGCGGAGGGCACCACAGTCGCCAGCATGGTGTTCGACATTGCAGATGATGGCGCCTTCGAGGATCCCGTGGAGCGGTAGGACATCGCCGATGGAGAGCGTGGCGCGATGACCGCAACAGTACCCATAGTAGGGCTTATCAGAAATTGTACTTGAATAAGTTTGTGGGAGAGCCCCCGAGTGAACAGTCCTTTGTATTTATGAGTACATAAATCCTTTTCATGATGAAATCACTTTGTAAGTAGTGAATTTGTGCAAAAATGAACGAATTTTCATCTTTTGTAATGGCAAATAGCTTTTCAGCTTCCTCTTTTTGTAGAAGAGGTTTTGGTGCCTTCCAACCCTTCCCATGGCTCATGTTGTAAAAGCTAGGAGTGCGGGTGAGTCAATTCTGATCACGCTGGTGAGCAAGGAGGCTGTAGCCACTAGGGTGTGGGTTTCCCACAGTCCTACCAGTTGTACTCAGACTTTGTTCCCAAGATTCTAGCCCTTAGGACTTGCCATGAGAAAAAGGGGGAATACTTAGAGAATGTTTGCAAAGGTGACACAGAGAGTGTTTTGTCAGATAAATGTACTTGTATCAACCCCCGAGTGAGGTCTGACCCCCTGCAACTTGCAGGGGTCGGATGTCACTAAGACCGGGGATTTCTAAAGGAAAAAACTGATAATAAAAGTATGTGTTTATTTAAGGGTAAAAATGACGTAGCTGCTTAATGTTCTAGGTATTGGTGAAGACCTCGCCATTGATGGTTTTCAACTTGTAGGCGCCTCGCCGGAGTACTTCTGCGACGACGTACGGCCCCTCCCAGGGTGGGGAGAGCTTGTGGTGATCTTTGTTGCTCTGCACGAGGCGGAGAACAAGGTCCCCGACGTTGAAGGCTCGGTCCCGCACCCATCGGCCATGGTACCGTCGCAATGCCTGCTGGTACTTGGCTGAATGGAGGAGGGCGATGTCGCGGGCTTCGTCTAGTTGGTCCATGGCGTCTTGGTGGGATGCCTTGGCTCCCTGTTTATCGTATGCTCTAATTCTTGGCGCTCCATAGTCGAGGTCCGTCGGGAGGACGGCCTCAGAATCGTAGACCATGAAGAAAGGTATATAGCCGGTGGCCCGGCTGGGAGTTGTCCTCAGACTCCACAGCACTGCAGGGAGCTCGGCGACCCAGCGTGCGCCAAATTTGTTCAACCGGCTGAAGATCCTGGGCTTGAGGCCCCATAGGAGCATGCCATTTGCGCGCTCGACCTACTCGTTCGTCCGGGGGTGTGCGACGGCCGCCCAATCGACTCGGATGTGCTGTTCATCACAGAATCGAATGAATTTCTTGCCGATGAACTGCGTGTCATTGTCTATGATGATGGAGTTTGGTACTCTGAAGGGATGGATGATGTCAAGGAAGAACAACACAACTTGCTCGGACTTGATTGCGGAGATCGGCCGAGCTTTGATCCATTTTGTGAACTTGTCTACGGTGACAAGCAGGTGGGTGTAGCCCCTGGGCGCCTTTTTGAGAGGCCCAACCAGGTCGAGCCCCCAGACCGTGAAGGGCCACATGATTGGGATCATCTGGAGTGCCAAGGCCGGGAGGTGAATCTACCGAGCGTAGTACTGACACCCTTCGCAGATGCGTACGATTTGCTCGGCGTAGGCTACTGCAGTGGGCCAGTAGAAGCCCTGTCGGAACGTGTTCCCAACCAAGGCTCTCAGCGCGGCGTGGTGACCGCAACCCCCACCGTGGATGTCGCTTAGCAGAAGTCTTCCCTGTTTGACAGGGATATAGAGCTGTAGGATCCTAGTGTGGCTCCGTTTGTAGAGTTCTCCCTCTACAAGAACAAAGGATTTGGCACGACGAGCGAGCCATCGAGCCTCCGTCTTGTCCATCGGTAGTGTGTCATGGAGGAGGTAGTCGAGGTAGAGTGTTCTCTAGTCGTCCCGCTCTGACATCGGGACATCGTCATCCCACTCTGACCCTTTATAGCGCACCGAGGGTTTGTGTTGGTCGCTGGCGAAGACGCTCGTTGGCACCGGTTCTCGACCGGATGCCACCTTCGCGAGTGCGTCGGCCGCCTCGTTGAGGCACCTTAGGATGTGATTAAGTTTGAGGCCGTCGAACTTGTCCTCCAGCCGTCGGACTTCTTGGCAATACGTAGCCATCTTGGCGTCGTGGCAGCTTGACTCCTTCATGACTTGGTTAACGACCAGCTGTGAGTCACCCTAAATGTCGAGGTGTTGGATGCCCAACTCGATGGCGATGCGCAGGCCGTTGACGAGTGCTTCGTATTCGGCCACATTATTTGATGAGGGGAAATGGAGCCGAACCATGTACCTCATGTGGACCCCGAGGGGCGATACAAAGACCAGCCCCACGCCGGCGCCATTCTTCATCAGCGATCCGTCGAAGTACATCGTCCAGTACTCTTGATCGATGACCATCGGTGGCATCTAGACCTCGGTCCATTCCACGATGAAGTCAGCCAACACCTAGGACTTGATCGCCGTTCGGGTGGCATACGCGATGCCTTGATCCATCAGCTCGAGTGCCCACTTTGCGGTTCTTCCTGTGGCATCCTGGCTATGGATGACCTCGCCGAGGGGGAATGACGTCACGACTGTCACATGGTGTGACTCAAAGTAATGGCGTAGCTTCCTCTTGGTGATGAGGATGGCGTATAGGAGCTTCTAGATTTGGGAGTAGCGGGTTTTGGAGTCAGATAGTACCTTGCTAATGAAGTACATGGGGCGCTACACCAAGAGGGCGTGTCCCTCTTCTCCCCGCTCTACTACCAGGGTGGCGCTGACCTCTTGTGTGGTGGCCGCTATGTATAGCAGGAGGGATTCTCCGTCGCTTGGAGGAACTAGGACCGGGGGCTTTGTTAGAAGTAGTTTGACCATGTCAAGCGCCTCCTAGGCCTCGGTTGTCCACTCGAAGCGGTCGGCCTTCTTCAGGAGTCAATAAAGCGCTCGGAGATGATGAAGCCGAGCAGCATGCCCCTTGGGACCCCGAAAATACACTTCTCGAGATTGAGTTTGATGCCATTTGGCTAGAGTTTCGCAAAGGTTTGCTCAAGATCGGCGACAAGGTGGCTAGCCCATTTGGACTTAACTACGATGTCATCAATATAGGCCTCAATGGTCCGCTCGATGAGGTCCCCAAAGCAGTTGAGCATACAACGCTGGTAAGTAGCCCCAGCATTCTTCAGACCAAATGGCATTGAGATGTAGCAGAACGATCCGAAGGGGGTGATAAAAGACGTCACGAGCTGGTCGGACTCTCTCATCGTGATTTGGTGGTAGCCGGAGTACGCTTCAAGGAAGCAGAGGGTTTCGCACCCTGAGGTAGAATCAACTATTTGGTCTATGCGTGGTAAAGGAAATGGGTCCTTTGGGCACACCTTGTTGAGACCCGTGTAGTCGGCACACATCCTCCATTTCCTGCTCTTCTTTCATACAAGAACGGGATTTGCTAACCACTCTAGGTGGTATACTTCCCTGATGAATCCGGCGGCCAACAGTTTTGCTATCTCTTCACCGATGGCCCTACGCTTTTCCTCGTCGAAGCGGCATAGGCGTTGCTTCACTGGCTTGGAGCCTGGGTGGATTTTCAAGGTATGCTCACGACCTCCCTCGGGATGCCTGGCATATCCAAGGGTTTCCACGCAAAGATGTCTTTGTTGCCGTAGAGGAAGTTGATGAGTGCGCTTTCCTATTCGGAGGAGAGTGTGGTACCAATGCGTACCATTTTACCCTCAGAGCTGCTAGGATCTATGAGGACCTCCTTGGAGCCCTCTGCCGATTCGAACGACCCGATTGATTTCTTCGCGTTGGGCGCCTCTTTGGCGACCTCCTCCTTGAGGGTGGCGAGTTCCCCGGAGGTGACAATTGCTGTGGCGTGGCCACAGCACTCGACCTCGCACTCGTAGGCCCGCTGGAAGGAGGTGCCGATGGTGATGGCCCCATGGGGGCACGACATCTTCAGCTTGAGGTATGTGTAGTTGGGGACACGGCCATGAACTTCGCGTAGCATGGTCATCCCAAGATGGCATGGAAGGTTCCAGGGAACCCAACTACCTCGAAGGTGAGGGTCTCAGTCCTGTAATTGAACTGATCCCCAAAGGTGATGGGCAGATTGATCTATCCCAGTGGCATGGCCTGTTTCCCGGGCACAATGCCATGAAAAGGTGCTCGGGTTGGGCAGAGGTTCGTCCGGTCGACGCCCATCTCGTCGAGCGTCTTGGCGTACATGATGTTGAGGCCGCTGCCTCCATCCATTAGTACTTTGGTGAGCTGCTTTGGGTCGACGATCGGGTCGACAACAAGCGGATACCTCCCTGGGTGTGGGACGGTATCCAGATGGTCGGTCCGGTCGAAGGTTATGGCGGACTCCGACCACCGGAGGATGGGAGGTGTGGCCGGTTGGGCCATGTAGACCTCGCGGCGTGTGACCTTCTGACAACATTTGGAGTCATAGGCCGCCGACCCTCCAAAGATCATAAGGCAGCCATTCAGATAGGAAAGCCATTGTCCTTCTCCTCGGCGTCGTCCGCAGCGGGGGCAGGTTCCTTCCCTTGCTCCCCTTTGTTGGCACTTCCGGCCAAGAACTTCCGCATAAGGCCGCAGTCCTTGAGTAGATGTTTTATGGGAAAGGCGTGGTTCGGGCACAACCCTTTGAGCATTTTTTTGAAGGGATTCAGAGCGCCCTCCATGGGCTTCTAACTACCCTTGCGGTTAGCAGTAGCCACCAGCGAGTCCTCAAGGCCATTGCTTCTTATTCTTCCTTTTGGTGGAACAATTAGAGGTGCCTTCGCCGGTACCCTCATCCCGCCTTGCCTTGCCTTCGAGGCGATCGAAGATCGCTCCGACCGCCTCTTTGCCTGAGGCGTGGCTAGTGGCGATGTCCAGGAGTTCCTTAGTGGTTCGCGGGCCCTTGTGTCCTAGCTTATAAACCAGGGATTCGCAGGTCGTCTCAGACAGGAAGGCTCCTATCACGTCGGCGTCGGCGACGTTAGGGAGCTCGTTGCACTGCCAGGAGAAGCGCCGGATGTACCTACGGAGGGTCTCACCAGCCTTTTGACGGTAGTTCTTGAGGTCCCATGGGTTCCTTGGGCATTTGTACATGCCCTGGAAGTTCCCCACATAGATCTCTTTTAGATCCGCCCTACTCTGGATTGCGTTGGACGGCAGGTGTTCCAACCATGACCGGGCCGAATCGGCCAAGAACAATGGAACGTTGTGGATAATGAAGTCATCATTATCCGCACCACTGGCCTGACAGGTGAGCCAACAGTCGTCAAGCCAAAGTCCGGGGTTTGTCTCCCCAGAGTATTTAGGGATGTTGGTAGGTGGTCGATACCTTGGTGGGAATGCAGCGTTGAGGATGTGTCGGCCGAAGGCCTGAGGGCCTGGTAGGCCGAGGCTCAGGCTCCGGTCCTCACCACTGTCGTAGCATCCGCCGCGTCGAGGATGATAGCCGTGGTGGGCTCCTTCCCTCGGATCGCTATGGGTGCGCCTATGGGCGTTGAGGGTGCTACATGCATTGCGGTTGTGACCGAGACATTGATGTACCGGGATTGCAGCGCGCTGCCTGCCGCCTTGCACCGCTTGGTGGACCGATGCGTCCCTAGCATGGCACACTGAGGGGGTATGTTGGCTGTCATTGGGCTCATGTCACTGAGACAGCGAGCTCTCCGCCTGTTGCGCTGCCGCACGCTCAAGTAGCATGCGAATCTCGAGGTGGACCCGATGATCCTCGGGCATCACGGCCTCTGGAAGGCCATGAAGTAGGGCCATTGGGGCGGCGATGTTCTGGCTTGCCCGGATGAAGTAAGGAAGGGTTTCACCATCGGTGATGATCCTTCGGTTTACGTCGCGGGCCACGACGCGTGCGTGCCCACCATCTCCGTGGCGCTTGATCTCCTCGTCGACCTCCACGTACTACCGAACAAGCTGTTGTCCGACTTTGTCTATTTCCTGCTTTTGGGTCCTTAGCTGCTCCACCCCTACATGAGGTGGGGCCACTGCTCTCCCTTCGGTTCCATCGCCGAGGTTGCCTGCCGGGGTGACCTCCTTCTCGGAGGCACTTTCGACGTGTCCCTCGGAGGTTTCCGCCATGAAGCATTCCCGGGAGGGATGATGGCACCCCCTGCCGGAGTCAGAGCCAGAGTTCGACCCCGGACCCTCCATGAGGAGGTTGTGGAGGGATTCTATGACGCTTTCGATCATCCCCACAAACTCATTGTTCATGGGGGACGGGATCGCGAGCTGGGCCACAAGGTGGCTTACGGTCGCCGCGGCGTTGCAGAGACCGAACAGAAACACCATCGAGGCATGCCATGTGGAGCATTCCGGAGAGAGGGTGAGGTAGCATAGGGCCTCCCTGGACAGGCTGGGGTTCAAGGGAGACGTCGGGCAGGCACTCAATCCTCCGGTAGCCGGAGCCAATGGAAGAGAGGGATTGGATGGTGAGACGGGCCAACACCAACTCTCCTCCCATCATGACGATGAAGTCTAGGTCACCAGAACACAAGTGTGCGCCTAGGACCCAGCTGATTGTGTGGTTAGCCATCCGAGGCCTGATTTGGAACACGCAAAGGCCCCTACGTGGTGCGCCAACTGTCGGTGTTTCGAGCAAACACCGGCTAGTAAATTTGTAATTGTTGCGCGTTAGGCCCAGATGGTGCACTAAAGGACATGAGGTTTATCTTGGTTCAGGCCGAACGTCCCTACGTTCAATCTGCTGTTGTTCGTGTTATTAGTACCAGAAAAGGTTCATAGTAGGGGGTACAAACGGTCGAGAGAGGGATGGGTCCCAAGTCTCTGATGGAATGGTCAAAAAGGTCACCGAGAGCTCGGTCGCTGCTCAGCTGTGTGTGAAGTGTCGTGTGTGTTGAACTTATCCATCAAGAGTTGATCCACTTAGTGGGGGCCCTGCCCTCCCTTTTATAGACCAAGGGGGAGCAGGGGTTACAGATGGAAGAAAAGAGAAAAACCAGAGGCCAAGAAGGCCCTCCGAAGGTGTTGGGCCCTCCTTTTCCGTTGAGCCAGCCCCGCTAACACGGCTAGATGGTGTCAGGGATTGGCATGTTCGCCGAACACCTATGTGCTGACGACGCCATGCCCTTACCGGATCAACAAGTGGTCATGTCTCGTCCAGCCCCTCTAGGCCACATGTCGGACAAGGGTGTTGACCTGTAGCCCTATGGGGAGCAGATAGCGCGGTGACTGTACGTTTGTCACTATAGAGGGCGCGGGTCTCTTCTTGGACCATAGTGGTTGTCGTATGTCTATGTCAGGTTCCGTGTCTGAGGGCTGAAGGCGGTGCCTATAACACTATTCGAACTCTACCATGCCCGGAATGGCCTAAAGCGCCCGTCCTATCGTACCCTAATGGTACTTTCCTACAGCGGCGCAGGGCATAGCCCTTGGTACTGTGTTTGACTTGAATATCCTGTCGTAGCTTGTGGTCATCATTATGAAGGGGTTGGGTGTAATCATCGAGTGAGGCGGACTCTGCCCTCAGCCGTCGGGCGAGGCGGAGCCTACCCTCGGATGTCGGGCGAGGTGGAGCCAGCCCTCGGGGGTCAGGCGAGGCGGAGCCAGCCCTTAGCCATCGGGCGAGGCGGACCCTAGCCCTCGGAGGTTGAGCGAGGCGGAACCAGTCTTTCATCGTTTGAACAAGAAACGCAGTAGCATTCCCATCTGATCAGAAGTGTCAATGTTCGATGATCATTAGTTCCACCTCATTAGGTACCCCGATATTAGGTCCCCGACACATCTCTTCCTTGGTGCTTATTTTAAAGTCTTTGTTCTCATCTTCACTCCTTGATTTGATATGCTTTTAGAATTGTTCCTCACCACCTTCTTGCGTAATCTGAAGATGAGTCTTAGGATTGTTACCCCTAGTACAATGAGGACGATAGTATCGCAAGTTGAGTCAATGATTAAATTGTGCACCTTTATTGTTTTGTTGAATTGTCATTATGGTTATGATTGTTTTGAATCTTTGTAATGATTGCAATAATCTTGTTGGCTGTTCCCATAATTTCATTTAGTTTATAGGCCTAAGGTATAAGGATTAATGAAATAAATAGTCGGGTTTTGGTTCTCTCCTTTTTTCTCTATCGTGCCTTCGGAGCAACCTATCTTTATCAGTTTATATCTCTATCTTTGGACTACCAAAAATCATGACAAAATTCTGGATGACATTATACTTCAATATGTTTCTTTGACCACAAAGAATCACCTTGATAGCTATGTTGGTTATGGAGTTATCAAAATCACAAGATGATACATCGATTCTGTCTAAAGCTTGGAATAGTTTCTGTTGTGCACTACTTTTGACTACATGAACTGCAGAATTTGGAAAAGTATTCTATAAGGAAATTGTGGAGAGTTTGATAAGCTTTCCAACAATATAAACTATAGCTCTATTGGATTAACAGAATAAGAGTTACAGCTGTTTTACTGCGCTATTGTTTTTCTGCTCGCGAGGAATTTTAGATTTCTTGTTCTTGCTCATACACGAGAGTATCATTGCGATGTCAAAATGTCTTGATACTAATTAGCTCATCTGGAGGGAGGTGCAAGCTGCCCTTTTGGTGTCCCCTAGCTGATCTTTTCTTAAGGGGGTAACCAAGTTGAAGAATTTGCAAGATGAAGTATCATATGTTCTAGTTTGCGCAGCGGAAGCGTGGTGGGCCCATAACCCACAGGTCCTAGGATCGAAACCTTTGGAGGAATAAATACCTTTGGAGGAGATCAATAAGATAGACAATCACGCTTATGCCAACTATCTAACTAAGAAGGGCCTGAATGCTCAAGGTGCCATATGAAGTTCAGTTATGCTCTCTAGCTCTCACTTGGAAGAATCGGTTAATCTAATAAGAAAGGTGGTACCCAGAAGATGTATATCAGTTTAGGGTTTCATCATCCAGAGTAAGTATCCTTTGCTCGGTTGATAAGTTATTGGATCATCTATGAGGAATGGATGCATTCGTCAATATGGCTCTGCAATTCGAGCTATCCTCAGCTGGGAGTCCAATCTACAATATACCTAGGACAAGTAGGCGTTGATGACATAGGAATGAGATATATGATAACTACAGATGGTTCTATATAGTCTCAGGAAATTCCAATGATATACTAAGCATGACAAGAAGGTTTGGATTGAAGAAAGTTAATGATGTGATAGCAACCCACTCAAAGATGTGAGAGAAATTCAGTCTTTAATAATGAGGTTTGATTAGATGTTCAAGGGAAGTTTATCTAAGACCATCAAGATATTGATAGTGTTACTGGAGAAGGTTTTAAGTTCGAACTAAGAGACCTCAGCTAAGTATTTGAAGGAGTAAAAAAGGAGAAGGTTGGAGTAAAACCTATGTATTAGCTTTGTCAGATCAGGACAAGAGCTTTATATCCATTATAATGCACCCTATCAAAGGTGTGGGATGTGTCCTTATGCAAGAAGAAAAAAATAGAGGCTTATGCAAGAAAGCATGAGATGGAACATCTGAAGTATGATTTGGAGTCATCCATTGTGAAGCATGGAGGTACTATCTACTTAGGCATAAAAGTGAGATCTAGGAGGATCACAAGAATCTACAGGACATCTTTACTAAGTTGGTCTTGAGCTTGTGTTATCCTCGTTGGAATGAAATTGATTATGACTTGGAAAAGTGATATCTCTTCGAGGAGCAAAGTCATGGCCGATGCCCTTAGCAATGGAGAATTGTGCTAAGAAGGTTCGGGTGACACCAAGAACTAAGAATTGCATTCCAAGTTCGAGCACATTAGCCAAAATCATTAATATTTTGAAGATTGGTGGTAGATTCTCTTTCTGACCAACAAAGTGAAAGGCTCCGTTAGAACATGAACATATGAAAAAAGAGGTCTAATAAGTATGGACTAAAAAGAAAAAAATGGCCTAGTGATTGAAGTTACCTGGGCATGGTCTGGAGAATCTATCAGAATCTTGGAATCAGTTGGGCAAGTTACTTGAGTAAGATTAATAGGTATGCAACGTAGAGTGGAATTCTTATCAAGACGATGGAACTATACGAGGAAGTAAAGAAGAATCCAAAGATGGAGTATACCTATCTCCTAGTCGACGTCTTCCGAATCTTGGGGACGAGATTCATCTTGAGGGGGTAGAATTGTAACACCCTAAAATTTGCTTCTCTTGAAATAGAGCTAAAATGATTTAATTTTGTATTTTTATGCTTATGAAAACATGGGAAAGTAATAAATTTTCATTAGATTAAAATTTATCTTAAGGTAGAAATGTGTTTGTTGCATTCATGGCGGTCTCACCTTGTGTTTCTATGTGTAAAATGTGTTTTTTAAATACGTTTAGGAGACGAATATCTATCTCTAGGAATTTTCTAGCATCTTTCTAGAATTTAATTCATACCTCCTTCATCTTAATCTTTATGTTCTAAGTTCCCAACAATCTTTTCATGAGCTCTAAATACTTTATTTGGGTTCATCATGTTTCAAAGTTTCTCTGAGAAATTTCCCCAAATTTTCGGA
The DNA here is from genome assembly GCA_904845875.1 of Miscanthus lutarioriparius. Taxonomy (NCBI): domain Eukaryota; kingdom Viridiplantae; phylum Streptophyta; class Magnoliopsida; order Poales; family Poaceae; genus Miscanthus; species Miscanthus lutarioriparius. Next base: position 86,962,253 of record CAJGYO010000003.1, on the reverse strand, counting down.
GGCCTCGGAGTATTTTTCGTAGCTTAAATATCAATTCTGGATTTTTCTAGAATTATTTTATTCGTGGAATTAATTAATTCCGAAAATAAATAATATATATCATTTTCCAACCAACTCTCAAAGCCCATGTGCAATAATCCTAATAAATCTCAAAGGCCCATGCATTTATTTACTAATGGGCTTTAATGATTATTTAGGTCCATTAGTAAATGTGGAGGGTGCAATATCAATTAGTACCATATTGCTAGTTGTTGATGCAAAAGTGGATCTGCAAACACAAAGGGCTAATACCCGAATCGATATCCAAAGCGTGCCAGTCGATTTGACCTGTTAATCGACAAGGATGAAGATACGAGCACTTTGGTCCTGACAACAGCGATACGCCCGGAAGTCACGGCCAAGAGGTAGTCACGCGGAACTCGAGAATCGCCGAAGGTCGCACTGAAGCGATGCAACTCGCCGAATCAATGAGAACTCGTAAAAAGAAAAAATATGCAAATTGACGAAGTCACCGAAAAGTAAGTAGATGCAAATAGGAGTAAAAATTGGTTTTGATATTGATTGATCTCTATTACATTGCCTCTCAATCTATATTTATACCCTGATCTAAAGAGACATAACCAAATACGACTAGGACACCAAGTCCATATCTAAGGAAACACGTGACTCTTACATGAATCATACTCTAACAAATATAGAAAAGGAAATCAACTCCTATCTATTTCCCTGTCCGCGTTCAATCTTGTCAGAAGCACCAACAACGGTACGGTCCTTAATCGGCTCAGACGGAATCACATGAGTCATCCTACGCATAGACTCCGCCTGGCCTCGATTTTCTTTTACCCCATGGTTCTGTTCCACGATAGCAAATATAGCCAACCGTGCTCTGGTATCCACCTATATCTCGCAGGTGATAGGACATCACATGACTTCTACCGGTCTAAGCATGGCTAAGCATATGTTCGATCCTGGACCTATACCGGTTAAAGGTGTAATATCTGGACAAGGAATTTATATGCATCAAGTGGTTCCATTCAACTCTTATAACCTAATGCATCAATCATAAGTACTTAAGTAATCATTTGTAAAATACTGGGAGACTTAGAATGCTGCGGGGTTTGCCTTTCAGAAAAGAAGTAGGGCGGTGATCAGGACACTCCAGAAAGCTCTTCAGGATTCTGCTCCTCGCCTTCGGGAGCTACGACTTGAGGATTCTCCTGCTGGTCCCCTTCCTCTACTTCGTCGAATTCCAGCAACGTTATTTCTTCCTCCGATCCTAGATGCATGAATATGGCATAATATATTGCGAATGCAAATATGTTAACAAGTGTGGTTTGATGATACATGAAGAATGCATTCTGGCAAATATTCTTAATGGCATGTGGTTTAAGTAACAACAAGTGCATCGCGTTTACTGAATAGGTGCATATCTTTTCTTGATTATGCAATCAACTACTTCAACAATTCATCAACTATTTCACAAACAGCAGCTACTTGTTTTACTTATAACTGAAGTTATACTTATCCAAATGCTGTCATCTTAGACTTTCTGGAAAGCTTATAAAATTGTCTACAACTCTTATTTAATCACCAAAAGCTAATTCACAGGGCTTTTGTGTCCCAGCTTATAAACCTGAGGCGTGGCTAGTGGCGATGTCCAGGAGTTCCTTAGTGGTTCGCGGGCCCTTGTGTCCCAGCTTATAATGACAAGTTTCATGCCATTTTACCCAGTAAAACATGCTATACAAAAATGACAAGACAGCAAGGCTTGAAATAGCATAAATAGAAAACCCTAGTGAAATGTGTCAAGCAACAGATTTTATATTTTTGTTAGCATACATATGGTACTAGGATATCCTCCAACAAATTTCATGAATATTGGATTCATAAATAATTTATAAAAATTCATACAAGGATCTCCTAATTATAAAAGGAAAATCTATAACTACAAATCTATACATGCACTGATCCTCAAATTTTTTCCAGATCTGATACATGTCAAGAATAACTTGCTACCAAAATTTCATAATTTTTGGAGCACAGGAACTCTAGATATAAAATAAACAAGTTTGCATGCATTCAAAAACATATTTCAAATTTCCATTTAAATCTTCCAAAATTTCTACTGTAAGTATCAAGACTATATTTTTTTTAAATACTACACTTCCTAAGTAACACTACCAAATTTATTTCACAATTTTTGAAGCTACAAAGCTGGAGATACAAATATTACAAAACAGCACAAAATCTGGAATTAATGAACTATCCTATACTCTCACTGCCGCTGATCGATGGATCCCGCTGACAGAGGACCCCACGCGTCATTGACTCAAAAGCAGTGAGTGGCGGCGGCACAGTCGCTGTCGGCGCTGACCAAAGCTTCGCCGACGGTGAACTCGCCAAGCGGTGACATCATCACGGGGGACCTACTCGACCTAAGCGATCTATTGCACTACTTGGTCGGCCCTATTGTCTACTTAGGCGGGGACGACGGCGACGCCGTGACGACCTCGGCGGCTCAATCAAACGCGCGCACAAGCATCTATGAACTACGGAAACCTAGCGCATCAACTAGCGTGGCGAGAGGTGGATCGTGGGCGGCGTGGCCACGATGGCGACGGGTTGGCGGCGGGGCTCGACGAGCTTGCTTGCAAGCGGCATGGCTTACCAAGCACCGCCGTCGCCAGACACGGTGGACGCAGCGGGTTGCTAGGGTGGCGGTGGAGTGTTGCGGTGGTGATGGAGCAGCTAGGCGCGAGCTGGTGCCATCAACGGCGATGGCGGACTCTCGGCGCGGGGACGGCTACTGCTGCGGGCGCCGCGAATGGCGAAGGAGGAGCTGAAATGCGAAATGGTGCGGCTGGGGAGCGGGCGGTGCCGGTGTTAACGCGCTACTGCCTTTTGCTCGCTTTTGCCGCTACAAGGGCGCTGCGCGACGACGACAAGCAGCCAGCCATTGCTGGCTCCACGCGGCGTCTGAAGCTTTTTCGCCGGGTCGACCATCGAATCGCCTGGCCCAGTTCATTCAGAGAATCAAAGCCGAGCCTAACGACGCATTTTTGCCGTGAAGAAAACTCGTGTGACCGTGGACTTTTAGTGAAAATTTCAGACATCAAAGTTGAAGCCTAATGTACCAGCTACAACTCTTGTCAAGGGATCATGCTCTAATTCGCAACCAAAACTGAGTAATATCACCCCAATGTCACCTATGAGTCGGTCGTCAAGAACCAAGACTTAGAAAATTTTGTTAAGTGTTGAAATGTTAATTTTGCTGATTCTCGTGAGACCAATTCAAGCATGTTAGAAGCTAAATCAGTCAATGACCCAAAAATAAAAGTTGTTCCTTATATCAAATACTACAACTTTGCTTTAGTGACCACCTCCATGCAAGTTCTCTAGCACCTAGTTCAAACTGGGTCAAACATGTCACATTTAAATGATAGTATACACTCAAACTATGACTTGGTGACCAATTTAACCCTAGACATGAATACCAAAGTTGTTCATAATGATACTCTAAACATGTTTAAGCTAGTTGTAAGGTCACACAATCATTTCATACATTAGTTGCACATAAAGCTATCCAGGTCAACACATGTAACATTACTTGAGTGCTTGATCATGAAAGGTGACATTCATGAACAATGTTCCATTTGCTAACCTAAGTGTTGCTAACATGTTTTTGTGACTCATATAAACCAATCACATGTATACACTTATAATCATATGCATATATCCCAAGAAACATAAAATAACAAGCAATGTTGAATATGTTTCAATCAAATGTTTCAAGTGTAAATGCTTATATATGAATGCTTGATGCTCATGCTCATGCTATGCAAGTCAAGTTATGCAAGGCTAACACCTAGGGTGTTACAACCCCTCCCCCTTATAAAAATCTCATCCCAAGATTTGCAAGACCTACCATTCTTGGAAAAAGGAGGGATAAACTTCTCGTAAATAATCCTCTCGTTCCCATGTAGCATCTTGTTCACTGTGATTGTTCCACACCACCTTATAGAACTTAATAATCTTACTCTGTGTTACTCTTTCCATCTCTTCTAATACTCGAATTGGCTTTTCCTCATAGGTCAAATCCGATTGAAGCTGCACGTTGGTGGGTGCAATAGCTTCTTCAGGTACTCGAAGACATTTCTTCAACTGAGAAACATGGAAAACATCGAATATTACACTCATCTCAGGTGGAAGTTGTAACTTATAAGCAACATTTCCTTTTCGTTCCACAATCTTGTATGGCCCTACATATCTAGGTGAAAGATTCTTTTTCATCCCAAATCTCTTCACCCCTTTCATGGGTGATACTTTCAAGTACACATAGTCACCTACTTCAAAAGTCAGTGGTCTTCTTCTTCTATCAGCATAACTCTTGTCTTGATTGAGCTGCCTTCATATGCTGTTGGATCACACGTACTTGCTCTTCAGCTTCATTTTCGGCCATACAAGGCTTCAAATGGAGCCATCTTGATACTTGCTTGATAATTGTTGTTATAGGAGAACTCAGCTAAAGGTAACCATTTCTCCCATAAACCTTTTGAAGATATAACACAAGCTCTAAGCAAATCTTCTAGGATTTGGTTTACTCGCTCAAATCATCACGAAGTTTGTGGATGATATGCAGAACTTCTGATTAGCTTGGTTCCCAAAGCCTAGTGTAAGTGCTCCCAAAACGAGCTATGAACTGTGGGTCCTCGATCTGAGATTATAGTCCCGGTACTCCATGTAGTCTCATGATCTGGGGAAACATATATCTCAAACAGATTTCCCAACTATATACCGTGTGTTCACGGGTATAAAATGTGTCTTGACTTGGTGAGACGATCAACAATAACCCATATTGAATCGTGACCTTGTGGTGTCATTGGAAGGCTCGTGATAAAGTCCATACTGATTTCTTCCCATTTTCATCCCGGGATAGGCAATGGCAAGTAATCCGGCAGATTTCATATGAACAACTTTTACTCTCTCGCGCTTATCGCACCTAGCGACATAGGCTGCGATCTCCTTCTTCATCTTAGTCCACCAAAACGGGTTTTCAAATCTTGGTACATCTTACTACTACCCAGATGGATAAACAATTTGGACGAGTGAGCTTCATCTAAAATTTGGTTCCTCAGCTCATGGTCTTTTAGTACCACAAGTCGGTCCTCAAACCATAACACACCTCTTTCATCCAATCTGAAATGCTTGGTCTCTTGCTCTTGCATTTTCTCTTGATGTGACTTATTCCTACATCATCTCATCGCAACTCTATGATTTTGCTCTCAAGTGAACAACCGATCGTGATATTGTGTAGTACAAATGAGGTGTAACAAGTTGAATCTATCTTCCAATAAGGCTTCCATAGTGTTGCAATGAGACTTTCGACTGAGTGCATCTGCTACTACATTAGCTTTTCCCGGATGGTAATGCACTTCTAAATTGTAGTCCTTAATTAGCTCTAACCATCTTCGTTGTCTCATATTCAACTCTGGTTGGGTAAAGATATACTTGAGACTTTTGTGGTCAGTATATATATGACATACATTGCCCAACAAGTAATGTCTCCATATATTTAATGCGTGAACCACTACTGCAAGTTCTAAATCATGAGTGGGGTAGTTGACTTCATGCTTTCTCAACTGCCGAGAAGCATATGCAATAACTGTTCCTTCTTGCATAAGCACACACCCCAAACCTATGCCTGATGCATCACAAAATACATCAAAAGGCTTTTCAATGTCTGGTTGTGCTAGCACAGGTGCTGTAGTCAACATAGTTCTAAGGGTGTGAAAAGCTGCTTCACATTCTGGTGTCCATTTGTACTTCTCATCTTTCTAAAGTAGTCTAGTCATGGGCTTAGCTATCTTTGAGAAATCTGGAATGAAACTACGATAATATCCTGCTAACCCTAGAAAACTCCGAACTTCATGAACCAAAGTTGGTGCTTTCCAATCCATGACCTCTTGTACTTTTGATGGGTCTATAGAGATTCCATCCCTTGATAAGATGTGACCTAAGAAAGGTACCTTGCTCAACCAAAATTCACACTTACTAAACTTTGTGTATAGCTTATGCTCCCTCAATCTGGATAGGACAACCCTCAGATGCTCTTCATGATCTGACTCATTTTCCGAATAAATCAATATATCATCGATAAACACGACCACGAACTTGTCAAGCTCGGGCATGAATACCGAATTCATCAGGCACATGAAGTAGGCTGGAGCATTTGTTAGTCCGAAAGACATAACCAAATACTCATACAAGCCGTACCTGGTAGAGAAAGAAGTTTTAGGTATGTCCTCTGGCCTGATCTTTATTTGATGGTAGCCTGATCTCAAGTCAATTTTGGAGAATACCTTTGCCTTTGCTAGATGATCGAACAAGATGTCGATGCGAGGCAATGGGTACTTGTTCTTGATGGTCACAGCATTGAGTGGTCTGTAATCTACACACATTCTCAGTGACTTGTCCTTCTTTTTCACAAACAATGCTGGACATCCCCACGGAGATGAGCTAGGTTGGATAAGACCCTTTTCCAATAGATCTTGTAATTGAACCTTAAGTTCTGCTAACTCATTGGGTGGCATTCTATAGGGCCTTCTTGATATGGGTGCCGTACCTGGCACTAACTCAATCTTAAATTCCACCTCCCTATCAGGTGGTAAGCCTGGTAATTCCTCTGGAAATACATCCGGAAACTCACAAACCACTAGGATATCACAAAGTGTAGTGGTTTGGATAGCACAGGCTAAATGTTGGAGTTCAAAATTGCGGGAGAGTGGTACTAGAAAAGCATTCCCTCCCATGGGTTCTCTCAACATAATAGTACGGGTGCTGGTGTCAATGAGAACACCATGATCCTTCATCCAATTCGTGCCTAAGATTACACTTATCGATAACCCGGGTAATATTATCAAATCTGTTGTATACTCCCTCCCTTGTATAGAGATGAGCACGTTTTTTACTATCTTTTTGGTAGAAATAGTACCCCCTGCTGAACTTATATTATAACCCCCTTTGCTTACTTCAATTATTTCCTGATCATGCCTAGATGCGAATGCTTGACTCATAAAGGAATGAGAAGCTCCCAAATCAAATAAAACAACAGCGGGATGCTTGTTGACGAGAAACATACCAGCCGTGACAACTTCTCCAGTGGGCACTTCCTCAACAGCGATATAATGCATGTATCCCGGACGTGCCCTTGTGTTCGCCTGCCTTTGATTGTTTTGATTCGGATTGCCATTCTTCTTGGGGTGGGGGCAATCCTTGGCCCAATGACCCACTTGATTGCATTTGAAACATGGTTCATTATTCCAGGGTCCAGTGGAGCTCCCCTGACTGCCAGTTCCTTTTGGTAAGGCAATAGTGAATGCCTTACGGAATGGTTTCTGAGGTCTGCTATTCTGAGCTTTAGGTGGTGGAGGCCTAAACTTGGATGCAGGTGGACGGAATTGTGGCCTAGCTATGATAGGCGCTCTTGCATGTGAAGATCCAGAGGCACCTGCCTCATATGCCCTCTTGCGACCCTTAGTAGCTGCATGCATATTATTGTGGTTTTCCTGGGTCAGAGCATCACTAATAAACTCGTTGTAAGTAGTGCACTTGGAATTGGCCATGGTCTTCATCAGTTTGGTACCTAGACCCCGCTTGAAGCTCTCTATCTTTTTCTCCTCAGTATCCACAAAACCTAGAGCATACCTGGACAGGTTGTTGAATGCGTGCATGTATTATGTGAGAGTCTTCGTTACCTGAGTGAGCGTCATAAATTCAGCCGCTTTCATGCGCATTAGGCCCAGGGGAATATGATGTCCCCTAAAAGCCAGCTTGAACTATTCCCATGTCACTCGCGCATTAGCAGGTAGAGATGACAAGAAATGTGCCTACCAGATCCCTGCTGGTCCTTGCAGCTGATGAGAAGCATACTCAGCTTTCAGATGCTCGGTGACTCTTAGCAGGCGAAACTTCTGCTCAATGGTGTTGAGCCACTCGTCAACCTGTAGTGGTTCCTCAGCCACCTTGAAGATAGGAGGCTTTGTATCCAGAAATTCCTTGAATGTACTATGCTGATTTGGCTCGGCCCCTTGCTGCTGTGGGTGGCCACGAGCGGTGTTCTGCGCAATGAGGCGCAGAGCTTCTTCCATTGTCCTTTGGCTCCCCAAGAACTGAGCAAAGAACTCCTGAGCAGATGGCGGCGGTGGGGGTGGTAAGTCATCACCATTGCCATCATGACTGCTACCAGCTCCTGCTTGGGTGCGCGTCATCTGTGAAGTTGCAACAATAAGCGATTATTGGTGGATGCCACAAGATTGTAGATGAATTTATAATCATGCCAAACTGAAATTACTGGAGAAAATTCTCAAATTCACAATAAAAACAGAGGCATAACAATTCATTCTCGCGACATGACACCACCAACTTTATCACTTATCAGACTCGCACCGTGTTATCATACTAGTCACTAGGTGACTCTAATCTTCATTAAGATCGCTGTCAAGGTCATAGATAGGATCATCCTCATTCTCTGGCTCCACTTCTTTCTCGTCCCAGCCGTCATCTTCTACTAACATTTCTGGATCTTCGTCTTCTTACTAAGGATTGGGTGCAGTTGGTTGTTCAAATTATGCACCTCATGCTGAAAACCCATCACTACATGCTAGGCCCGTGCAAGTTGCTGGCTCAAGTCTCTCTAGGTATACTTCATTCAACTAATAGAGGGGCGGTTCATGGTACCGCACAAAGTGCAAAACTCTCCACAGCAGAGTAGGTGTTCCGAAAACCATCAGGAAATTCTCACTCCAACTGGTGCTGCCATCGGTACTATCAACATGTACACTTTTGTGAGACAAGGCCATAATGGATAAGAGTTACATAACCGAGTAAGAAATTTATAAGGGGAGGAACAATGTAATTATTTGAATGATAATTATCATGATGCATGCTCGTTTCGTACGTCCTCACAAACTTAGGAAAAATTTGTTTCTAGCGGTAGACACGGTGGCATACATACGTTCTCTCATATATAGCGTAACTAGTCGAGCTACACGTTTCGTTGTTAATGTACCTGCATAAGAATTTCATTTCAGCCCAAACCCATAATGAAATATGCAGATTGTAAATTTAAATACTTCCATATATGTATACCCATATATATACTTCCGTATCAAACTACCCGATAACAATTTAACCCACAATTAAATACGCACCATATACACATGCAAGCATGCATACATAGCCGTACCAAAGCTAACTCTCCCCGACCGCACGCTCACATCTTGCGGTCATGTCACTCATCATCTTACCTTGGCGTAGAGGCATTTGATCCATACATTACCATTCAAGTGAATGACATCCATACAATAGCATGTCGTATGGACGACGAAGTAAAAAACCCCATGTTAGTACTTAAATAGCCACCTAATAGTCCTTAATTTGGGCATAAGAAAAGTGATCATTGGCACACTTTAGATTTCAAATACCTATTATATAGCTATCAATTGCTAGAGAAGGGTTTTTGGAAAACAAAAACTTTTGTTTTAAATACACATGTGACAATTAACGTTGAATCTTGCTCTGATACCAGCTATCATAGAACCGACCAATTTATAAGAGTACAAGTACAATGGCGGCTCACAAGCGGTCGCACTGTCATACTTGAACCCATATAAACCCGGTAGTCCATCGAGTACCACGACGGGTCTCGATAAACGATTTACAACAACCAAGATCGTACATGATTCAACATACATGCCACATATTACATAAAGTTCACAGATACATTTTCATCATCAGAGTATGAAACCAGTTATTACAAATCGAGTTTGATAGATAAAAGCAGAAGCAAATTAAGTTTGAAAGTAAAGTTTCCAACATAGTTTAGTACAGTGCCAAAATACGATCACGGTCCATAAAAGCATGTAGAAGGATTAATAAGAAGCCTGCCCAAGGCTTACTCCTCATCCACAGCGGGATAGAAGCAACTCTTGCAATAACCATGATACACAGTGCCATCTGCAACATGGGAAATAAAACCCTGAGTATGAGAAGGTACTCAGCTAGACTTTCCCGTCATAAACCAGAAATAAATTGACTCCAAGGATTATGCAAGGCTGTATAAGTGGGGATAGCTTGACAACATTTTGCATAAAAGCGATAACTTAGTTATACAATTATGGTTCCAATATCAGGTTAATTATAACTATCCATCTTTAGATTAGCAACTATCCTATGCCAAACATGTGGTATATCCATTTAAAAGCATACAATAGTAATCATAGTAGGTATTGCAATTCCATATTCATCCGAACCATCATGTTCCATAACACAGTTACTACGATGTTGGGACTAGCCAAGTTTCTCACTATCCGGGAGAGACGGCGATTCGAATCGATTTCAACCAGCTGAGAATTTATTCCTAACACAAACCCAGGCATACCACGCGAAGGCAGCCTTAGGTCACATTCGGTACAACTCAGGTACACATTTCGCGGGTCCGTACCACGCCGCACAATCTGGGACACCAGATGCCAGGACGTTCAGGCCTAGCCTGCCCTTAGGCTCAGTCTGATCGCCCCCTCAAGGAGCGCACAACAGAACGGGTCCCGGCCCGAGTTGAGCTACTCAGCTTCGCGGTCGGAACGAGTTATCCGGCCAGCTAAGTGATAGGCATGTGTTCAATCTTGTCAGAAGCACCAACAACGGTATGGTCCTTAATCGGCTCAGACGGAATCACATGAGTCATCCTACGCATAAACTCCGCCCGGCCTCGATTTTCTTTTACCCCATGGTTCTGTTCCACGATAGCAAATATAGCCAACCGTGCTCCGGTATCCACCTATATCTCGCAGGTGACAGGACATCACCTGACTTCTACCGGTCTAAGCATGGCTATGCATATGTTCGATCCTAGACCTATACCGGTTAAAGGTGTAATATCTGGACAAGGAATTTATATGCATCAAGTGGTTCCATTCAACTCTTATAACCTAATGCATCAATCATAAGAACTTAAGTAATCATTTGTAAAATACTGGGAGACTTAGAATGCTCCAGGGCTTGCCTTTCAGAAAAGAAGTAGGGCGGTGATCAGGACACTCTGGAAGCTCTTCAGGATTCTGCTCCTCATCTTCGGGAGCTGTGACTTGAGGATTCTCCTGCTGGTCCCCTTCCTGTACTTCGTCGAATTCCAGCAACGTTATTTCTTCCTCCGATCCTAGATGCATGAATATGGCATAAGATATTGCGAATGCAAATATGTTAACAAGTGTGGTTTGATGATACATGAAGAATGCATTCTGGCAAATATTCTTAATGGCATGTGGTTTAAGTAACAACAAGTGCATCACGTTTACTGAGTAGGTGCATATCTCTTCTTGATTATGCAATCAACTACTTCAACAATTCATCAACTATTTCACAAACAGAAGCTACTTGTTTTACTTATAACTGAAGTTATACTTATCCAAATGCTGTGATCTTAGACTTTCTGGAAAGCTTATAAAATTGTCTACAACTCTTATTTAATCACCAAAAGCTAATTCACAGGGCTTTTGTGTCCCAGCTTATAAACCGGAGGCGTGGCTAGTGGCGATGTCCAGGAGTTCCTTAGTGGTTCGCGGGCCCTTGTGTCCTAGCTTATAAACCAGGGATTCGCAGGTCGTCTCGGACAGGAAGGCTCCTATCACGTCGGCGTCGGCAACGTTAGGGAGCTCGTTGCACTGCCAGGAGAAGCACCGGATGTACCTGCGGAGGGTCTCACCAGCCTTCTGACGATAGTTCTTGAGGTCCCATGGGTTCCTTGGGCATTTGTACATGCCCTGGAAGTTCCCCACATAGATCTCTTTTAGATCCGCCCTACTCTGGATTGCATTGGATGGCAGGTGTTCCAACCATGCCCGGGCCGAATCGGCCAAGAACAATGGAACGTTGTGGATAATGAAGTCATCATTATCCGCACCACTGGCCTGACAGGTGAGCCAACAGTCCTCAAGCCAAAGTCCGGGGTTTGTCTCCCCAGAGTATTTAGGGATGTTGGTAGGTGGTCGATACCTTGGTGGGAATGCAGCGTTGAGGATGTGTCGACCGAAGGCCTGAGGGCCTGGCAGGCCGAGGCTCAGGCTCCGGTCCTCACCGCTGTCGTAGCATCCGCCGCGTCGAGGATGATAGCCGTGGTGGGCTCCTTCCCTCGGATCACTATGGGTGCGCCTACGGGCGTTGAGGGTGCTACATGCATTGCGGTTGTGGCCGAGACGTTGATGTACCGGGATTGCAGCGCGCTGCCTGCCGCCTTGCGCCGCTTGGTGGACCGATGCGTCCCTAGCGTGGCACACTGAGGGGGTATGTTGGCTGTCATCGGGCTCGTGTCACTGAGACAGTGAGCTCTCCGCCTGTTGCGCTGCCGCACGCTCAAGTAGCATGCGAATCTCGAGGTGGACCCGACGATCCTCGGGCATCACGGCCTCTGGAAGGCCATGAAGTAGGGCCGTTGGGGCGGCGATGTTCTGGCTTGCTCGGATGAAGTAAGGAAGGGTTTCACCATCGGTGATGATCCTTCGGTTTACGTCGCGGGCCACGACGCGTGCGTGCCCACCATCTCCGCGGCGCTTGATCTCCTCGTCGACCTCCACGTACTACCGAACAAGCTGTTGTCCGACTTCGTCTATTTCCTGCTTTTGGGTCCTTAGCTGCTCCACCCCTACATGAGGTGGGGCCACCGCCTCCCTTTCGGTTCCATCGCCGAGGTTGCCTGCCGGGTGACCTCCTTCTCGGAGGCGCTTTCGACGTGTCCCTCGGAGGTTTCCGCCATGAAGCATTCCCGGGAGGGATGATGGCACCCCCACCGAGTCAGAGCCAGAGTTCGACCCCGGACCCTCCGTGAGGAGGTTGTGGAGGGATTCTATGACGCTTTCGATCATCCCCACAAACTCATTGTTCATGGGGGACGGGATCGCGAGCTGGGCCACAAGGTGGCTTACTTGCCGCCGTGGGCGTTATGGAGACCGAATGAAACACCATCGAGGCGTGCCGCTGTGGGAGCATTTTGGAGAGAGGTGAGAGGTAGCGTGGGGCCTCCCCGGACGGTCAGGGTCCAAGGGAGACGTCGGCAAGCACTCAATCCTCCCAGAGGCGGAGCCAATGGAAGAGAGGGATTGGATGGTGAGACGGGCCAACACCAACTCTCCTCCCATCGTGACGATGAAGTCTAGGTCACCAGAACACAAGTGTGCGCCTAGGACCCAGCTGATTGTGTGGTTAGCCATCCGAGGCCTGATTTGGAACACGCAAAGGCCCCTACGTGGTGCGCCAACTGTCGGTGTTTCGAGCAAACACCGGCTAGTAAATTTGTAATTGTTGCGCGTTAGGCCCAGATGGTGCACTAAAGGACACGAGGTTTATACTGGTTCAGGCCAAACGTCCCTACGTCCAGTCTACTGTTGTTCGTGTTATTAGTACCAGAAAAGGTTTATAGTAGGGGGTACAAACGGTCGAGAGAGGGATGGGTCCCAAGTCTCTGATGGAATGGTCGAAAAGGTCACCGAGAGCTCGGTCGCTGCTCAGCCGTGTGTGAAGTGTCGTGTGTGTTGAACTTATCCATCAAGAGTTGATCCCCTTAGTGGGGGCCCTGCCCTCCCTTTTATAGACCAAGGGGGAGCAGGGGTTACAGATGGAAGAAAAGAGAAAAACCAGAGGCCAAGAAGCCCCTCCGAAGGTGTTGGGCCCTCCTTTTCCGTTGAGCCAGCCCCGCTAACACGGCTAGATGGTGTCAGGGATTGGCACGTTCGCCGAACACCTATGTGCTGACGACGCCATGCCCTTACCGGATCAGCAAGTGGTCATGTCTCGTCCCGCCCCTCTAGGCCACATGTCGGACAAGGGTGTTGACCTGTAGCCCTATGGGGAGCAGATAGCGCGGTGACTGTACGTTTGTCACTATAGAGGGCGCGGGTCTCTTCTTGGACCATAGTGGTTGTCGTATGTCTATGTCAGGTTCCGTGTCCAAGGGCTGAAGGCGGCGCCTATAACACTATTCGGACTCTACCATGCCCGGAATGGCCTAAAGCGCCCGTCCTGTCGTACCCTAATGGTACTTTCCTACAGCGGCGCAGGGCATAGCCCTTGGTACTGTGTTTGACTTGAATATCCTGTCGTAGCTTGTGGTCATCATTATGAAAGGGTAGGGTGTAATCGTCGAGTGAGGCGGACTCTGCCCTCAGCCGTCGGGCGAGGCGGAGCCTACCCTCGGATGTCGGGCGAGGCGGAGCCAGCCCTCGGGGGTCAGGCGAGGCGGAGCCAGCCCTTAGCCATCGGGCGAGGCGGACCCTAGCCCTCGGAGGTCGAGCGAGGCGAAACCAGTCTTTCGTCATTTGAACAAGAAACGCAGTAGCATTCCCATCTGATCAGAAGTGTCAACGTTCGATGATCATTAGTTCCACCTCATTAGGTACCCCGATATTAGGTCCCCGACACATCTCTTCCTTGGTGCTTATTTTAAAGTCTTTGTTCTCATCTTCACTCCTTGATTTGATATGCTTTTAGAACTGTTCCTCACCACCTTCTTGCGTAATCTAAAGATGAGTCTTAGGATTGTTACCCCTAGTACAATGAGGACGATAGTATCGCAAGTTGAGTCAATGATTAAATTGTGCACCTTTATTGTTTTGTTGAATTGTCATTATGGTTATGATTGTTTTGAATCTTTGTAATGATTGCAATAATCTTGTTGGCTGTTCTCATAATTTCATTTAGTTTATAAGCCTAAGGTATAAGGATTAATGAAATAAATAGTCGGGTTTTGGTTCTCTCCTTTTTTCTCTATCGTGCCTTCGGAGCAACCTATCTTTATCAGTTTATATCTCTATCTTTGGACTACCAAAAATCATGACAAAGTTTTGGATGACATTATACTTCAATATGTTTCTTTGACCACAAAGAATCACCTTGATAGCTGTGTTGGTTATGGAGTTATGAAAATCACAAGATGATACATCGATTCTGTCTAAAGCCTGAAATAGTTTCTGTTGTGCACTACTTTTGACTACATGAACTGCAGAATTTGGAAAAGTATTCTATAAGGAAATTGTGGAGAGTTTGATAAGCTTTCCAACAATATAAACTGTAGCTCTATTGGATTAACAGAATAAGAGTTACAGCTGTTTTACTGCGCTGTTGTTTTTCTGCTCGCGAGGAATTTTAGATTTCTTGTTCTTGCTCATACACGAGAGTATCAGTGCGATGTCAAAATGTCTTGATACTAATTAGCTCATCTGGAGGGAGGTGCAAGCTGCCCTTTTGGTGTCCCCTAGCTGATCTTTTCTTAAGGGGGTAACCAAGTTGAAGAATTTGCAAGATGAAGTATCATATGTTCTAGTTTGCGCAGCGGAAGCGTGGTGGGCCCATAACCCACAGGTCCTAGGATCGAAACCTTTGGAGGAATAAATACCTTTGGAGGAGATCAATAAGATAGACAATCACGCTTATGCCAACTATCTAACTAAGAAGGGCCCGAATGCTCAAGGTGCCATATGAAGTTCAGTTATGCTCTCTAGCTCTCACTTGGAAGAATCGGTTAATCTAATAAGAAAGGTGGTACCCATAAGATGTATATCAGTTTAGGGTTTCATCATCCAGAGTAAGTATCCTTTGCTCGGTTGATAAGTTATTGGATCATCTATGAGGAATGGATGCATTCGTCAATATGGCTCTGCAATTCGAGCCATCCTCAGCTGGGAGTCCAATCTACAATATACCTAGGACAAGTAGGCGTTGATGACATAGGAATGAGATATATGATAACTACAGATGGTTCTATATAGTCTCAGGAAATTCCAATGATATACTAAGCATGACAAGAAGGTTTGGATTGAAGAAAGTTAATGATGTGATAGCAACCCACTCAAAGATGTGAGAGAAATTCAGTCTTTAATAATGAGGTTTGATTAGATGTTCAAGGGAAGTTTATCCAAGACCATCAAGATATTGATAGTGTTACTGGAGAAGGTTTTAAGTTCGAACTAAGAGACCTCAGCTAAGTATTTGAAGGAGTAAAAAAGGAGAAGGTTGGAGTAAAACCTATGTATTAGCTTTGTCAGATCAGGACAAGAGCTTTATATCCATTATAATGCACCCTATCAAAGGTGTGGGATGTGTCCTTATGCAAGAAGAAAAAAATAGAGGCTTATGCAAGAAAGCATGAGATGGAACATCTGAAGTATGATTTGGAGTCATCCATTGTGAAGCATGGAGGTACTATCTACTTAGGCATAAAAGTGACATCTAGGAGGATCACAAGAATCTACAGGACATCTTTACTAAGTTGGTCTTGAGCTTGTGTTATCCTCGTTGGAATGAAATTGATTATGACTTGGAAAAGTGATATCACTTCGAGGAGCAAAGTCATGGCCGATGCCCTTAGCAATGGAGAATTGTGCTAAGAAGGTTCGGGTGACACCAAGAACTAAGAATTGCATTCCAAGTTCGAGCAACTTAACCAGAATCATTAATATTTTGAAGATTGGTGGTAGATTCTCTTTCTGACCAACAAAGTGAAAGGCTCCGTTAGAACATGAACATATGAAAAAAGAGGTCTAATAAGTATGGACTAAAAAGAAAAAAATGGCCTAGTGATTGAAGTTACCTGGGCATGGTCTGGAGAATCTATCAGAATCTTGGAATCAGTTGGGCAAGTTACTTGAGTAAGATTAACAGGTATGCAACGTAAAGTGGAATTCTTATCAAGACGATGGAACTATACGAGGAAGTAAAGAAGAATCCAAAGATGGAGTATACCTATCTCCTAGCCGACGTCTTCCGAATCTTGGGGATGAGATTCATCTTGAGGGGGTAGAATTGTAACACCCTAAAATTTGCTTCTCTTGAAATAGAGCTAAAATGATTTAATTTTGTATTTTTATGCTTATGAAAACATGGGGAAGTAATAAATTTTCATTAGATTAAAATTTATCTTAAGGTAGAAATGTGTTTGTTGCATTCATGGCGGTCTCACCTTGTGTTTCTATGTGTAAAATGTGTTTTTTAAATACGTTTAGGAGACGAATATCTATCTCTAGGAATTTTCTAGCATCTTTCTAGAATTTAATTCATACCTCCTTCATCTTAATCTTTATGTTCTAAGTTCCCAACAATCTTTTCATGAGCTCTAAATACTTTATTTGGGTTCATCATGTTTCAAAGTTTCTCCGAGAAATTTCTCCAAATTTTCAAGGCCTCGGAGTATTTTTCAGTAGCTTAAATATCAATTCTGGATTTTTCTAGAATTATTTTATTCGTGGAATTAATTAATTCTGAAAATAAATAATATATATCATTTTCCAACCAACTCTCAAAGCCCATGTGCAATAATCCTAATAAATCTCAAAGGCCCATGCATTTATTTACTAATGGGCTTTAATGATTATTTAGGTCCATTAGTAAATGTGGAGGGTGCAATATCTATTAGTACCATATTGCTAGTTGTTGATGCAAAAGTGGATCTACAAACACAAAGGGCTAATACCAAAACGATATCCAAAGCGCGCACGGTCGATTTGACCTCGTTAATCGACATGGATGAAGATACTGAGCACTTTGGTCCCGACAACGATGATACGCCTGGGAAGTCACGGCCAAGAGGTACTCACGTGGAACTCGAGAATCGCCAAGGTCGCACTAAAGCGATGCAACTCGCCAATCAATGAGAACTCATAAAAGGAAAAATATGCAAATTGACGAAGTCACCAAAAAAGTAAGTAGATGCAAATAGGAGTAAAATTGGTTTTGATATTGATTGATCTCTATTACATTGCCCTCAATCTATATTTATACCCCGATCTAAAGAGACATAACCAAATACGACTAGGACACCAAGTCCATATCTAAGGAAACACGTGACTCTTACATGAATCATACTCTAACAAATATAGAAAAGGAAATCAACTTCTATCTATTTCCTCGTCTCGCCTCAATTACGATGGAATTCTCACCGACCTCCTTTCCATCCATCGGCATACTTCCCCTCTTTCATCGGCAGTAGTTTTCAAGCCTTCCTTCATCGGCATCGACACTAACATCTCCAACCTTATCGGCAACGCCCGAGTCTAAATCAACCTTTCCATCGATCACCACCATTCATCGGCAACCATCTTTACAAGTTGATTTTCATCGGTCGTCAACAGATATCTGATAACTTTCCTCCTCGCCGATTAGCCCACTCTAATCATTTTGACATGTGCAAAAAACGGTGTCAACACATGCCGCCCAATTTTGGAGTATAAAACCATTAATGCTCCGAAATTTACTCCAGATAACGTTTGCCTTCGCCCAATTACCGTAACTCATCGTCCAAGCCAAAACTTGATCTGTTATCAAATCTAATCAAATCTAGTCCTGATTCACGCACCTCAGTAAATATCGCACAATTTCCAACCACTCTTGCCCTGATTATGGTTAAGATACCGAAACAATAATCTATCGGCAAGATCCTAACATAATAATGCCGCCATTTTCAGAATTAAAATATCCTGTACCGAGATCTCTTCCAAGTCATGATTACTTGCCATCAAATCATCTGTACAATCCCTTGATTATCGTGCGAACAGTTACCATATCCATCTGAACCACCTCGACCCACATGCGCGCGGCATAGAGATAAGTCCAGAATACCCCTACTCCAAGCGGCTTATAAATAGATTTCTCCGGAACGCTCATCTTCTACCCTCAGACTCCAATCTTTGGCATTCTCTCTTTTCAATGGCGACTCAATTAACAATCATGTGACCTCAACCAACAAGAACTTTTCTCCAGCGTCAACCTCGAGTCTCCAGCTCGTGCCCCCATCTACCTCAAGATAATGGCAATCAACTTCGACGTCCCTGCGGTTCGTTCCACTTCCGTTACTTTTTACCTCGATTCCTCTGGTCTTTGCGAGTTCATACAGTTGGTAATTTTTCTCTTTTTCTTTGTTCTTCGGATCCTCTAAACTTAGGAACTTCGCAACAAATTAGTTATTCCAACCGATCAGCCGCATTTCCAATGCCTAGGACCAATGGGCAACCCAGATCCAACTGATCTGATTAATGCAGAGGTTAACAGAATCCCTTTTAGAGCCCAAAATTTCTCTCTGAATTTATGGAAAGATACATTCCGATCTTGGCCCAAAACCACCAAAGGGTGGAAAGATTGGTACTTGAGGGTCAACAGGTCGATGCAAGTACACTGGGCAGAATGGAAGCTAGACCAATGCATTAGGCTATCCATTGCCGATATGCAAAAGAACGAGTCAATGATGATTGCAGCTGCTTACTTCTGGTCAGACACAACAAACACTTTTATGTTTGGACATGGCCCAGCTACTCCCACACTTGCCGATGTCTACATGCTCACTGGCTTGGACATTTCAACTGCCGATGAAGGCTCCATCTATGGCAGAAAATCTAAATATAGGGTGAATACCCGCAACATCGGCGGTTGGACAGGATATATTCAAGAATGCCAGAGGACCAGGACAGTTAACCAGACGGAACATGCCACATTCTTGAATATGTGGTTAGAAAAATTTATCTTCTGTGGTCGATCAGTAGGACCAACCAACGCCTTCCTCCCCGTGGCTGAACTCTTGGCCAATGGTGTAAGGTTCCCTCTTGGCCGATACCTTCTGAGCTCCACTTATCATCTTCTTCATCAAGTGTCTCAGAAACTTTTGCTTGGCGAACCCATCGGCAACTTAGGAGGCCCGTGGTGGTTTATCAACATGTGGCTGAATGCCCATATGCACAAATGTCTGCAATGGGACTTCTTTGCCCAACAATTCCCACGAGAAATTGCTGAAGACCACGTGCTTGGGGATGAGGAATCAGCAACACGCTCACCCCTCAATTTTGGTGAAGCCATAATTGTCCTCCCTGGAATAGAGGCCAA
This sequence comes from Miscanthus lutarioriparius, assembly GCA_904845875.1. Lineage (NCBI taxonomy): Eukaryota > Viridiplantae > Streptophyta > Magnoliopsida > Poales > Poaceae > Miscanthus > Miscanthus lutarioriparius. The sequence goes on along the minus strand of CAJGYO010000003.1, from coordinate 86,942,339 downwards.
TGAAGACTAGATCGGCAGATTCTTCCAAAGCTTCTACAATGGTCTTTCTCGTGATCATAGGGCCTGGGTACCTTATATTGACGAAGAAAACAGATTCCCCCTTCTTTTCAACTTTGCCGATGACACTCTGAATCAAGATAATGATCTCATGATGGCCATCATTACTCCTAGGGCAATCCCAGTAAACACATTCGGTAGCGGGAAAAACACCAATATCACGTATGAATTTTACAATCCATCGGCAGTATCCCGTCAATTGGCTTTGGGGCAACTGCCAATCAAACTTTGTTTTGCCGATGTGATCAAACCCAGAGAAACAATCACCGCGGAACAGATTGGAGCAGGGTAGTGCGACTCCCCCCGATGCCGATACTACAGATGTGGATATATCCATCTCGGACGCCAAAGATCTTTCATCACCGAATCATATAAGCAATGGTGGCGAGAGTGGAGGGAACAACTGTTTGCAACATCTGCTCACACATATCGGCACATGATCGACCCTGAATATGCCATTCCCGATGACGCAGTAAGTTTCTTTTAACTCCCTTCTACTTTTTCCTTTCATATATCGGTAACTAACTTTCTCGTGACAGGTTAACAACCCAGCACCATCTATGAGCAAAAGTGGGAAACCCTTCGATCTTCGGCCTGTTTCCCCGATATCACCGATCGGCTACAACGCCCCACCTTAGCTGCTTTGACTCACCAGAAGACCCGTGCCAAGACCATCACTTCCAAGTCCAAATTGGCTACAGCTAGGGCCACTCCATTGGCTGCTGCTACAACCCTGATCAAGGCATTCAAGGTAACAACCCTGTTTATTTCTACTCATGCCGATCACAAACTGTATTAACATTAATCATCAGGGTGTAAGAGCATTTGCTTTGGATCGCCATCGGCAATTCCTCCGACACCAAGCACCACCACTACCTCGACAAACCTTCGAGAGGTATTCCTTTGATTTTACATTTTATCTGTTAAATATCATACCTTACACTTGTTTTGCAAAACAAATGGGTACATCGGCAAGCGTGCATCCGGATGTTCAAGCTCCACAACCAACAAGTGTCGATGCCCCCACCAACAACCATTGTTGAGGCCCAAGCAAAGCGCAAAGCCTTAACAGATGCTTAGAGGCACGGCCAAAACGATGTAAGTCCATGCCGATCCCCACATCTGCCCCAACGTCCGCAAAGCCGGCCGAGAATCATCGATGCAACTAAAGCAAGCGATTAATCCTCCCCAGACAGACATACCATCGGTCATCATACCCCAAGGGCCAACCACCAATGAGGCCACAGAGGATATCCCATCGGCAAGCTCAGCCGATCCTCCACACGGCATGCTCCAGGCTGCTTCCTCCAGCCAAGTACAGGAAATTGCCTTGAAACAGGTAAGCCGATTGACCTAGTTGATTTATAATATTCATACTTATCCTTAATCGACCTCTTTTCTTTTTCTCGAGAACAAGACTCCCCAAACAGCCTATTTTCCTTTGCCATTGATGTTTCGACGATGATGGAGAGGAAACAAGTTCTTCCTTGCACCGGGAACAATATCGGCGTAAATTAAGTCCAAGTTGGAAGCTCTCCGGACTTGTTACAAAGAGGATACCGCCTAACCGGTAGATGACTCGGACCCCACAAAGGCAATTTTCAAAACAATCCGTGGATGTGTCCTCGCCGATGTTGAAGAAGCACTCTTCCCAGCAGCCCATTTAGAAAGCCACCAACTGCAATATCAATGGGCTGCTCAACGCATTGTCGATAGAGCAGCTCAGGCTCAACTCAAAGAAGAGATGCTACACCTAAAACAGATTGCCGATGAGAAGCACAAGGGCATCGGCAACTTGCGACTTCAGTGCTTGAACTTAAGCGAAAAATCTTAGATTTATCAAAGAAAGAGGATGGCTCTATTGGCTGAATTGAAAGAAGTCGAGGCAGCCTTAACTCATGCCCAACAAGAAGAAAGCCACCACCCGATGCCATCAAGGCCCTTCAAAACAAAAAGAAACATCTAGGCTCGCAAAGCCTTGGCCATGAAGAAAAAAACTCAAGCCTGTGGAGGGTGCTGCCGATGAAGACATCAAAGAAATGAAGGAAGCCGACCAGATTCGCCTGCGTGCGATATTGGCTATCCAATCCTTGTTAAACTTGTAAATCTTGTCTATTGCATTGGCACTTTATGAGACATTGACATCCTTGTATAATTTTAGCCGATAGGACTTTTTTATCGGCACTTATACTTTTATGCATCCATCCAGATACTAGGGTAATATTTCTTTAAATATTTTCCATTTAATGCTCGGGAAACACAACCCCTTCGAGGGTTTCTAGAATATATGCGTTACCAGGAACAGGCTGATTTATCCGATATGGACCTTCCCAATTAGGAGACCACTTTCCAAACTTTGAACTTTTAGTCCCAATCGGTAAAATCAATTTCCAGACCAGATCTCCATCGGCAAACTCCTTTACCTTCACCTTCTTGTCATACCATCGATGCTAACTAAAGCCCTTAATCGATGACCCGCCACATCTTCCAACTCATCCTTCATAAGAGTATCATAATCATCGGCTGTCACATCACCGATTTTGAGAACGATTCGCCTAGAGCCAGTTTTAATTTCCCAAGGCAATACTGCGTCGTGTCCATATACTAACTGATAAGGTGTTACTTTGGTTGTACCATGACATGACATCCGATATGACCACAAGGCTTCATTTAATACTGTATGCCACCTCTTAGGATTTTCTTTAATTTTGCGCTTAATGAGTTTGATGATCCCTTTGTTAGAAGCCTCACCACCATTAGCTTGAGCATAATATGGAGAAGAATTTAAAACTTTAATTCCCATACCTACAAAGAAACTCATCAAATTCTCCCGATGTAAACATAGTACCCTGATCGGTAGTGATAGTTTGAGGAATACCAAATCGGTAAACAATATGCTCTTTCACAAAATCGATCATATTAGCCGATGTCACCTTTTTTATAGGAATTGCCTCAACCCATTTTGTGAAATAATCGGTAGCAACCAGAATAAATTTATGTCCTTTGCTCGATGGCGGATAAATCGACCGATGAGATCGATAGCCCATCCCCGAACGCCAAGGTTTAATTATAGGGTTCATAGCCGATGCAAAGCTCTTTTTGAATATTACCAAACTTTTGACACCCCTCGACATCCTTTAAAATATTTAAAACAATCTTCAAGAATAGTCGGCCAATAGTATCCATTCCTTCGATCATCCACTTCATCTTGAAAGTTTATTGATGCGCTCCACACACTCCTTCATGAATTTCACCCATCAAACTTTTCGATTCATCATCGCTAACACATCCGAGTAAAACTCCATCTATAGTTCGATAATATAATTCATCATCGAGGAGCACATACTTGGTAGCTTGGAACCTTATACGCCTTTCAACCTTTTATATGGATCCTTTAAATAATCGACAATCTCCTTTCTCCAATCCTCGGTATCGATCACCGATGTTAGCACTTCTGAATAGGTCGATACCACTCAAGCATGCCGAGCTAGTCGATTAGCCTCTTCATTATGCAAATGAGAAATATGTTCAAGACGAAAATCTCTAAACCCTTTCAACAATTGCAAACATCTTTCATAATACTGAAATTAAAACTTCACTTCGGCATTCATAAATCCCAGCCAATTGATTTATAACTAGCATAGAATCACCAAAGATTTCAACAAAGATCGGCATGTATCTCCTTTAGCAATTCTAACCCTTTTATCAAGGCTTGGTATTCAATTTTGATTGTTTGTCGATGTAGCAACAATCGGCAATGAAAACTCATACTTCCTTCCTTGAGGTGAAATCAACACAATGCTTGATACCGCTCCTTCACCACATGTGGATCCATCGAAGAAAAGTGTCCAAGGAGCAACCTCCAGAGAGTCCACTGTATTACAATGCTGAGTGACAAAATCAGCCATAACTTGCCACTTAACTGCCTTAGTCGATTCATAACGTAGTTCAAATTATGATAATGATAAAATCCACTTGCCGATTCTACCACTTAATATCGGCATCGACAGCATATACTTGACTACATCGTCTTTGCATATGACCGTACATTCGGTAGATAACAAATAATGTCTTAATTTGACACAAGAAAAGTATAAACACAGACATAATTTTTCGATGGCCGAATACCTTGTCTCAGCATCCACTAATCTTCTGCTCAAATAATAAATAACACGTTCTTTCATTTCAAATTCTTGAATAAGAGCTGAACCGATAACGGTATCATCGGTTGACAAATACAACTGAAAGGTTTCCGTGTTGAGATGGAACTAGCAATCGGAGGATTTGTTAAATATTTCTTAATTTCATCTAGGGCTAATCTTTGCTCAGCTCCCCATACAAATTCCCCGATCGGCTTTCAATTTAAGTAATGGACCGAAAGCCTTGATCTTACCCGACAGATTAGATATGAATCTTCTAATGAAATTAATCTTACCGATCAAAGATTGCAATTCAGTTTTATTGGCGGGAGCAACCACCTTGTTAATTGCATCAATAGACTTCCCTCGATTTTGATGCCCCACCGATGCACCATAAAACCCAAGAATTGACTCCGCCGATACACCAAATGCACATTTATTAGGATTCATCTTCAATCCATGCTTCCTTGTGCACTCCAGTATCTTTCATAGATCGGCTAGATGTTTTGTGATATCTCCAGACTTAATCACTACATCATCAATGTAGATCTCCACTAATGTGCCGATGTATTCATGAAAAATAAAGTTCATAGCTCTTTGATAAGTAGCGCCGGCATTTTTCAAACCAAACGTCATGACTATCCACTCAAACAACCCTACATGACCTGGACATCTAAAAGCAGTCTTGGGAATATCTTCTTCAGCCATGAATATTTGATTGTAACCTGCATTACCATCCATGAAGCTGATAATTTGATGTCCGGCTGCAGCATCAATCAACAAATCAGCAATCGGCATTGGATAGCCATCCATCGGTGTGGCTTTGTTGAGATTCCTGAAATCAATACAAACACGAAGTTTTCCATTTTTCTTATAAACAGGAACCACATTAGAGATCCACTCTGCATATCGACACTGCCGAATAAACTTTGCCTCAATTAATTTAGTTATTTTGGCCTTAATGTTAGGAAGTATATTTGGGTTGCACCGGCGCGCTGGCTGCTGATGTGGCCAAAATCCAGATTTGATAGGTAACCGATGTTCAACTATCGATCGGTCTAATCCAGGCATCTCAGTATAATCCCAAGCAAAACAATCTTTATACTCTTTTAACAAATCAGTTATTTGCTGCTTACACTTGGAATCTAACTTAGCACTAATAAAAGTAGGTCTTGGCCTATCGCCATCACCAATATCTACTTCTACTAAATCATCTGCCGATGTGAACCCTTGACCTAATTTTCCATCATCGGCAAACCTATCCATTAAAACTCTTCTTCAGAACCGACTGCTTGGATCGGTGGAATTTCATCGGGAACTCTTGCGTTTGCCATCTCCTCAAGCTCCTCTTGATTCCTTGGAAAATATCCAGCGCGTTTACCAAGCCTCTCATGTACACTAAGTCTGCCCCCCAGCCGATCATGCACTAATGCTCTGCCTCTGATCGGCTCATTGATAAATAAACCACGATTGCCGTGTTGAAACCTCCTTTCCGACCGATTGACCCCATAATAACCATTGCACTCGTGGCAATTTTCAGCAGATTGGCAATTTAATACCTTCTTCCCAATGAATGGATGAAAACGGCACCTCCAATGATCTTTATGCCGATACCATTCTTCCCGACGCCTCTCTTCTTGCTGTTGTTGATATCGGTATTACTTACCGACGCCAACCCTCCTGCTTTGCCTTCGATGGGTAATCACAATGCCGGCCGAGGAGGGTTTTTGAACTCTTGCTTTCTCCCAAAGAAACCCTTACTTTTTGCATCATCGGTAGTTATCCGATGTTGGGGATCCACGATGCGTTTTTCTCAAAGCAGCCTCCTCGACGTCAATACCTTGGTCTTCCTTTGGCCTTCAACATATTTGTTTGAAAAGGGTGTTGATCAATTTTCATTGGCTTCGGGCCTTGGAAGTACCAAACTTAATTCTCCCAGATTCAATAGCCGATTGTAATCAAGGTTCTAACACCTTGCACTCATTTGTACTGTGTGAAGTTGCATTGTGCCATTTGCAAAGACAAGATCTTCTTCAACTCTTCTCGCCGATAGGATCACATGATTAGGTGACGACTTAATTTGGCCCTCTTGAAGCGAAGATCAAATATCTTGTCGGCCTTCGTGATATCAAAGGTAAACTTTTCCGGCTCTTTCGACCAAAGGGACAAGATATCGGTTTTTATTCTTAACCCACTCAAATTAAGCCGATAAATGGTTCTTCATCGAATCGAATCTCCTACTTCTTCAACAAATGATACTTTTTACTCCAATTCTTTTTAGGTTCAAAACCCTAGTATCTTGATCGAGATCCTTTGCACAAGATGACCGAGGCTTTCAAACTCCCGAGAAGCATATCTGTCTTTAAGATGTGGCAATAACCCTTGGAAAGCCAGATCGGCAAGCTACCGATCATCCAGCACCAGGCTGTAGCACTTATTTTTTACATCTCGTAGCCTTTGCACAAAGCTTTCTACCGATTCATCATTACGCTGTCTCAATTTTACTAAATCGGTAAGCTTCTTTTCATGGATTCCAGCAAAGAAATACTTATGAAATTGTTTTTCTAGATCAGCCCAAGTAATAATAGAATTTGGTAGTAATAAAATGAACCATGTAAATGCCGATCCAGACAAAGATGATGAAAATAATCGAACTCTTAATTCATCTCTGCTAGCTGCCTCTCCACATTGAATAATGAAGCGATTGACGTGTTCCATTGTTGATGTATCATCTTGCCTAGAGAATTTAGTAAAATCTGGTACCTTGTACCGATTTGGGAGAGGAATTAAATCATATGCAGGAGGGTATGGAGTCCGATAAGAATAAGTATTGACCTTGGGCTTTATCCCAAACTGATCCTTCATAATTTCTGCTATCTTATCGGCCCAAAAAGCATCAGCCTCCTGGCGATTTAACCGGCTGAATTTCTACAGAGGTACTGCGATATCCCTCCACATATCTTTGTGGCCCACGATCTCCAAAGAATCAAAGATATTTGCCGTTACTTGTGGTCCATTAACTCTCTTTGAAAGGATTCATCGGTGAGCCGATGCTTGATTCTCGAAACCACTTGCATATGACCTTGTTGAATCCTCGCAACTCCGCTGATTTTGCTGAACTATATGTTGAACAGTGTAATCGTCACCGACCAACCATTATTATCGAACTCATCGGTACAAAACTTACCGATGGTCGGTAATTCTGTGACATTGTTGGATAATTATAACCACTTTGAGGCATGAACTGAACCCTAGTTTGACTCATAGCGGGGGCTTTTCTCTTGCATCGGCGATAAGCTTGCCGATGGACTTGAATTGGGTGTTTGAACCAAAGGCATCTTGAAACCTCCTGGAGTTGGTTGCATGGTAGTCTGCTGTGGGCATATTGAGGCACTTGAGCCATCGGCGAAACAAATTGATGGTATAGGAGCATTTCCTCATCGCATCAAACACTTGAGGTAACCCGAGATTGAAAGCGATGACTCGAGGCATACCATATCCCCACCAATTAGCGAAATCGCTATTCTCGAGACACAGGGGCACGAGATATAGCGATGCCGATAGATCTCGTATTAAGTGAACTCGTCCTCCCGGGTAGTACCGGATCTGATCGTATCGGTGTAGATTGAATATTAGGTAAGCCTGCCGATACTGGAGGAGAAGTAACTTATGTACCCACAACGGCCGAGGGAGCCGATGGAGTATTGACAGATGCCGGCTCTGGTTGGTGATAGGCAGGCCCAATGTAATGCGGTGACGCTTGTCCTTCTTTGAGAGTTCGAACCACAGCATTATGAACAGTATTGGACATCACATTGGAATGATTAATCAAAGCATGATTTACTGCAGAATTAACCATCTCTTGAAGTTTACCAGGATTGGAGTCAAAGGTAACCTGCCGAGGCAACGGCAAATCTTGCTTCTGGATGACTTGTCCACTCTTGTTCAGGCTAAACGATCTCAGACAAAGCTGCATGTATTCTTCTATAGCCTTTTCCATGGCCTCCGCCTCTCTCTTCCTTAAGATCTTCTTCTGATACCGCGATAATGTTCCCTAATCGATCTCGGGATTGATCATATTGATCGGATTGATTGGTCCCACTGAGCGTGCCAAAAGATGTGTTGATGCAAAAGTGGATCTGCAAACACAAAGGGCTAATACCCAAATCGATATCCAAAGCGTGCCAGTCGATTTGACCTGTTAATCGACAAGGATGAAGATACGAGCACTTTGGTCCTGACAACAGCGATACGCCTGGAAGTCATGGCCAAGAGGTACTCACGTGGAACTCGAGAATCGCCGAAGGTCGCACTAAAGCGATGCAACTCGCCGAATCAATGAGAACTCATAAAAAGGAAAAAATATGCAAATTGACGAAGTCATCGAAAAGTAAGTAGATGCAAATAGGAGTAAAATTGGTTTTGATATTGATTGATCTCTATTACATTGCCCTCAATCTATATTTATACCACGATCTAAAGAGACATAACCAAATACGACTAGGACACCAAGTCCATATCTAAGGAAACACGTGACTCTTATGAAATCATACTCTAACAAATATAGAAAAGGAAATCAACTCCTATCTATTTCCCCGTCCGCCTCAATTACGATGGAATTCTCACCGACCTCCTTTCCATCGGCATACTTCCCTGTTTCATCGGCAGTAGTTTTCAAGCCTTCCTTCATCGGCATCGACACTAACATCTCCAACCTTATCGGCAACGCCCGAGTCTAAATCAACCTTTCCATCGATCACCACCATTCATCGGCAACCATCTTTACAAGCTGATTTTCATCGGTACGTCGGTAGATATCAAGAAACTTTCTCTCCTCCCGATTAGCCCACTCGATCATTTTGACACGTGCAAAAACGGTGTCAACAATGAGTTGATGTAGATGTGGGGAGTTTTCTCCCTATAAATATGTACCAACCCCTTGGGCAAAGCACACCAAAACTACCATAAGGGGAGCCCCTAGTTTGGAAAATCCCTCGTGTAGTAAATTAGATTTTTCTCCTCCTTCTCTCGCCGTCGCCGTCACCGTCATTGTTTCTTTCTAGTAGATTTAGAATACGTTTTCTCTTCTAGAAAGCGTAAAATCCCTCTGTTAGATTCAGAATACGTTTTCTTCTTTTGAAAACATAGTTTCTTCAGTTGGATCCAAAATATGCTTTCATCTATTCATAGTTTTGCCACTAGTCTTATTTAGGCCATAAAATCTTCGTTTTAACTCCGTTTTGATCCATTCAAGTTGCGTTAGATTCCTAATTGAGTAATCTACATATTCATTCTACTATTAAATATATTTGTAACTTTTGAAAATCGAGGTTAGATTTAATCTATTATTTTATTAAAGGAAATTTTGTTTAATTCATAACTTTTTCATTATAGCTCCGATTAGAGTGTTTTTCGCGTATGTGTGTTCGTAGTAACGTGTAGAACATCTTTAAAACCTTTTTACCTATTGTTTATTATGTTTGGTGTATTTTTCTAATTTATTTCTATTGTTTGTTTTGTGTATGATTGTATGGATGCTTGTGTGGTGCTTTATGATCATGTCCAGTCGATGAGCTTTGCGTTGGTGATATAAAATAAGTTGGTGATCCAGAAGAAGTCCTTTGAAGGTTACAATTCAATATAAGTAGGATTTGAATTTAAGACAAGTATAGCATGGGATCTTCCTTGGTGTCCTATTCACCTTAATATTATTTTAATCATATGCATCTGTCTACCTTGGCAACCGTAGTAATTTTCCTCGCTATTTGATATCCTGGATTCTTTGATTCCTATGGGTTATTGCATTGGGTAGTATGATGCTAGTGCTCACACTAAAGCCATGATCTTGTAACTTGACTAATGGATTATGCAATAAACATTAAAATATGCTTTTTAGCAACATAGAACATGGGGCTAGAGCATTGGACTATTTTATGGTACTTTAGATTTCTCTCCCTAAGGACTTATCTGTAAGCAAACATCCGTGACTTACAGTACAGCTATGAGGGCTACATGGCTCTGGCTTTAGCTCAGTATGAGGACCTTTTTCTACCTTGTTAGTTGTTGCCTTTATGGCGCAAGAGAGGCTCCGACAGGTATGATCTCGGCCTGCTAAGAGGGTGCACTTTGGTTTCTTGATATTTTGTTAGTCACTCCTTGGAGGGCGGTTTATGCTTATTGATGGGGAAACTTTAACGGCCCTAACTTATTAGATGAATATTTGAAAGGCTTCATAGAGAACCCTGCCGATCTTCCTTGGTAGTGGGTCAAGACATTGGCCGCCTCAGAAAAAATGGTAAATCATGACTCACAGTGAAAGTGTACAACCTCTGCAATGTGTAAAACTGGTATATCAGCCGTGCTCACGGTTACGAGCGGCCTTGGACCCTTACAGAATAGATGATCACTAAGAATTTTCTGTTTATGCTATTCATTACTCATGTTTAGATTGATCATGTGTTTTACTTTGGGATTGAAACAACTTGTTGCTACTCTTATGCTAAAATTGTGACAATTAAAAGCTAATCGCAGTTAACCAATGTCAGCCTTTTGAGCCTCATGAACCCCATGTTATATTTGATGAGTACGACATGTACTTATGCTTGCTTTAGTTTTTAAATCTTTGGAAAAATTCCGGATGGGTAACAGATTGCTAGTCTGGAGGAGTTAGGCTTGTGATCAACCAGTCAGTTGTCCCTGTGGAATTGGAGTCTTCACCCGAAGATCGGAGTTGTCTTTCCGCTATTTGCTGTCTAAGATTATATCCTTTATAATAAGTACGTTATATATTGAGTATTGTTTTTCGATATTACCCTTATTTTTAGCTATATCTAAAACCAGGTGCTAAGGGGGCAAAAACTGCATACTTTTGATTCAACCACATGCAAAATCCACTTGCTGTGGTTGGTCAAACAAAATCCTAATGTGAATCAAGTATCTTATTCAATGTATCCAAGCTTTTCTGGGTTGTACGGCATGCACATGCACTACTTAGATACAGACTAAGCCATGCATCTGAGCCGCTCTGGTGAAGTAAACCGTCCAAAAGGAGCTGCCCCTTTTGCAAGTGTTACTCCACACGTGCAGACATACAGATCCTCTAAACCAAGCTTATCCAAAGTTCGAAACTAATCCATCTGGACAAGTTCATGGAAATTCATATCCCCATGGCTTGTATTGGACAAAACGACCAATGCAATCCATCGTCATTCCTTTTTCAGCTAAACCTGATCCAGGTAGCTTGTATAAATACCCCAGCCTGTTGACCATGGTTCTTACCAGTGCATAGCAGACTAGCTGACCATCACACACAGACAGATCAACCACAAGTGCAAATAGATAGCCCAAGCTTTGTCAACAATGGAGATCGTCTCATCGAAAAAGCTAGCGTGGTTCGCGCTCGCGTTCACCGTGGTGGCCGCCGCCGGTGTCGCTGTGGCCCAGAACACGGCGCAGGACTTCGTGAACCTGCACAACTCACCGCGCGCGGACGTGGGCGTCGGGAACGTGACCTGGAACGCCACGGTGGCGGCGTACGCGCAGAGCTACGCGAACCAGCGCGCGGGCGACTGCCGGCTGGTACACTCCGGCGGCCCTACGGGGAGAACCTTTTCTGGGGCTCGGCGGGCTACGCCTGGGCGGCGTCGGATGCCGTGGGATCCTGGGTGGCGGAGAAGCAGTACTACGACCACGCCACCAACACCTGCTCCGCGCCGTCCGGCCAGTCGTGCGGCCACTACACGCAGGTGGTGTGGCGCGCCTCCACGGCCATCGGCTGCGCCCGCGTCGTCTGCAGCAACAACGCCGGCGTCTTCATCATCTGCAATTACTACCCGCCCGGCAACGTCATTGGACAGAGCCCTTACTAGCAACCTATATATATACATTGTGAGCAGCAGCATCGTACGCGCGCGTGATGCCATGCATGTCAGCATGTTGTGTTACTTATTATGCGGCCCGCATATATGCATTTCAAGATTCATGTAGCTGTGAAATTTATTATATATCAAATAAATCACGTGGATCTGTGAGACATATATATAGCTACCTTTCCCTTTATATTATTTGTTCTTGATCTAAATTTTGGTCCGCTCACGTACTAGCAAACTGCAATGCGTTACACCAGAACGCGTACAACTTATTACATGATCATGTGGATGTAAGATTTGTGGCTCGGAGATTTATTAAATGATCGTCATCTATTTTGACATATTTGAAATCGAAATCTGTACGGTCGCTTGACACATCTTATAAGATTTTGTATCATCGTTAGGCTCGCACTAACTCATATAATTAAGTACGGGCCATGAGTCCGAGTAACATATGAGATAGAAAGGGACATGTGAGCATTGTTAGAATTGAAGTAAAAAAAGATGGACGGAAGAATCCCTTCTCCCTATAATATTAACTTGCTCATGCATTGTAATGGAATGTATATAGCCTGTTGTGCAGTCACTTTGGAGTTTGGACTGTTTGCGCCCAGAGATCTATTCAACAACAGGGTCATTTGTTCCAATACATCCTGAAATCCAACTCCGTACCATCGCTGGACACATCTTAGAATTGCACTCCATTGTTGGATGCATGTTGTTGTAACTCATATGAGTATGGATCATTGTTCTAACTCATATGATGACAGGTCGTGAGTCCGGGTCAGATATAGGACAGGGGTATGAAGGCATTTTAGGAACTAAAAAACATGGACAGAAGAACCATTTTGCTCTTATGAATGACAGCAGGTAGCAAATAGTGTAGATAATATTCCTACTGTGGACACTTAAGAAGCTCAAAATGCAGGGTGACCACCGACAAAATGGAGAAGAAGGTGATTATCATACCATGTTTTGGATTCACATAAATAAACCTAACTTCCTGTTTTTAGTATGATGTGGAAGGAGTTACTGTTAGCTTGAAAGAGTCTCTCTGTTAGCTTACTTTTACTTGTATCAGTATTTCAGCATGGTTATTTGTTATCATCCTTTTTGTGCACCTTGATCTTATGATCATGTTGATGTTAATTTGGGCATAAGGAAAGTGATCATTGGCACACTTTAGATTTCAAATACCTATTATATAGCTATCAGTTGCTAGAGAAGGGGTTTTAGAAAAAAAAAACTTTTGTTTTAAATACACAGGTGACAATTAACGTTGAATCTTGCTCTGATACCAGTTGTCGTAGAACCGATCAATTTATAAGAGTACAAGTACAATGGCGGCCCGCAAACGGTCGCACTTCCATACTTGAACCCATATAAATCCGGTAGTCCGTCGAGTACCACGACGGGTCTCGATAAACGATTTACAACAACCAAGATCGTACATGATTCAACATACATACCACATATTACATAAAGTTCACAGATACATTTTCATCATCAGAGTATGAAACCAGTTATTACAAACCGAGGTCGATAGATAAAAGCGGAAGCAAATTAAGTTTGAAAGTAAAGTTTCCAACATAGTTTAATACAGTGCCAAAATACGATCACGGTCCACAAAAGCATGTAGAAGGATTAATAAGAAGCTTGCCCAAGGCTTACTCCTCATCCACAGCGGGATAGAAGCAACTCTTGCAATAACCATGATACACAGTGCCATCTGCAACATGGGAAATAAAACCCTGAGTACGAGAAGGTACTCAGCTAGACTTAACCGTTATAAACCAGAAATAAATTGACTCCAAGGATTATGCAAGGCTGTATAAGTGGGGATAGCTTGACAACATTTTGCATAAAAGCGATTAACTTAGTTATACAATTATGGTTCCAATATCAGGTTAATTATAACTATCCATCTCTAGATTAGCAACTATCCTGTGCCAAACATGTGGTATATCCATTTAAAAGCATACAATAGTAACCATAGCAGGTATTGCAATTCCATATTCATCCGAACCATCATGTTCCATAACACAGTTACTACGATGTTGGGACTAGCCAAGTTTCTCACTATCCGGGAGAGACGGCGATTCGAATCGATTTCAACCAGCTGGGAATTTATTCCCAACACAAACCCAGGCATACCGCGCGAAGGCAGCCTTAGGTCACCTTTGGTACATCTCAGGTACACATTTCACGGGTCCGTACCACGTCGCATAATCTGGGACACCAGATGCCAGGATGTTCAGGCCTAACCTACCCTTGGGCTCAGTCTGATCGCCCCCCACAAGGAGCGCACAACAGAACGGGTCCCGCCCTAAGTTGAGCTACTCAGCTTCGTGGTCAGAACGAGTTATCCGGCCAGCTAAGTGATAGTCATGCGTTCAATCTTGTCAGAAGCACCAACAACGGTACGGTCCTTAATCGGCTCAGACGGAATCACATGAGTCATCCTACGCATAGACTCCGCCCGGCCTCGATTTTCTTTTACCCCATGGTTCTGTTCCACGATAGCAAATATAGCCAACCGTGCTCTGGTATCCACCTATATCTCGCAGGTGACAGGACATCACCTGACTTCTACCGGTCTAAGCATGGCTAAGCATATGTTCGATCCTGGACCTATACCGGTTAAAGGTGTAATATCTGGACAAGGAATTTATATGCATCAAGTGGTTCCATTCAACTCTTATAACCAAATGCATCAATCATAAGTACTTAAGTAATCATTTGTAAAATACTGGGAGACTTAGAATGCTCCGGGGTTTGCCTTTCAGAAAAGAAGTAGGGCGGTGATCAGGACACTCCAGAAAGCTCTTCAGGATTCTGCTCCTCGCCTTCGGGACCTGCGACTTGAGGATTCTCCTGCTGGTCCCCTTCCTCTACTTCGTTGAATTCCAGCAACGTTATTTCTTCCTTCGATCCTAGATGCATGAATATGGCATAATATATTGCGAATGCAAATATGTTAACAAGTGTGGTTTGATGATACATGAAGAATGCATTCTGGCAAATATTCTTAATGGCATGTGGTTTAAGTAACAACAAGTGCATCGCGTTTACTGAATAGGTGCATATCTTTTCTTGATTATGCAATCAACTACTTCAACAATTCATCAACTATTTCACAAACAGCAGCTACTTGTTTTACTTATAACTGAAGTTATACTTATCCAAATGCTGTGATCTTAGACTTTCTGGAAAGCTTATAAAATTATCTACAACTCTTATTTAATCACCAAAAGCTAATTCACACTTTATCTTAACCAAAACAGAGAATCAATCCAGCGCTGTCCAGAAATTCCAGAGAGCAAGCAATTTGGAAATGCTAACTTTAAACAGCTACAAATCCTAAACCGTTTGACCTATGGCTTTGAAATTTTAACACAATATAGATGAAGAAGTTACCTACAACTTTGTTATTAACCATTTTTACAGCAACCATCATTTTTACTACGCAACATTCTAAACCACAGAATCGGTCCGAAAACTCTTCTCTCCCGAATTATAAAGCAACGCTATTTCTATTGCATATAAACTTTCCAAATTTGACTTCACCAATCATACCAACAGTACAAGGACATCAAATACACTCAAGAAAACATAATGGCCATGCCCAAACTATTTATTTAAATACCTTTATCAATTTACTAAGATACTTAGGTTAAATAATAAACATATATCAAATGTGCATCATAATTTCTCAGAAAATTACAGTGGCTTACTAGTGCTACCAATAGACTACTGTAAAAGTTTCATGCCATTTTACCAAGTAAAACATCCTATACAAAAATGACAAGGCAGCAAGGCTTGAAATAGCATAAATAGAAAACCCTAGTGAAATGTGTCAAGCAACAGATTTTATATTTTTGTTAGCATACATATGGTACTAGGATCTCCTCCAACAAATTTCATGAATATTGGATTCATAAATAATTTATAAAAATTCATACAAGGATCTCCTAATTATAAAAGGAAAATCTATAACTACAAATCTATACATGCACTGATCCTCAAAATTTTACCAGATCTGATACATGTCAAGAATAACTTGCTACCAAAATTTCATAATTTTTGGAGCACAGGAACTCTAGATATAAAATAAACAATTTTGCATGCATTCAAAAACATATTTCAAATTTCCATTTAAATCTTCCAAAATTTCTACTATAAGTATCAAGACTATATTTTTTCTAAATACTACACTTCCTAAGTAACACTACCAAATTTATTTCACAATTTTTGAAGCTACAAAGCTGGAGATACAAATATTACAAAACAGCACAAAATCTGGAATTAATGAACTATCCTATACTCTCACTGCCGCTGATCGATGGATCCCGCTGACAGAGGACCCCACGCGTCATTGACTCAAAAGCAGAGTGGCGGCGCTGTACGCTGCTGGCGCGGCCAAAGCTCGCCGACGGCGAACTCGCCGGCGGTGACATCATCACGGGGGGGACCTACTCGACCTAGCGCATCTATTGCACTACTTGGTCGGCCCTATTGTCTACTTAGGCGGGACGACGGCGGTACGCCGGTGACGACCTCGGCGGGTCAATCAAACGCACGTACAAGCATCTATGAACTACGGGAAACCTAGCGCATCAACTAGCGTAGCGAGAGGTGGACTGTGGCGGCGTGGCCACGATGACGGGGTTGGCAGCGGGGCAACGACGAGCTTGCGCGCGGCGCTGTGGCTTACCAAGCACCGTCAGCAGACACGGGTGGACGCAGCGGGTTGCTGGGGTGGCGGTGGAGTGCTGCGGTGGTGATGGAGTAGCTAGGCGCGAGCTGGTGCCATCAACGGCGATGGCGGACTCTCGGTGCGGGGACGGCTACTGCTGCGGGCGCTGCGAATGGCGAAGGAGGAGCTGGGAAATGCGAAATGGTGCGGCTGGCGGAGCGGGCGGTGCAGGTGTTATGTGCTGCTGGCTCTGCTTTTTTGCATATTGGGCGGGCGTCGGCGACGCGCGGCCAGCCGCTGGCTCCACGCGGCGTGCGAAGCCTGCCGGGGGTCGGCCACTGAATCGCCCGTCCAGTTCATTCAGAGAATCAAAGCCGAGCCTGACGACGCATTTTGCCGTGAAGAAAACTCTGTGACCGTGGACTTTTAGTGAAAATTTTGTACATCAAAGTTGAAGCCTAATGTACCAGCTACAACTCTTGTCAAGGGATCATGCTCTAATTCGCAACCAAAACTGAGTAATATCACCCCCAATGTCAGCCTATGAGTCGGTCAGTGAACCAAGACTTAGAAAATTTTGTTAAGTGTTGAAATGTTAATTTTGCTGATTCTTGTGAGACCAATTCAAGCATGTTAGAAGCTAAATCAGTCAATGACCCAAAAATAAAAGTTGTTCCTTATATCAAATACTACAACTTTGCTTTAGTGACCACCTCCATGCAAGTTCTCTAGCACCTAGTTCAAACTAGGTCAAACATGTCACATTTAAATGATAGTATACACTCAAACTATGACTTGGTGACCAATTTAACCCTAGACATGAATACCAAAGTTGTTCATAATGATACTCTAAACATGTTTAAGCTAGTTGTAAGGTCACACAATCATTTCATACATTAGTTGCACATAAAGCTATCCAGGTCAACACATGTAACATTACTTGAGTGCTTGATCATGAAAGGTGACATTCATGAACAATGTTCCATTTGCTAACCTAAGTGTTGCTAACATGTTTTTGTGACTCATATCAACCAATCACATGTATACACTTATAATCATATGCATATATCCCAAGAAACATAAAATAACAAGCAATGTTGAATATGTTTCAATCAAATGTTTCAAGTGTAAATGCTTATATATGAATGCTTGATGCTCATGCTCATGCTATGCAAGTCAAGTTATGCAAGGCTAACACCTAGGGTGTTACAACCCCTCCCCCTTATAAAAATCTCGTCCCAAGATTTGCAAGACCTACCATTCTTGGAAAAAGGAGGGATAAACTTCTCGTAAATAATCCTTTTATTCCCATGTAGCATCTTGTTCACTGTGATTGTTCCACACCACCTTATAGAACTTAATAATCTTACTCCGTGTTACTCTTTCCATCTCTTCTAATACTCGAATTGGCTTTTCCTCATAGGTCAAATCCGATTGAAGCTGCACGTTGGTGGGTGCAATAGCTTCTTCAGGTACTCGAAGACATTTCTTCAACTAAGAAACATGGAAAACATCGAATATTACACTCATCTCAGGTGGAAGTTGTAACTTATAAGCAACATTTCCTTTTCGTTCCACAATCTTGTATGGCCCTACATATCTAGGTGAAAGATTCTTTTTCATCCCAAATCTCTTCACCCCTTTCATGGGTGATACTTTCAAGTACACATAGTCACCTACTTCAAAAGTCAGTGGTCTCCTTCTTCTATCAGCATAACTCTTGTCTTGATTGAGCTGCCTTCATATGCTGTTGGATCACACGTACTTGCTCTTCAGCTTCATTGACAAAGTCAATACCAAAGTATCTCCTTTCACCGGGCTCAATCCAATTCAACGGAGTTCTACATTTTTGGCCATACAAGGCTTCAAATGGAGCCATCTTGATACTTGCTTGATAATTGTTGTTATAGGAGAACTCAGCTAAAGGTAGCCATTTCTCCCATAAACCTTTTGAAGATATAACATAAGCTCTAAGCAAATCTTCTAGGATTTGGTTTACTCGCTCCGTCTGTCCTGAAGTTTGTGGATGATATGCAGAACTTCTGATTAGCTTGGTTCCCAAAGCCTGGTGTAAGTGCTCCCAAAAACGAGCTATGAACTGTGGTCCTCGATTTGAGATTATAGTCCTGGGTACTCCATGTAGTCTCATGATCTGGGAAACATATATCTCAGTGTATTTCCCAACTATATACCGTGTGTTCACGGGTATAAAATGTGCTGACTTGGTGAGACGATCAACAATAACCCATATTGAATCGTGACCTTGTGGTGTCATTGGAAGGCCTGTGATAAAGTCCATACTGATTTCTTCCCATTTTCATCCTGGGATAGGCAATGGCTGAAGTAATCCGACAGATTTCATATGAACAACTTTTACTCTACTGCAGTTATCGCACCTAGCGACATAGGCTGCGATCTCCTTCTTCATCTTAGTCCACCAAAAATGGGTTTTCAAATCTTGGTACATCTTACTACTACCCGGATGGATAGACAATTTGGACGAGTGAGCTTCATCTAAAATTTGGTTCCTCAGCTCATGGTCTTTTGGTACCACAAGTCGGTCCTCAAACCATAACACACCTCTTTCATCCAATCTGAAATGCTTGGTCTCTTGCTCTTGCATTTTCTCTTGATGTGACTTATTCCTACATCATCTGCAAGCTGCAACTCTATGATTTTGCTCTCAAGTGAACAACTCGATCGTGATATTGTGTAGTACAAACAGGTGTAACAAGTTGAATCTATCTTCCAATAAGGCTTCCATAGTGTTGCAATGAGACTTTCGAATCGAAAGTGCATCTGCTACTACATTAGCTTTTCCCGATGGTAATGCACTTCTAAATTGTAGTCCTTAATTAGCTCTAACCATCTTCGTTGTCTCATATTCAACTCTGGTTGGGTAAAGATATACTTGAGACTTTTGTGGTCAGTATATATATGACATACATTGCCCAACAAGTAATGTCTCCATATATTTAATGCGTGAACCACTGCTGCAAGTTCTAAATCATGAGTGGGGTAGTTGACTTCATGCTTTCTCAATCTATTGAGAAGCATATGCAATAACTCTTCCTTCTTGCATAAGCACACACCCCAAACCTATGCCTCGATGCATCACAAAATACATCAAAAGGCTTTTCAATGTCTAGTTGTGCTAGCACAGGTGCTGTAGTCAACATAGTTCTAAGGGTGTGAAAAGCTGCTTCACATTCTGGTGTCCATTTGTACTTCTCATCTTTCTAAAGTAGTCTAGTCATGGGCTTAGCTATCTTTGAGAAATCTAGAATGAAACTACGATAATATCCTCGCTAACCCTAGAAAACTCCGAACTTCATGAACCGAAGTTGGTGCTTTCCAATCCATGACCTCTTGTACTTTTGATGGGTCTATAGAGATTCCATCCCTTGATAAGATGTGACCTAAGAAAGGTACCTTGCTCAACCAAAATTCACACTTACTAAACTTTATGCGATAGCTTATGCTCCCTCAATCTGGATAGGACAACCCTCAGATGCTCTTCATGATCTGACTCATTTTCCGAATAAATCAATATATCATCGATAAACACGACCACGAACTTGTCAAGCTCGGGCATGAATACCGAATTCATCAGGCACATGAAGTAGGCTGGAGCATTTGTTAGTCCGAAAGACATAACCAAATACTCATACAAGCCGCACTGTAGAGAAAAAAAGTTTAGGTATGTCCTCTGGCCTGATCTTTATTTGATGGTAGCCTGATCTCAAGTCAATTTTGGAGAATACCTTTGCCTTTGCTAGATGATCGAACAAGATGTCGATGCGAGGCAATGGGTACTTGTTCTTGATGGTCACAGCATTGAGTGGTCTGTAATCTACACACATTCTCAGTGACTTGTCCTTCTTTTTCACAAACAATGCTGGACATCCCCACGGAGATGAGCTAGGTTGGATAAGACCCTTGTCCAATAGATCTTCTAATTGAACCTTAAGTTCTGCTAACTCATTGGGTGGCATTCTATAGGGCCTTCTTGATATGGGTGCCGTACCTGGCACTAACTCAATCTTAAATTCCACCTCCCTATCAGGTGGTAAGCCTGGTAATTCCTCTGGAAATACATCCGGAAACTCACAAACCACTAGGATATCACAAAGTGTGGTGGTTTGGATAGCACAGGCTAAATGTTGGAGTTCAAAATTGCGGGAGAGTGGTACTCGAAAAGCATTCCCTCCCATGGGTTCTCTCAACATAATAGTACGAGTGCTGGTGTCAATGAGAACACCATGATCCTTCATCCAATTCGTGCCTAAGATTACACTTATCGATAACCCGGGTAATATTATCAAATCTGTTGTATACTCCCTCCCTTGTATAGAGATGAGCACGTTTTTTACTATCTTTTTGGTAGAAATAGTACCCCCTGCTGAACTTATATTATAACCCCCTTTGCTTACTTCAATTATTTCCTGATCATGTCTAGATGCGAATGCTTGACTCATAAAGGAATGAGAAGCTCCCAAATCAAATAAAACAACAGCGGGATGCTTGTTGACGAGAAACATACCAGCCATGACAACTTCTCCAGTGGGCACTTCCTCAACAGCGATATAATGCACGTATCCCGGACGTGCCCTTGTGTTCGCCTGCCTCTGATTGTTTTGATTCGGATTGCCATTCTTCTTGGGGTGGGGGCATTCCTTGGCCCAATGACCCACTTGATTGCATTTGAAACATGGTTGATTATTCCAGGGTCCAGTGGAGCTCCCCTGACTGCCAGTTCCTTTTGGTAAGGCAATAGTGAATGCCTTACGGAATGGTTTATGAGGTCTGCTATTCTAAGCTTTAGGTGGTGGAGGCCTAAACTTGGATGCAGGTGGACGGAATTGTGGCCTAGCTATGATAGGCGCTCTTGCATGTGAAGATCCAGAGGCACCTGCCTCATATGCCCTCTTGCAACCCTTAGTAGCTGCATGCATATTATTGTGGTTTTTCTGGGTCAGAGCATCACTAATAAACTCGTTGTAAGTAGTGCACTTGGAATTGGCCATGGTCTTCATCAGTTTGGTACCCAGACCCCGCTTGAAGCTCTCTATCTTTTTCTCCTCAGTATCCACAAAACCTAGAGCATACCTGGACAGGTTGTTGAATGCGTGCATGTATTATGTGAGAGTCTTCGTTACCTGAGTGAGCCTCATAAATTCAGCCGCTTTCATGCGCATTAGGCCCAGGGGAATATGATGTCCCCTAAAAGCCAGCTTGAACTGTTCCCATGTCACTCGCGCATTAGCAGGTAGAGATGACAAGAAATGTGCCTACCAGATCCCTGCCGGTCCTTGCAGCTGATGAGAAGCATACTCAGCTTTCAGATGCTCGGTGACTCTTAGCAGGCAAAACTTCTGCTCAATGGTGTTGAGCCACTCATCAACTTTGTAGTGGTTCCTCAGCCACCTTGAAAATAGGAGGCTTTGTATCCGTAAATTCCTTGAATGTACTATGCTTGATTTGGCTTTTCCCCCCTGTCATTGTGGGGTGGCCACGAGCGGTGTTCTACGCAATGAGGCGCAGAGCTTCTTCCATTGTCCTTTGGCTCCCCAAGAACTGAGCAAAGAACTCCTGAGCAGATGGCGGCGGTGGGGGTGGTAAGTCATCACCATTGCCATCATGATCGCTACTACCCCGCTTGCGGTGCGCGTCATCTCGTGAAGTTGCAACAATAAGCGATTATTGGTGGATGCCACAAGATTGTAGATGAATTTATAATCATGCCAAACTGAAATTACTGGAGAAAATTCTCAAATTCACAATAAAAACAGAGGCATAACAATTCATTCTCGCGACATGACACCACCAACTTTATCACTTATCAGACTCGCACCGTGTTATCATACTAGTCACTAGGTGACTCTAATCTTCATTAAGATCGCTGTGGAGGTCGTAGATAGGATCATCCTCATTCTCTGGCTCCACTTCTTTCTCGTCCCAGCCGTCATCTTCTACTAACATTTCTGGATCTTCGTCTTCTTACCAAGGATCGGGTGTAGTTGGTTGTTCAAATTATGCACCTCATGCTGAAAACCCATCACTACATGCTAGGCCCGTGCAAGCTGCTGGCTCAAGTCTCTCTAGGTATACTTCATTCAACTGATAGAGGGGCGGTTCATGGTACCCCACAAAGTGCAAAACTCTCCACAGCAGAGTAGGTGTTCCGAAAACCATCAGGAAATTCTCACTCCAACTGGTGCTGCCATCGGTACTATCAACATGTACACTTTTGTGAGACAAGGCCATAATGGATAAGAGTTACATAACCGAGTAAGAAATTTATAAGGGGAGGAACAATGTAATTATTTGAATGATAATTATCATGATGCATGCTCGTTTCGTACGTCCTCACAAACTTAGGAAAAATTTGTTTCTAGCGGTAGACACGGTGGCATACATATGTTCTCTCATATATAGCGTAACTAGTCGAGCTACACGTTTCGTTGTTAATGTACCTGCATAAGAATTTCATTTCAGCCCAAACCCATAATGAAATATGCAGATTGTAAATTTAAATACTTCCATATATGTATACCCATACATATACTTCCGTATCAAACTACCCGATAACAATTTAACCCACAATTAAATACGCACCATATACACATGCAAGCATGCATACATAGCCGTACCAAAGCTAACTCTCCCCGACCGCACGCTCACATCTTGCGGTCATGTCACTCATCATCTTACCTTGGCGTAGAGGCATTTGATCCATACATTACCATTCAAGTGAATGGCATCCATACAATAGCACGCCGTATGGACGACGAAGTAAAAAACCCCATGTTAGTACTTAAATAGCCACCTAATAGTCCTTAATTTGGGCATAAGAAAAGTGATCATTGGCACACTTTAGATTTCAAATACCTATTATATAGCTATCAGTTGCTAGAGAAGGGTTTTTGGAAAACAAAAACTTTTGTTTTAAATACACATGTGACAATTAACGTTGAATCTTGCTCTGATACCAGCTGTCGCAGAACCAACCAATTTATAAGAGTACAAGTACAATGGCGGCCCGCAAGCGGTCGCAATGTCATACTTGAACCCATATAAACCCGGTAGTCCATCGAGTACCACGACGGGTCTCGATAAACGATTTACAACAACCAAGATCGTACATGATTCAACATACATGCCACATATTACATAAAGTTCACAGATACATTTTCATCATCAGAGTATGAAACCAGTTATTACAAATCGAGTTTGATAGATAAAAGCAGAAGCAAATTAAGTTTGAAAGTAAAGTTTCCAACATAGTTTAGTACAATGCCAAAATACGATCACGGTCCATAAAAGCATGTAGAAGGATTAATAAGAAGCCTGCCCAAGGCTTACTCCTCATCCACAGCGGGATAGAAGCAACTCTTGCAATAACCATGATACACAGTGCCATCTGCAACATGGGAAATAAAACACTGAGTACGAGAAGGTACTCAACTAGACTTTCCCGTCATAAACCAGAAATAAATTGACTCCAAGGATTATGCAAGGCTGTATAAGTGGGGATAGCTTGACAACATTTTGCATAAAAGCGATAACTTAGTTATACAATTATGGTTCCAATATCAGGTTAATTATAACTATCCATCTTTAGATTAGCAACTATCCTATGCCAAACATGTGGTATATCCATTTAAAAGCATACAATAGTAATCATAGTAGGTATTGCAATTCCATATTCATCCGAACCATCATGTTCCATAACACAGTTACTACGATGTTGGGACTAGCCAAGTTTCTCACTATCCGGGAGAGACGGCGATTCGAATCGATTTCAACCAGCTGGGAATTTATTCCTAACACAAACCCAGGCATACCACGTGAAGGCAGCCTTAGGTCACATTCGGTACAACTCAGGTACACATTTCGCGGGTCCGTACCACGCCGCACAATCTGGGACACCAGATGCCAGGACGTTCAGGCCTAGCCTGCCCTTGGGCTCAGTCTGATCGCCCCCTCAAGGAGCGCACAACAGAACGGGTCCCAGCCCGAGTTGAGCTACTCAGCTTCGCGGTCGGAATGAGTTATCCGGCCAGCTAAGTGATAGGCATGCGTTCAATCTTGTCAGAAGCACCAACAACGGTACGGTCCTTAATCGGCTCAGACGGAATCACATGAGTCATCCTACGCATAAACTCCGCCCGCCTCGATTTTCTTTTACCCCATGGTTCTGTTCCACGATAGCAAATATAGCCAACCGTGCTCCAGATCCACCTATATCTTGCAGGTGACAGACATCACCGACTTCTACCGGTCTAAGCATGGCTAAGCATATGTTCGATCCTCGACCTATACCGGTTAAAGGTGTAATATCCGGACAAGGAATTTATATGCATCAAGTGGTTCCATTCAACTCTTATAACCTAATGCATCAATCATAAGTACTTAAGTAATCATTTGTAAAATACTTTGGGAGACTTAGAATGCTCCGGCTTGCCTTTTAGAAAAGAAGTAGGGCGGTGATCGTCGGACACTCCTAAGCTCTTCAGATTCTCTCCTCGCCTTCGGGCTGTGACTTGAGGATTCTCCTGCTGGTCCCTTCCTCTACTTCGTCAATTCCAAAGAACGTTATTTCTTCCTCCGATCCTAGATGCATGAATATGGCATAAGATATTGCGAATGCAAATATGTTAACAAGTGTGGTTTGATGATACATGAAGAATGCATTCTGGCAAATATTCTTAATGGCATGTGGTTTAAGTAACAACAAGTGCATCGCATTTACTGAGTAGGTGCATATCTCTTCTTGATTATGCAATCAACTACTTCAACAATTCATCAACTATTTCACAAACAGAAGCTACTTGTTTTACTTATAACTGAAGTTATACTTATCCAAATGTTGTGATCTTAGACTTTCTGGAAAGCTTATAAAATTGTCTACAACTCTTATTTAATGACCAAAAGCTAATTCACAGGGCTTTTGTGTCCCAGCTTATAAACCTGAGGCGTGGCTAGTGGCGATGTCCAGGAGTTCCTTAGTGGTTCGCGGGCCCTTGTGTCCCAGCTTATAAACCAGGGATTCGCAGGTCGTCTCGGACAGGAAGGCTCCTATCACGTCGGCGTCGGCGACGTCCAGCACCAGGAGAAGCGCCGGATGTACCTGCGGAGGGTCTCACCAGCCTTCTGACGGTAGTTCTTGAGGTCCCATGGGTTCCTTGGGCATTTGTACATGCCCTGGAAGTTCCCCACATAGATCTCTTTTAGATCCACCCTACTCTGGATTGCGTTGGACGGCAGGTGTTCCAACCATGCCCGGGCCGAATCGGCCAAGAACAATGGAACGTTGTGGATAATGAAGTCATCATTATCCGCACCACTGGCCTGACAGGTGGGCCAACAGTCCTCAAGCCAAAGTCCGGGGTTTGTCTCCCCAGAGTATTTAGGGATGTTGGTAGGTGGTCGATACCTTGGTGGGAATGCAGCGTTGAGGATGTGTCGGCCGAAGGCCTGAGGGCCTGGCAGGCCGAGGCTCAGGCTCCGGTCCTCACCGCTGTCGTAGCATCCGCCGCATTGAGGATGATAGCCGTGGTGGGCTCCTTCCCTCGGATCGCTATGGGTGCGCCTACGGGCGTTGAGGGTGCTACATGCATTACGGTTGTGGCCGAGACGTTGATGTACCGGGATTGCAGCGCGCTGCCTGCCGCCTTGCACCGCTTGGTGGACCGATGCGTCCCTAGCGTGGCACACTGAGGGGGTATGTTGGCTGTCATCGGGCTCGTGTCACTGAGACAATGAAGAGCTCTCGCTTTATTCTTGCCGCCGCCGCTCAAGTAGCATGCGAATCTTGAGGTGGACCCGATGATCCTCGGGCATCATGGCCTCTGGAAGGCCATGAAGTAGGGCCATTGGGGCGGCGATGTTCTGGCTTGCCCGGATGAAGTAAGGAAGGGTTTCACCATCGGTGATGATCCTTCGGTTTACGTCGCGGGCCACGACGCGTGCGTGCCCACCATCTCCGCGGCGCTTGATCTCCTCGTCGACCTCCACGTACTACCAAACAAGCTGTTGTCCGACTTCGTCTATTTCCTACTTTTGGGTCCTTAGCTGCTCCACCCCTACATGAGGTGGGGCCACTGCTCTCCCTTCGGTTCCATCGCCGAGGTTGCCTGCCGAGGTGACCTCCTTCTCGGAGGCGCTTTCGATGTGTCCCTCGGAGGTTTCCGCCATGAAGCATTCCCGGGAGGGATGATGGCACCCCCTGCCGGAGTCAGAGCCAGAGTTCGACCCCGGACCCTCCGTGAGGAGGTTGTGGAGGGATTCTATGACGCTTTCGATCATCCCCACAAACTCATTGTTCATGGGGGACGGGATCGCGAGCTGGGCCACAAGGTGGCTTACGGTCGCCGCGGCGTTGCGGAGACCGAATAGAAACACCATCGAGGCATGCCGTGTGGAGCATTCTGGAGAGAGGGTGAGGTAGCGTAGGGCCTCCCTGGACGGCTGGGGTCCAAGGGAGACGTCGGGTAGGCACTCAATCCTCCGGTAGCCGGAGCCGATGGAAGAGAGGGATTGGATGGTGAGACGGGCCAACACCAACTCTCCTCCCATCGTGACGATGAAGTCTAGGTCACCAGAACACAAGTGTGCGCCTAGGACCCAGCTGATTGTGTGGTTAGCCATCCGAGGCCTGATTTGGAACACGCAAAGGCCCCTACGTGGTGCGCCAACTGTTGGTGTTTCGAGCAAACATCGGCTAGTAAATTTGTAATTGTTGCGCGTTAGGCCCAGATGGTGCACTAAAGGACACGAGGTTTATACTGGTTCAGGCCGAACGTCCCTATGTCTAGTCTGCTGTTGTTCATGTTATTAGTACCAGAAAAGGTTCATAGTAGGGGGTACAAACGGTCGAGAGAGGGATGGGTCCCAAGTCTCTGATGGAATGGTCGAAAAGGTCACCGAGAGCTCGGTCGCTGCTCAGCCGTGTGTGAAGTGTCGTGTGTGTTGAACTTATCCATCAAGAGTTGATCCCCTTAGTGGGGGCCCTGCCCTCCCTTTTATAGACCAAGGGGGAGCAGGGGTTACAGATGGAAGAAAAGAGAAAAACCAGAGGCCAAGAAGCCCCTCCGAAGGTGTTGGGCCCTCCTTTTCCGTTGAGCCAGCCCCGCTAACACGGCTAGATAGTGTCAGGGATTGGCACGTTCGCCGAACACCTATGTGCTGACGATGCCATGCCCTTACCGGATCAGCAAGTGGTCACGTCTCGTCCCGCCCCTCTAGGCCACATGTCGGACATGGGTGTTGACCTGTAGCCCTATGGGGAGCAGATAGCGCGGTGACTGTACATTTGTCACTATAGAGGGCGCGGGTCTCTTCTTGGACCATAGTGGTTGTCGTATGTCTATGTCAGGTTCCGTGTCCGAGGGCTGAAGGCGGCGCCTATAACACTATTCGGACTCTACCATGCCCGAAATGGCCTAAAGCGCCCGTCCTGTCGTACCCTAATGGTACTTTCCTACAGCGGCGCAGGGCATAGCCCTTGGTACTATGTTTGACTTGAATATCCTATCGTAGCTTGTGGTCATCATTATGAAGGGGTAGGGTGTAATCGTCGAGTGAGGCGGACTCTGCCCTCAGCCGTCGGGTGAGGCGGAGCCTACCCTCGGATGTCGGGCGAGGCGGAGCCAGCCCTCGGGGGTCAGGCGAGGCGGAGCCAGCCCTTAGCCATCGGGCGAGGCGGACCCTAGCCCTCAGAGGTCGAGCGAGGCGGAACCAGTCTTTCGTCGTTTGAACAAGAAACGCAGTAGCATTCCCATCTGATCAGAAGTGTCAACGTTCGATGATCATTAGTTCCACCTCATTAGGTACCCCGATATTAGGTCCCCGACACATCTCTTCCTTGGTGCTTATTTTAAAGTCTTTGTTCTCATCTTCACTCCTTGATTTGATATGCTTTTAGAACTGTTCCTCACCACCTTCTTGCGTAATCTGAAGATGAGTCTTAGGATTGTTACCCCTAGTACAATGAGGACGATAGTATCGCAAGTTGAGTCAATGATTAAATTGTGCACCTTTATTGTTTTGTTGAATTGTCATTATGGTTATGATTGTTTTGAATCTTTGTAATGATTGCAATAATCTTGTTGGCTGTTCCCATAATTTCATTTAGTTTATAGGCCTAAGGTATAAGGATTAATGAAATAAATAGTCGGGTTTTGGTTCTCTCCTTTTTTCTCTATCGTGCCTTCGGAGCAACCTATCTTTATCAGTTTATATCTCTATCTTTGGACTACCAAAAATCATGACAAAATTCTGGATGACATTATACTTCAATATGTTTCTTTGACCACAAAGAATCACCTTGATAGCTATGTTGGTTATGGAGTTATGAAAATCACAAGATGATACATCGATTCTGTCTAAAGCCTGGAATAGTTTCTGTTGTGCACTACTTTTGACTACATGAACTGCAGAATTTGGAAAAGTATTCTATAAGGAAATTGTGGAGAGTTTGATAAGCTTTCCAACAATATAAACTGTAGCTCTATTGGATTAACAGAATAAGAGTTACAGCTGTTTTACTGCGCTGTTGTTTTTCTGCTCGCGAGGAATTTTAGATTTCTTGTTCTTGCTCATACACGAGAGTATCATTGCGATGTCAAAATGTCTTGATACTAATTAGGTCATCTGGAGGGAGGTGCAAGCTGCCCTTTTGGTGTCCCCTAGCTGATCTTTTCTTAAGGGGGTAACCAAGTTGAAGAATTTGCAAGATGAAGTATCATATGTTCTAGTTTGCGCAGCGGAAGCATGGTGGGCCCATAACCCACAGGTCCTAGGATCGAAACCTTTGGAGGAATAAATACCTTTGGAGGAGATCAATAAGATAGACAATCACGCTTATGCCAACTATCTAACTAAGAAGGGCCCGAATGCTCAAGGTGCCATATGAAGTTCAGTTATGCTCTCTAGCTCTCACTTGGAAGAATCGGTTAATCTAATAAGAAAGGTGGTACCTAGAAGATGTATATCAGTTTAGGGTTTCATCATCCAGAGTAAGTATCCTTTGCTCGGTTGATAAGTTATTGGATCATCTATGAGGAATGGATGCATTCGTCAATATGGCTCTGCAATTCGAGCTATCCTCAGCTGGGAGTCCAATCTACAATATACCTAGGACAAGTAGGCATTGATGACATAGGAATGAGATATATGATAACTACAGATGGTTCTATATAGTCTCAGGAAATTCCAATGATATACTAAGCATGACAAGAAGGTTTGGATCGAAGAAAGTTAATGATGTGATAGCAACCCACTCAAAGATGTGAGAGAAATTCAGTCTTTAATAATGAGGTTTGATTAGATGTTCAAGGGAAGTTTATCCAAGACCATCAAGATATTGATAGTGTTACTGGAGAAGGTTTTAAGTTCGAACTAAGAGACCTCAGCTAAGTATTTGAAGGAGTAAAAAGGAGAAGGTTGAGTAAAAACCTATGTATTAGCTTTGTCAGATCAGGACAAGAGCTTTATATCCATTATAATGCACCCTATCAAAGGTGTGGGATGTGTCCTTATGCAAGAAGAAAAAAAATAGAGGCTTATGCAAGAAAGCATGAGATGGAACATCTGAAGTATGATTTGGAGTCATCCATTGTGAAGCATGGAGGTACTATCTACTTAGGCATAAAAGTGACATCTAGGAGGATCACAAGAATCTACAGGACATCTTTACTAAGTTGGTCTTGAGCTTGTGTTATCCTCGTTGGAATGAAATTGATTATGACTTGGAAAAGTGATATCACTTCGAGGAGCAAAGTCATGGCCGATGCCCTTAGCAATGGAGAATTGTGCTAAGAAGGTTCGGGTGACACCAAGAACTAAGAATTGCATTCCAAGTTCGAGCAACTTAACCAGAATCATTAATATTTTGAAGATTGGTGGTAGATTCTCTTTCTGACCAACAAAGTGAAAGGCTCCGTTAGAACATGAACATATGAAAAAAGAGGTCTAATAAGTATGGACTAAAAAGAAAAAAATGGCCTAGTGATTGAAGTTACCTGGTCATGGTCTGGAGAATCTATCAAAATCTTGGAATCAGTTGGGCAAGTTACTTGAGTAAGATTAACAGGTATGCAACGTAAAGTGGAATTCTTATCAAGATGATGGAACTATACGAGGAAGTAAAGAAGAATCCAAAGATGGAGTATACCTATCTCCTAGTCGACGTCTTCCGAATCTTGGGGACGAGATTCATCTTGAGGGGGTAGAATTGTAACACCCTAAAATTTGCTTCTCTTGAAATAGAGCTAAAATGATTTAATTTTGTATTTTTATGCTTATGAAAACATGGGGAAGTAATAAATTTTCTTTAGATTAAAATTTATCTTAAGGTAGAAATGTGTTTGTTGCATTCATGGCGGTCTCACCTTGTGTTTCTATGTGTAAAATGTGTTTTTTAAATACGTTTAGGAGACGATTATCTATCTCTTGGAATTTTCTAGCATCTTTCTAGAATTTAATTCATACCTCCTTCATCTTAATCTTAATGTTCTAAGTTCCCAACAATCTTTTCATGAGCTCTAAATACTTTATTTGGGTTCATCATGTTTCAAAGTTTCTCTGAGAAATTTCCCCAAATTTTCGGAGGCCTCGGAGTATTTTTCGTAGCTTAAATATCAATTCTGGATTTTTCTAGAATTATTTTATTCGTGGAATTAATTAATTCCGAAAATAAATAATATATATCATTTTCCAACCAACTCTCAAAGCCCATGTGCAATAATCCTAATAAATCTCAAAGGCCCATGCATTTATTTACTAATGGGCTTTAATGATTATTTAGGTCCATTAGTAAATGTGGAGGGTGCAATATCAATTAGTACCATATTGCTAGTTGTTGATGCAAAAGTGGATCTGCAAACACAAAGGGCTAATACCCGAATCGATATCCAGAGCGTGCCAGTCGATTTGACCTGTTAATCGACAAGGATGAAGATACGAGCACTTTGGTCCTGACAATGAATGATACGCCCAAGTCACGGCCAAGAGGTACTCACGTGGAAACTCGAGAATCGCCGGTCGGTCGCACTGAAGCGATGCAACTCATGAATCAATGAGAACTCGTAAAAAGGAAAAAATATGCAAATTGACGAAGTCGCCAAAAGTAAGTAGATGCAAATAGGAGTAAAATTGGTTTTGATATTGATTGATCTCTATTACATTGCCCTCAATCTATATTTATACCTCGATCTAAAGAGACATAACCAAATACGACTAGGACACCAAGTCCATATCTAAGGAAAC
The DNA here is from genome assembly GCA_904845875.1 of Miscanthus lutarioriparius. Taxonomy (NCBI): domain Eukaryota; kingdom Viridiplantae; phylum Streptophyta; class Magnoliopsida; order Poales; family Poaceae; genus Miscanthus; species Miscanthus lutarioriparius. The sequence goes on along the minus strand of CAJGYO010000003.1, from coordinate 86,910,306 downwards.
ACGTGACTCTTACATGAATCATACTCTAACAAATATAGAAAAGGAAATCAACTCCTATCTATTTCCCCGTCTCCTCAATTACGATGGAATTCTCACCGACCTCCTTTCCATCGCATCATCCTTCCTGTTTCATCGGCAGAGTTTTCAAGCCTTCCTTCATCGGCATCGACACTAACATCTCCAACCTTATCGGCAACACCCGAGTCTAAATCAACCTTTCCATCGATCACCACCATTCATCGGCAACCGTCTTTACAAGTTGATTTTCATCGGTCGTCAACAGATATCTGATAACTTTCCTCCCCGCCGATTAGCCCACTCGATTATTTTGACACGCAAAAACGGTGTCAACATGCCCCCCCAATTTCGAGTATAAAACCATTAATGCTCCGAAATTTACTCCAGAGATAACGCTTTGCCTTCGCCCAATTATCAGTAACTCATCGTCCAAGCCAAAACTTGATCTCATTATCAAATCTAATCAAATCTAGTCCCGATTCACGCACCTCAAAGAAATATCGCACAATTTCCAACCACTCTTGCCCCGATTATGGTTAAGATACCGAAACAATAATCTATCGGCAAGATCCTAACATAATAATGCCGCCATTTTCAGAATTAAAATATCCTGTGCATCGAGATCTCTTCCAAGTCATGATTACTTGCCATCAAATCATCTCGTACAATCCCTTGATTATCGTATGCAACAGTTACCATATCCATCTGAACCACCTCGACCCACATGCGCGCGGCATAGAGATAAGTCCAGAATACCCCTACTCCAAGCGGCTTATAAATAGATTTCTCCGGAACGCTCATCTTCTACCCTCAGACTCCAATCTTTGGCATTCTCTCTTTCCGGCGGCGACTCCGACGAACAACTGCGTGACCTCAACCAACAAGAACTTTTCTCCAGCATCAACCTCGAGTCTCCAGCTCGTGCCCCCATCTACCTCAAGATAATGGCAATCAACTTCGATGTCCCTCATGGTTCGTTCCACTTTCGTTTTTTTTACCTCGATTCCTCCGGTCTTTATGAGTTCATACATTGGTAATTTTTCTCTTTTTCTTTGTTCTTCGGATCCTCTAAACTTAGGATCTTCGCAACAAATTAGTTATTCCAACCGATCAGCCGCATTTCCAATGCCTAGGACCAATGGGCAACCCAGATCCAACTGATTTGATTAATGCAGAGGTTAACAGAATCCCTTTTAGAGCCCAAAATTTCTCTCTGAATTTATGGAAAGATACATTTCGATCTTGGCCCAAAACCAACAAAGGGTGGAAAGATTGGTACTTGAGGGTCAACAGGTCGATGCAAGTACACTGGGCAGAACGGAAGCTAGACCAATGCATTAGGCTATCCATTGCCGATATGCAAAAGAATGAGTCAATGATGATTGTAGCTGCTTACTTCTAGTCAGACACAACAAACACTTTTATGTTTGGACATGGTCCAGCTACTCCCACACTTGCCGATGTCTACATGTTCACTGGCTTGGACATTTCAACTGCCGATGAAGGCTCCATCTATGGCAGAAAATCTGAATATAGGGTGAATACCCGCAACATCGGTGGTTGGACGGGATATATTCAAGAATGCTAGAGGACCGGGACAGTTAACCAGACGGAACATGCCACATTCTTGAATATGTGGTTAGAAAAATTTATCTTCTGTGGTCGATCAGTAGGACCAACCAACGCCTTCCTCCCCGCGGCTGAACTCTTGGCCAATGGTGTAAGGTTCCCTCTTGGCCGATACCTTCTGAGCTCCACTTATCATCTTCTTCATCAAGTGTCTCAGAAACTTTTGCTTGGCGAACCCATCGGCAACTTAGGAGGCCCGTGGTGGTTTATCAACATGTGGCTGAATGCCCATATGCACAAATGTCTGCAATGGGACTTCTTTGCCCAACAATTCCCATGAGAAATTGCTGAAGACCACGTGCTTGGGGATGAGGAATCGGCAACACGCTCACCCCTCAATTTTGGTGAAGCCATAATTGTCCTCCCTGGAATAGAGGCCAATGAAGACTAGATCGGCAGATTCTTCCAAAGCTTCTACAATGGTCTTTCTCGTGATCATAGGGCCTGGGTACCTTATATTGACGAAGAAAACAGATTCTCCCTTCTTTTCAACTTTGCCGATGACACTCTAAATCAAGATAATGAACTCATGATGGCCATCATTACTCCTAGGGCAATCCCAGTAAACACATTCGGTAGCGGGAAAAACACCAATATCACGTATGAATTTTACAATCCATTGGCAGTATCCCGTCAATTGGCTTTTGGGCAACTGCCAATCAAACTTTGTTTTGCCGATGTGATCAAACCCAGAGAAACAATCACCTGCGGAACAGATTGGAGCAGGGTAGTGCGACTCTCCCCCGATGCCGATACTACAGATGTCGATATATCCATCTGGACGCCAGCATCTTTCATCACCGAATCATATAAGCAATGGTGGCGAGAGTGGAGGGAACAACTGTTTGCAACATCTGCTCACACATATCGGCACATGATCGACCCTGAATACGCCATTCCCGATGACGCAGTAAGTTTCTTTTAACTCCCTTCTGCTTTTTCCTTTCATATATCGGTAACTAACTTTCTCGTGACAGGTTAACAACCCAGCACCATCTATGAGCAAAAGTGGGAAACCCTTCGATCTTCGGCCTGTTTCCCCGATATCACCGATCGGCTACAACGCCCCCACCTTAGCTGCTTTGACTCACCAGAAGACCCGTGCCAAGACCATCACTTCCAAGTCCAAATTGGCTACAGCTAGGGCCACTCCATTGGCTGCTGCTACAACCCTGATCAAGGCATTCAAGGTAACAACCTTGTTTATTTCTACTCATGCCGATCACAAACTGTATTAACATTAATCATCAGGGTGTAAGAGCCGCTGCTGGATCGTCATCGGCAATTCCTCCGACACCAAGCACCACTACCTCTGACAAACCTTCAGAGGTATTCCTTTGATTTTACATTTTATCTGTTAAATATCATACCTTACACTTGTTTTGCAGCAACAAATGGGTACATCGGCAAGCGTACCAGATGTTCAAGCTCCACAACCAACAAGTGTCGATGCCCCCCAGCCAACCGTTGCTGAGGCCCAAGCAAAGCGCAAAGCCTTAACAGATGCCGAGGCATGGCCAAAACGACAGAAGTCCATGCCGATCCCCACATCTGCCCCAACGTCTGCAAGCCGGCCAGAATCAGTCGATGCAACTGAGCAAGCAGTTAATCCTCCTGTACAGGACATACCATCGGTCATCATACCCCAAGGGCCAACCACCGATGAGGCCACAGAGGATATCCCATCGGCAAGCTCAGCCGATCCTCCACACGGCATACTCCAGGCTGCTTCCTCCAGCCAAGTACAGGAAATTGCCTTGAAACAGGTAAGCCGATTGACCTAGTCGATTTATAATATTCATACTTATCCTTAACTGACCTCTTTTTCTTTTTCTCAGGAACAAGACCCCCCAAACAGCCTATTTTCCTTTGCCATTGATGTTTCTGACGATGATGGAGAGGAAACAAGTTCTTCCCTTGCACTGGGAACAATATCGGCAGAAATTAAGTCCAAGTTGGAAGCTCTCCTAGACTTGTTACAGCAGGATACCGCCCAACTGGTAGATGACTCGGACCCCACAAAGGCAATTTTCAAAACAATCCGTGGATAGGTCCCTGCCGATGTTGAAGAAGCACTCTTCCCAGCAGCCCATTTAGAAAGCCGCCAACTGCAATATCAACGGGCTGCTCAACGCATTGCCGATAGAGCAGCTCAGGCTCAACTCAAAGAAGAGATGCTACACCTGAAACAGATTGCCGATGAGAAGCACAAGGGCATCGGCAACTTGCAGACTTCGGGCGCTGAACTTAAGCAGAAAATCTTAGATTTATCAGCAAAGAGGATGGCTCTATTGGCTGAATTGAAAGAAGTCGAGGCAGCCTTAACTCATGCCCAACAAGAAGAAAGCCAGCTACCCGATGCCATCAAGGCCCTTCAGCAAGAAAGAAACATCTAGGCTCGCAAAGCCTTGGCCATGAAGAAAAAAACTCAAGCCTGTGGAGGGTGCTGCCGATGAAGACATCAAAGAAATGAAGGAAGCCGACCAGATTCGCCTGCGTGCGATATTGGCTATCCAATCCTTGTTAAACTTGTAAATTTTGTCTATTGCATTGGCACTTTATGAGACATTGACATCCTTGTATAATTTTAGCCGATAGGACTGTTATCGGCACTTATACTTTTATGCATCCATCCAGATACTAGGGTAATATTTCTTTAAATATTTTCCATTTAATGCTCTGGGAAACACAACCCCTTCGAGGGTTTCTAGAATATATGCGTTACCAGGAACAAGCTGATTTATCCGATATGGACCTTCCCAATTAGGAGACCACTTTCCAAACTTTGAACTTTTAGTCCCAATCGGTAAAATCAATTTCCAGACCAGATCTCCATCGGCAAACTCATTTACCTTCACCTTCTTGTCATACCATCGATGCTAACTAAAGCCCTTAACCGATGACCCGCCACATCTTCCAACTCATCCTTCATAAGAGTATCATAATCATCGGCTGTCAGCTGATTTTGAGAACGTATTCGCCTAGAGCCAGTTTTAATTTCCCAAGGCAATACTGCGTCGTGTCCATATACTAACTGATAAGGCGTTACTTTGGTTGTACCATGACATGACATCCGATATGACCACAAGGCTTCATTTAATAATGTATGCCACCTCTTAGGATTTTCTTTAATTTTGCGCTTAATGAGTTTGATGATCCCTTTGTTAGAAGCCTCAGCCTGACCATTAGCTTGAGCATAATATGGAGAAGAATTTAAAACTTTAATTCCCATACCTACAGCAAACTCATCAAATTCTCCCGATGTAAACATAGTACCCTGATCGGTAGTGATAGTTTGAGAAATACCAAATCGGTAAACAATATGCTCTTTCACAAAATCGATCATATTAGCCGATGTCACCTTTTTTATAGGAATTGCCTCAACCCATTTTGTGAAATAATCGGTAGCAACCAGAATAAATTTATGTCCTTTGCTCGATGGCGGATAAATCGACCGATGAGATCGATAGCCCATCCCCTAACGCCAAGGTTTAATTATAGGGTTCATAGCCGATGCAGCGCTCTTTGAATATTACCAAACTTTTGACACCCCGACATCCTTTAAAATATTTAAAACAATCTTCAAGAATAGTCGGCCAATAGTATCCATTCCTTCTGATCATCCACTTCATCTTGAAAGCCGATTGATGCGCTCCACACACTCCTTCATGAATTTCACCCATCAAACTTTTCGATTCATCACTGCTAACACATCTGAGTAAAACTCCATCTATAGTTCGATAATATAATTCATCATCGAGGAGCACATACTTGGTAGCTTGGAACCTTATACGTCTTTCAACCTTTTTATATGGATCCTTTAAATAATCGACAATCTCCTTTCTCCAGTCATCGGTATCGACTGCCGATGTTAGCACTTCTTGAATAGGCTGATACCCTGAAGCATGCTGAGCTAGTCGATTAGCCTCCTCATTATGCAGTCGAGAAATATGTTCAAGACGAAAATCTCTAAACCCTTTCAACAATTGCAAACATCTTTCATAATACGAAATTAAAACTTCACTTCGGCATTCATAAATCCCAGCCAATTGATTTATAACTAGCATAGAATCACCAAAGATTTCAACAGCATCGGCACGTATCTCCTTTAGCAATTCTAACCCTTTTATCAAGGCTTGGTATTCAGCCTGATTGTTTGTCGATGTAGCAAAAATCGGCAATGAAAACTCATACTTCCTTCCTTGAGGTGAAATCAACACAATGCCGATACCTGCTCCTTCACCACATGTGGACCCATCGAAGAAAAGTGTCCAAGGAGCAACCTCCAGAGAGTCCACTGTATTACAATGCTGAGTGACAAAATCAGCCATAACTTGCCCCTTAACTGCCTTAGTCGATTCGTAACGTAGTTCAAATTCTGATAATGATAAAATCCACTTGTCGATTCTACAACTTAATATCGGCATCGACAGCATATACTTGACTACGTCGTCTTTGCATATGACCGTACATCTGGGCACCATCGAGGAAACTTGGTTTTCCAAACCGGCTGATAACAGGTCCCAGTTGATTCTACACGGCGTATATTAGGGTCCCTGTAGAATATTTCTTCATCGGGAACTCTTGCGTTTGCCATCTCCTCAAGCTCCTCTTGATTCCTTGGAAAATATCCAGCACGTTTACCAAGCCTCTCATGTACACTAAGTCTACCCCCCAGCCGATCATGCACTGATGCTCTGCCTCTGATCGGCTCATTGATAAATAAACCCTGATTGCCAGGTTGAAACCTCCTTTCTGACCGATTGACCCCATAATAACCATTGCACTCAGGGCAATTTTCAACAGTTGGCAATTTAATACCTTCTTCCCAGCAATGGATGAAAAACGGGCACCTCCAATGATCTTTATGCCGATACAATTCTTCCCGACGTCTCTCTTCTTGCTGTTGTCGATATCGGTCCTTACGCTGACGCCAACCCTCCTGCTGCCTTCGATGGGTAATCACAATGCCAGGCCGAGGAGGGTTTTTGGAACTACTGCTTTCTCCCAGCAAACCCTTACTTTTTGCATCATCGGTAGTTATCCGATGTTGGGGATCCACTGATGCGTTTTTCTCAGTAGCCTCTGACGTCAATACCTTGGTCTTCCCTTTGGCCTTCAACATATTTGCTGGAAAAGGGTGTTGATCAATTTTCATCGGCTTCTGGGCCTTGGAAGTACCAAACTTAATTCTCCCAGATTCAATAGCCGATTGTAACTGTTGCCTGAACACCTTGCACTAATTTGTACTGTGTGTGAAGTTGCATTGTGCCATTTGCGCATTACAAGATCTTCTTCAACTCTTCCGCCGATGGGATCACATGATTAGGTGACAACAATTTGGCCCTCTCTTGAAGCGAAGATCAAATATCTTGTCGGCCTTGGTGATATCAAAGGTAAACTTTTCTGGCTCTTTCTGACCAAAGGGACAAGATATCGGTTTTTTATTCTTAACCCACTCAGCTAAGCCGATAAATGGTTCTTCATCAGAATCAGAATCTCCTACTTCTTCAACAAATGATACTTTTTACTCCAATTCTTTTTAGGTTCAAAACCCTAGTATCTTGATCGAGATCCTTTGCACAAGATGACCGAGGCTTTCAAACTCCCGAGAAGCATATTTGTCTTTAAGATGTGGCAATAACCCTTGAAAGCCGATCGGGCAAGCTACCGATCATCCAAAGACCAGTCAGTAGCACTTATTTTTTTTACATCTCGTAGCCTTTGCACAAAGCTTTCTACCGATTCATCATTACGCCTGTCTCAATTTTACTAAATCGGTAAGCTTCTTTTCATGGATTCCAAAGAAAGAAATACTTATGAAATTGTTTTTCTAGATCAGCCCAAGTAATAATAGAATTTGGTGGTAATGAAATGAACCATGTAAATGCCGATCCGCATAAAGATGATGAAAATAATCGAACTCTTAATTCATCTCTCGCTAGCTTGCCTCTCCACATTGAATAATGAAGCGATTGACGTGTTCCATTGTTGATGTATCATCTTGCCCAGAGAATTTAGTGAAATCTGGTACCTTGTACCGATTTGGGAGAGGAATTAAATCATATGCAGGAGGGTATGGAGTCCTATAAGAATAAGTATTGACCTTGGGCTTTATCCCAAACTGATCCTTCATAATTTCTGCTATCTTATCGGCCTAAAAAGCATCAGCCTCCTCACGACGTAATCGGCTGAATTTCTACAGAGGTACTGCTGATATCCCTCCACATATCTTTGTGGCCCACGATCTCCAAAGAATCAAAGCATATTTGCCGCTACTTGTGGTCCATTAACATGTCGAAAGGATTCATCTACCGAGTCAGCCGATGCTTGATTCTCGAAACCAGCTTGCATATGACCTTGTTGAATCCTCGCAACTTTCTGATTTTGTTTGAATCTGTATGTTGAACAGTAACTCGTCCCTAACCAACCATTATTAGAACTCATCGGTACAAAACTTACCGATGGTCGGTAATTTGCTCACATTGTTGGATAATTATAACCAGCTTGAGGCATGAATCAACCCCGCTTTGACTCATAGCGGGGGCTTTCTTTGCGGCGGCAATAAGCTTGCCGATGGACTTGAATTGGGTGTTTGAACCAAAGGCATCTTGAAACCTCCCCGAGTTGGTCGCATGGTAGTTCTTTGTGGCATATTGAGGCACTTGAGCCATCGGTGAAAAACACCGATGGTATAGGAGCTTTTCCTCATCGCATCAAACACTTGAGGTAACCTGAGATTGAAAGCAAATGACTCGGAGGCATACCATATCCCCACCAATTAGCGAGAATCGGCTATTCGAGACACGTATTCGACATAGCGATGCCGATAGATCTCGTATTAAGCTTGAACTCGTCCTCCTGTTAGTACCGGATCTGATCGTATCGGTGTAGATTGAATATTAGGTAAGCCTGCCGATACTGGAGGAGAAGTAACTTCTGTACCCACAACGGCCGATGGAGTATTGATAGATGCCGGCTCTGGTTGGTGATAGGTAGGCCCAACGTAATGCGGTGACGCTTGTCCTTATTTGAGAGTTCGAACCACAACGATTATGAACAATGATGGACAGCACATTGGAATGATTAATCAAAGCATGATTTACTGCAGAATTAACCATCTCTTGAAGTTTACCAGATTGGAGTCAAAGGTAACCCTGCCGAGGCAACGACAAATCTTGCTTCGGATGACTTGTCCACTCTTGTTCAAAGCTAAACGATCTCGCACAAAGTGCTCAGTATTCTTCTATAGCCTTTTCCATGGCTCGCCTCTTGCTCTTCCTTAAGATCTTCTTCCGATACCGCGATAATGTTCCCTGAATCGATCTCGGGATTGATCATATTGATCGGATTGATTGGTCCCACTGGGCGTGCCAAAAGATGTGTTGATGCAAAAGTGGATCTGCAACACAAAGGGCTAATACTCAAATCGATATCCAAAGCGTGCCAGTCGATTTGACCTGTTAATCGACAAGGATGAAGATACGAGCACTTTGGTCCTGACAACAGCGATACGCCTGGAAGTCACGGCCAAGAGGTACTCACGCGGAACTCGAGAATCGCCAAAGGTCGCACTGAAGCGATGCAACTCGCCGAATCAATGAGAACTCGTAAAAAGAAAAAATATGCAATTTGACGAAGTCACCGAAAAGTAAGTAGATGCAAATAGGAGTAAAAATTGGTTTTGATATTGATTGATCTCTATTACATTGCCCCTCAATCTATATTTATACCCTGATCTAAAGAGACATAACCAAATACGACTAGGACACCAAGTCCATATTTAAGGAAACACGTGACTCTTACATGAATCATACTCTAACAAATATAGAAAAGGAAATCAACTCCTATCTATTTCCCTGTCCGCCTCAATTACGATGGAATTCTCACCGACCTCCTTTCCATCGGCATACTTCCTGTTTCATCGGTAGTAGTTTTCAAGCCTTCCTTCATCGGCATCGGCACTAACATCTCCAACCTTATCGGCAACGCCCGAGTCTAAATCAACCTTTCCATCGATCACCACCATTCATCGGCAACCATCTTTACAAGCTGATTTTCATCGGCTGTCAGCGTATACAGTAACTTTCCTCCTTCCGATTAGCCCACTCTGATCATTTTGACACGTGCAAAAAATGGTGTCAACAGTAGTTGATGTAGATGTGGGGAGTTTTTCTCCCTATAAATATGTACCAACCCCTTGGGCAAAGCACACCAAAACTACCATAAGGGAGCCCCTAGTTTGGAAAATCCCTCGTGTAGTAAATTAGATTTTTCTCCTCCTCTCGCCGTCGCCGTCACCGTCATCGTTTCTTTCTAGTAGATTTAGAATATGTTTTCTCTTTTAGAAAGCGTAAAATCCCTCTGTTAGATTCAGAATACGTTTTCTTCTTTTGAAAACATAGTTTGTTCAGTTGGATCCAAAATACGCTTTCATCTGTTCATAGTTTTGCCACTAGTCTTATTTAAGACATAAAATCTTCGTTTTAACTCCGTTTTGATCCATTCAAGTTGCGTTAGATTCCTAATTGAGTAATCTACATATTCATCCTACTATTAAATATATTTGTAACTTTTGAAAATCGAGGTTAGATTTAATCTATTATTTTATTAAAGGAAATCTTGTTTAATTCATAACTTTTTCATTATAGCTCCGATTAGAGTGTTTTTCGCGTATGTGTGTTCGTAGTAACGTGTAGAACATCTTTAAAACCTTTTTACCTATTGTTTATTATGTTTGGTGTATTTTTCTAATTTATTTCTATTGTTTGTTTTGTGTATGATTGTATGGATGCTTGTGTGGTGCTTTATGATCATGTCCAGTCGATGAGCTTTGCGTTGGTGATATAAAATAAGTTGGTGATCCAGAAGAAGTCCTTTGAAGGTTACAATTCAATATAAGTAGGATTTGAATTTAAGACAAGTATAGCATGGGATCTTCCTTGTTGTCCTATTCACCTTAATATCATTTTAATCATATGCATCTGTCTACCTTGACAACCGTAGTAATTTTCCTCGCTATTTGATATCCTGGATTCCTTGATTCCTATGGGTTATTGCATTGGGTAGTATGATGCTAGTGCTCAAACTAAAGCCATGATCTTGTAACTTGACTAATGGATTATGCAATAAACATTAAAATATGCTTTTTAGCAACATAGAACATGGGGCTAGAGCATTGGACTATTTTATGGTACTCTAGATTTCTCTCCCTAAGGACTTATCTATAAGCAAACATCCGTGACTTACAGTACAGCTATGAGGGCTACATGGCTCTGGCTTTAGCTCAGTATGAGGACCTTTTTCTACCTTGTTAGTTGTTGCCTTTATGGCGCAAGAGAGGCTCCGACAGGTATGATCTCGGCCTGCTAAGAGGGTGCACTTTGGTTTCTTGATATTTTGTTAGTCACTCCTTGGAGGATGGTTTATGCTTATTGATGGGGAAACTTTAACGGTCCTAACTTATTAGATGAACATTTGAAAGGCTTCATAGAGAACCCTGCCGATCTTCCTTGGTAGTGGGTCAAGACATTGGCCGCCTCAGAAAAAATGGTAAATCATGACTCACAGTGAAAGTGTACAACCTCTACAATGTGTAAAACTGGTATATCAGCCGTGCTCACGGTTACGAGCGGCCTTGGACCCTTACAGAATAGATGATCACTAAGAATTTTCTGTTTATGCTATTCATTACTCATGTTTAGATTGATCATGTGTTTTACTTTGGGATTGAAACAACTTGTTGCTACTGTTATGCTAAAATTGTGACAATTAAAAGCTAATCGCAGTTAACCAATGTCAGCCTTTTGAGCCTCATGAACCCCATGTTATATTTGATGAGTACGACATGTACTTATGCTTGCTTTAGTTTTTAAATCTTTGGAAAAATTCCGGATGGGTAACAGATTGCTAGTCTGGAGGAGTTAGGCTTGTGATCAACCAGTCAGTTGTCCCTGTGGAATTGGAGTCTTCACCCGAAGATCGGAGTTGTCTTTCCGCTATTTGCTGTCTAAGATTATATCGTTTATAATAAGTACGTTATATATTGAGTATTGTTTTTCGATATTACCCTTATTTTTAGCTATATCTAAAACCAGGTGCTAAGGGGGCAAAAACTGCATACTTTTGATTCAACCACATGCAAAATCCACTTGCTGTGGTTGGTCAAACAAAATCCTAATGTGAATCAAGTATCTTATTCAATGTATCCAAGCTTTTCTGGGTTGTACGGCATGCACATGCACTACTTAGATACAGACTAAGCCATGCATCTGAGCCGCTCTGGTGAAGTAAACCGTCCAAAAGGAGCTGCCCCTTTTGCAAGTGTTACTCCACACTTGCAGACATACAGATCCTCTAAACCAAGCTTATCCAAAGTTCGAAACTAATTCATCTGGACAAGTTCATGGAAATTCATATCCCCATGGCTTGTATTGGACAAAACGACCAATGCAATCCATCGTCATTCCTTTTTCAGCTAAACCTGATCCAGGTAGCTAGTATAAATACCCCAGCCTGTTGACCATGGTTCTTACCAGTGCATAGCAGACTAGCTGACCATCACACACAGACAGATCAACCACAAGTGCAAATAGATAGCCCAAGCTTTGTCAACAATGGAGATCGTCTCATCGAAAAAGCTAGCGTGGTTCGCGCTCGCGTTCACCGTGGTGGCCGCCGCCGGTGTCGCTGTGGCCCAGAACACGGCGCAGGACTTCGTGAACCTGCACAACTCACCGCGCTCGGACGTGGGCGTCGGGAACGTGACCTGGAACGCCACGGTGGCGGCGTACGCGCAGAGCTACGCGAACCAGCGCGCGGGCGACTGCCGGCTGGTACACTCCGGCGGCCCCTACGGGGAGAACCTTTTCTGGGGCTCGGCGGGCTACGCCTGGGCGGCGTCGGATGCCGTGGGATCCTGGGTGGCGGAGAAGCAGTACTACGACCACGCCACCAACACCTGTTCCGCGCCGTCCGGCCAGTCGTGCGGCCACTACACGCAGGTGGTGTGGCGCGCCTCCACGGCCATCGGCTGCGCCCGCGTCGTCTGCAGCAACAACGCCGGCGTCTTCATCATCTGCAATTACTACCCGCCCGGCAACGTCATTGGACAGAGCCCTTACTAGCAACCTATATATATACATTGTGAGCAGCAGCATCGTACGCGCGCGTGATGCCATGCATGTCAGCATGTTGTGTTACTTATTATGCGGCCCGCATATATGCATTTCAAGATTCATGTAGCTGTGAAATTTATTATATATCAAATAAATCACGTGGATCTGTGAGACATATATATAGCTACCTTTCCCTTTATATTATTTGTTCTTGATCTAAATTTTGGTCCGCTCACGTACTAGCAAACTGCAATGCGTTACACCAGAACGCGTACAACTTATTACATGATCATGTGGATGTAAGATTTGTGGCTCGGAGATTTATTAAATGATCGTCATCTATTTTGACATATTTGAAATCGAAATCTGTACGGTCGCTTGACACATCTTATAAGATTTTGTATCATCGTTAGGCTCGCACTAACTCATATAATTAAGTACGGGCCATGAGTCCGAGTAACATATGAGATAGAAAGGGACATGTGAGCATTGTTAGAATTGAAGTAAAAAAAGATGGACGGAAGAATCCCTTCTCCCTATAATATTAACTTGCTCATGCATTGTAATGGAATGTATATAGCCTGTTGTGCAGTCACTTTGGAGTTTGGACTGTTTGCGCCCAGAGATCTATTCAACAACAGGGTCATTTGTTCCAATACATCCTGAAATCCAACTCCGTACCATCGCTGGACACATCTTAGAATTGCACTCCATTGTTGGATGCATGTTGTTGTAACTCATATGAGTATGGATCATTGTTCTAACTCATATGATGACAGGTCGTGAGTCCGGGTCAGATATAGGACAGGGGTATGAAGGCATTTTAGGTACTAAAAAACATGGACAGAAGAACCATTTTGCTCTTATGAATGACAGCAGGTAGCAAATAGTGTAGGTAATATTCCTACCGTGGACACTTAAGAAGCTCAAAATGCTGGGTGACCACCGACAAAATGGAGAAGAAGGTGATTATCATACCATGTTTTGGATTCACATAAATAAACCTAACTTCCTGTTTTTAGTATGATGTGGAAGGAGTTACTGTTAGCTTGAAAGAGTCTCTGTTAGCTTACTTTTACTTGTATCAGTATTTCAGCATGGTTACTTGTTATCATCCTTTTTGTGCACCTTGATCTTATGATCATGTTGATGTTAATTTGGGCATAAGGAAAGTGATCATTGGCACACTTTAGATTTCAAATACCTATTATATAGCTATCAGTTGCTAGAGAAGGGGTTTTAGAAAAAAAAACTTTTGTTTTAAATACACAGGTGACAATTAACGTTGAATCTTGCTCTGATACCAGTTGTCGCAGAACCGATCAATTTATAAGAGTACAAGTACAATGGCGGCCCGCAAGCGGTCGCACTGCCATACTTGAACCCATATAAATCCGGTAGTCCGTCGAGTACCACGACGGGTCTCGATAAACGATTTACAACAACCAAGATCGTACATGATTCAACATACATACCACATATTACATAAAGTTCACAGATACATTTTCATCATCAGAGTATGAAACCAGTTATTACAAACCGAGGTCGATAGATAAAAGCGGAAGCAAATTAAGTTTGAAAGTAAAGTTTCCAACATAGTTTAATACAGTGCCAAAATACGATCACGGTCCACAAAAGCATGTAGAAGGATTAATAAGAAGCCTGCCCAAGGCTTACTCCTCATCCACAGCGGGATAGAAGCAACTCTTGCAATAACCATGATACACAGTGCCATCTGCAACATGGGAAATAAAACCCTGAGTACGAGAAGGTACTCAGCTAGACTTACCCGTTATAAACCAGAAATAAATTGACTCCAAGGATTATGCAAGGCTGTATAAGTGGGGATAGCTTGACAACATTTTGCATAAAAGCGATTAACTTAGTTATACAATTATGGTTCCAATATCAGGTTAATTATAACTATCCATCTCTAGATTAGCAACTATCATGTGCCAAACATGTGGTATATCCATTTAAAAGCATACAATAGTAACCATAGCAGGTATTGCAATTCTATATTCATCCGAACCATCATGTTCCATAACACAGTTACTACGATGTTGGGACTAGCCAAGTTTCTCACTATCCGGGAGAGACGGCGATTCGAATCGATTTCAACCAACTGGGAATTTATTCCTAACACAAACCCAGGCATACCGCGCGAAGGCAGCCTTAGGTCACCTTTGGTACAACTCAGGTACACATTTCACGGGTCCGTACCACGTCGCATAATCTGGGACACCAGATGCCGTGACGTTCAGCCCTAACTCTGCCCTTGGGCTCACCGATCGCCCCGCAAGGCGCGCAATGAGAACGGGTCCCGCCTAAGTTGAGCTACTCAACCGTGGTCGTAACGAGTTATCCAACCAGCTAAGTGATAGTCATGCGTTCAATCTTGTCGGAAGCACCAACAACGGTAGTGGGTCCTTAATCGGCTCGAGACGGAATCACATGAGTCATCCTACGCATAGACTCCGCCCGGCCTCGATTTTCTTTTATCCCATGGTTCTGTTCCACGATAGCAAATATAGCCAACCGTGCTCTGGTATCCACCTATATCTCGCAGGTGACAGGACATCACATGACTTCTACCGGTCTAAGCATGGCTAAGCATATGTTCGATCCTGGACCTATACCGGTTAAAGGTGTAATATCTAGACAAGGAATTTATATGCATCAAGTGGTTCCATTCAACTCTTATAACCTAATGCATCAATCATAAGTACTTAAGTAATCATTTGTAAAATACTGGGAGACTTAGAATGCTCCGGGGTTTGCCTTTCAGAAAAGAAGTAGGGCGGTGATCAGGACACTCCAGAAAGCTCTTCAGGATTCTGCTCCTCGCCTTCGGGAGCTGCGACTTGAGGATTCTCCTGCTGGTCCCCTTCCTCTACTTCGTCGAATTCCAGCAACGTTATTTCTTCCTCCGATCCTAGATGCATGAATATGGCATAATATATTGCGAATGCAAATATGTTAACAAGTGTGGTTTGATGATACATGAAGAATGCATTCTGGCAAATATTCTTAATGGCATGTGGTTTAAGTAACAACAAGTGCATCGCGTTTACTGAATAGGTGCATATCTTTTCTTGATTATGCAATCAACTACTTCAACAATTCATCAACTATTTCACAAACAGCAGCTACTTGTTTTACTTATAACTGAAGTTATACTTATCCAAATGTTGTGATCTTAGACTTTCTAGAAAGCTTATAAAATTGTCTACAAGTCTTATTTAATCACCAAAAGCTAATTCACACTTTATCTTAACAAAAACAGAGAATCAATCCAGCGCTGTCCAGAAATTCCAGAGAGCAAGCAATTCGGAAATGCTAACTTTAAACAGCTACAAATCCTAAACCGTTTGACCTATGGCTCTGAAATTTTAACACAATATAGATGAAGAAGTTACCTACAACTTTGTTATTAACCATTTTTACAGCAACCATCATTTTTACTACGCAACATTCTAAACCACAGAATTGGTCCGAAAACTCTTCTCTCCCGAATTATAAAGCAACGCTATTTCTATTGCATATAAACTTTCCAAATTTGACTTCACCAATCATACCAACAGTACAAGGACATCAAATACACTCAAGAAAACATAATGGCCATGCCCAAACTATTTATTTAAATACCTTTATCAATTTACTAAGATACTTAGGTTAAATAATAAACATATACCAAATGTGCATCATAATTTCTCAGAAAATTACAGTGGCTTACTAGTGCTACCAATAGACTACTATAAAAGTTTCATGCCATTTTACCAAGTAAAACATCCTATACAAAAATGACAAGGCAGCAAGGCTTGAAATAGCATAAATAGAAAACCCTAGTGAAATGTGTCAAGCAACAGATTTTATATTTTTGTTAGCATACATATGGTACTAGGATATCCTCCAACAAATTTCATGAATATTGGATTCATAAATAATTTATAAAAATTCATACAAGGATCTCCTAATTATAAAAGGAAAATCTATAACTACAAATCTATACATGCACTGATCCTCAAATTTTTACCAGATCTGATACATGTCAAGAATAACTTGCTACCAAAATTTCATAATTTTTGGAGCACAGGAACTCTAGATATAAAATAAACAAGTTTGCATGCATTCAAAAACATATTTCAAATTTCCATTTAAATCTTCCAAAATTTCTACTGTAAGTATCAAGACTATATTTTTTCTAAATACTACACTTCCTAAGTAACACTACCAAATTTATTTCACAATTTTTGAAGCTACAAAGCTGGAGATACAAATATTACAAAACAGCACAAAATCTAGAATTAATGAACTATCCTATACTCTCACTGCCGCTGATCGATGGATCCCGCTGACAGAGGACCCCACGCGTCATTGACTCAAAAGCAGAGTGGCGGCGCGGCCAAAGCTCGCCGACGGCGAACTCGCCGGCGGTGACACCATCACGGGGGGGACCTACTCGACCTAGCGCATCTATTGCACTACTTGGTCGGCCCTATTGTCTACTTAGGCGGGACGACGGCGGTACACCGGTGACGACCTCGGCGGCTCAATCAAACGCGCGTACAAGCATCTACGAACTACGGGAAACCTAGCGCATCAACTAGCGTAGCGAGAGGTGGACTGTGGCGGCGTGGCCACGATGACGGGGTTGGCAGCGGGGCTCCGGCGAGCTTGCGCGCGGCGCTGTGGCTTACCAAGCACCGTCAGCAGACACGGGTGGACGCAGCGGGTTGCTGGGGTGGCGGTGGAGTGCTGCGGTGGTGATGGAGCAGCTAGGCGCGAGCTAGTGCCATCAACGGCGATGGCGGACTCTCGGCGCGGGGACGGCTACTGCTGCGGGCGCTACGAATGGCGAAGGAGGAGCTGGGAAATGCAAAATGGTGCGCTGGGCGGGAGCGGGCGGTGCCGGGTATTAACACACACGCTGGCCTGCCTTTGCCGCGCTGGGCAGGGCGTCGGCGACGCGCGGCCAGCCGCTGGCTCCACGCGGCGTGCGAAGCCTGCCGGGGGTCAGCCACTGAATCGCCCGTCCAGTTCATTCAGAGAATCAAAGTCGAGCCTGACGACGCATTTTGCCGTGAAGAAAACTCTGTGACCGTGGACTTTTAGTGAAAATTTCGTACATCAAAGTTGAAGCCTAATGTACCAGCTACAACTCTTGTCAAGGGATCATGCTCTAATTCACAACCAAAACTGAGTAATATCACCCCCAATGTCAGCCTGTGAGTTGGTCAGTGAACCAAGACTTAGAAAATTTTGTTAAGTGTTGAAATGTTAATTTTGCTGATTCTTGTGAGACCAATTCAAGCATGTTAGAAGCTAAATCAGTCAATGACCCAAAAATAAAAGTTGTTCCTTATATCAAATACTACAACTTTGCTTTAGTGACCACCTCCATGCAAGTTCTCTAGCACCTAGTTCAAACTGGGTCAAACATGTCACATTTAAATGATAGTATACACTCAAACTATGACTTGGTGACCAATTTAACCCTAGACATGAATACCAAAGTTGTTCATAATGATACTCTAAACATGTTTAAGCTAGTTGTAAGGTCACACAATCATTTCATACATTAGTTGCACATAAAGCTATCCAGGTCAACACATGTAACATTACTTGAGTGCTTGATCATGAAAGGTGACATTCATGAACAATGTTCCATTTGCTAACCTAAGTGTTGCTAACATGTTTTTGTGACTCATATCAACCAATCACATGTATACACTCATAATCATATGCATATATCCCAAGAAACATAAAATAACAAGCAATGTTGAATATGTTTCAATCAAATGTTTCAAGTGTAAATGCTTATATATGAATGCTTGATGCTCATGCTCATGCTATGCAAGTCAAGTTATGCAAGGCTAACACCTAGGGTGTTACAGGCACACAGTCAGGCTCTTGCCGGTGCAAACAAAATGACATTGATGTTGCCTGCCTTTGCACTCACTTGCTAGGTAGGTTGCCTGAAAGTAAGTGAGTTTAGCAATTTATGAACTAGTCATGCCTTATTGCAGTTTGCAGCATATTAGAAATACTAGTACTTGTTTCACTATCTTTTTATATCTTCGCTTTTGTGAATTTATTAGTAGTCAAGGAAAGGATGTAGAAGTTCACTATTGTTTGTTTGAACAAGAAAATGTTTCTTTTCTTTAAAATGCAAATTGCAACGAGATTGATTCTATTATTCATGATGAACATGTGGATATCAAATATATATATATATATATATATATATATATATATATATATATATATATATGATGATAGATCTAGTTTAATCAATTTTGACATCAAGTGTTGTCTCCATTTGGAAACCAATTGTTCTATGCCTCTTATTAGATTTTAATCTAGCCTTGTGATATTTTATATGATTTTAGCTGCTATATGAATAAGTACAAAAATAAATTTAAGGACTATATACTTCAATTTCTCTGCCATCTAACAGATTTGATGGTACATTACTAGCAGAGAAATTTATTTTGTGGCTATAGAGGCTAATTTTCTTGACAGTCAAAATGCATTTTCCTGTATTTGTTGTTTGACAAGGATATAGTTCTAGTCCTGACGTCCGGGAAATTCCTTGTCGACAAAAGAACCCATAAGGAAATGGGTGTACAAACAGAATTTTTTTTGTCCCTATCGCTTGTAGGTCTGTCGTATTTTCTAGTCAGTATAATGATAAGGAAACGACTTTTCCAATTTTCGTGTTAGTTTTTCAAAATTTCATTCCAGTTTCGCACTGACAGGGGAATTGTTGTTTCCAAGTAGTGCACCAAGAAACATCAAGGAAATAATACAAGAAACCTTGAGGAAAATACATTCCATTGGGAACCGACATCCAATTACTATCCTAGATGTTATTTGTCTATCAGTTTACTAGCAAATTATATTTTACTAATGGCTTTCCCCGACATGAATAGTATTCATAGAAAACACATCAAGTTATTAAACTATCTTTTTGGATTGCATTTAACACTATTGCCACTAAGACATGTTTGTGCTTTGTTCTGGTAACTGCTTCATCAGATGTCGCCATTAATCCACTTGACATGCAGAGCAGTGGTAATGAAATGGATAGTGATGATGATGATGATATTTCGAATGACGATGATGGCTCTGATGACATGGATGATGATGTTAATACTGATGAAGATGGTGGCAGCGAAGAGGTTGATATGAATGAAGATAATATCAACAACAATTGATGGAATGGAGAAGAGTTAAGGTAGCACATGAGCCCCTCGTACCTTTGGTTGAAAATGAAATGATGTGTGGCTCTTTTGTTAACTTCTGGTTCCTTTTGCTACTGCAGTCTAAGTTTATGTGTGATGCCATCTAATGCAAGATAAATGGGACATAGCAATGTAGATGACTTAATGCAGGCTAGATCGGAATTAGCCACAATATATATGTGACCTAATGTAGGAATGATGGGACCTATTCATGGATGTGCATATATCTACTTGAATGAGAGTATGACTAATGGGGCTCATTCATGTCTATGGATGTCTGTACTGGAAGGATATTGGTACTAGTAAATGTGCACATGCTTATCGGGACCTACAATGTCTATACAAAATTAGGGCTCCTTGTATACTTTTGCATCTTCCATTCGCATCTTAGAATTGGTGAATTAACAATTCTAGTGATTTCTCAATCGTCCATAGACAAACTCGTCTCATTTTATCTAACTTTAATCTTTGTTATCTAATTTGTTTTCAATCATCTGATGCTGTTTGTATATTATTTGATCCTTCAGACCCTATGGACCGACAATAGTTAGGCATTTGAATCTGGTTATTACTAGTGGTTGTTTATTGATCCGTGAAAATGTATCAGTTAAATGGGAGGACACAGTACTATATTCCTATTCTTTCTAACTTTGTCTGTAGATATATGCCTATGCTGGTTGTCGAAGTTCTGCACCACATGCCAATTTTTCCCTTGAATCTGCAGCAGCAGTATGGAAGGGCGATGCTTAGTGTTTTGTCACAAACCATGTAATTGGCAACACTCCATGGTATATTAGTGTTGGAATATTTAGCCACCAATTGCAAAATCAAAACTTTCTCTACCTCTCCCATTTGGAAAAAGAAATCAAGAAATTAGTTGCTTTAAAAAAAAAGTCTTTCCGTGGTTTCATTTACCAGATTTTAGTTTTTTGTATTTGAAGAAACCACTATCCATTATTTCTGCCCCTTTACCAAGAAAATCTCTTTTGTGAGGGTCAGTGAGTCAAGAATATATTATTTCACCTGCACAACTTGAAATGCTATAACTAGATGTCGTTGACTAAATTAATGTCACCGCTAAGTGCTAACCAGTGAGAATATGATTTTCCGCATGGAGGAATTGTTATTGCCTATGGTTTCAATAGTTTGTCTGAAATTACTAGTTACCACTTACCTCAATTAGAAGTATGTACAATTCATATTTTTCCAACTGCTAACACCGTACTTAATCATACACATGAGAATCTCCATGCTTCTAAGCAAACCCTTACTGCTTGTGATATATACTCTTTCAAATTCTTTGAGGTTTCTTAATTGATGCCTCCATTGTACTCGATTCAAACAGATCTACTGAGGCAAGTTGGAGATTTCTTGCATGGAGGTGAAATATAGAACATGTTGTGTGGACAGCATACTTTATTTTCATATGCAGATGTTCCAGATTACTAGCCAAACAAAAATCCTGTATGCATCGGACAGCTCTTAGGCAGCAACATATTCTCAGAATACATATACAGTTGAATTTGCTTGTCGAGGAAAGAATTTATCAATTGATCTAGTTGATGTGCACATGCTTAGCGGTTCTTTCAATTTGTGCAATACAAATTTGGGCTGCCCTTTACTTTTCGACTTCTGAAATAGTTACAGAGAATCGGTTGACCAGTTCATGTAGTGAGGTGCAATGTGATCCCATTGTTCCTCCTCCTGTGTGTAGATGCTCATGCTGATTTATTCATTAAGGTACTGCACCATGGCTACTCTTCCCTCAAAAGTGCATCAAGAAGGAAATGATAGGAAGCAATCTAATTTTAATTATAAAGGTTAACTGCCATTCATGCTACTTATATATGGCTCACCTGTCCTCCACTGGGCATCGGACTGAGCCGCCGGTGAAGTACTGGTTGGAAATTTATAGACTGGAACTTATACTTTTTAACCAATTCGACATTATACTTTCTGTACATATATCCTCCCCCAATCCATTTTTTTAACACAAAAGGATTTCATTTGGATTGGATTTACAACCATCCAACGGTTGTTCCCCCAAACCTCATGCACCATGTTAAACAATGGGAGATCATTAACTGAAATGATGTCCTGGTAATCAAGCAAATATGTTTATCCATATAGAAGAAATGTGATTATTACATAGAGTTCATAGCTTATTTCCAATTACCAGTACAAAGTTCAGAAGTAAATATGGATTTTATAGTTCCACATTATTCGCATCAAACTAAACCAACCAACAGGAGTCCCGATGTTGAAAACAGATCCTTGCTGCTGGTGATACTCTTTCAAATTCTTTGAGCATTCTTGATGCATTTCACTACTACAGATATCATTTGTAAGGCTGCTCAAGACCATTTGTAGAGGCAGTTTGGCCAGCCGCCCCTATCAAACCGTCTCTACAAATCATGCATTTATAGGGGCGGTTCCCAGACCTCCCCTATAAATCGATTTGTAGGGGTGGTTGTAGTACCAGCCGCCCCTACAATACCTATTTGTAGGGGCGGTTCAGTCTAGAACCGCCCCTACAGTACATTTTCCCGCAAAAAAAATTCAAATTTACAATTCAAATTCGACCTGAACCGCCCTGTTTGTTTCTACGTATTCCCGCATTCGCGTTGCGAGTGAGCGATCAACGTTCCGAACCGCGTTCGCTCAACGGCCCCCCGAACGCCCCGCGACCAACGTTCCGAACCACGTTCGGTCAAGAGTATTATATAAACTACAAGCATAAGAATATTATATAAATTACAATTACAAGTCCAATTCATAAAAATATATACAATCTATCATTAAATAGACATAATTCATAAGGTAAAACCAATGTCAAATTCCATACACATTGTTATCAATGGCCTAGAGCTAGCCTTTCGGTCTCATGAAGGTGTTGGTACTGAGGATTTCTACCTAAGTCAAACTCTCGGTGATGGTAGGTGCCTTTGACGTGTACAATCTGGTCTAATATGAAGTTGCAAAGGTCGCCGACAAGCTATAAGAGTTGGTCATCCTTGTATGGGTCTCTTTTCATTTCTTTCTCTTCTTTCCACTACAAGAGAACAAGTTTTGGTTTAGTATTTCATACCATGTATGAAGTTTTTATACTACTGGTGAAGAGGTTCAAACTTACCCTTAAGGGGTGTCTCCTTTAGGCACCGGTGTTACTCATCATAGAACATACATAGTATCCACAATGTACACTCCCAGGCTTCTGCTTGGGGCACTGTGTGTTTTGCATATGAAAATGTTAAGTAATGCTTTTGACAGCCATGTAATGGAGTACTGAATAAGTAAGTTACACTTACCGCACATAGTGTTTTTATAGCCATCTTTTTCTTCCTTGCTGGATCATTCCTTCCATGATGGTTAGTGACATAGAACCTAAATGCCCTGTTCGAATTATTTTAGCAAATACAACTTGTTAGTATCCAAAAGTGAACGTTACAAGTATGTATACAAACATATAAGGTAATGAGGATTGTCAATATGTATACATCTTGAGAATCAATATGAAGTCTTTGTATGTCACCGGGTCCCTATCTATTGAATCAAAGACCCATGCCATACTCCTCCCGACATCAACGCCTATACAAATCCAGTGGTTGCTGCATGGATTTAATCATAGAACTAGATAAGCTCTTTTGCATCGAATAAAATATATCGAACAAAGCTTTAAGTATAGAGTTGAACTTACTCGAAGTTGTATGGTAGCCATATAGTAGAGTGCTGTTGGAGAATTTTGAAAGCCAGGGCAATGTATACCGCAACCTTAAGGGACTCTTCCCTTAGTTTCACTGTACAGATGTGCTCTTTCTCCCGAAGAGTCTTTCCAGCAGCTAGCTCTTTGGCATCCAGTTTCCACTGTTTAGGGTAATTAAAATTTGTTTGTGCTATAGCTTGAGGGTCTATATACCTGGCTTTCACACTTGGCATTTGTTTGACAATGTGCACCTGCATTCTATAAATCATGGCGTGGGTTAGTTACAACAAAATTCAAAGATTACATTCATATCATGCCCACGTGTGAATTAGATTCATGTCCATTGCTTCGAGGTGAAAGCATGTCTACATGTCATTAAAGTCAAAGACAATTTTCTCGGCTGGGCTTCCAAATGTGCCGGTGGGGAAGCATGCTTGTACGAAGTCTATGCTCGTTGGGAGAACACGCAAGTACCAAATCATGGAATCTTCTCATTCCAAGTGGTAGGCGCTGGATGTCCCGGTTTGGTAGGAAGGGCTTGCCTCTTTCATATGTTTTTGGGCAATCCTTTGACCATTTGATGGCATCAACATTTGGATATTGCTTTGCTGTTTGGTGGAGTTTGCTAGTGACGGCCTCCTCAGAACCCCATGATGTGACTTTTTTAACTTGGTTCTCAGGCTTGAACTGGTCATGGGAATACCACTTGTGCACCGATGAGACGTCTTTCATCGGAACATAAACTGGTCTTATGGTGATTGGATGCTTCTTTCGAAGTTCCCATTCAGGCACGTCCTCATCTTCTTGTGCATCACCTTCTTTAGGAGGCACTCGTTGTTCATGTATCGGCTGTTCTTGTTGAGAAGACTATGGCATCTCATCATGCACTTGCTCAGTATGAGCTGGAGAAGGTTGTGGCTTATCAGGCACATGCTCGCTAGGAGGCGGGGAAGAATGTGGCATCTCAGGAATGTGGTGGTCACGAGACGGTGAAAATATCTCCCCGACCTCAATAACTCGCTCCAAATTTGGAAGAGGGGGATGCGGCAAAGAAGTAGTCAATATAATGTCCCATTTGTGCCAGAGGATGAACTGCCCCATAACATCTCCGAGTAACATTAGCCCCTCAGAAGTTGCGTATTCTATCCTCCACTGCATGAACTCAGGCTTCACGGTATGCACCTCGACCCTAGTGTAGTCCGGCGGTATCTTATTATTGTGGTGTAAGCCACCGAGAGGATGTGCCACACCTATTGCCACCTCCATCACAATGTTCTACCGGCCGCTGAGAAACACCAAGGTGCAACTAGTTGGTTCCCGTATGTGATCGACAGGGGTTGTGGCTGCAGTGGAACCTTGGCTGCTAGGAACTTTTAGAGGGCTGCCAACTAATGCCAGTTCTCCCAGCAGCGTCATTAATATCCGTGGCTCCGTAGACAGTCCTTGCTCCTCCAGCGCCTTCGCAACTAGAGCCTTCACTTGGAGCTCAAGATTAGTCTCCCGGTCTCTACCATGTTTCTTGTACATATGCCTGTCCTCTTTGAATCCTTGCTTCCAGGTCATCCTTTTCCCTAGCCCCCTGGTGCGGCCTGTGTGCTCCTTGTTTCCCAAGCCAAGGCTAAGCTCGTCCCTCTCTCTAGAAGGATTGAATGAGCCCTTCTTCTTGTCTTCAACATATTTCAGTATCCTTGATACTGCCTCTTGGGTCTCCAGCTTATCAAACTTAAGATTACCACCGGATGATTCTGTATTCCTTGCATATATCCAATTCCTTGAGCGTACCTTCAAATTTGTCACATCGATATTCCCAGCGGCTGCGGCCTCTTCGTCCATCTTCCTAAACTGCTCTTCCTTGGCATAGTAGCCACCGGGTCCTAGATGATGGTGGTGTTTGTTTCTCTTCGCCAGCTTGGTGTTACGGGCACTGAGCTCCAATGCCTCCGGTAAAGTCTTATGAGCCACGAGCTCCTCCCATTGACTAGGAGTTATGTTGCCAAACTCGTTGAAGGTAGTTAACCCCTTTTGGATATACTTCTTGTTGAGCTCTGACCTCCAACGTCGGAATGACTCTCCCATCATCCTAAAAACATTTTTTTTTACCAATTCATGCTTACCCTCCGGAAATCTAAAATTGAGCTTCAGCAGCCTATCCCATAATTCATCCTTTTTCTTCTCTGGTACCTCTTTCTAGTTAGGGATTGCTAGGTTCAATTTATCTCTAACTAGGGCCCCGATCACATTACGGAATCATCCTCTTAATTCCTTCGGCTCAAGAATCTTCCCTGCCGGCCAGACCTCTGTTATCACATAGCATGCCTTATCTGGATATTGATTTGCTTTTCTATCCCCTCATTTCCTCTTAGGATTGGTAGTTGTGGTTGTATCTTGAGGTTGTGGAGCAGAGGCCTCAATGTCCATCTCTGTGGCTGTTGCCTCTGCTCTCCTTTCCTCTACTCCGTCTTGTCCAGCGAGATGTCACAGACGTCGACGTCATCTTTTCTGAGTTTCAGGAGGGACCTGTATATACGATAGGTCAAAGTGTTAGCAGAGGTAACACAACCAAAGCTTTAGCAAAATTTACAAGCTAAGGCTTTATCCCTATCTCCTCGTTCGGGTCAAAATCCTTGTCTAAATCTTCCTCCGTTGGCCTCCTTCTGGCTTCACGTGGGAAAGGATCCTCGAGACTTACATATCCCTCTTTTGTGTCATCATCATCACCATCCTCTTCTTCTTCGCCTTCAGCAGCCTCTCCTGCTCTTCCTTTTGCTCCCCCTTCCTCCTCGTCACACTGCTCCTGAGTAAGCCTTACTTCTAGATCCTTTTCTAACTTGTTATTGAACTGCTCCTATGTAAGCTGGTCCTCTAGTGCTTGCTCCTCATAGGTTGGCTGCTTATCATGCTCGGGGCATCGGGCTGCACTGTCTGGTGTCCGCGACATTATTTCACACTTTGTTCTAATAGATGCAAGAAAGTGTGCTTTAGGTATGCGAGAAGGTATAAGAAATCAAAAAGGTCTATAAACCAAAGTAGTCCTATAAAACAATAATATATAAAAAAAATAAGTAGTAGCAGCAGTAGAGGCCTCAGAAATATGTCAATCATCATTTGATCATGAACTTGGAGCATCAAGGCATCATAACAGAGAAAAGAGGAGAAGGTAATGTAGGGGCGGCTGCTAATGATGCCAAGTTCCTCATAAGTTCTTGATCATCAGCTCATATTCCATATAATGTATGGACTTAGATAATTTCATCATCGGCAAAACAAAGGAGAGGAGAGGAGAGGGTAGATTTGGCAAACAAAGTAACAGCTGCTTAACAAACATAGAGAGGAAAAGGTGTAAAAAAAGTAGCTGCTGCTTTTCAAACATAGAGGATAGGAAATGTGGCAAAAGTAGAGGAGAGGGGAGATTTGGCAAAAAAAGTTGCTGCTGCTTCCCAAAAAAAAGCAACAGCTGCCATACCAAGGGGACCAAGCAAGCAAACCAAGCAAAGCCCACAGCACGCTCTGCACAACCATCTGCTCAAGTTATTAACTGAACTGAGATTCAACAAAAAAAATTGAAATAGTTCACACTTGTACAAATGAAAGCACAGTCAACACACACAGCCACATCAAAAATGGAAATGAATGAAACTGAACAAAAAAGACTACTAAAACTAAACCACTAATAACTATAAGCTAATGGAAACATTTCAATAAAATCTACAAGACCAACTTAAGAGATAACACAAAGACTACAATAATTAACAATATCGAAGACATGTGAGAAAATAGCCAAAGCAAGCCATTCTAGGGAAGAATAGGGGTTTGATTCTAAGGGCAACAAATAATCTGCAGCTAGGGAGGCTGTAGATTCTAAGGGAAGTTGAAATGTCATGACATATTTTGCATCAGCATAGTAGGGCTACTCAACTCACAAGCTAGCTCACTATGCCTGATTTGCATGTTGATGAACTGATGCATAAATGGATGCAATCAGTCTCAAGCAGTAGCAGGCTGTGTGTTGTAGAGATTATTTCAGATTCAGACCATGCACTTGTGGTTTACACAATGGGTTCCTTAGTATACTTGTGTAGGCTTAACACAAATTGTGTGTGCCCTTTGTAAGCAAAGGAAGAAGATCAAGCGCTGCTACTACGAATTATTAAACATAAAAGATGCTCAATTCGATACATCAAAATATGACATTGTCTTTACCACCTATCATTGATTTTACTGCCTCTTGATATTGCATAGATATAGTTTCTGTTACAGCATACTATCTCTGCCTGTTCTGTTCTTGATTTTTTGTTTTTTTGTTGTGCTGTAGATACATTCCGCTGCAAATCTACTAGATAGGAACAATCTGATAAAGTATGACAGGAAAATAGGATACTTTCAAGTTAGTGACCTGGGAAGGATTGCCAGTTATTACTATATTAGCCATGGAACTATTTCAACATACAATGAGTACCTGAAACTTACAATGGGTGATATCGAGCTGTGTCGACTCTTTTCTCTGAGTGAAGAATTTAAGTATGTAGGTGTCAGGCTAGATGAGAAAATGGAACTGGCAAAGCTTTTGGACCGTGTGCCAATTCCTGTCAAAGAGAGTTTGGAGGAACCCAGTGCAAAGATCAATGTTCTGCTGCAAGCATATATTTCTAGGTTGAAACTGGAAGACCTTTCTCTTAGTTCGGATATGGTCTACATCCGATAGGTAGGGCTATTTTTTTTCCACACATACTCTATAAATTCTATCTGTTTGACATGACGCAGTTCAAACAAAATATTAGGAGTTCATACAAATTACTAAATTCAATCAATCAATTCTCATATGAAATTCAAATTTCAAAAAATATAAATAAAGTATCATCCCAAGGCAAACGTAGTCTCAACGTAACTATAGTTTCACAAGCAAAGTTCATCACATCAATCAAACTGGACCTATGAATGGACCACAGTATAGTGCTCAGCAACAATGAGGTCACGATTGCCGACTCCTCTTCTACCCAATATTGCTTAATGAGATCATTATTATCATCGGAAAAATACCATCTAGAACATTCAAAATGATAATCAGAAGTTCATTCAAAAATTAAGTTACAGTAGCTACAATTCACAATTCCAGCAACCCCTCCATAGATTGTTACTTATGCTGAAAAATCACAGTAATGACTCGGGATTTTGAGAAATATGAAGTAAGTACCGACTCTGCTTCATGATACATCTGCTGCAGTGCATCTTGAATAAAGCCAACAACCCACATTTTTATAATGCTTTGATGGCCCCAAGGCAATAACTAGAGCTATTTGTACTAGCTCAAAAAAATGCCACTACAAAAAAAAAAGTGCAGCCCATATAAAGCTTTTGTATACTAGTGTGGTTTCTGGAGGCGATGCTCTCCTCAAATTGTTTTTGTACTAGTGCTGCCAAGTATGAGCTTGTTAAGCTTCTCTGCTATGTTTTGATTTACAGTGTTTATGTTTCAATTAGCACAACTTTTGGCGATCTGTATGTCAGTGACATGGAGTGGGTGAGGGATAGTCTAGGCCAGGTGAGAAAAGCCTAAGCTGAAGAATTTGAGTATTTTAGAAATTGGTTTAACCACTAGCAGAACTTGAAATTGCGTAACTAATTATAGAAAATTCATAAAATAGCAAATCGAATTTCGATAGCATTTTTATGCTGTTATCTACCTTATAAAATCCATAAATCACCACAAAAGCTTACTATGTTATTTATTTTATTTAGGCTAAACTATTCACCCAGAAATGCTGGGAAATTCAGCATGGTATAATGTAGGTAAAATCATGTTGCCAAAAAAGATTTAAGGGCAACAAATAATCTGCAGCTAGGAAGGCCGAGGAACGGAGAAGGGGTTGGGAGTACCTGTAGAAGACCTGACAGAGAGGGACGCCGGCGGCTGTGCGCGGTGGCCAGGGATCTGGACGCCGGAGAGCACGGGCAGCCGGGCCGCCCGTCGTTGGAGGAGCGCGGATGCCAGAGAGCACGGGAGGCAGCGGCGGCAGAAGTAGATGCCGGAGAGCGCGCACGGGCCGGTGAGTTCGGTGGTCGAGGTCAGAGAGGGAGCGCCGGTGGCGGGGACACCAGCTAGAGCACGTGGCCGAGCCGGCGGAGCTCAAACCCTAGCCACCCCGGGCCGTCAAGGTCGGAGAGAGAGCGCACGTGGGCCGGCGAGGTTGGAGGTACAGGTCCCAGATAGGGCGGTGGCAGGGCAGCCGGCGCTACGAGCTCGATCTGGCAAACCCTAGCCGCCCCGGCGGCCTATGGAAAGGTGGCGGTTGGGGAACGGTGGACGGAGGTGCAGTTAGGTGAGGATAGAGGAGGTTAGAGAAGGCGGTTGTAGGCCACGGAGACGGCGGCAGCGGCAATGGGGGTGGCAGAGAAAAAAATCGGCAGCCTATCGACGTCCGAGAGGAAGAAAGCGCGCATGACTTAGAACGGTGGATGGAGCTCTTGCTTATATATCGCAGGTCTTTTCTAGGGGCGGTTCCTGATCTAGCTGTGGGGGGTACGACCCTGGATACCCATGGCAGACCACATGGGCTACGCCCCCTAGGACGGCCCAGCCCACAAGATGAAGCCTTGCGGGACACGATTCTGCTCGACGCCTCCCGCAAGATATAGGGAGCATATCCTGAAGATACTATGAGATCTGTTAGGATACGTATGATCCCATGATTCTTGTATTCTGTTATTACTTTCCGGTTATCTCTCAGACCTAACCGACTTGTAACCCTACCCCCTAGACTATATAAGACGGGCAGGGACCCCCTCTAAAACCACGGCATATCATACGATAGCTAATATGAAACAACAGACCACAGGAGTAAGGTATTACGTCATACTGACGGCCTGAACCTGTATAACTCGTGTGTCTCTGTTGCCTTCTTGTTCTTGATCACGCGCTCCTCTGCCGATCAATCTACCTTCGTGGGATACCCCTCGGAGGACTACCGACGATATTCTGTCGATAGTTGGCGCACCAGGTAGGGGTGTGCGTGCTGTTTCCTTGTCGAACAAGATGGCTTTTTCCGTAGGCTCTTCGTCCCTCCCACAGCCCGGCCCGATCTTCACGGTCGGATCCATCTCGTGGGTCATCAACGCTGATGGAGTCGGAGAGCTCCTCGTGCCAAAGCAGATCCGATCTACGCCGACCACTCCCGCACCTGCAACTACAGATCCGATCTTGGAACCACTTCCGAGGTCGCCTTCACCAACGACTCGCCACCCACTTCCTTACTACCAGAGGAGGCACATCAACAATGACGATCTGATCGAATCCATCGATCGGGTCGGTCTGAAGCTCGCTGATTGCCTCTCCGTCGCCGAGTTGGCTCTGGACACTTTTGTTCAGCGCCAACCACCCTCCGATCTGGATCTACCGGAAGTTGCCCGACAAACTCCGGGGGTTACGGCCCTACCCTTCAGGCTCGCCAACACCCCCGCTATGTACCAAGACGCCCTGAGGAGCAAATTTGCCGACCAGGTGGGAGATATCCATCCCCTCGCCGACTAGGTCGTCGACCGACTCCCGTCGATGGTCAACATGTTGCACGCCAGTCGATGCCCTGGAGCATCCCTCCAAACCATCCTAGAGGAAAATTAGGACTCTGAATCCTAGGGCTCCACGGAGACCCTCGCCGAAACCTTCACCGAGCAACCCTCTCTCCCGCCTTTCCGAGGTGGTGCGATCTTCAACGTCAGCATCGACAGCCCTCCTCAGAACGGCGAAACCGATGAGGAACGCGCCGCTCGTGAAAACAGGAACGTCAACCGCGCGTAGCGCCATGAAAACAAGCGTGCCCTTGTGATGGCCGAGGCCGCTCGTGACAACCAATTCGACTCGCAAGGAAGGCCGCTCCATCGCAACCTTGATGAAGAGTTTCTCTGCGTTGACGGCCACGACGTCTTCAAGACCCCAAGCGCCAATCTGGTGGTGGCCACCAACGAGCTCGCCCACCTCCCGTAGACGCCCGAGCTCATCAAGGTCGCCGCTATGCTTAAAGCGGCACACTATCAAGTCAATGAGATACGAGAGGATCAGAGACCTTCATGCTCCATGAGCACGATTTGCCAATCAGCTGTGCCTAGATCCAATCGCCGCCCCAGTCAAAGCCGTTTCGCCGACCAGTCACTACCTCTCCAGGGGGAGCTGGGGGCCACCGTGCCGAGCACCATCGCCAGCACGACCAGGAGGTCGAATAGGATGCTCGAGTGCACCTCAGCAACTTACGGGATGCACGATGGCGTATCGAGCAACATCGCTTCGGTTGCCATAAAGAAGAGGTACACCGCCGTCAGGAGTACGAGCAAGAGTACGGTAACCCAGATTAAGGTCTGGAGCCAATCGCCGCCGGCAACATGGCTGACAATGGCGCTAACAATCTGGAAGGTCCTCCGGTATTCACCAGGGTGCTCCGAACACTCCAGTTGCCCCGTGGCTTTAAAATCACTGGGGTCGAGCCCTATGAAGGAAGGATGAACCCAACTCAGTGGCTGCAGGCTTACACCACTGCTGTCCACGCCGCTGGAGGTGACACCAACATCATGGCAAATTATCTCCCAGTCATGCTCACGCCGGCCACCATGAGCTGGTTCACAAGCCTTGCCCCAGACTCCATCGGATGTTGGGAAGAGCTAAAGAAAGTCTTCACCGACAACTACATGGCTACGTGTACGCGGCTGGGCACCAAGCATGATCTCAACCGTATCACCCAAAAGCCATCCGAGCTTCTCCGCAGCTACATCAGATGCTTTTTCGAGATGAGAAATTCTATTCCCAACATCACGGAAGCTGAGGTCATCACCGCCTTCGTTCGAGGACTTCATCACCGCGAGCTCCATTCCAAGTTCAACTGCAAGCCGACGCCGAGGAAGCTAAGGTGTGTTTCAATGAAGATACGGGCACAAATCGATCGCCTCACCACTACGATGACCGCCTCGACAACCGAAGCCACAACGACCGCCGCTACAACGACCATAGTTTCCACCACGACAGTGGCCATGACCGGCCAGAAGGATCCAAGCCCGGTCAGAATCACCGCCGCCGACCAGACCACTTCGTCGCTGCCTTCAATGAGCCTCGCACCAAGCACAACTATGACGAGCAGTACAAGAAGATCCTCGATGGCCCGTGCCCCCTCCATAAGAACGCCAAACACAATATGAAAGACTGCCTTGGCTTGGCCAAGGAGTTCCAGGACAAAAAGCTGGACGACGACGCCAATGGCAGGAACGGAGGCCGCCGACCACCTGGGGGCAATAACAATTCTTTCCAAGACCATGACAAGGTGGTCGCCACCATCTTCGGAGGCCTCACCTCCACCGAGAGCAGAAGAGAATGGAAGCTTGCCGCCCGACGAGTGCTCGCCGTCGCCTCAGATGAAACCACCACCAACCCCAGCTATCGCCCATGGTCCGAAGTCCCTATCACCTTCAGCAGGGTCGACCAGTGGGCGGACATACCCTACATAGGGTGTTTTCCCCTCGTCCTCGATGTGACCGTCTAGAAGGTGTTCTTTAGAAAAGTCCTCATCGACAGTGGGAGCGCTTTGAATCTACTCTTCGCTGGGGCCCTAAGGGAGTTGGGCCTCGGGATAACAGATCTCACGCCCTCAGACTCCTCCTTCTGGGGTGTGGTACCTGGCAGGGCATCCAGACCACTTGGAGAGATTACCCTACCAGTACAGTTCGGCACGGCAAGCAACTACTGCATCGAGCATATCAACTTCTACGTTGCTGACTTTGACACCGCCTACCACGCCATACTTGGTCGGCCGGCTCTAGCCAAGTTCATGGCCGTACCACACTACGCATATCTAGTGATGAAGATGCCTTCACCTGTAGGAGTCCTGGCTCTACGGGCCAACCTCTCCGTTGCCTATGCCTGCGAGACAGAGAGTCTCGCTCTCGCCGAAGCCACCGACCTCTCCATCCAGATGGCTAGCGTGGTCGCCGAAGCCAAGATGGCGCCCGCTGATGACATGTAGATCCCAGAGCTGGAGCTTCCTTGTGCCTCCGCCAAGTCCAAGGAAGTCAAGGAGGTCGGCCTCAGCCTTGATGACCCCTCCAAGACCGTGAAGATTGGGGCTCACCTTGACCCCAAATAGGAAAGCGTGCTCGTCTCCTTCCTATGTGCCAACGCCGATGTGTTTGCTTGGAAACCTGCAGACATGCCGGGGGTACCATAGGAGAAGATCGAGCACTCCTTGAATGTCTCGTCGACCACCAAACTGATCAAGCAAAAACTCCACCGATTCACGCCAGACAAGGAGGCTATTAGGGTAGAAATAAAACGGCTCTTAGCAGCCAGATTTATAAAAGAAGTGTATCATCCAGATTGGTTAGCAAACCCTGTTCTCATTCAAAAAAAGAATAAAGAAAGGAGAATGTGTGTTGATTATACTGATCTTAACAAACACTGCCCTAAAGACCCCTTCGGCCTGCCTCGGATAGACGAGGTTGTAGACTCCACCGCCGGCTGCAAACTGCTCTCCTTCCTTGACTGTTACTCTAGCTATCATCATATCTCCCTCAAGGAAGATGACCAGATCAAGACGTCATTCATCACGCCTTTCGAGGCATACTGCTACACAACTATGTCCTTTGGACTCAAGAACGCCGGGGCTACCTATCAAAGGGCCATCCAGATGTGCCTCGACCAACAGATCGGCCGCAATGTCAAAGCTTACATTGATGACGTGGTCATCAAGACCAAGACCACCGACAACCTTATCGCCGACCTCGAAGAAACTTTCGCCAACCTGCACAAGTACCGATGGAAGTTGAACCCTTCAAAGTGCATCTTTAGAGTTCCATCCGATATACTACTGGGCTACATCGTCAGTGCTCGAGGCATCAAACCTAACCCTGACAAGGTCTCCACCATCACCAATATGAAATGGTCAACATGCGTCAAGGATATACAGAAGCTTACAGGCTGCATGGCTGCTTTAAGCCGCTTCATATCGCACCTCGGTGAAAAAGGGCTACCTTTCTTCAATCTCCTCAAGGCCTTCGAGCATTTTTCTTGGTCAGAGGAGGCAGACACAACTTTTGAGTAGCTTAAATTGTTCCTAACAAAGCCTCCGATCATGACAGCGCCACAACCAGATGAAACTCTTTTGATCTACATCGCCGCTACTTCTCGCGTCGTCAGCACTGCTATCATCGTTGAACGCAAGGAAGCTGGGCACGCCTATAAGGTGGAACGTCTGGTCTACTTCATCAGCGAGGTACTTAATGAGCCCAAAACACGTTATCCTCAGGTACAAAAGCTGTTATACGCAATTCTGATTACGTCGCGCAAGCTCCGACACTACTTCGAGTACTACAAGATTGCTGTGGTCACTGAGTTCCCTCTAGGGACATTCTCTGCAACAAAGAGGCCAATGGCCGCATCATTAAGTGGGCTGTTGAGCTCGGAACCTACTTCATCGAATTCAGAAGCAGACCTACCATAAAGAAATATAGGGGGTTGGTAGTGTTCACCTTGATGACTTGAGTGACGGCGTTTGGAGAGCTTCAGTCGAAAACGTCCGACTAGGACCCGTGCTCGTCGTTCATGATGGAGTCGGCATGGCCTACATGAGGCGTCCCTTCGCTTTCTACCTATGTCTCGGTGTGTCTTTCTGAGCCGTTCGATCGACTTAGGAAGCCCGATGGTTTCTCCCAGCGGAGATCCCATTTTGGGTTTTTCCAATTACCCACCTAGGGATGCAGAGAGCTGCCTGTATGTGGTGATGGTTCGGTTTTCATACCCGGTCATGCGATAGTGGTGGGCCATACCCAAACCACGTTTCGTCTTGCTAGGTGGCGTTCCATCTAACCCGGCGTCGTTCCGTCGGTCAGTGCGTGTCCCTTCAGTCAGGGCATGTCCCATCGTTTCCCATACGGATTGAATGGGGGAAGGGGGAGAGTTTTGTGCTCTGATCTTTTGGCCTTCTTCGGCTGCCGCGTTTCTTCCTTAAATAGGGGGAGGGAGAGGGCTCTCCATCGTAGTCCTTTGCCAGTTCTCCAACTATTGTCTCTCCTCCTTCTTCTTTCTCACCGAGAGTGCCTGTATGCCGCGGTGGTTCCTAAGTGAGAGAGGGGGTGAGCGAGGGGGGGACTTATAGATCCTTTCGTGAACCTAGAGCGTGATGTCAAACTAGAGACTGCTGCGGGCGGTGCTGGATTAATCTGTGAGGCCTTCTTTGGGATGGAGCCATGCATGGATTTTCTCTAGTGGATCTTCACCGGGTGAGCTTTGTTGGAGGGGAAGTTGCTCAGGATCGTGCCGGTAGAGGGTTTCGTGCCTCCAGCTGCTCAGGTTGGCCAGTTCATAAAGTTTGATGAGATTTCTTCCAGCCATGGTGGCCATACCTCGATAGCAGCGCCCCTACCCTAGAGCTGCCTCAACTGCATGAGAAGGTCAGGAGCTCCATGCTCTTCTGCTGAGCATCTATGGGTGCGACACTCTTGAGGTGCCCGTCGTGCTTGCCAAAGTCGAGGGAGCAGAACCAAGCGGGTCCCTTGAGGTACCCGTTGCGCTCGCCGAAGTCGAGGGAGCGGAACCGGGCGGGGCACCAGCGGTTGTGGTTATGTCCAGCGTCGTGTGCCATGGTTTCTCCTTTGGCATTCAGGCAATGTCGTCAAGCGGCCATGGTAGTATTTGTAGTAGTAGAAAATGTAATAGTTTAGTTTGTGGGTGAGTTCCCATGTGAATGGTTTTTTGTATCAATGAATACATTAGTACTACTTTTGTGACAGAACCACGATATCTGTTCCTTGTTTTTATCCTAGCATAACTTTCATTTTTATCCTTTTCTCTCTCTCACCTACCCATTAGTTCTATAGGCTGCAGCTGTTAAGAGCCTGGGCATGGCCCGTGGGGCTCGACTGCTTGTAACCATAGGTCGTGGCGGGGTGTGTTCGGTTGGGAGTAAGAACAGAGTCACATAGGGCAATCAAAGGAATGGAATGTGCTTCCGTTCGGGGACAAAGTTGTTTATCATGTGATAGTAAAAAAGAGAGAGGTAATATTCAATATTGTACCCTTATGGAGCCCCCGAGCGACCCGGGCTGAAAGTGTTTGGGCTGGGGCGCTTTTACAGGAGCATGTGTTAACTAAAAAGCGGTTTAGACCAAATTTAGGGGAAAAACAATGTAGCTATTCAATGTTCCAAGTGTTGGTGAGAACATTGCCGTTGTTGTCGTCCAGTCGGTAGGCACCCGGTCGGATTACTTCGGTCACCTTATAGGGCCCTTTACATGTGGAGAGAGCATGTGTTTTTCCTTCATCGATTGGGTCCTCCAGAGTACGAGATCGCCGACTTCGAGTATCCTCCCTCTGATCTTCCTTTCATGGTACCTACGGAGGGTTTGTTGGTAGCGAGCGGAGCAATGATGGTCGTCTCATGGGCCTCTTCGAGCAGGTCAACTGCGTCTTGTTGAGCCTCCACGACTCGGTCACGGTCGAAAGCCTTCACTCTTGGGGCGCCATGGTCGAGGTCAGAGGGCAATACTGCCTTAGCTCCGTAGGCCAGGAAGAAGGGTGTGAATCCTGTGGATCGGTTTGGGGTTGTTCTTAGGCTCAAGAGGATCACTGGGACCTCTACAACCCATCGCCTAGCGTACTTGTTGAGTCAGTCAAAGATGCATGACTTAAGTCCTTAGAGGACCATGCCATTGGCACGTTCGACCTGACCATTAGTTCATGGATGTCCGACCGAAGCCCAGTCGATCTTGATGCCATATCAATCGCTGAAGTCTTGGAACTTCTTTCTGGTGAAGTTAGTCCCGTGGTCAATGATGATATAGTTAGGAACACTGAACCAGTAGATGATGTCGAGGAAGAATTTGACTGCCTCCTCTGAGCGGATGTTGGTGATGGGCTTGGCCTCTATCCACTTGGTGAACTTGTCGACTACTATGAGTAGGTGAGTGAAACCGCCTGGGCCCTTTTTGAGGGGTCCCACCATGTCGAGGCCCCAAACCATGAATGGCCAGGTGATGGGGATGGTTTGGAGCTCCTGTGCCAGCACATGGGTTTCCCGAGCGTAGAACTGGCATCCTTCACACCTGCGGATGACCTCCTCTGCATCTCATAGCGGGGTGGGCCAGTAAAAACCTTGGCGAAAGGCTTTTCTGACCAGCGACCTTGGGGCCACGTGATGTCCGCAAATCTTGGCATGAACCTCGAGGATGAGCTGCCTCCCCTGGTTGGTGGGGATACACTTCATGAGTACCCTTGATGGACTCCATTTATAGAGCTCATCACCGAGCATGACGAAGGTCTTGGCGCATCGAGCGATCTATCGGGCTTCAATCCTTTTGGGTGGGAGAAACTCCTCGAGGAGGTAGGTGAGTAGCAGCACTCCCCAGTTGGTTTGATCGAGTGCCAATACGGCGATGTTCGCGGGTGACATCGTCATAGAGGTACTAGGATCAGAGCCCCCAAGCACTGGCTTGGCATTGGGGTCAGAGCCCCTGAGCGCTGGCTTGGCATTGGGGTGTGTCTGGATCAGACTTTCTAGGATGCAGGCGGATGGCTCATGGACGTCGTTGATGAAGAGCCCGCTCGGGGATGGATCCCACCTGGCTACCAATTTTGCAAGTAAATCGGCGGCATCATTGTCCCTTCGAGGGACTGATGTAGCTCGATCCCTTGGAATTTGTCCTCGAGCTTGCACACCTCTTGGTAGTATGCTGTCATGAGGGGGCTTTTGCAGGAGGACACCTTCATGACCTGATCAACGACCAGTTCCGAGTCGTCGTGAATGTAGAGTCACGTAGCACCGAGCTCAATGGCGATGCGTAGTCCGTTAATAAGGGCCTCGTATTCCACGGGGTTGTTTGAGGCTGAAAAGTGGAGGCGGATGGCGTAGCAGAGCCTACTTCCATCCAGGGAGCTCAGAACCACTCCAGCCCCCAAGCCGGGTGCCATTACGGACCCATCGAAGTACATCGTCCAGTACTCACGGGTGACGTCTAGGGTCGGTAGCTGTACCTCTGTCCATTCGGCGACAAAATCCGCGAGGGCCTGAGATTTAATGGTGGTACGGGGGATGTACCTCATGTTGTGGCCCATGAGTTCAAGTGCCCACTTAGAGATCCATCCCGTGGCGTCGCGGTTGCAGATGATGTCCCTGAGTGGGTATGATGTCCCTGAGTGGTTGGTGAAGTAGTGTAGGAGCTTTCGGGTTGCCATTAGCATGGCGTATAGGAGTTTCTGCACCTGGGGGTACCGGACCTTGGGGTCGGTGAGTACTTCGCTGATGAAGTATACGGGCTGCTGGACCTTATATTGGTGTCCTCGCTCCTCCCTTTCGACGACCAACGCGGCACTTACCACATGGTTGCTGGCCGTGATGTAAAGGAGAAGGGGTTCCCCTCGTTCAGGAGCGACGAGGATCGGGCTAACATTAGGGACGCTTTGAGGCACTCTAGGGCTTGCTGGGCTTCCTCAATCCAGATGAAAGTGTCCGTCTTTTTTAGGAGCTTGTAGAGTGGCATCCCTCGTTTGTCGAGCCGGGAGATGAATCGACTTAGGGCAGCCAGACAGCCGGTGAGCCTTCACACGCCCTTGACGTTGTGTACGGGACCCATGTTGGAGATGGCCGTGATTTTTTTGGGGTTGGCCTCGATGCCGTGCTCGGACACAATGTATCCTAGCAGCTTCCCCTTTGGAACCCCAAAACACATTTTTTGGGATTCAGCCTGATGTTGAACCTTTGGAGGTTCATGAACGTTGCGGCCAAGTTTACGATTAGGTCACAGGCTTGAGCTATCTTGACCACTATGTCATCAACATAGACGGCGATCGTTGGCCTTGGCCGCTCGGTTTGGTTAGGCTGATCAAGTGGGTCGATTTGGTCGGCAAAGCATTGCTGCATGCACCTTTGGTAGGTGGCACCAGCGTTCTTCAATCCGAATGGCATGGTTACGTAGCAATACGAACCGTACGGGGTGATGAATGAGGTTTTGAGCTGATCAGACTCTTTCATCGCAATCTAGTGATAGCCCGAGTAGGCATCCAGAAAGGAGAGGATCTCGCAACCCGAGGTTGAGTCGACTATCTGGTCTATGCGCAGCAGAGGAAAGTGATCCTTTGGACATGCTTTGTTGAGGCTAGTGTAATCAACACACATTCTCCACTTCCCAGTCTTCTTTTTAACAAGAACAGGATTGGCAAGCCAGTCAGAGTGGAATACCTCTCTGATGAATCCGGTTGCCAGGAGTTTGGCGATCTCTTCGCCTATGTCCCTGCGCCTCTCGTCGTTGAAGCCACTCAGGCACTGCTTGGCGGGCTTCAAGCCTAGGATAAGGCACAGTGCGTGCTCGGTGACCTCTCGCGGTATGCCCGGCATGTCAGAAGGCTGCCATGCGAAGACATCATGATTGTCGCGTAGGAAGTCGATGAGCTCGCTTACCTATTTGGCCAGGAGTTGGGTCCCGATCCAAACCATCTTGGTTGGGTTGGTGGGGTCGATTCCCACAGCCTTGGTTTCCTCGAGCGGACGGAAGGCCGCCGAGGAGGTTGGTTTGTTGCAGTCTGGGACTGCCGGGGCCGATGATTCCCCGAGCCATGGGAGCTCGGACTAGTTGACGACCGTAGTGGCAAGCTCGTAGTGCTCGCGGTCGAACACGAAGGCGTGCGAAAAGGCGCTACTCACGGTGATGATGCCGTTCAGTCCCAGCATCTTCAGCTTGAGGTAGGTGTAGTTGGGTATTGCCATGAATCTTGCGTAGCATGGCCGCCCCAAGATGGCGTGGTAGGACACTAGAAAGTCCACCACCTCCAAGGTGAGGACCTCCGAGCGGAAGTTGGCCCGGCTGCCGAACGTGACGGGCAGATCGATTTGTCCGAGCGGGTATGCCTGCGCTCCTGGGATTACCCCATGCAAGGGGGAGCTCGCCAGGCGGAGCTCCGATCGGGGGATGCGCATGGCATCGAGGGTGTTGATGTATAAGATGTTGAGGCCGCTGCCTCCGTCCATCAGCACCTTGGTAAGGTGCTTCTTGTGGATGATGGGGTCGACGACGAGCGGGTAGCATCCCGATCTCATGATGTGGGAGGGATGGTCCCTCTGATCAAAGGTGATCAGAGATTCTGACCAGCTGAGGAAGGAGGGCACGGCTGTCTCAACGGCGCATGCCTCTCTATAGCGAACCTTGTGCTGGCGCTTGGACCAGATGGCGTCGGATCCGCCAAAGATCATGATGCATTCATCAGTGTCGGGGAAACCATCCCCGTTCTTGCCCGTTGCGGTCCCTTTCTTGGCCGCCGCCTCTTTGCCATCCCCTTCCTTCGGCCCACCAGCTTGTCGTAGGAAACGTTTGAGGAGCTCACACTCCTTGTAGAGGTATTTGATGGGGTAGGCGTGGTTGGTGCATAGATTGTCCATGAGTTTGTTGAAGTGGTCAGGCAGTCCCTGTTGGGGCTGCTTGGCCGTGCGATCAGCCGCGGCGACCAACGCGGTGCTGTCTGACCGGCGCCGATCTTTTTGTTTTTCTTGCCCCTCTATGTGGAGGGGCCCTCGTCTTGGTCCGTGTGCTTGGCCTTGTCTTTGTCCCAGCCTCCGTTAAAGACTGCTCCGACTGCTTCCTCGCCGAAGGTGTGGATAGTGGCGACGTCGAGCAGGTCATGGGTGGTACGGGGCTTCAGGCATCCAAGCTTGTGGATTAGGGACTCGCAGGTCATCCTAGAGAGGAACGCGATGATGATGTCAGCGTCGACGACATCAGGGAGGGAGTTGCATCATTGGGAGAACTTGCGGATGTAGTCCCGCAGGGACTCGTTGGGCTCCTACTGGCAACTCTTGAGGTCCTAGGAGTTCCCAGGGCGGACATACGTCCCCTAGAAATTTTTGACGAAGACCCTCTTGAGGTCCGCCCAGTCGCGGATGCTGTCGTGTGGGAGGAATTCAAGCCATGCCCGAACATGTTCCCCCTCATAGATGGGGAGATACTGAATGATGAAATAGTCATCATCCACCCCTCCGGCTCGGTAGGTGAGCCAGAAATCTTCGAGCCAAATGCTAGGGTTTGTCTCCCCAGTGTACTTGGTGATGTTGGTGGGTGTCCGGAAGCGCTGTGGGAACAACGCTCTTCAGATACGTCGGTTAGAGGCCCGTGGCCCCGGACCCTCAGGGCTAGGACTCTGGTCGTCCAGTCGACGACCGTGCCTCGGGCGCGTTTCACCGCTCCCCTCGATGGTTCAGCCGAGATCCGTGGCACCTGCTCTTGCCGCCGCTCGATGGACATCATCATCGTGCCAGGCCCGATGCCGGTTGCTGACGATGCTGCGAGCATCCTGGTGTAGACCGGGCCGCTCACGTACCGGTGGTCGGTGTGGAGCAGGCGCCAGGTTGGACCGTGGTGCGGCTGCCACCCCCCGGGCCAGACCTAGTGGCTGTAGCGGCGAGTGGATGGAGCGATCCATCTGGCACGTCCCTGTTCCCCCGGTGGGGAGAGAGGGCATGTGTCGGAGTCACGATGCGGAGCTTTCCGTCTGTTGAACGGTGGCGGCTTCTACCAGAACCCGGAGGTTCCGGTAGACCTCCCACTCCCGGTGGTCGACGGGCTCAGGAACACCGCGCAGAAGCATCGCCGCAGTAGCAATGTTCTGGCTAGCCTGAGCGAACTGTGGGGGGTCGTTCCCCTCTTTCACGATGTCGTGTTGGACCTGGCGGGCGCCACCCACTGGGTCATGCGCATGGGGTGCAACGTGCTGTGCCGAATGCGCCGATGTAGGCGGTGGCTGGTTTTGCCGTCGTTGTTGTAATTCCTCGGCGTGTGCTCACGAAGACGCGAGGGCCCCCACACATGGGTCCGGTGGGGTGTGAGTCTACGCAGATTCCACAACCACCGGCGGCTGTCCCGGAGCATCTGCCATAGCGCACTCCCAAGATGGACGGTGGCGAGGTGCCACATCGCCAATGCTGGAGCCGTCGCTCTCACCCTTGTCATTTGGGAGTTCGCGGAGAGCGGCGGGAGCATAGCTCACCATTCCCACAAATTCGAATGTGAGGGGGGATGGCGCCGGCGTCCTTCAGAGCCCCCGAGCATACGCATCCGCGGAGGACGCGAGGCCATAGGGGAACCGATCATACGGTGTTTGTGGCGCGGGCGGTATGGTCCCTCTGGATGATCGGCGGCAGATAGTGGATAAAGAGTAAATAACAGTACGCATATTACTTATAGCGGGGTTTGAGCAGAGAGTTTACTCGGAATGAAGCGCAGATGCCGTGTCGTCGAAGTCGTGCGTCCCAGACTCGATGGAGGGCACCCCTCTGATGGGTGCCGGGACATGAGCCTCCTCGTGGAGGTGTAGTACGCCGAGCTGGTCGGCGACGAAGTCTAGGCTTCCGAAGAGGAAGGCCTGGGATGGCTCGAAGACGGGTGAAGCCCACATCCCAATAGGTGAGAGTGCGGGAAACTCCAGCGAGCCGAAGCGAATCGTATCGCCCAAGCCCACCACGGCGAGGGTGGCAGAAAAGTGGGCCATCTGATGACCAAAAAGTGTTGAACGTACAACGTCTTCCCCACGGACGGCGCCAACTGTCGGTACAGAAAGTGACCAACTAGTAAATATTTGTAGTTTTGCCATACGTTGTGATCGGAGGTGGCCTAGCACTCAATGACACAGGGTTTATACTGGTTCAGGCAACGTGCCCTATGTCCAGTTTGAGTCGGTCAGTGACTTTATTCCTAAGCCCAGGTGCTCGAAGTTTGTAGTGGGGTTACAAACGAGAAGGAGAAAGATGGGGTGTACAAGAGGTCCGGTCGGCTCTGGTCGGAAGGGTCGAGAGCGACAGGAGCTACGCTATGAGCTAAGTGTTCAAGCGTGTGCTTGAGGTCCAAACCCGGCGGTTTTGTGGTTGTGAGCTAGTGAACTTGATCGATGTTGATTAACTAAAAAGGGCTTTGTCTTTTGGGAGAGGGCATATCCCCTTTTATAGATGAAGGGGGTGGCCTTACAAGTGAAAGGGAGAGAGTACGAATGCTTCTAGCCTTGTTGCCCACGCCGACGGGCACAGAATGACGGTAGGCTCCCACAACACTATTGGATGTCAGATGCACATGGGAGGTTCCGTCGTCTTTGTCTGGGTATGGCAGATGTCGGTACCTGCATACACTGTTGATGCCCAGAGGCATGTGAGGAGTTTCACCATGTGCACTCGGTATGGTGAATCCCGGCGCCCACAACACTGTTGATGCCCAGAGGCATGCGGGGGAGCCTTACCGTATGGGAGTTTAATGGCGCCCATAATACTATAGGGGAAATGTAGGCGTCTACAACACTGTTTGTGTCAGGGCTGTTGCAGAGTACTGTTCCGTGCAGGGTATGGTCCGTGGTACCGTGGTTTGACTTGTGTGCCTCGCCCCGCTTTTCTCTACACGTCTCCTGGTCCCTACCGAGTGGGCGTCCCCGGTCGATTGATCCCAGTCGGCTCTGATCGCGCCAGTTGGAGAAGAGCGGTGAGCAGGGGCTGGGCGTATCCCCGGTCGGA
This sequence comes from Miscanthus lutarioriparius, assembly GCA_904845875.1. NCBI lineage: Eukaryota > Viridiplantae > Streptophyta > Magnoliopsida > Poales > Poaceae > Miscanthus > Miscanthus lutarioriparius. The sequence goes on along the minus strand of CAJGYO010000003.1, from coordinate 86,866,088 downwards.
GAGTGTGGGGTCAGAGTCGGAAGCGGTGTTTTTGGCTAGGCCTTTCGGTCGAAGAGGCCGTCCAGTGGCGGGCTGGCGACCGGATCGAGCGCTCCGGTCGGAGAGGTGGCCTGTTGCCGAAAACGGGTGTTGTTCCTTCTTGGCCTGACCTTCCGATCGGAGATTGGATCACTCCTCCGGCCTGGTGCTCAGGTACTTGGGCCGGCCATGAGTTGCGTGCTGTCTATTTGGGCCGAGCTTTGGCGTGGAAGCCGGTCCCCGAGGGACCCCAGGTTTATGAACCCGACAGTGATTATCATACTATGTTTTGGATTCACATAAATAAACCTAACTTCCTGTTTTTAGTATGATGTGGAAGGAGTTACTGTTAGCTTGAAAGAGTCTCTCTGTTAGCTTACTTTTACTTGTATCAGTATTTCAGCATGGTTAGGTGTTATCATCCTTTTTGTGCACCTTGATCTTATGATCATGTTGATGGGCACACAGTTAGGCTCTTGCCGGTGCAAACAGAATGACATTGATGTTGCCTGCCTTTGCACTCACTTGCTAGGTAGGTTGCCTGAAAGTAAGTCAGTTTAGCAATTTATGAACTAGTCATGCCTTATTGCAGTTTGCAGCATATTAGAAATACTAGTATTGTTTCACTATCTTTTTATATCTTCGCTTTTGTGAATTTATTAGTAGTCAAGGAAAGGATGTAGAAGTTCACTATTGTTTGTTTGAACAAGAAAATGTTTCTTTTCTTTAAAATGCAAATTGCAACGAGATTGATTCTATTATTCATGATGAACATGTGGATATCAAATTTATATATATATATATATATGTAATGATAGATCAAGTTTAATCAATTTTGACATCAAGTGTTGTCTCCATTTGGAAACCAATTGTTCTATGCCTCTTATTAGATTTTAATTATGCCAAATACTTTTATCTTGTCAATTATTTACTATTCAAGGATGTAGCAATAGTCAAGGCATGCTTTCATATGGGTTTTGCAAGATTACTGTGTTTAATTATGCCAAATACTTTTATCTTGTCAATTATTTACTATTCAGTGTAACATGGCTATGGTGGCTGAGGGTACTTTTGTGCAATTTGGATATTTCTCAAGAGTGAAACGAAATTGACAACAAATAATCCAGCAACACTACAGTAGATGAAAACATGAATGTACCATTCATATTATACTATTAAATTCCGGTATTACTGGTTATTTTCTACCAATTAGCTAGTTTGGTAGTATCTTGGAAGGTTCAAAGGGTAGTATATATGGCCAAATTAAACAAACTTCAAACTTCGTTTATTAGTTTATGAATAACTTTGAGACATAAAAAGAGGAGTATATATATATCAGAAAATTAAGCAAACTTGTGTCTTTTATATTTGCTTATAGCGTTTATAAAGATGATATATGCTCACTATGTCCTGGAATATAGTATATATAAGCATTCAAAAATTGTATCCAAATATAAGGGATTTAGTGGACAGAGGGACAATTTTACACTAAACAAGCACACAAATTCGTTAAGTAACATAGTGTTACTTGCCATTTATCATGCAGTACGTGCCCAATTAATCGCAGGATGACATCATCGTTGCAGTGGGAATTAAATTGATTAGGAAATGAAGTGATGGTATATATATGTGTTTGTGTTTTGTACTCTCTTAATATGTCTTAAATTTTTTAGGATACCTATATTTCAGGATAAAGAGAGTAGCATATACAACAGTTATGTGTGTGCATTACATACTAAACTACAAGAGGCACTGGTAGAGAAGTGGCCAACAGTCCCGGTTGGGAACTTGCTTTAGTCCCAGTTTTCCCAACCGGAACTAGGGATCCGGGACTAAAAGCATTGTCCTTCCGTCCTGGTTGCTTCAACCAGGAATAAAGGTCCTCCCAGGTTAAAAAAATAATGCCTTTCACCCCTGCAGCTCGTGGGATTCGAACCCAAAACCTCATATGTGGCCTCGCACGTACCTTTTCACCCCACCTACATAGCACAAGTGATCTTGGGTGGGATGCTTTTCTTTTGAACTAGTCTATCGGAGGACTTTTAGTCCGAGTTGGTAACATCAACCGGGATTAAATGGTCATTTAGTCTGGGTTGGTAACACCAACCGAGACTAAAGGGTCTACCTTTAGTCTAGATTGGTGTTACCAACTGGGACTAAAGGTCGAGGCTCTTTAGTCCGGGTTGGTAATAACAACCGGGACTAATGACTAAAGGTCTTTTGAAGCCTAGAAAACTTGGACCCGGGACTAATGTTGCTAGCCGAGACTAATGTGCTGAACCGAAAATCTATTCTCTACAAGTGAGGGTTGCACATTGGGAAGTGATAACAACATTATATGAGATAATATCTTCTTCAGATTCCCTTCTGCAAAGTATTGTTGCAACATTCTGAACCTGAACATCCTTCAGCCTCATGTTCTTGAATGCGGTGATCCAAGTACTCAATAACCAACTAAACTCAGACTTCTTCTTGAATGCGGTGATCCTCATGTTCTAGACAATCTGGGGGCCAGCAATGACTTAATCTTTAAAGGGATTCGCCTTAATATCCAGGATTGCAAGGGAGTCTTTAACAAGGAGTTGGCTCTGACCTCCCTCCTTGCAAAGTCAAGCTCGTCTGTGCTTTTTAATTGATAGGATCCAAAGCTTGTTGTAATTCAGCACTCGAAGAGCATCTCTTTTCTTTCTTTCTTTCTTTTTTGTTTGTTGAGTGGTTTTGTAAAGACCGTATCCTTGTTCTCATTGTATTATTTTAAAACTGTTGGGTCTACAGCCCCTCCAGGTTCGTAAAAAAAAATTTAAGTACTCTCTTCGTTCTAAATTGTAAGTCATTTTGTTTTTTCTAGCAAGGTAAATAGCTTTTGCATCAAGATGTCCATTATGTCTAGATACGTAGTGGAATCTATGAATCTAGAAAAGCCAAAACAACTTAAAATTTGGAACGGAGGGAGTAGTAATAAATAATCTATTTGAAAGGCCGTTATTATGTTTTTATTATTTCATGAATATAATGGGCTTGTTACAACCCAATTCCACCACAAATACAGGGGCAGGCCAAGCCCCATGCATGTATTTTTTTTCTCAGATTATGTCTAATAAGAAAGGCATGCACTCAGGTAAAGCTTATTAAGAGATCTTCATCTGATGGAATGTCTTCATCTCCTATATATTCCAATTATTTAAGTCTTTTTTTTTCAAAGCACTTGCCATGACTAATCATGTCAGTACACTTATTAAGAGATCTTCCTGTGCATACACTCCATGCCATGTACTCCCTCCAGGTTGGTAAAAGAAGTCGTTTTGGACAAGGGTTGGGTCAAATATTAAAAATATAAATCAAGAATAACTTTTAAATTGTTAAGTTTGAAAATGTGAAAATCACATGAATAGATTTATCTTGAAAATACTTTCAGAAACATATACATATAACACTTTTCGATAAATATTTTTAAAAAATAAGAAGTCAAAGTTATGCTTTGGAGACCTTTGGAGGAGACCAATAAGATAGACAATCACGCTTATGCCAACTATCTAACTAAGAAGGGTCCGAATACTCAAGGTGCCATATGAAGTTCAGTTATGCTCTCTAGCTCTGACTTGGAAGAATCGGTTAATCTGATAAGAAAGGTGGTACCCAGAGGATGTTTATCAGTTAAGGGTTTCATCATCTAGAGTAAGTATCCTTTGCTCGGTTGATAAGTTATTGGATCATCTACAAGGAATGGATGCATTCATCAATATGGCTCTGCAATTTGAGCTATCCTCAGCTGGGAGTCCAATCTTCAACATAAATACGACAAGTAGGCGTTGATGACATAGAAATGAGATATCTGATAACTACAGATGGTTCTATAGAGTCTCAGGAAATTCCAATGATATACTAAGCATGACAAGAAGGTTTGGATTGAAGAAAGTTAATGATGTGATAGGAACCCACTCAAAGATGTGAGAGAAATTTAGAGTCTTTAATAATGAGATTTGATTAGATGTTCAAGGGAAGTTTATCCAAGACCATCAAGATATTGATAGTGTTACTGGAGAAGGTTTTAAGTTCGAATTAAGAGACCTCAGCTAAGTATTTGAAGGAGTAAAAAAAGAGAAGGTTGGAGTAAAACCTATGTATTAGCTTTCTCAGATCAGGACAAGAGCTTTATATCCATTATAATGCCCCCTATCAAAGGTGTGGGATGTGTCCTTATGCAAGAAGAAAAAAATAGAGGCTTATGCAAGAAAGCATGAGATGGAACATCTGGAGTATGATCTAGAGTCATCCTTTGTGAAGCATGAAGGTACTATCTACTTGGACATAAAAGTGACATCTAGGAGGATCACAAGAATCTACAGGACATCTTTATTAAGTTGGTCTTGAGCTTGTGTTATCCTCGTTGGAATGAAATTGATTATGACTTGGAAACATGATATCACTTCGAGGAGCAAAGTCATGGCCGATGCCCTTAGCAACGGAGAATTATGCTAAGAAGGTTCATGTGACACCAAGAACTAAGAATTGTATTCCAAGATCGAGTAACTTAACTAGAATCATTAATGTTTTGAAGATTAGTGGTAGATTCTCTTTCTGACCAACAAAGTGAAAGGCTCCGTTAGAAGGTGAATATATGAAAAAAGAGGTCTAATAAGTATGGACTAAAAAGAAAAAAATGGCCTAGTGATTGAAGTTACCTGGGCATGGTCTGAAGAATCTGTCAGAATCTTGGAATCAGTTGGGCAAGTTATTTGGAGTAAGATTAACATGTATGCAACGTAAAGTGGAATCCTTATCAAGACGATGGAACTATACGAGGAAGTAAAGAAGAATCCAAAGATGGAGTATCCCAATCTCCTAGTCGACGCCTTTCGAATCTCGGGGACGAGAATCATCTTAAAGAGGGTAGAATTGTAACACCCTAAAATTTGCTTCTCTTGAAATAGAGCTAAAATAATTTAATTTTGTATTTTTATGCTCATGAAAACATGGGGAAGTAATAAATTTTCATTAGATTAAAATTTATCTTAAGGTAGAAATGTGTTTGTTGCATTCATGCCGGTCGCACCTTGTGTTTCAATGTGCAAAATATGTTTTTTTAAATACGTTTAGAAGACGAATATCTATCTCTAGTAATTTTCTAGCTTCTTTTCTGGAATTTAATTCATACCTCCTTCACCTTAATCTTTATGTTCCAAGTTCTCAATAATCTTTTCATGAGCTCTAAATACTTTATTTGAGTTCATCATGTTCCAAAGTGTCTTTGGGAATTTTCTCCAAATTTTCGGAGGTCTCGGAGTATTTTTCATGGCTTAAATATCAATTCTAGAATTTTCTAGAATTATTTTATTCACGGAATTAATTAATTCTGAAAATAAATAATATATCTTATTTTCCAACCAACTCTCAAAGCCCATGTGCAATAATCCTAATAAATCTCAAAGGCCCATGCATTTATTTACTAATGGGTTTTAATGATTATTTAGGTCCATTAGTAAATGTGGAGGGTGCAACATCAATTAGTACCATATTGCTAGTTGATGTAGATGTGGGGAGTTTTTCTCCCTATAAATATGTACCAACCCTTTGCGCAAAGCACACCAAAACTACTATAAGGGGAGCCCCTAGTTTGGGAAATCCCTTGTATAGTAAATTAGATTTTTCTCCTCCTTCTCTCGCCGTCGTCGTCGCGTAGTTTCTTTCTAGTAGATTCAGAATATGTTTTCTCTTTTAGAAAGCGTAAAATCCCTTTGTTAGATTCAGAATACGTTTTCTTGTTTTGAAAAAGGAGTTTCTTCAGTTAGATCCAAAATACGCTTTCATCTGTTCACAGTTTTGTCACTAGTCTTATTTAGGCCATAAAATCTTTATTTTAACTCCGTTTTGATCCATTCAAGTTGTGTTAGATTCGTAATTAAGTAATCTACATGTTCACCCTACTATTAAATATATTTTTAACTTTTGAAATTTGAGGTTACATTTAATCTATTATTTTATTAAGGGAAATCTTGTTTAATTCATAACTTTTTCGTTATAACTCTGATTAGAGTGTTTTCGCTTTTGTGTGTTTGTAGTAACGTATAGAGCATCTTTAAAACCTTTTTACCTATTATTTATTATGTTTAGTGTATTGTTCTAATTTATTTCTATTGTTTGCTTCGTGTATGATTGTATGGATGCTTGTGTGGTGCTTTATGATCATGTCCAGTCGGTGAGCTTTGCGTTGGTGATATAAAAGAAGTTGGTGATCCAGAAGAAGTCCTTTAGAGGTTACAATTCAATATAAGAAGTATCTGAATTTAAGGCAAGTATAGCATGGGATCTTCCTTGTTGTCCTATTCACCTTAATATTATTTTTAATCATATGCATCTATCTACCTTGGCAACCGTAGTAATTTTCCTAGCTATTTGATATCCTTGATTCCTTGATTCCTATGGGTTATTGCATTGGGTAGTATGATACTAGTGCTCAAACTAAAACCATGATCATGTAACTTGACTAATGGATTATGCAATAAACATTAAAATATGCTTTTTAGCAACCTAGAACATGGGGCTAGAGCATTGGGCTATTTTATGGTGCTCTAGATTTCTCTCCCTAAGGACTTATCTGTAAGCGAACATACGGGACTTATAGTACAACTGTGAGGGCTACATAGCTCTGGCTTTAGTTCAGTATGAGAACCTTTTTCTAGTGTAACACCCTAAAATTTACACTTTTGAAAATAGGTATAAAATGATTTAATTCTGTATTTTTTTTTGCTCATGAAATATAGGGAAATAATTTTTTTTTTAAATTAAAATTCATCATAAGGTTTAGCAACATGTTTGTGCATACATGCCCTTGCATTTGATATATTTGGGTGAGTGGTTTTGATTGAAAATTTAAAATAGTTAAAATTGCTCTTTGTAATTAAAAATGGTTTTGAATTAAAAGAAAAGAAAATTTTGAAAATAAAAGAATTTAAAAAGTTGTAAAAATAATTTTTGGGAAGACTTACTAAAATTCCTCATTTTTACTTGAGCTGAAAAAGTATATTTGAAACCTCATTTGAATTTGACTTTGGTCATATTTGAATTGGCTTTGAAAACAAAATAGAAAAGAAATGGCAAAGGAATTAAAATTCTCATTTCTCTATTTAGGCCCGAAGGCCTGCTTCTCTTGCTCCCAGCACAGCCCCAAAGGCCAGCCTACCTTGGCCTGCCCTCTCCTCTCCCTCTCTCTCCCGCGTGGGCTGCTTGGTATCTCTTCTCTTGCGCTGGCCCGAGCAACAACCCACCTCGCCTTCGGCCGCAGCCCGCCTCCGCCTCCAGCTCCCTTTGGCCCAACAAGACCGCCCAGTGCCGGGTTACACCAGTAGCCAGCAGCCTTCGATGGCGCAAGAAGCGCCCGCACAGCATCCCTCTCTGGGTCATGTAGCCTGCCCACGCCCACTTCATCTTGACCGGTGGATCCGCCTTGTCGAGCTCATCTTCTACCTCACAGTAGCCGGCTCGGACTTCACCGAAAGCGATTCGTCTCGCCCGTCCTTGCTCGGCGTGCGCCCCAAGCCGTCTGCAGTACCCTCTCTCTCTCCTCGCGGACTGCCTGCCCACACTGTCGGCTCTATCTTCTAGCTCAGAATCGCACGCAGACTCCTTCGCCATTACCGTGTCCTTCTTCGACACGAGTCACCTCGGTACCTTGCGCCCTAAGCTAACCCGCCCTTAAATAGCAGCCTCCGGTGCCATCGTCCCCCACCGTGCCCTAGATTGAACCATAGCGCCGCCAGAGCCCGAGTCTCGCAAAGACCGCATCCGCCAAGGAGCCCTGACGTCGCCGAGCCGCTTAGTTCGTTCTCTGTCAAGGTAAGATCATCTACGAGCTTCGCATTGGATTCTAAAGTGCACAGAGCCCCTAATCCTCTCTCTCCCGCTGCTGTTACGCTTGTTCCGTGAGGAGATGCTCCGCCGTGAAGAAGCCGGAGTCCGCCGCCGCCTCCATACTTCGCCCTCCAGTAGCCAGATTTCTTTCACCGAGACGCCGAGCCACCAAAGCCTCTAACGCCAAAGATCCGCCATCCATGCCCGAGCTCATGCTGCTGCCCAGCTTGAATCTGGCCGAGGAGCCAAGCTCATCTCATTGAAGCCGTCGCGGCATCTTGTCATTTCTCCGTCAACTCGAGCTAGCCGACGAGCTTTACCACAATGGAAGTCGCTGCTTTGCTCTGCCAAGCCCGTCTTGCCTCCTCCGTCCATCCCCATTCAGTGTCCAGGTGAGCTCGCCGTCGCTCTCTCAGTATCCCTGCTCTCATTCTGGTTAACCGGGGCCCTAGGCCTTTTCTCTGTTAGATAATCCTAGCTCATTTGCTCCATTGTATCTCGGTCATAGCTAAGTTTAGCTTGTGCCCGGTTCTCGACCGAGCCAGAGCGTCCGTTCGAGCCTCGATGCATCTTTGTGTTCATGCAGCAGAGTCATCCTTGATTCTAGCTTCATGAGAAGTAGTGGCGTTAAATTCTTTTCACTCGCCTGTGGGATGGCACAGAGCCGGTCGAGAGGATGTAGTGGGCGCATGCAAAGCAGCAGATGGTGGCGATTTCTTAGCTCCGATCGTGGGATGGCGTGGCAATGGCGGAGACGCGACGACGTCGCAGCGTCGTGGCCATTCATCAGCCGTTAGGGAGTCCTGTAATGTTCTATTTATATGACAAATAGAGTCCGAAAAAAACTGCGCCGGTTTAGCAAAGACCAAATTCGTGTGTGTCCAAGTGTTCGCGTGAGTTCATCCTTGTCTCCAGGAGGTTTTCGGCCATCTTCTTCGTCTCCGGCGACAGCGCCCGACGGCAAGAGCCATCAATCGGTATCGAGCCGAGTTCGGCGGTGGACACGTGATCGCTGCGATCGGCCGCCAAGTTGACCGATGGATCGGCGGAGGAACCGTTCGTCATCGCAGACATGGGGAAGCGGCGGCGGCAGCGGTTCAAGCAACGGCGGCAGGGGAGAACGCGGCCTGGTGATCAACCGGGTCGTACGTGATGGGGGGAGGGACAAGTACCCTCTCCTCACCAAATCCAACTACTACTCATGGGCGGCCCTCATGAAGCTCAAGCTCCAGGCGCGGGGCTGGTGGGAGGCGGTGACCATCGGCACCACCGACTTCATTGAGGACCGGAACGCGCTGGAAGCCATCGTACTCGGCCTCCCGGAGGAGTTGCATGGCAGCATCGCCAGCAAGGCTACGGCAAAGGCGGCGTGGGAGGCACTCAAGAAGATGCATCTTGGCATCGATCGCGTACGCCAGGCGAAGGCGAACACGCTACGTCGGCAGTTCCAAGATCTCAAGTTCAAGGACAGAGAATCGGTGGACGAGTTCGGCGTTCGCATCAGCGATCTGGCAAATCAACTCGAAGTCCTCGACGCAGCGTACCCTGAACCAGAGATCATCCGCAAGTTCCTGCAGGCCACGCCACCGAGGTATGCACAGATCGTGATGGCCATTGAGACTCTTCTCGATCTCGATCAGATTTGTGTAGAGGAGCTGGTCGGAAGGCTCAAGGCGGCCGAGGAGCGGTACGGCCTCAACGGAGGTGGCTCTTCAGCGCGCCTCAACCTCACCGAGGACGAGCTAGTCGCGCGCGTCGTGACGCGGCTGCAACTCTCGGGTGACGGTTCGGGCGGGGACATTGGCAAGTCATCATCGTCGTTAGGCCAGCGTCGTGGGCGCGGCGGCCGTGGCCGAACGGGAGGACGTGGTGGTAGCTCCAGACCACCTGTCGGCAACAACGGTGCTGTCGACGGCAACAAGAAGAAGGGCAAGCAACTCGCGAGCGACGAGTGTGCATACTGCGGCAAGACGGGACATTGGGCCCATGAATGTCGCAAGAAGAAGAGGGACGAGGCGGCACACGTCGCTCAGGCTGACGAGGAGGAGGCTGCGTTCAACCTCGTCGTGACGTCGCTCGACGACGAGGTGAACCTAGGGGAGCTGCACACTACCCTGGAGGAGGAGGAGCGTGTGTTTCATGCACGCTGGGTGTTCGAGGAGGGAGACTCACACCCTGCACAGCTCGCCCATCCAGGGGTGAAATGGGTCCTGGAGGAGGACAGCGCCCCGACGCCGTTCGTGGGCGTGATCACGGCGAGCATCACCAAGCCAGAGCCGATCCACATCCGTGAAGACAAGCTGTTCGTGCAACTCGGTGAGAAGACTGAAGGAGGGAACACTCGCTGGATCCTCGACACGGGGGCCACGAATCACATGACGCCCGTGCGTACCGTCTTCTCCGAGCTGGACACCGGTGTGCATGGCACTGTCCGGTTCGGGGACGACTCCACCGTGGCGATTGAAGGGCGTGGTGCAATCCTCTTCAAGCTCAAGAACGGGGAACACCGGGAGCTGGCTAGGGTCTACTACATTCCGAGGCTCACGACAAACATTGTCAGCCTTGGACAGCTCGACGAGGACGACTACAAGGTTCTCATAGAACACGGCGTCTTGAGGATTTGGGATCAACGTCGGTGGCTGCTAGCCAAGGTACCTCGTTCCGCGAACCGCCTGTACATGCTGAACCTCGCGATCGATCAACCGGTGTGCCTCGCCGCGAGGTGCTCCGAGGTGGCCTGGCAGTGGCACGCTAGGTTCGGACACTTGAGTTTTCAGGGCTTGAAGGAACTGTCCAAGCGACAGATGGTGCGGGGACTGCCACAGATCGAACACGTCGAGCAAATCTGTGACAGTTGCATGGCGGGCAAGCAGCGGCGCCGTCCGTTCCTGGCGTCGAGCAACTACCGTGCCAAGGATCCACTCGACCTGGTCCATGCTGACCTGTGTGGGCCGATCGCACTGGAGACGCCAGGCGGCAACAAGGTGTTCCTTCTCGCCATCGATGACAAGAGTCGCTATATGTGGCTTGTGTTGCTGAGCTCGAAGGACCAATCGGCTGATGTGATCATCCGCCTGTAGGCGCGAGCTGAAGCGGAGGCGGGACGCAAACTCGGCACCCTACGTACCGATCGTGGGGGGGAGTTCACTTCATGCGCCTTCGGGGAGTACTGCGCCATGGAGGGCATCCAACACCATCTCACCGCGTCGTATACGCCGCAACAAAACGGCGTGGTGGAGAGGCGCAACCAAACCGTGCTGGGCATGGCGCGCAGCATGCTGAAGGCCATGCGCATGCCCGGCTGGTTTTAGGGGGAGGCTGTGCTCGTGGCCGTCTTCATCCTGAACAGATCACCGACAAGGAGCCTTGACGGGATCACTCCGTTTGAAGCATGGTATGGCTCAACACCACCTGTGCATTTCCTTCGCACTTTTGGCTGTGTTGCACATGTGAAAGTCGCCGGCGGCCACCTCAAGAAACTCGATGACCGGAGCACTCCAATGGTGTTCATCGGTTATGAAGTGGGCACCAAGGCGTACAGGTTCTATAACCCTGTGTCCAAGCGAGTGCACATCTCGCGAGACGCGGTGTTTGATGAAGGCAGGGCGTGGGACTGGACGGAGCGCGACGGTGGCGCGCACGCGGCGGACACTGAGCCGTTCCACGTCGAGTATACGACGGTGACCACTCGCCGCGGCACCCCGGATGAGCCGCATCAAGGAGGTGATGGTCCAGGCACCCCAGTGCCCGGTGGAGGGACACCGGCCACGCCCAGAACACCTGCGGCGAACGAGGGCTCGCCAGGCAGCGCACACGAGAGCGGCGACCCCAGAGCACCCGTCACACCCGCACCGAATCCTCAAGTGGTGTTCGCGACACCTCCCTCAGGCGCTCTGGACCTCGACGACGAACATGAAGATGAAGCACCGCTCCGGTTTCGCACAATCGATAATGTGTTTGAAATCGGGCCGGCCGAGGTGGCAAGCATGACGGAGCAGGAAGTCAAGGTTGATGAAGACCTGCTCCTGGCCATGGGAGAGGAGCCTGCGACGTTCGAGGAAGCCCGACGGGAGGACTGCTGGCGCCAGGAGATGAAGGAGGAGATGGCCTCCATCGAGCAGAACGGGACGTGGAAGTTGGTGAATCTTCCAAATGGCCATCGTCCGATCGGCGTCAAATGGGTGTTCAAGGTAAAGCGTGATGAGGCGGGCACCATCGTCAAGCACAAAGCCCGCCTTGTCGCCAAGGGCTACATCCAGCAAGAGGGAGTCGATTTCGACGAGGTGTTCGCTCCTGTTGCTCGGATGGAATCCATCCGGATGCTGCTAGCTGTGGCTGCGCAGGAGGGCTGGCTTGTTCATCATATGGATGTCAAGTCAGCGTTCCTCAATGGAGATCTGCAGGAGGAGGTTTATGTCCGGCAGCCGCCGGGTTTTGTCGCTGCAGGACACGAAGGCAAGGTGTTGAAGCTGCAGAAGGCTTTGTACGGTCTCCGCCAGGCGCCGCGGGCATGGAACATGAAGCTCGACGCCAGCCTGCGCAAGCTCGGGTTCAAGCGCTGTGTCAGCGAGCATGGCATGTACACCCGAGGCGCCGGCAAGACAAGAGTGGTGGTGGGCGTCTATGTAGACGACCTGATCATCACAGGAGCAAGCTCGGAGGATGTCAGCGCGTTCAAGGAGGAGATGCGCCGACTCTTCCGGATGAGTGATCTTGGCCTGCTTTCTTTTTACCTTGGCATTGAAGTCAAGCAGGGCCGGAGCGCGATCACGTTGGGGCAAGCAGCGTATGCGAAGAAGCTGCTAGAGAAGGCGGGCATGGGTTCCTGCAATCCATGCTCAACACCCATGGAGGTTCGCCTCAAGCTGTCCACCAAGAGCACGACGCCAACGGTGGACGCGACGATGTACCGCAGCCTGGTGGGGAGCTTACGGTACCTGGTGCACACACGGCCCGACATCACGTTCGCCGTGGGCTACATCAGTCGATTCATGGAGGAGCCCCGGCAAGAGCACCTCGCTGCTGTGAAACACCTACTGCGCTACATCGCAGGAACGATCGACTACGGCCTCGTCTACACCAAGCTGTCAAGCGGCGACAACAACCTGATCGGCTACAGTGACAGCGACATGGGCGGGGATGTTGATGAGAGGAGAAGTACTGCAGGCGTGCTGTTCTTTCTGGGTGGCAAGCCAGTCACATGGCAATCCCAGAAGCAGAAGGGAGTGGCACTTTCGACCTGCGAAGCTGAGTACATGGCTGGAGCAGTTGGGGCATGTCAGGCCGTGTGGCTCGTTCGGTTGCTGAGCGACATCACTGGCGACGTCGTTCAGCCGCCTGTTCTGAAGATGGACAATCAGTCCGCGATCGCCCTAAGCAAGAATCCCGTTCTACATGATCGCAGTAAGCACATTGACATCAAATTTCACTTCATACGCGAATGTGTGGAGAGTGGGAAGATCAGCGTGGATTACACAAGCACCCAGGAGCAGCTTGCGGATATCCTGACAAAGGCCCTGGGGCGTGCGAGCTTTTGTGAGCTCCGTGACAAGGTGGGCGTCGTCAAATTGAAGTGAAGATGAGCAAGAATTAGGGGGAGATTGTTAGATAATCCTAGCTCATTTGCTCCATTGTATCTCGGTCATAGCTAAGTTTAGCTTGTGCCTGGTTCCGACCGAGCCAGGAGCGTCCGTTCGAGCCTGATGCATGCTGTGTTCATGCAGAGGCTGTCCTTGATTCTAGCTTCAGTAGAAGTAGTGGCGTTCGTTGCGCACTCGCCCGTGGGATGGCACAGGCCAGTCAGAGGACGTAGTGGGCGCACATGCAGCAGTGGTGGCGATTTCTTAGCTCCAGTCGTGGGATGGCGCAGCAATGGCGGAGCGACGACGTCGCAGCGTCGTGGCCATTCGTAGCCGGTTAGGGAGTCCTGTAATGTTCTATTTATATGACAAATAGAGTCCAGAAAAGCTGCGCCGGTTTAGCAGCACCAAATTCGTGTGTGTCCAAGTGTTCGCGTGAGTTCATCCTTGTCTCCAGGAGGTTTCCGGCCATCTTCTTCGTCTCCGGCCACAGGCGCCGACGAAGTAGAGCCATCATTCTCTAGCTGTTCTGGCGAGCTCTGGTCGCTGCTGTACATGGTGCCACCGCCGTGAGCCATGCATGCGCCGCCGTGATTCAAATCGCTAGTTAGCTTGATGACATCATCTCCAACGTCATCGTGACATCACTCGTATTTATGGCCGTTTTCCTTTGGAAAAATAAATCTAGAAATACGACTCCAAATACACCCTTGTGGACATGGTCCATGGTGGACTGATCTCACAGCACATCCACCGGTTCACGGGCCGCAGACTCGGTCCACAGCATAGTGCACGCGCACTTTGCATTCTAACCCCTGTACTTTTCCGTAATCAATCTACTGTTTTCTGAGTCTTGTATATCTCTCAAGCTAGCCCCTGTCATCTATGGTTATTTCTGGTTTAGCCCAGTCAGCTTCCGCAGCCAGCCCAAGCCGCGCACGCTTTGCAGTTAAGGCCCTCTGTTTTCGGCAAATTAATTCGCGGTCCAAAGCGCAATCATAGATTACGTTTTCTTCTTTTGAAAGCGTAGTTTCGTCGGTTTAGATCTAAAATACGTTTTCACTTATTTACAGATTTGCCACTGATTTTGTTTTAGCCATAAAATCTTCGTTTTAACTCCGATTTGATCCGTTCAAATTGCGTTAGGTTTGTAATTTCATAATCTACATGTTTATACTACTGTTAGATGTGTTTTCAACTTTTAATATCATGATTAGATTTAATCTATTACTTTAATAAAGGAGATCTTGCTTAAATCATATCTTCTGCGTTTTAACTCCGTTTAAGCCCATTTCAGTTGTGTCAGATTCATAGTAACGAGATCTCCGCGTTAGTAATAGTGTTTATCACGTCACTAATACTGGAATTTCGTGGTTTGAATCATATCTTGATTAATGATTATGCAACTGGATTTTATAAATCAAATATGATTTGTTTTACTTTAGTATTATATTTCAAACTTAAATTTGACTTAATTTCTATTATCTATAAAATATCTTATATATGTTTTCATATAAATAAAACACATGAAGCTAATAATTTTATGAGTAGATCTATCGGTAGATGTATCTTTTTCACCGTAGTCCCGATTAGTGTGCTTTTCACGCATGTATGTTCGTAGCGAGACGTAGATTCGTTTTACAAACTTTCCATCTTGATTTTATGTTTGGTGTACTGTTCTAATTTAGATCTAATGTTTGCTTCGTGTATGATTGTACATATGTTTGTGTGGTGCTTTATGATTACGTCCAGTCGGTGAGATATACGTGGTGATCAATAAGAAGAAGAAGAACGTTGAAGATTAAAGCTTACCGAAGGATCGGTGTTTAAGGCAAGTATAGAATGGGATCTTCCTTGTTGTCCTATACACCATTAATCACTTATCATACTGCATGTGTCTACCTTGACTGCCACTAAGGATATCCTAGTCTTTTGTACTTATACCTTGTTACCTTTGGGTTATTGCATTGGATAGTATGATGCTAGTGCTCAACTACAACCATGATCTTGTAACTTGACTAATGGAATATGCAATAAACATTAAAAGATGCTTTTTAGCAACATGGAACAAGGGGGCTAGAGCATTGGGCTATTTTATTGTGCTCTAGATTCCTCTCTCTAAGGACTTATCTGTAAGTGATTTATCCGGGACTTACAGTACAACTGTGAGGGCTACATGGCTCTGGCTTTAGCTCAGTATGAGGACCTTTTCTAACTTGTTAGTGGTTACCTTTATGGTGCAAGAGGGGTGTGTTCCGGGTTGAATATAGTGCGGCCTCTGTCCGTCAGTGTATAGGCTGCGCGTCATTGTGCCTGTCGGAAGGGGAGCTCTACATTCGTAGGCCACAGAAACCTAGCGGCCCTAACTTGTTAGACGAACCTTTGAAAGGCTTCATAGTGAACCCTGCCGACCTTCCTTGGTAGTGGGTCAAGAGGCTGATCACCTCGGGCAAAAGGGTAAATCACGACTCACAGTGAAAGTGTACAACCTCTACAGAGTGTAAAACTGGTATATCAGCCGTGCTCACGGTCACGAGCGACCTTGGAACATTTACGGAATAGATGATGAACACTGATGATGCGGATGATGAAGATGCTCACTAATGGTTAATTGTTTATGCTATTCATTATTCATGTTTACCTGATCATGTGTTATGGGCTTGTGATGAACTTGTTGTCACCCAATTGCTAAAAGATGACTTATTAAAAGCTAATCGCAGTTAAACCAGTGTTAGCCTTTTGAGCCTCATGAACCCCATGTTATATTTGTTGAGTACAACATGTACTTACGCTTGCTTTACTTTTCAAATATTTGGATGAAAATCCCAGATGGGTACCAGATTGCTAGAGTTTGGAGGAATTAGCCTTGTGATCAACCAGTCAGTTGTCCCTGTGGATTTGGAGTCTTCGCCTGAAGATCGGAGTTATCTTTTCGCTGTCTATACTATGAGGTTATATTCTTTATACTAAACCGCTATGTATTTAAGCATTGTCTTTTGGTATTACCCTTATTTGTAGCTATATGTGAGATTTGACTTCCTGGGCTCACATATGGTGTGTATCTGGTTTTGTTCTTAAAACCAGGTGCTACATCTAGCTTGTTAGTGGTTACCTTTATGGTGCAAGAGGGGCTCTGATAGGTATGATCTCGGCCTGCCAAGAGGGTGTACTTTGGTTTCTTGGTATTTTGTTAATCACTCCTTGGAGGGAGGGTTTATGCTTATTGATGGGGAAACCTTAGTGACCCTAACTTGTTAGACGAACCTTTGAAAGGTTTCATAGTGAACCCTGCCGACCTTCCTTGATAGTGGGTCAAGATGTTGGCTACCTCGGGAAAAAGGGTAAATCACGACTCGCAGTGAACGTGTACAACCTCTGTAGAGTGTAAAACTGGTATATCAGCCGTGCTCACGGTCACGAGCGGCCTTGGACCCTTACGGAATAGATGATCACTAAGAATTATCTGTTTATGCTATTCATTACTTATGTTTACATTGATTATGTGTTTTACTTTGGGATTGAAACAACTTGCTGCTACTCTTATGCTAAAATTGTGACAATTAAAAGCTAATCGCAGTTTACCAGTGTCAGCTTTTTGAGCCTCATGAACTCCATGCTATGTTTGTTGAGTACGACATGTACTTACGCTTGCTTTACTTTTTAAATCTTTGGAAAAATCCCGGATGGGTACCAGATTGCTAGTCTGGAGGAGTTAGGCTTGTGATCAACCAGTCAGTTGTCCCTATGGAATTGGAGTCTTCACCCGAAGATCGGAGTTGTCTTTCCGCTGTTTGCTGTCTAAGGTTATATCCTTTATACTAGGTACGTTATATATTAAGTATTGTCTTTCGATATTACCCTTATTTGTAGCTATATGTGAGATTTGACTTTCTGGGTTCACATATGGTGTGTATCTGGTTTTGTTCTTAAAACCAGATGCTAAAAACTGCATACTTTTGATTCAACCACATGCAAAATCTACTTGCTGTGGTTGGTCAAACAAAATCCTAAATGTGAATCAAGTATCTTATTCAATGTATCCAAGCTTTTCTGGGTTGTACGCCATGCACATGCACTGCTTAGATACAGACTAAGCCATGCATCTGAGCCGCTCTGGTGAAGTAAACCGTCCAAAAGGAGCTGCCCCTTTTGCAAGTGTTACTCCACACTTGCAGACATACAGATCCTCTAAACCAAGCTTATCCAAAGTTCGAAACCAATTCATCAGGACAAGTTCATGGAAATTCATCTCCCCATGGCTTGTATTGGACAAAACGACCAATGCAATCCATCGCCATTCCTTTTTCAGCTAAACCTGATCCAGGTAGCTATAAATACCCCAGCCTGTTGACCATGGTTCTTACCAGTGCATAGCAGACTAGCTGACCATCACACACAGACAGATCAACCACAAGTCCAAATAGATAGCCCAAGCTTTGTCAACAATGGAGATCGTCTCATCGAAAAAGCTAGCGTGGTTCGCGCTCGCGTTCACCGTGGTGGCCGCCGCCGGTGTCGCTGTGGCCCAGAACACGGCGCAGGACTTCGTGAACCTGCACAACTCACCGCGCGCGGACGTGGGCGTCGGGAACGTGACCTGGAACGCCACGGTGGCGGCGTACGCGCAGAGCTACGCGAACCAGCGCGCGGGCGACTGCCGGCTGGTACACTCCGGCGGCCCCTACGGGGAGAACCTCTTCTGGGGCTCGGCGGGCTACGCCTGGGCGGCGTCGGATGCCGTGGGATCCTGGGTGGCGGAGAAGCAGTACTATGACCACGCCACCAACATCTGCTCCGCGCCGTCCGGCCAGTCGTGCGGCCACTACACGCAGGTGGTGTGGCGCGCCTCCACGGCCATCGGCTGCGCCCGCGTCGTCTGCAGCAACAACGCCGGCGTCTTCATCATCTGCAATTACTACCCGCCCGGCAACGTCATTGGACAGAGCCCTTACTAGCAACCTATATATATACATTGTGAGCAGCAGCATCGTACGCGCGCGTGATGCCATGCATGTCAGCATGTTGTGTGACTTATTATGCGGCCCGCATATATGCATTTCAAGATTCATGTAGCTGTGAAATTTATTATATATCAAATAAATCACGTGGATCTGTGAGACATATATATAGCTACCTTTCCCTTTATATTATTTGTTTTTGATCTAAATTTTGGTCGCTCACGTACTAGCAAACGTGCAATGTGTTACACCAGAACACGTACAACTTATTACATGATCATGTGGACGTACGATTTGCGGCTCAGAGATTTATTAAATGATCGTCGTCTATTTTGACATATTTGAAATCAAAATCTGTACCGTCGCTTGACGCATCTTATAAGATTTTGTATCATCGTTAGGCTCACACTAACTCATATAATTAAGTACGGGCCATGAGTCCGTTAGGCTCACACTAACTCATATAATTAAGTACGGGCCATGAGTCCGAGTAACATATGAGATAGAAAGGGACATGTGAGCATTGTTAGAATTGAAGTAAAAAAAGATGGACGGAAGAATCCCTTCTCCCTATAATATTAACTTGCTCATGCATTGTAATGGAATGTATATAGCCTCCTGTTGTGCAGTCACTTTGGAGTTTGGACTGTTTGCGCCCAGAGATCTATTCAACAACAGGGTCATTTGTTCCAATACATCCTAAAATCCAACTCCGTACCATCGCAGGACACATCTTAGAACTGCACTCCATTGTTGGATGCATGTTGTTGTAACTCATATGAGTATGGGTCATTGTTCTAACTCATATGATGACAGGTCGTGAGTCCGGGTCAGATATAGGACAGCGGGTATGAGGGCATTTTACGAACTAAAAAACATGGACAGAAGAACCATTCTGCTCTTATGAATGACAGCAGGTAGCAAATAGTGTAGGTAATATTCCTACTGTGGACACTTAAGAAGCTCAAAATGCTGGGTGACCACCGACAAAATGGAGAAGAAGGTGATTATCATACTATGTTTTGGATTCACATAAATAAACCTAACTTCCTGTTTTTAGTATGATGTGGAAGGAGTTACTGTTAGCTTGAAAGAGTCTCTCTGTTAGCTTACTTTTACTTGTATCAGTATTTCAGCATGGTTAGCTGTTATCATCCTTTTTGTGCACCTAGATCTTATGATCATGTTGATGGGCACACAGTCAGGCTCTTGCCGGTGCAAACAGAATGACATTGATGTTGCCTACCTTTGCACTCACTTGCTAGGTAGGTTGCCTGAAAGTAAGTCAGTTTAGCAATTTATGAACTTGTCATGCCTTATTGCAGTTTGCAGCATATTAGAAATACTAGTACTTGTTTCACTATCTTTTTATATCTTCGCTTTTGTGAATTTATTAGTAGTCAAGGAAAGGATGTAGAAGTTCACTATTGTTTGTTTGAACAAGAAAATGTTTCTTTTCTTTAAAATGCAAATTGCAACGAGATTGATTCTATTATTCATGATGAACATGTGGATATCAAATTTTTATATATATATATGTAATGATAGATCAAGTTTAATCAATTTTGACATCAAGTGTTGTCTCCATTTGGAAACCAATTGTTCTATGCCTCTTATTAGATTTTAATCTAGCCTTGTGATATTTTATATGATTTTAGCTGCTATATGAATGAGTACAAAAATAAATTTAAGGACTATATACTTCAATTTCTCTGCCATCTAACAAATTTGATGGTACATTACTAGCAGAGAAATTTATTTTATGGCTATAGAGGCTAATTTTCTTGACAGTCAAAATGCATTTTCCTGTATTCGTTGTTTGACAAGGATATAGTTGCATTCCTGACGTCCGGGAAGTTCCTTGTCGACAAAAGAACCTATAAGGAAATGGGTGTACAAACAGAATTTTTTTTGTCCCCATCGCTTTCAGGTCTGTCGTATTTTCTAGTCAGTATAATGATAAGGAAATGACTTTTCCAATTTTCGTGTTAGTTTTTCAAATTTTCATTCCAGTTTCGCACTGACAGGGGAATTGTTGTTTCCAAGTGCACCAAGAAACATGAAGGAAATAATACAAGAAACCTTGAGGAAAATACATTCCATTGGGAACCGACGTCCAATTACTATCCTAGATGTTATTTGTCTATCAGTTTACTAGCAAATTATATTTTGCTAATGGCTTTCCCCAACATGAATATTATTCATAGAAAACACATCTAGTTATTAAACTATCTTTTTGGATTGCATTTTGTAGCACCCGGTTTTAAGGACAAAATCAGATACACACCATATGTGAGCCTAGAAAGTCAAATCTCACATATAGCTACAAATAAAGGTAATATCAGTAGAGAATGCTTAATATATAACATACTTAGTATAAAGGATATAACCTTAGACAACAAACAACGGAAAGACAACTCCGATCTTCGGGTGAAGACTCCAATTCCACAGGGATAACTGACTAGTTGATCACAAGCTTAATTCCTTCAAACTCTAGCAATCTGGTACCCATCCGGGATTATTATCCAAATAATTGAAAAATAAAGCAAGCGTAAGTACATGTCGTACTCAACAAATATAACATGGGGTTCATGAGGCTCAAAAGGCTGACACTGGTTCAACTGCAATTTGCTTTTAATTGTCACAATTTTAGCATAGGAGTAGCAACAAGTTTATCACAATCACATAAACATATGATCAGGTAAACATGAATAATGTATAGCATAAACAATTAATCATTAGTGAGCATCTTTATCATCAGTGTTCATCATCTATTCCGTAAGGGTTCCAAGGCTGCTCGTGACCGTAAGCACGGCTGATATACCAGTTTTACACTCTGCAGAGGTTGTACACTTTCACTATGAGTCGTGATTTACCCTTTCGCCCGAGGTGATTAGCCCCTTGACCCACAACCAAAGAAGGTCGATAGGGTTCACTATGAAGCCTTTTATAGGTTCGTCTAATAAGTGAGGGCCATTAGATTCACTCGCCAAACAGATGTAGAGCCCCCCTTCCTGATGGCACAATGACGCGCAACGTATACACAAGGGGACAAAGGCGGCACTATACCCAATTCATCAAGACATTCTTACGCCAATAAAGGTAACCACTAACAAGCTAGAAAAGATCCTCATACTAAGCTAAAGCTAGAGCCATATTGCCCTCACAGTTGTACTGTAAGTCTTAGATGATCACTTACAGATAAGTCCCTAGGGAGAGGAATCTAGAGCACCATAAAACAGCCCAATTGTAGCACCTAGTTTTAAGGACAAAACCAGATATACACCATATGTGTGCCTAGAAATTCAATTCACACATATAGTTACAAATGAAGGGGTAATATCAAAGACAATGCCTTTATTACAAAGCGCATAAGTATTTCTTACAAAAGACATAGTCTTACTTTACAGTATATACTACAACTCTATTCGTCTGGCAAAGCCTCCAACACCACAGGAACCGTCAACTGGTTGATCACAAGCCTAACACCTCTTCGAAAACTCCACTAAAGAACCTCCATCTGGTACCCATCCAGGATTTTGCCAAAGTATTGAAATAAAACAAGCGTAAGCTACTACCGCTTAGCAAGCATAACATGAGGGGATGCAGGCTCAAAAGGCTTGACACGGCTGAACTGCGGTAAGCACTTTTAGTTTGTAACACCCCAGGTGTTTGGCTTCCACATTTGCACTTGCATTTCATGGACATGAGCATCATTCATCCATTCATGAGCTTAGATTGTATGAAACATGCTTTTGAAACATTACAACATATGTTTATATTCCATGTGTGTTTCTTTTATGAAATGTAAAGCATGCAACACTTAAGTGCAATAGGTGCCACTCATTTAGTGAAACAAGGTTAGTGAGTACTATGCAACAAGATCATGAAACATGTGAAACATGACTATGAAACAATTGTAACATCTCATGTGTTTTTCATTATTTCAGTACATACCTTGCTTGATTCTTGTGTGACCAATGTATGGTGTGGCTAATTATTCTCCTAAGAATCTTAGTCATACTTAGGATGTCATTAGAAACAATGTTCATGTTGATCATTTTACCTAATTAGGTTTCCAAGTCATGGTTGACCAATTTGGACCCCTAGAGCTCCTGTGTTTGACTGTTTAAAAAGTGTAGCTTAGGATGTTTGCATGTCTGAGCAACCTAAAGCAAAGTTGTAGAGAATTATATATGGAACAAAAGTTCTTTTATGACCATCTCATGAAAAAGTGCAGAACATGCTCAAAAAGGGCCCACAAGTCAGTTTTGAGATCTAATTTGAAACTCTGAAAATTTTCTAAGTATTGATTGCAATTACAGTTTGAAGGAGCTGACTTTGGCTTGATTTTTCTCTGTATCTGTGGAGAATTAGTCCTTGGTACTTAAATAGAAGTTGAAGATGGAAGTATGGGCTACAACTTTCATCTTGACTGTTTTCGCTAATGACCAACAGATTAGGAGAATAAGGGCCATCAATTAACGCTATCAGTCGGTGTTTGGATCACTGAATGGTGAGCTACAGTGTTCGACACGTTCAGAGGTCAACGGCCGCATGTACGCCGCGTGTCGCCGGTCGTCTGACCGCATGGCCACGCGCCACGGACGCCCTGGCAAGGCCAGCCACGATGGACACACTCACACGCGCCTAACCGACCAGTGCACAAGCTCAATTTTTCATTTCGTCGCCCCACAGCGCGTAGCAAGCGAGCTCAGCCGCTCCGCCATTGTTGCCGCGAAGCTTCGCCGTCGCCGAGCTCGCGAACCACCGCAAAAACGTGAACTCCGTCTTCACCACAGCTCTGCCGTGTCCTCCTCTACCTTCTCCACCTCCTAGCTGCGCCATTCGTGCTTTGGTAAGGTCTCAGTGACCATTTCCGCCATCACCGCCATGGGCGTGACCTCGCCGGAGATGAGGCCGCCGTGGCCGGGGTAGCTAGGAATCGTCCCGTCCCCGTTTCTTTGCCGTGTTAGCACCATGGCGACCTCAGGTAGCTCACACCGTGCTCGGTTGAGCCGACCATGGGTTGCCGTCGCCGACAGCTCGCACCGGAGCTCTGCCGTGCCGCCATCACCGGCGACGAGCCACCTCCGTTAGGTCGTAGCTCGAGCTAGTAGCACCAATCGATTCACCGCATCACGTAAATCGCGTAGGTGTCCTCGGTGTCGCCTGAGGAGTCGCTGTCGGTGAGTTCCACCATCGCCGCGCCGTCGAAGCCGCCTCCTCTGTTTTCGCGGTCACTGACCGGTGGGGTTGGCTGACACCCGGGTCCCACACGGCAGTGGCTGTGCAGTCATAGGGCTAGTTCAAAAATACAGTTTTGAATGCTGATTTGATATTTTTGTATCTCCTGTTTTGTAGATCCAAATTGGGTGGTTCAAATTTTGTTAGATTCATAGTTAGGTCTAGTATTTAATAAAAATATGTCTTGAGCACATTATGTAGAAATTTTGGATGAATTAAATAGGAACTTGAAAAGTGTTTTTGAATGCATGCAAACTTGTTTAAATCATATCTTGAGTTTCTGTGATCCAAAAATTATGAAATTTTGTGGGTAAGCTAGTCTTGTATAGTAGAAGCTCTGGTTAAAATTTGAGAGTCATTGCATGTGTAGTTTTTGAGTTATAGATTTTCCTTTTATCACTGGTAGATACTTGGGTGAATTTTTGTAAATTATCTATGAATCCAATGACCATGAAATTTGTTGGAGAATGTCCTAGTACCTTAAGGATGCTAGGAAAAATATGAAATCTATTGCTTGACACTTTTCACTAAGGTTTCCTAATTATGCCATTTTAAGCCATTCTGCCTTACCATTTTTGTGTAGGTTGTTATACTTACTCAAATGGTGTGAAATTTTTATGGTAGTCTACTTAGGACATGTAGTGCCTACTATAATTTTTGTAGATTTAATGGTGTAGTTTTCATATATGTTTACTATTTCCTCTAATTAATTAAATAAATTAAGAAAGGTATTAAAAGAAATGTTTTGGTGATGGACACCCTACTTTCTGGTGTTCTTGTCATATGTGTGATATGTCAGTAAAGTTGGTTTTGTCCAATTAAGTGTTTATATCATAAGTTAATAATTATTTGTTTGCATTATGTCCCTCTGGATAGATCTGGGGACTTTGGAAAGTTCCCCATGATAATTTGGTTTTCTGTGATTGTGATGAATACAAAAGTTGTAGATAATTTATGTATCTAGCTCCTGTCAAAATTTGACAGCATTTGGCCTAGTAGTTTAGAAACTACAGCTGTTTAAAGTTAGGTTCCAGTTTTGCTTACTCTCTGTCTTGTGAGGACAGAGTTCTGTTGAATTATGAATTCGAGCTGGTAAAGGTTTGAATCATGCTTTGAGGTCTGAAAATGAATTGTTGACAATTTCATAAGCTTTCCAGATTGTCTTGTTGCAAGTCATTTGGATTTATAAATCTCCAGTTATGGCTATTTTACTGCACCGCTACATAGTATTCATTTTGCTGAAATACAAATGCTTGAGTGTATGTTGTTGCAAGGTTATCGTTGATTGTTTAGGGGTTAGCCTAACTTGAGAATATGCTTAGGTGCAGGTGCTAGGTCATTAACTGAAGATGAGCAATTATACATTAGGTTGTATAAACTTGGTAAGTAAAGTTATTTGAATAGGGCTTGAGTTGGAATATGCAAACTACAGCGAACATGTGCATTCCCCGAGCATCCCTGACATTCGTTCATATGCATCCATGATATTTATCTTGCGCATTCATGCAATAGGTGTGCCGAAGGGAGTGACGTTGCTGGAGTTCGAGGGAGCCAACCAGGAGGAGGAACCCGAGGTGTAGGAAGCCGATGAAGCAGTCGCCGCGGAGGAATTGCCCGAGTGCCCTCACCACCAGCCTTCCTCGTTCCTGAAAGGCAAGCCCCAGAGCATATTAAGCCTCCCATGTCTTTACAAATACTTTGAGTACCTTTTATTGTTGATGATGCATTAAGTATAGGAATTGGTTGAAACCAATTGCTGCATTATATATCCTTCCTTGTCCAGATATCGCACTGGAATCCTATTTAAGTTCAGGAACGGGTTAAATGCTTAGCCATGCTTAGTGCGGTAGAAGTCAAGGTGATTTCCTGTCACCTGCGAGCTTTAGGATGAGGTGGATCACGGTTGGCTATATTTGCTATCGTGGAAAAGAACCATGTGAATAATGAATTAAGACCGGGCGGGGTCTTGTGTAGGTTTGAACATAGTGACTCCGTCTTTGTCGTTTAAGGACCGATACGCTGTACGTCCTCATGTCATGTTGAACGCAGCCTAACACTTAGCTGGCTGGATAAGTCGTTCTGACCATGAAGCCTAGTAGCTCGACTCAGGCCAGGGACGCGAGCAGTGGCGGCATTCTGGAGGTAGTAAGGATGTGCGGAGAGCCATTGGCATAAGTCCAAGGCGGGTAAGTCTAGCTGAGTACATTCCCGTACTCAGGGTTTATTTCTCTCTTGTTGCAGATGACCTTCTATATCAGGGATTTTGTAAGTATTGTCTCCACCCGGTGGGTGATGAAGACTAGATCATGGGCATGATCTCTGTTATCTTATCTGAATGCTTTTGCGGGCTATGATCAGCGAACCAGTATGTGTATTTGAACTCGGATGTGTGAGTTAAACTATTTGCTTCCGCATGTTTTACAAGACTTGTTTTGTAATAACGATGACTCTATGTTGATGTAATCTATTTGCGAATGTCTACGAATGTTGTAACGTACGATATGTTATGTTGAATTACTGTGATCTTGGTTGTATGCAAGTTGGTTTGAAATCCTTTGATATTTCAGTTGACTACCGGGTTTATATGGGCTCAAGTTCAAAAATTTGATCGTTTCGGCGATTGTTTTTGTACTTGTGCTCTTATAAATTGGTCGGTTCTGTGACATAGTTGGTCATATTTTATTATTAATCATAAGTTGCTAAGTTATTCTTAAGCTCCCAAATATGAATAATTAGAGATATCAGCAATTTTAATCATAATCCAAACCATCCGAGTAACCACTATTCAGTAAGGGTCCAGGCCGCTCGTGACCGTGAGCACGGCTGATATATCAGTTTTACACTCTGCAGAGGTTGTACACTTTCACCACGAGTCATGTTACCCATATGCCCGGGTTCGCAACTCCCAAAACACTTCCAAGGTGAGCAGGCAGGGTACACTACGAAGCTTTTCCCCAGTCGTTCTAATAAGGAGCAGTCGCTAAGGATTCCATCTCCCAAGTGTTATGGAGTCATCTCCAAAAGTGAAACTGATACGCGCAGCATAGTACACACCCCGGGGATGAGGCCCATACCCATCCCGGTATGCCCCTCTTGCCCTTTCGGTAAACTGCTACAAACTAGAAAGAGTAAGGTACTAGACTAAGACCATAGCCATATAGTCCTCATGGTTGTACTATAAGTCCTAGGTTACCACTTAAAGATGAGTCCTTATGGAGAGAAACTAGAGCACCCTAAGAAAAGGCCCAATGCTCTAGCCCCCTTGGTTCCATGTTACTAAAAAGCATCTTTTAATACCATGTTGCATATATCTTTAATTGTATTCTTTAATCACTATTAGTTGGAGCAAACTGAGCATACTACCCACATGCAAAACCCATAGGTATATCAAGGATAGGATAATCAATATCAAGGTAGGTAGACTCCAAGCAGTTCATTAACACATACACATGAATTGAGATTGCATTAAAGTGAATAGCTAACAAGGAGCCTCATATTATACTTGCCTTAATTCAAAGTATCACTGCTGGTCTTGAGCCTCAAAGTTGCTCTAGATCACCAAAACAAAACTCACTGTCTACTCGAGATCAATCAACACCACACAGGCATCCATACAATCATGCATAGCAAACAAAAGCTATAGATTAGAACACTACACCAATCAACATAAAATTAAGATGAAAAGTTTGTAAAATGAATCTACGTCTCGCTAGGATCACACAGACGCGAAGATCACAAAATTCAGAACTAAAACGAAGAAGTTATGAATTAAACAAGATTTCCTTTAGTAAAATAATAGATTAAATCAAACCTCAAATTTTAAAAGTTGAAAACATACGTATCAGTAGTATAAACATGTAGATTACTTAATTATGAATCTAACGCAAGTTGAATTGATCAAATCGGAGTTAAAACAGAGATTTTATGGCTAAAACAAAATTAGTGGCAAAATTGTAAATAGGTGAAAACGTATTTTTGAAGTTAACTGAACAAAATACGCTTTGAAAACAAGAAAGCATAATCTGTGGAATGCGCGATGGACCGCGGGTTCGATAACAGAAAAGCGCAGGGGTCCTTTTGAAATAAGCCAGGGACTGTGGGTGAAGACTGAAATAATTATAATGTCCTTTTTGCAAATTTCACCGCGAAGGGGTAAGTTCTAATCCAAATTGTTGATCTTGAATTAGACGGCCTAGGCGCGTTAGGAAAATTTGGCCTACCAAAACAGGACTCCGGCGTGGTTGTCCTCCATTGCCGGCGACGAACACCTCACTGGCGCGCACGGCAAGGGCCCTAGAGGCAACGAATCCTCTCAAAAATAGCACAAGGAGGAGGGAGTGTTTGCGAACTCACCGCGAGCAATCTCGGCGACGGGGGATGGATGAGGATGGCTCGGGGCTCGATTCGATGGATGGCCACGTCCTGCAAAGGTCAGTGGCGGTGAGGGGAACACAGAGACCAGGAGAGAGAGAGAGGGGAAAAAGGGAAACTATGGCTTCATCACCTCAATCCGAAGGGAAGCGGATGGATTTTGACGACGGCGAGGCAACGACCGGTGTCAATGGCGGCGGCGGGCCTGGTTTCTCCCCGGTGAGATCCAACAGAGCGGTGGTGCGGAGCTGGGGCTAGGGGAAAGGAGGTGGCGTGTCGATGCAAACCGGGGCGCTATTTATGGGGCTCGGGTGGCGTGGGCAGCACGACAAGCAGAGCGGCAGTGGACTCCCGGCTCGGAGCACAGTCCAGCATGGGCACATCGCGAGGTAGGGGACGACAAGGACGCTGACAAGCGGCGCCAGACTGGCAGTCACCGCGAGAGAGGGAGAGCGCGGGTGGATTCGGCTTGGGCCGGGGCGCTGCTTGCTTGGGCCTGCTTGTTTAAGCTGGGACGGGCCGCGGAGAAGAGATCGGGCCGCACGGGTAGAGGGGAGGCAGGCCACGCGGGAAGCGAAGGAGAGGAGGGACGAACCTGGGCCAGCGCTGAGTAGCAGGCTAGCAGGCCGAAAGCGAAGGAGGAGAAGAAATTCTTTTTACATTTTCAAAACCAATTTCAAGCCCAATTTTGAATGCAATCTCAAATTATTTTGAAATGTAATTTCAAACCACACAATACAAGAAAACAATATGCAGCAACATGAATGCACATACATGATTGTAACCTTATATTTGATTTTATTTTTAACAAAATTATTATTTTCCTAAATTCAAGTGCCCACAAGAATTCATAATAAATCAAATTCCGCTATTTTAAAATATTGCAAGTTTTAGGGTGTTACAATTCTCCCCCCCTTAAAATAAATCTCATCCTTGAGATTCGGATGATACTTACTCAGATCTTTCTCTCTTTCCCAAGTAGCCTCATCTTCAGTATACCGATTCCACCGAACCTTACACATCTTTACAACTCGGCTCCTTATAACTCTTTCTGCCGTCTCAAAAATCCTTCCTAGAAACTACTCATAAGTGAGATCTTCCTTAAGTGTAAGTTCTTCTAAAGGTATCTGCTCCTCAGGTACACATAAACACTTCTTTAATTGAGACACATGGAACACATCATGTACACCTGACAAACTCTCAGGCAATTCCAACTGATAAGCTACTTCTTCACGTCTCTCTAAAATCTTGAAAGGTCCAATATATCTTGGTGCTAACTTTCCTTTCATGTTAAACCTTCTCACACTCCTCATAGGTGAGACCTTTAGGTAAACATAATCCCCTATTTCAAAAACCAATTCCCTTCTCTGAGTGTCAACATAACTCTTCTATCTTGACTATGCCACTCTTAAGTTTTCCCTGATAGTCTGCACTTGCCTTTCAGCATCCTTGAGGATCTCAGGTCCAAACACTTGACTTTCTCCTTCTGATTCCAGAACAATGGAGTTCTGCACTTTCGTCCATATAGTGCCTCGAATGGTGCCATCTAGAGACTCTTCTGGTAACTGTTGTTGTACGAGAACTCAGCGTAACACAAACTCTTATCCCAACTTGTACCATATTGCAAAGCACAAGCTCTCAACATATCCTCGAATATCTGATTGGTTCTCTCTGTTTGTCCATCAGTTTGTGGATGATAAGCTGAGCTGAAATTCAACTTAGTGTCCATAGACTCATGCAATTTCTTCCAAAAGTGTGATGTAAACTGAGTACCTTTATCCGACACAATCTTCTTAGGAACTCCATGCAAACATACTATCCGTTGCATGTATAATTCTGCCAACTTTGCACCCATATATGTAGTCTTGACCGATATGAAATGAGCAACCTTAGTCAACCGATCTACTATTACCCAAATTGAGTCATAACCACTCTGAGTGCATGGTAATCCAATAATAAAATCCATACCAACTTCTTCCCACTTCCACTCAGGTATCTTCATAGGTTGAAGTAAACCTGCTGGCCTTTGATGTTCTGCCTTGACTCGTTGACATGTGTCACATATTGCTACATACTCAGCCACATCTCTTTTCAAACCATACCACCAGTACTTCTCCTTCAGATCTAGGTACATCTTCATACTACCTGGATCGATAGAGTATGCTGAGTTATGAGCTTCTCTTAGAATCATCTCTCGAATGGACTTTATTGCTGGCACACATATTCTCTTTCTGAACCACACTGTTCCCTGATCGTCCAATCGAAACCCCGGTGCTTTGCTAATTGTAATAAGTTCTGCTATCTCCTTGATTTTCTCATCTTCCAACTAACCCTTGCGGATCTCTTGTTCAAGTGTAGGTTCCACTTTCAATTCCATCGCATTAGCAGCTATTCCCAAATAAAGATGCTCGAATTTAGCACATAACTCCTTAGGTAACTGTGTCACTAGAGTTGCATTAACATAGCTCCTTTGGCTCAAAGCATCAGCTACAACATTTGCCTTTCCAGGGTGATAGTGTACCTCCAAATCATAGTCCTTGATTAGCTCTAACCAACGATATTGCCTCGAGTTCAAATCTGACTGAGTGAAGATATACTTTAAACTCTTGTGATCTGTATAAATATCACACTTATGCCCAATAAGATAATGTCTCCAAATCTTCAATGCATGAACCACAGCTGCTAACTCCAAATCATGGGTTGGATAATTTAGTTCATGCTTCCTTAGTTGCCTAGATGCATAAGCCACTACTCGTCCTTCTTGCATAAGAACACAACCCAAACCTAGTCGAGATTCATCACAGTAGATGGACAAACTCTTGTTCAGATCTGGTAGTACCAGCACTGGAGCTGTAGTCAACCTTTTCTTCAACTCTTCAAAACTAGCTTGGCATTGCTCAGTCCATACAAACTTAGCATTCTTCTCAAGTAGAGATATCATAGGCTTGGCAATCTTAGAAAAGCCTTCAATAAACCTCTGATAATATCCAGCCATTCCTAGAAAACTCCAGACTTCACTTACATCTTGAGGCGAATTCCAACTCAACACATCACTAACCTTCTTGGGATCCATAGCTACTCCACCATTAGAGATAACATGCCCAAAAAAAGAGACTTCCTTTAGCCAGAACTCACACTTGCTTAGTTTAGCATACAGTTGATGTTCTCTAAGTTTCTGCAGGACTAATCTCAGATGCTCTTCATGTTCTGCTTCTGTTTTGGAGAAGACTAGAATATCATCAATGAAGACCACAACAAACTTGTCGAGATATTCCATAAACACCTTATTCATCATATACATCAAGTATGCAGGGGCATTAGTCAATCCTAAAGACAACCATGTACTCATATAATCCATACTGAGTAGTAAAGGCAGTCTTGGGAATGTCCGATGAACGAATCCTTAACTGATGATAACCAGAGCAAAGATCAATCTTGGAGAACACACAAGCACCTCGTAATTGATCAAACAGATCATCAATTCTAGGCAAATGATACTTGTTCTTGATGGTTACCTCATTAAGAGAGCGATAATCCACACACATCCTCTATGTACCATCTTTCTTCTCAACAAATATAACTGGGGCTCCCCATGGTGAAGAACTAGGACGTATGAAACCTTTATCCTATAGCTCCTTTAACTATTTCTTAAGTTCTTCTAGCTCATTGACTCCCATTCGATATGGTCTCTTGGCTATAGGTGCAGTTCTAGACAAAAGCTCAATAATAAACTCAATATCACGGTCTGGCGGCATACCTGGCAAATCATCAAGAAAAACATCTAGAAACTCATTAACAACCTTGGTCTTATCTATGGTTGCACCTTCCATCTGATTAACACTACACACCTCTTTTGTTTTTGTAGTTGCCTGGCATATAACTTCTTCTCCTGACTTGGATAAGTGTACTGTACCATTCTCACCTTAGATAATAGCCTTTCGTGGATTTAGCCAATCTATTCCAAGAATTACATCTATGCTTGAAGACTTCAGCACCATTGGATTTGCCAAAAACTCTACCTCCCTTATTTCAACTCTTACACTAGGACACATCAGTGTAGCATGTATATCCCCACAAGGTGAGTCAACTAACATCTATTTCTTCATAGGACACTTTGGTATATTATGCTCCTTAACAAAACGATGTGCAATAAAGGAATGTGAAGCTCTAGAATCAAACAAAACCGATGCAGGGCTAGAGTTGACTAGACACGTGCCAAACACAACATCGCGGGCTTCTTGTGTAGATTCTATCATCACATAATTGACTCTGCCTTCACATGAGTCTGTTGTTTATGGTTTCCATTGCGGGATTGCTGCTCGTTCGGCTTCTTCGGGCATTGACTTGCATAGTGTTCGGGTTCACCATAGTGGTAGCACTTCTTGCCTGAAGAGGAGGTGTTGGGCACACTATCCTTCATTGGGGAGTTAACGAGTGGTTCTTGGGGTGGACTCTGGTTCACATACTGTTGCTCTTGCTGGTGTTGAGGGAGGTGTTGAGGAGGATCAAAATCCCACTGACTAACCGATTCTTGGTATCTCTGCTGAAATTCTTGCTGGGGAGTGTAGCGGGGGCATGTGTTGCTACCTACAGATTGGCTTTGAATTCTCCTTTTCTTCTCTTCTATTTCCCTATGCTTGTTCTCAATCAAAATGGCTCTATTCACCAAAGTTTGGAAGTCAGGATACTCAACAGTCATCAACTATAGTTGAAGTCCATCATTTAATCCTTTCAAGAAGCGTTTCTGTTTCTTAGCATCATTAACCACCTCTCCTGGAGCATAATGTGACAGCTGAGTGAATTTATTACGATACTCACACACTGTCATGGAACCTTGTTTCAAGTTGAGGAACTCCTCCTCCTTGATCTCTACCAAAGCTTCTAGAACATGATAAGATGTAAAGGCAGTCTTGAAATCTTACCAACAAATCTGATTTACATCTTTCCCAACCTGAAATAATTCCCACCAGTCTGAAGCTGCTCCTTGAAGTTGACCGGATGCATAAAGCACTTTCTGATGGTTGTTACACTGAGCTATGTTAAGTTGTCGCTCCATAGCTCTAAGCCAGTCATCAGCTCCTAGTGGATCGCTTGCATGAGAGAATGTTGGTGGATGTCCCTTTATAAATTCACCACGCATGTCCCTCGGTGGTGCTTGATGTGGGTTGATGCATACATTCTGAACATAGGTCTGTAACAATTGAGTCTGTGCCATCATAGATTGCTCTATAGTTGGAGGATTTGGTGGTGGTGGATTAGCATTAGGGGCATTCCTTCTAGCATCACATGAAGCACTTCTCCTAGTAGAAACCATCTGGTTGCAACATTTAGCACAATTATTGGATGTAATCCATGACTTATAACCCGATGAACACTGACTGCTCAGAAACAGCATGCGCAGAGACGAGAAAGACCCACCCAACTATCTAATCATTGGTCCTTAAGCCTTATCATGTAAACTAAATGAAATTGTGAGCATAACCCACAAAATCATTGCAATCATTACAAAGATCCAAATCAAGCATGAACATCAAGACAACTATTCAAACATTAAAGGTTCACAATTCAAGCATTAGGACTCAGTGACTCTACTCACATTACTAGCATTGTTGTTGTACCAAGGGCTCAAAACTCTATAGCTTCACCTTCATGTTGTGCAAAAATGTGGTAAGTGATAGCTCTAAAAGCAATTCAAAGCAAGGGGTGGAGATAGGGACAAAATTTATAGCAACAAGGAGGAGATGAACAACAAAGTAAAGAATATAGTATAGGAGAAAATAACAAGGTTTATAGACCAAGGATTTTAGAGCAAATTCAGAACCTTAAGACAACCATTTTCTAATTAGGCTTGCGTCCTACAGTCGACATAGCTCTGATACCACTTTGTAGCACCTGGTTTTAAGGACAAAACTAGATACACACCATATGTGTGCCCAGGAATTCAATTCACACATATAGTTACAAATAAAGGGGTAATATCAAAGACAATGCCTTTATTACAAAGCACATAAGTATTTATTACAAAAGACATAGTCTTACTTTACAGTATATACTACATCTCTATTCGTCTAGCGAAGCCTCCAACACCACAGGAACCATCAACTGGTTGATCACAAGCCTAACACCTCTTGAAAAACTCCACTGAAGAACCTCCATCTGGTACCCATCCAGGATTTTGCCAAAGTATTGAAATAAAACAAGCGTAAGCTACTACCTCTTAGCAAGCATAACATGAGGGGATGCAGGCTCAAAAGGCTTGACACGACTAAACTGTTGTAAGCACTTTTAGTTGGTCATATTTTATTATTATTCATAAGATGCTAAAGCCTGAACCTTGATTGCTTCTGCGAGGTTTCAACTCTAGCCTGCCCCAACTTCTTTGGGACTTAAAGACTTTGTTGTTGTTGTTGTTGTTGTATAAGTTGCTAAGTTATGCTTAAGCTCCCAAATATGAATAATTAGAGATATCAGCAATTTTAATCATAATCCAAACCATCCGAGTAACCACTATTCAGTAAGGGTCCAGGCCGCTCGTGATCGTGAGCACGGCTGATATTTTAGTTTTACACTCTGCAGAGGTTGTACACTTTCACCACGAGTCATGTTACCCATATGCCCGGGTTTGCAACTCCCAAAACACTTCCAAGGTGAGCAGGCAGGGTACACTATGAAGCTTTTCCCCAGTCGTTCTAATAAGGAGCCGTCGCTAAGGATTCGATCTCCCAAGTGTTATGGAGTCATCTCCAAAAGTGGCACTGATACGCGCAACATAGTACACACCTTGGGATGAGGCCCATACCCAGCCCGGTATGCCCCTCTAGCCCTTTTGGTGAACTTCTACAAACTAGAATGAGTAAGGTACTAGACTAAGACCAGTGCCATATAGTCCTCATGGTTGTACTACAAGTCCTGGGTTATCACTTAAAGATGAGTCCTTATGGAGAGAAACTAGAGCACCCTAAGAAATGGCCCAATGCTCCATCCCCCCTGGTTCCATGTTACTAAAAAGCAACTTTTAATACCATGTTGCATATATCTTTAATTGTATTCTTTAATCACTATTAGTTGGAGCAAACTGAGCATACTACCCACATGCAAAACCCATAGGTATATCAAGGACAGGATAATCAATATCAAGGTAGGTAGACTCCAAGCAGTTCATTAACACATGCACATGAATTGAGATTGCATTGAAGTGAATAGGTAACAAGGAGCCTCATATTATACTTTCCTCAATTCAAAGTATTGCTGCTGGTCTTGATCCTCAAAGTTGCTCTAGATCACCAACACAAAACTCACTGTCTACTTGAGATCAATCAACACCACACAGGCATCCATACAATCATGCATAGCAAACAAAAGCTATA
This sequence comes from Miscanthus lutarioriparius, assembly GCA_904845875.1. Lineage (NCBI taxonomy): Eukaryota > Viridiplantae > Streptophyta > Magnoliopsida > Poales > Poaceae > Miscanthus > Miscanthus lutarioriparius. The sequence goes on along the minus strand of CAJGYO010000003.1, from coordinate 86,830,700 downwards.
GATTAGAACAGTACACCAATCAACATAAAATCAAGATAAAAAGTTTGTAAAACAAATCGACGTCTCGCTACGATCACACAGACGCGAAGATCACAAAATTCGGAGCTAAAACGAAGAAGTTATGAATTAAACAAGATTTCCTTTTGTAAAATAATAAATTAAATCTAACCTCAAATTTTAAAAGTTGAAAACATACATATCAGTAGTATAAACATGTAGATTACTTAATTATGAACCTAACGCAAGTTGAACGGATCAAATCGGAGTTAAAAAAGAGATTTTATGGCTAAAACAAAATTAGTGGCAAAACTGTAAATAGGTGAAAACGTATTTTTGAAGTTAACCGAACAAAATACGCTTTTAAAACAAGAAGGCATAATCTATGGAATGCGTGATGGACCGCGGGTTCTATAACAAAAATGCGCAGGGGTCCTTTTGAAATAAGCCAGGGACTGCGGGTGAAGACTGAAATAATTATAATGTCCTTTTTGCAAATTTCACCGCGAAGGGGTAAGTTCTAATCCAAACTGTTGATCTTGAATCGGACAGCCTAGGCGTGTTAGGAAAATTTGGCCTGCCGGAATAGGACTCCGGCGTGGTTGTCCTCCATTGCCAGCGACGAACACCTCATCGGCGCGCACGGCAAGGGCCCTTGAGGTCATGAATCCTCTCGAAAATAGCACCGGGAGAAGGAGGGAGTGTTTGTGAACTCACCGCAAGCGATCTCGACGACGGGGGATGGATGAGGACGGCGTGAGGCTCGATTCGGCGTGAGGCCATGTCTTGCAAAGGTCGGCGGCGGTGAGGGGAACATAAAGACCGGGAGAGAGAGAGGGGAAAAAGGGAAACTATGGCTTCATCACCTCAATCCGAAGGGAAGCGGACGGATTTTGACGACGGCGAGGCAGCGGTCGGCGTCAATGGCGGCGGCGGCTCTGGTTTCTCCCCGGTGAGATCCAACAGAGTGGCGGTGCAGAGCTAGGGCTAGGGAAAAGGAGGCATCATGTAGATGCGAACCGGGGCGCTATTTATGGGGCTCGGGGCGGCGTGGGCAGCACGACAAGAGGAGTGGCAGCAGACTCCCGGCTCAGAGCATAGTCTGGCGCGGGCACGTCACGAGGTAGGGGACAACATGGACGCTGACAAGCAGGGCCAGACTGGCAGTCATCACAAGAGAGGGAGGGTGCGGGCGGATTCGGCTTGGGCCGGGGCGTTGCTTGCTTGGGCCTGCTTGTTTAAGCTGGGACGTGCCGTGGAGAAGAGATCGGGCCGCACGGGTAGAGGGGAGGTAGGCCACACGAGAAGCGAAGGAGAGGAGGGATGAACATGGGCCAGCACTGAGTAGTGGGCCAACAGGCCGAAAGCGAAGGAGGAGAAGAAATTATTTTTCCATTTTCAAAACCAATTTCAAACCCAATTTTGAATGCAATCTCAAATTATTTTGAAATGTAATTTCAAACCACAAAATACAAGAAAACAATATGCAGCAACATGAATGCACATACATGATTATAACCTTATATTTGATTTTATTTTTAACAAAATTATTATTTTCCTAAATTCAAGTGCCCACAAGAATTCATAATAAATCAAATTCCACTATTTTAAAATATTGTAAGTTTTAGGGTGTTACACCAATGCTCTAGCCCCCTGATTCCATGTTGCTAAAAAGCATCTTTTAATGTTTATTGCATATTACATTAGCCAAGTTACAAGATCATGGTTGTAGTTGAGCACTAGCATCCTACTACCCAATGCAATACGCCATAGGTATCAAGGCACAAGGTATAAAGTACTAGGAAATCCTTAGTGGCAGTCAAGGTAGACGCATGCAGTATGAATTAAATGATTAAAGATGAATAGGACAACAAGAAAGATCTCATGCTATACTTGTCTTAAAACTCATATCCTTCTTCTACTAAATTGTAACCTCCAAAAGACTTCTTCTGGATCACCAACTTCTTCTATTTTACCAACGTACTTCTCACCGACCGGACATGATCATAAAGCACCACACAAGCATCCATGCAATCATACACAAAGCAAACAATAGAACTAAATTAGAACAGTACACCAAACATAATAAACAGTAAGTAAAAAGGTTTTAAAGATGTTCTACACATCGCTACGAACACACAGACACGAAAAGTATGCTAATTGGAACTACGGTTGTAAAGAAACGACTATAGGGTTTTATATTATAAAAGAAAAGAGAAAACTATAAGCTTGATTTATGTTAATTAGGAAAAACTATGTGAGTAGCATTAATTTAGATTAAACAAATCATATTTATACTTAAAAACTGAGTTGACGCTAATCATATTTTATTTATAAATATTTTGATATCATTTATGCCAATTCAACTTTAACATGCAAATACAAACTGACATGTGAGAACATCTAATCAAATTTGATATGTGTGTTTAGAATAAACATGTTATAATTTAGAAACATATTTATGTTAGCAACTAGTCATGTTAAAACTTATTTGCAAAAGAGCATTGTATATAAATATGTTGCTTTTATTTATAAAAACTAGTTGCATGCATATTAATCAAATTAATATTTAAGCATATATATAAAAGTCACTTGACATGAAAAACGACAACACTAGCATGTAGATCACATCGATACGAATCTAACACAATTGGAATGACTTGAAACGGACTTAAAACGAATATACGACGATGATATTACGAACTGGTGGTAATTTCGTAATTACCTCGTCTTCATCCATTGGCCTCTCGTACAGCCACCACACGGCCATGGCAACAGCAGCTGCGTAGGGGTGGGTTCGACTTGCATGAAGGAGAGGATGGCCGGGTTGGGTAGCGCAGCGGCGGCGGCGACGTCGACGGCGACGTCGACGGCGACGGCGACGAGGAGGAAAAAAATCTAATTTACTACACGAGAGATTTCCCAAACTAGGGGCTCCCCTTATGGTAGTTTTGGTGTGCTTTGCCCAGGGGGTTGGTACATATTTATTGGGAGAAAAACTCTTCACATCTACATCAACTAGCAATATGGTACTAATTGATGTTGCACCTTCCACATTTATTAATAGGCCTAAATAATCATTAAAGCCCATTAGTAAATAAATGCATGGGCCTTTAGGATTTATTAGGATTATTGCACATGGACTTTGAGCGTTGGGAAAAATGAGAGATTTATTATTTTTAGAATTAATTAATTTCGTGGATAAAATAATTCTAGAAAAGTCTAGAATTATTATTTAAGCCACGAAAAATACTCCAAAAGCTCTGAAAATTCGGGGAAAATTCCTAGAGATATTATGGAACATGAGGAACCCAAATAAAGTATTTGGAGCCCATGATAAGATAATTTGGAGCATCTAAAAATTAAATGATGCTCACAGACAAGTAAGAACAAGTTCGAGAAAAAAGCTAAAACAATTCCCGAGAAGTTTGTAGAGATTGATTGATGGACGAGAAACTAAAAGGAGTGATTTGCGTTACAAAGAAAAGATTTTAGGAAGCTCCGAACAAAAACTTGAGCCGAGAAACAAAGAATTGGATTGTAGAAAAAGATAAAGGCGTGTCGGAGAAAGAAAATTGACCTACTAACGTATTTTAAAGACTTCGCACACTCTCAACACACAAAGAAGCAACAAGCAACATCACATCATCCAAACGCCCGTCAAAATTAGAAAACTTTGAAAATTCATATTTTTCCTATAATTAAATTTGCGCTAGCTCAAACTAAACTTGATAAATTTTATCCAAATATTAAAATAATTCATTTTATTTAGTGTTTTCTATGCACAACCCAAAATTGGAAATTTTGGGGTGAGGCAAACTGCCCCACTTGATAGGAATCTCGTCCCAAGATTCGAAGAGACTAGGGAGAAAGATAAAGAAGATCTTCACGCTTCCACACTTCCTTCATTCGACATTCATGAGATGAAGGAAGGAACTTGCATGATAAAGTGGATTTGGGAGTTGCACAGGATAGCAAGGAAGATAAATGCCAATGATGCTTTGTAGAGGATGCTACCCCACATAACAAGAGTTTTGCTAAACTCTGAATATTCCATACGAAGATCCTCGTGTTGGTGTAGTCTTTAGGACCTTCCTTTGGATCACAAAGATAGGAATGACAAACAAGCAACACAACAAACAAGACAAGCATGCATCACAACATCGAAACAACACGTGCTTCTATAGCAATGGCGAGCATCCTAAGGAGTGGACTATGATGATAGGCCATCGCAAATTTGAATAAGGTGAGATTAGAAAACTTTAGTAAACCAAAGAAATAAAAATCAAGGAGATAAGAAGCAATAGTTCAAAGGAAGCTATCAAGGACAGAAGAAAATAGGACAAGGATAGAAAATAATCAATTCAACTAGTCAAGGAGATGAAAAGGTAGTTTTGTAGCAAATTCTAAACCTTAGAACGATCGGTTTCTACTAGGCTTGCGTCCGACAGTCAGCATTGCTCTGATACCACTTTGTAGCACCCGGTTTTACAGATAAAACCAGATACACACCATATGTGAGTCCAGGAAGTCAAATCTCATATATAGCTACAAATAAAGGTAATATCAATAGAGAATGCTTAATATATAACATACTTAGTATAAATGATATAACCTTAGACAGTAAACAGTGGAAAGACAACTTCGATCTTCGGGTGAAGACTCCAATTTCATAGGGATAACTGACTGGTTGATCACAAGCCTAATTCCTCCAAAGTCTAGCAATCTGGTACCCATCTAGGATTTTTATCCAAATAATGGAAAAATCAAGCAAGCACAAGCATGTCGTACTCAACAAATATAACATAGGGTTCATGAGGCTCAAAAGGTTGACACTAGTTCAACTGCGATTAGTTTTTAATTGTCACAATTTTAGCATAGGAGTAGCAACAGCTTTATCACAAGCCCATAAACACATGATCAGGTAAACATGAATAATGAATAACATAAACAATTAACCATTAGTGAGCATCATGTCGAGGAAAGAATTAACCAATTGATCTAGTTGATGTGCACATGCTTAGCAGTTCTTTCAGTTTGTGCAATACAAATTTGGGCTGCCCTTTACTTTTCAACTTCTAAAATAGTTATAGAGAATCGGTTGACCAGTTCATGTAGTGAGGTGCAATGTGATCCCATTGTTCCTCCTCCTGTGTGTAGATGCTCATGCTGATTTATTCATTAAGGTACGACACCATGGCTGCTCTTCCCTCAAAAGCGCATCAAGAAGGAAATGATAGGAAGTAATCTAATTTTAATTACAAAGGTTAACTGCCATTCATGCTACTTATATATGGCTCACCTGTCCTCCACTGGGCATCGGACTGAGCCGCCAGTAAAGTACTGGTTGGCAATTTATAGACTGAAACTTATACTTTTTAACCAGTTCGACATTATACTTTCTGTACATATATCCTCCCCCAATCCATTTTTTAACGCAAAAGGATTTCATTTGGATTGGATTTACAACCATCCAACAGTTGTTCCCCCAAACCTCATGCACCATGTTAAACAATGGGAGATCATTAACTGAAATGACATCCTGGTAATCAAGCAAGTATGTTTATCCACACAGAAGAAATGTGATTATTACATAGAGTTCATAGCTTATTTCCATTTACCAGTACAAAGTTCAGAAGTAAATATGGATTTTATAGTTCCACATTATTCGCATCAAACTAAACAAGGTCTTTGTCGAGTGCTGAGATAAAAACACCCGGCAAAGAAAAACATTCGGCAAAAAGGGGGTTTGCGGAGTGTCAAAAAAACACTCGGCAAAGATGAGGTTTGCTGAGTGTCAAAAAAAATACTCGGCAAAGAAATAAAATCATTTTTTTGGAAAAGAAGGAGAAGAAAAAAAATGAAAAAAAAAACTTTGCCGAGTGCTCTGATCTTGAACACTCGACAAAGAAATGAAATTTTTTTTCTGGAAAAGAAGGAGAAAAAAATGAAAAAAAACTTTGCCGAGTGCTCAGATCTGGAACACTCGGTAAAGAAATAAATAATCTTTTTTCTGGACAAGAAGGAGAAGAAAAAAAAACTTTGCCGAGTGCCCAGATCTAGGACACTCGGCAAACAAAAAAAATCCCGTCAAATACCCTCCCCTCCCCAGCGCCCCTCCCCACCGAGCAGCACCCTTGCCCCCCTCCCTCTCTGAGCAACCCGCCCGGCCCCCTCCCTCTGGACCGCCACATCGCCCGGCGGCCCACCCATGGCGCCCTCCCTCTTCTTCCCCGGCGCCCCTCCTTCTTCCCCAGCGCCCCTTCTTCTTCCTCGGCGCTCCCTCCCCTTCTTCTTCCCCGGCCCTCCCTCTCCCGACCGGATGCGGCCCTCCCTCTACCGGTGGCGGCCGGATCTGGTGGCGGTCGGCGTGGTGCGTGGTGGCGGCGGGGCGTGGTGGCCGGATCTGGCGGCAGCTCCGGCGTGGTGGCCATGGTCGGCAAGCTAGGGTCCAGATAGATCCACAGTGGGGACGACCGAATCCATGTGTGGGTGGACCGCTACTAACCCCGACGGGCGACCACGCACGGCGGTGGTGGCGTGGCTCCCTGGCGGTGTCTCGGGCCCCCCACACGAGCGAGACGGCCTACGGTAGTGGCGGTCCTGGCCGACGAGCGTGCGTGGGCGACGCGGCCGGCGGTGGCAGCGTGGTGGTGGCGGGCCGAGCGTTGGAGCGGCCGGTGGCCCGTGCGGCCGCCGAGCGTTGGAGCGGCCGGTGGTGGCGGATGGTGCTTGTTTTTTTATTTTCCTTAAAAAATGTTTGCCAAGTGTTTTTTGGGCACTCAGCAAAATCTTTGCCGAGTGCCCAATAAAAAACACTCGGCAAAGAATGTTTGCCGATAAAATCTTTGCCGGGTGTCGGTTGCCGAGTGCAACACTCGGCAAAGAGGTTGCCTAGTGTTTCTAGGGCTCCCGTATCCCATAGTGATAATGATAAGGAAATGACTTTTCCAATTTTCGTGTTAGTTTTTCAAATTTTCATTTCAATTTCGCACTGACAGGGGAATTGTTGTTTCCAAGTAGTGCACCAAGAAACATCAAGGAAATAATACAAGAAACCTTGAGGAAAATACATTCCATTGGGAACCGACATCCAATTACTATCCTAGATGTTATTTGTCTATCAGTTTACTAGCAAATTATATTTTACTAATGGCTTTCCCCAACATGAATAGTATTCATAGAAAACACATCTAGTTATTAAACTATCTTTTTGGATTGCATTTAACACTATTGCCACTAAGACATGTTTGTGCTTTGTTCTGGTAACTGCTTCATCAGATGTCGCCATTAATCCACTTGACATGCAGAGCAGTGGTAAGGACATGGATAGTGATGATGATGATATTTCGAACGACGATGATGGCTCTGATGACATGGATGAAGATGTTAATACTGATGAAGATGGTGGCAGCGAAGAGGTTGATATGAATGAAGATAATATCAACAACAATTGATGGAATGGAGAAGAGTTAAGGTAGCACATGAGCCCCTCGTACTTTTGGTTGAAATGAAATGATCTGTGGCTCTTTTGTTAACTTCTGGTTCCTTTTGCTACTGCAGTCTAAGTTTATGTGTGTTGCCATCTAATGCAAGATAAATGGGACATAGCAATGTAGATGACTTAATGCAGGCTAGATCGGAATTAGCCACAATATATATGTGACCAAATGTAGGAATGATGGGACCTATTCATGGATGTGCATATATCTACTTGAATGAGAGTATGACTAATGGGGCTCATTCATGTCTATGGATGTCTGTACTGGAAGGATATTGGTACTAGTAAATGTGCACATGCTTATCGGTCCCTACAATGTCTATACAAAATTAGGGCTCCTTGTATGCTTTTGCATCTTCCATTCGCATCTTAGAATTGGTGAATTAACAATTCTAGTGATTTCTCAATCGTCCATAGACAAACTCCTCTCGTTTTATCTAACTTTAATCTTTGTTATCTAATTTGTTTTCAATCATCTGATGCTGTTTGTATATTATTTGATCCTTCAGACCCTATGGACCGACAATAGTTAGGCATTTGAATCTGGTTATTACTAGTGGTTGTTTATTGATCCGTGAAAATGTATCAGTTAAATGGGAGGACATAGTACTATATTCGTATTCTTTCTCACTTTTTCTGTAGATATATGCCTATGCTGGTTGTCGAAGTTCTGCACCACATGGCAATTTTTCCCTTGAATCTGCAGCAGCAGTATGGAAGGGCGATGCTTAGTGTTTTGTCACAAACCATGTAATTGGCAACACTCCATGGTATATTAGTGTTGGAATATTTAGCCACCAATTGCAAAATCAAACCTTTCTCTACCTCCCCCATTTGGAAAAAGAAATCAAGAAATTAGTTGCTTTTCAAAAAAAAAAAAGTCTCTCCGTGGTTTCATTTACCAGATTACAGTATTTTTTTCTTTGAAGAAACCACTATCCATTATTTGTGCCCCTTTACCAAGAAAATCTTTTTTGTGAGGGTCGGTGAGTCAAGAATATATTATTTCACCTGCACAACTTGAAATGCTATAACTAGATGTCATTGACTAAATTAATGTCACCGCTAAGTGCTAACCAATGAGAATATGATTTTCCGCATGGAGGAATTGTTATTGCCACTACTGGAGACGGCCTCTTTGCCTGAGGCCCTCGGCAAAGGCCCATTAACCCTCGGCAAAGGCTTTGCCGAGGGTGGCCCTCGGCAAAGAGCTCTCGGGGAATTTTGAGTCAGCGAAGAGGGTCTTTGCCGAGGGCCCTTTATCGGGCACTCGGGAAAGCCTTTGCCGAGGGCTGGACCGGCACTCGGCAAAGAAAAGCAGCCATCACGGCGCCGGCGCCTGGGACAGAGTCTTTGCCGAGGGCCGTCTCCGGGGGCCCTCGGCAAAGAATTATTCTTTTTTTTGAAAAACTTTGCCGAGGGCAATGGGACGGCCCTCGGCAAAGAATTATTCTTTTTTTTTGAAAAATATTTGCCGAGGGCTTCCCCGCAGGCCCTCGGCAAAGAAATTTTAATTTTTTTAAAAAAGTCTTTGCCGAGGGCCTCCAACCATGGCCCTCGGCAAAGAAATGTTCCAGAATTTTTCCAATGAATCTTTGCCGAGGGCAATGGGACGGCCCTCGGCAAAGGACCCTTCTTTGTCGAGGGCCTTGGTCATTGCCCTCGCCAAAGAGGCAGAAATTTAATTTTTTTTTGTTTTTTGCATTCCATCGACACAAGCATTTCATATATATATACATATATATATCAACCATCACATATATATATCACACAGAACCTATTTTCTCACAATATATCACAACCATAATTGTGAACCACAAATCACAATATATTACAACGACAAGTCACATGTTCATCATCATTCACATGTTTATTACGACAAGTTCATGAAATCCAAGCACAAGTCAGAACCACAAACCACAAATATTACAATAAAGTCCAACCACATCACCTAGCACTAGTCCTCATCAAGATAGCCTATGAGATGGTGGTGAAGGAAAGGCGGGATCACCCGGTGACGCACTACTGGGATGATGATTGGAACCCGCGGATGGAGGCTGCACAAAGGAGCAGAGATTGCATGTGTGAGTAATCCAGGAAAACAATTTTGGAACTTAGAGATTGCATCTAGTAATCTAGGAATACAAAAAGATTAGACTCAATTGAAAATTTTGGCGGCACCTCCCCTACACGGGTAGGTTTCCAAAACCTGCAAGAAACAACGGCACGAACGCCGACATCCACAATGGCACGAAGGCCGACATACATGCAAAGCACAAGCGAAAAGTGAACTTTTATACTTACAGGAGTAGCTGCAGGAGTAGGAGGTGGAGGAGCTGAAAATTGCACAGGTACACCCAATGCTTGCCCAAGACTTTGCATGATCACCATCATCTCCACTATCTGCTTCTGCGTGACCTCGAACGCGACCTGCTGGGCCTACAGCTGTGCGGTCAGTTCCACGTTCTGCTCTTGACTTTGCCTTTTTGTTTATTGCAGCTCGGCCTACAATATTTCACTCCAATGTATCAGTAATGCAAAACTAATTTAGGTGTGTAAATATCAACATACGACGAGTAAAACAGGAATTACCTGGAGTGCATGGACCTACTACAGTGCTAGAGAAGGCCGTGTGCGTATGGGCTGGCTGGAGCTCGTGCTCCGTGCTCGGTAGCATCGAGGGAGGGAACAGTGGTGGAGTCGATGGCGCCGTCTGCAATCCACAGCCGCCCGTGCTTCTTGCCTCCTCCGAGCCTCATGATCGTCTCTACATCAATGGGCTCAGTGCGCACATTGTAATCTTCCCCATAGATCTCCCTTACCGAGGACGTGTACTCTCGGACTTTAGTGTACACGTTTGGGTCGGAGTACACCTAGGGCGGGGCAGCCGGGTCGAAGGAGATAGAGGACGATGCCCTGCCCATGTGGGACATAGCCCACGCAGAGAACTCCGATACCTCCTCGCCCGGGTGCGTAGCCTCCTACGAGAAAGACGGGAAGATGGTGAGAAATCAAGCAGAATTGAGCATCAAAATAAATGAAAGAAATCACTTATGTATGCTTGTTTGTATCCGGGGAGGCTGCGACTGCCTTGATGGTGAGTTGGACCTTGCCTCATCAGACGATGTTCCTGCTGCCTCTCGTGCGTGTCACCAAAGTCCTATGATAACCACTTGTCCACGATCATGGCCCAGCACTCGGGATACGATCGGCACCACCAGGGAATCACCTACAAGTCATCGAGTATTTGACATATAAGAAGATGAAATTGAACCTACTTAATATCAAAACGAATCATTATGAATGTTATTCGCCTACCTCAAGGTACTGGTCCCGGGTTAGCGTAATCAGTCTTGCTTGAGGCTTGGGGAGGGACTGCTTAAGTACCGACCTGTAGTAGTCTATGTGGGCTTGGACGCGCCCATGGTGGTGCATCTCGGTGACGTACTTCCTACAAGCTACGGCAGCCGCCCGAACCGCCTGGGCCTCAAGTCCTTCTTCGGCCTTGAAAAATTTCTGCATACAAAACCGATGTATCCATTCATTATTTCAATAAAACATTTAACCAATGAATGAGATCTATTAAGCAATGTTGTGCGAGAGAAACTTACCCAAAACTCCGCCAATACCCGCTCCTGCTTGTTGCGGTAAGTGTCATCCATGACCAGCGTGTACTTGTCCCAGTTGGAGGCCGGCTCCCGCACCACCGGCTCTTCGGACAGTTGCACAATGCCGGGGTACCATTTCCTGCACAAAACACCAAGGATGCTTGCGGGGGTGCGTGCTGGAGTACCTGACAAAATCAACCAGGCCCTGCACAAGTGATTAAGAAAATTTATCAGTTTCTCTTATGATTTCCAACATATCTTATGAAGTAGTTGTGGTAACATCTATAGTTACTTACCTCTTTGCCATAGGCCGAATCACCGGGTGGTTGTGAGGAAGCAGAACCGGAAGGAGGCTCGTGGGACCTCGCTCGTAGGGAGTCTAGGTAGCGGTAACCCCTCCCTCGCCCTCGAGCCCCTCGCCTCCCTCACCCTCGAGCGCCTCGCCTCCCTCGCCCATCTGCTGACCCCTCTCGTCCTCCGACGAGGACGTGGCCGTGGCTGTCACGTGCTCCTCCTCCAGCACCTCGTCACGTGGCGAGGGAGGAGACCGCTGCCTCCTGCGGCTGCTACCCCTGGTCCTCCACTCGTCACCTCCTACAGACGCTGCCCCGGACGATGACCCCTCACCTCGAAGGAGAGGGCGGTCTCTCCCGTAAACCGAGGGCGTGTCACGGCGTGGACGTCTGCTCGCCATCTTTGTTCAATCACCTGCAATCACAATGAATGAACAAGACTAATTAGTACATATATTAGAAATAGATTCAAAATATATAAAAAAAACACAAATTAAAAAAACATAGTATTACATGTATTAGGAATAATCTTCATGATTGGGATCATAGGTCTCATCATCACTGTCAAAATTGTCCAAATGGGCAACACTATCCGAAGGTTCTATGTTGTCATCGTAGTCATTGCCTAGAAGTAATCGCTCAAGCATTGCTATGTCCTTGGCATTTACCACCACATCTCCATCGACCTCGCCATCAACCATTTCGTTGTCTACTTCCATTTTGATTGCTTTGGGTAAGACTATCTCAAACGTGCCTGGTAGCCCATCTTCTTGATAGAACTGTCCATCATATGTGTTTGCGTTGAAGTTGTAATCATCATCGTTTGGGGCAGGTAGTTTACCATGTGGAGATACCTGGTGCACAATAGCCCAACCCTTAAGATCCTCTTTGTCTTGGTTGGCGTATCGAGTATAATACACCTACACGACCTGTTGAGCCACAATGTAGACATCTTTTCCAGGATAGATGGAATCTTCTCGAATCTTGACTAGCCCAAGATGAGGGGTTCGTCTCATTGATCGAGGATTAAACCAGTGGCATTTGAACATGATAGGTTTAAGAGGTTTGTCTCCATGAAATGAGAGTTCATAGATTTCCTCAACTCTACCATGATAGTCGAGGCCATCAGTGCCGGGCGTAAAAACTCCGCTATTTGTGGTTTTTTGTTTGGGCCAAATCTGCTCATAACTTGTTGTGTGGAAGCGATTTCTGTTCACGTCATAGCCGGTAAATGACTTCACCCTAACGTCATAGTCGTTTGCAACCTGTTTCAACTCATCACTCATGGACGAACCGGTTTGGGCCTACAAGGTGAAGCATGATAGATTGTTATATTAATCAAACGTACGATCATCTTGGACGATCGAACGTACGAGCTAAATTGGACATTACCTTTTGTTTGAACTAAGAAATGAAATTAGGCCTCCCCGCTCCCGCACCCCGTGAAACAAGGGTGTCTTGTTCATGCGAGGTAGGATCCCTTGATTGATGCCAGAATTCACGAACAAATTCTCTGTCCGAATGAGAATCAATGGGGTTGGATGCAGAATAGTGACGGCGTATTGAAACAAGTTCGTTGCGAACTTACTTGATGAATGGCTACACCTCGGTAAGGTTATTCAACACATATAGCATGATACTGCGCCACTCTTCATTTCCCAATAGCTTCGGGGTTGATCCACTTGCACTGCCGAGTTGGCCTTGGAAAAGGCTGAGGGTCGATTCATTTTCGCCAGCATTGTAACGAGGGAGTGGATTATGATTGCTAGGAAGGTTCGGCTTGTAGTATTGCGTTGTGAAGTTTGCCACCTCCTCCCGAAGGCATGCCTCTGTAATGGAAGCCTCAATTCTGGCTTTATTTGTACATTTTTTGCGAAGAGTCTTTAGACATCTCTCGATTGGATAGCACCAATAGGCCTACATGGGCCCCCTCAAACGTGCCTTGGAAGGGAGGTGCACAATCAGATGCTGCATCGGCAAGAAGAAGCCAGGTGGAAAGATCTTCTCCAGCTTACAGAGCAACACAGGTGCTGCTTTTTCCAAGTCCTGAGCGATGGTCCGAGATATCTCCTTGGCACAAAGCTGGCGGAAGAAAAGCTCAATTCTGCCAGCACTAGCCAAACATGCTCAGGGACATAGCCTCAGACCATCGCCGGAAGAAGCCGCTCAATCCATATGTGGTAGTCATGACTCTTCATCCTGTTGACTCGCAGAGTGCCTAAGTTCACTCCCCTGCTAAGATTCGCTGCATATCCATCTAGGAACATTAACGTCTGGATCCATTTTAGTACTTCCCTTCTTTGATTGATTTGCAAGATGAAATTGACCTTAGGCCTTTTCCAGTTCTTGTTTCGGCCACTAGGAGGCTACATCGCTTGATTCGGTCTATCGCACAACGTCGCTAGGTCCACTCTAGCCTTAACGTTGTCCTTAGACTTGTCAGTGTCCATGAGAGTTCCCCAAAGTGCCTCAGTGATATTCTTTTCAGTGTGCATTACATCAATATTATGTGGCAGAAGAAGGTCATCAAAATAGGGGAGCCTCGTCAAGCCAGACTTATGAGTCCCCATATGTTCCTCACCATATCCCACAAAACCACCTTCTTCATTGGGCACGAGAGCATCTATTTGAGCATGAACCTCGGCACCAGTCCTCAAGTGCAGTTTAGGGTCTGTCACTTTGACACCTTTCGTAAAGCTCTTGATGTCTTCTCTGAATTCATGGTCTAGAGGGAGGAACTGACGATGCTGGTCGAACGACGAATACTTGCCACCCTTCTTCAACCAAATGAACCTCACAGCTTCCTTGCATATTGGGCATGGGAACTTCCCGTGAACACACTAGGCGGCAAATAACCCATACGCCAGGAAGTCATGCAGGGAGTAGTGGTACCAAACGTGCATTTTGAAGCTTGTCTTTGTAGCTCGGTCGTATGTCCATACCCCCTTCTCCCATGTGTGGATCAATTCATCAATCATAGGCTCCATGAACACAACCATATTACTCCCCGGGTGTCTAGGAATTATCAACAACAAGAATATGTTATGCCGTTGAAAGGAGATGCCGGGAGGGAGATTGAGGGGGATAACAAAAATGGGCCAGCATGTGTATGGGGCAGCCATCATTCCATAAGGATTGAACCCATCTGTTGCCAGCGCGACACGTGCATTACGGCCTCAGCTGCTTTATCATGATGTTTGTCATTGAAGTACGTCCTTGCTTCAGCATCAGACGGATGTACCATCTTCCTAGGATTGTACCATTTGCCATCTTTGTGCCATGTCATCTGTTTCGCGGATTCCTCGATCATGAATAGCCATTGGATCCTCGGCAGGAAGGGAAGGTGACATAGCACTCTCGCGGGGATCGGAAGCTGCTTTTTCTGACCATCACCAGAGTCTACCTCTAGGTACCTAGAGGATTTACACTTTGGACAGGAATTTGCGTCCTTGTGTTCTTTCCTAAATAGGACGCACCCCTTTGGACAAACATGTATCTTGTCATACGGCATCTTAAGCATACGAAGGAGTTTCTCTGCCTCATACAAGTTCATCGGCAAAGTGTGCTTCTCCGGTAGCATGGTGCCAAACACGGACAACATCTTATCGAAGCCTTCTCGACTCAGGTTTAACTCGGCCTTCAACCCCATTACATGTCCAACCGCATCCAGCTGAGAAATCATTGTACGCTCGTGAAGGGGTTTCTATGCCGAGTGCAACATTTTGTAGAAGTCCTTTGCGGGTTCCTCCATCTCCTCCTTCTCACGTCATTCAGCGAAGTGACCTTGGTGGGCATCATCTAGCATGTCTGCTACCCCGGCATCATCATCAAAAGCCTCGAGGCATGCTCTCACCACCTCCGCTCTTATATGATCTGCTTCACCATGGTAGATCCACTGCTGGTAGCCAGGCGTATAACCATTGAACACAAGATGTCTACCCATGGTCTTCTCGTCTACCTTTCTCCTGTTGTCACATTTGGTGCAGGGACACCAAACTAGAGAATGTCCTCCTGCTCCTGGGCCAAATGCATGTTTCAAGAAACGATCTGTCCCCTTCACCCATTCACAGTCGTAGTCACTCCCGCTTCTCCAGCCCGTGTACATCCACTAACGGTCCTCCATCCTTTAACATTTACATCACAGAGTATTGTGACCATCAATTGCATCTACGTAGTGTTCCTAATGTCTAATAGGTGAGGATAGGTCCTAATCCCACCCGCGGATGCATAGATGATGTCAGTTTCCAGGCTCCGCTCCTCTCCGAGATAGAATTTCGGAAGCACCTCCACGCTGTTCTCCCGATACACGTCCTGCAAGGGAGAGTGTGTATCCGGAGAACAACAGGGAGGTCATGCCGAAACTCTGTCTCGGACCGGAGTGGACCATGGAACCTAACCCATCTACGCATCCGCGGGCTATCCAAAAATGTGGACAATCCAAAACAGATACGGTCGCAGATATGCAAAGATCCGCATACCTACGACCGTATCTCTTTCGGACGGGAGACGCCTAACTGGGTTACACGCGGGCTACGACAAACATGCGGAAAAAGAGGTTATTTATACCTAGCGTGTCGGTGAAGTCAGGCTAGCGGGGCAGTGGCGAGTCGACGCAGTGGCGAGTCGACGCAGTGGCGAGGCGACGTAGTGTAGGCAGAACCGCGACGCCGACGAAGACCAAATACCATGAAAAGGCAATAGGTTATCCGTGGCCTAGCTCTCGACAAATTGGCCCTCCGATGTGCTCTTCTCCTGCATAAAAAGGCAATAGGTTATTGTTTGTTCAAAATTTTGGCCACACCTCCCCTGCACGGGGAGGTTTCCAAAACCTACAAAAAAACGACAGGATGGCCGACATTCACAACGGCACGAAGGCCGACAACCACAACAGCACAAAGGCCCTCATATCAATTTACGGCACGAAGGCCAACAACGAGAGTATTACCTAGGGTTGTGGTGGAGTCGTTCGTCGCAGTGCGGGGGTCACTTCTTCTCCGGCGAGGTCAAGCGGCGTCAGAGTACTCCTCTCCCCCTCTTCCCTTCTCTCTTCTTCGCTTCTCCTCTGCCCTTCTTCTCTTTCTCCTCCTCCTCTCCTTCTTCCCCTTCTTCTCCTTCTTCTCTCCTTTTCCTCTTCTTCTCCTTCTCTTCCCCTTCCTCCTTCTCCTCTTCTTCTCCTTCTCTTCTCCTTCCTCCTTCTCCTCTTCTCCTTCTCTTCTTCCTCCTACTTCACCTCTCCTCCTCCTCCAACAAAGCCACATGATGGGGGGGGCTTGGGGGCTGGTGTCGAGGCAGGAGGCCAGGCAGGCGCGGGGCCACCGTGGGGGGCAGCTAGAGGCCGCCAGGCGGCCGAGCTCCTGCTCGACCAAGACGGGAGGGAGGCAGGCGCACCCCAGGCGACTCTAGGGCGGGTGGGGTGGCGTCGTCGGCGGCGCATGTGGGCGCATGGCAGGGTGGCGGCAGGCGTGGCCTTGCGGCAGAAGCCAAGCGCGTGGCTGGCGCAATGGGCAAGTGGCCAGGCGAGCAGCGGCGTATGAAATGTGGGCGGGGATTTTGGGCCAGGCCACTGGCCGATTTAGGGTTGGGCCCTTTGTCGAGGGCCCAGATCCAGGGCCCTCGGCAAAGATTTTTTATTTTTTTTTAAATTTTCTTTGCCGAGGGCCATTGGCCAGGCCCTCAGCAAAGATCCCCTTTGCCGAGGTTCTAGATTTTTTTTTTGTTTTTTGAACCCAGTTTTTTTGTGGTGCTATAATACATTATTGAAAACTCAATTTTAAAATTTGGGCCTATTTTGACTTTTTTTGATATATTTCCCTAATTTATTTCTTTTCGTTGATTTTTTTTTAATATTTCAAATTTGAACTGCGGTTGGATGGAATAATGCAATTCAGTGATTCGAAAAATGTTATTCATGGTATTTGGTGTATGTTTCGTGGATAGGGACTCAACATACACCAAATACCATGAACAACATTTTTCGAATCACTAAATTACATTATTCCATCCAACTGCAGTTAAAATTCGAAATATTCGAAAAAAATCAATGAAAAGAAATAAATTAGGGAAATATATCAAAAAAGTTAAAATTGGCCTAAATTTTAAAATTGAGTTTTTAAATAATGTATTATAGCACCACAAAAAAACTAGGTTCAAAAAACCAGAAAAAAATCTTTGCCGAGGGCCTAGCCTGGCCCTCGGCAAAGAGGATCTTTGCTGAGGGCCTGGCCAATGGCCCTCGGCAAAGAAAATTTTAAAAAAAATAAAAAATCTTTGCCGAGTGCCTAGCCTGGCCCTCGGCAAAGGGGATCTTTGCCGAGGGCTTGGCCAATGGCCCTCGGCAAAGAAAATTTTAAAAAAAAATCTTTGCTGAGTGCCTGACGGCGGACACTCAGCAAAGACTCACGCCAGTGACCGCCGTGACCCATCCGGCCATATTTGCCGAGGGCCAATTTGCCGAGAGCTAGGCCCTCGGCAAAGATTTATTTTGCCGAGAGCCGTTTCTGCCGAGGGCCTATCTTTGTCGAGGGCTCCTGAGGCTGGCCCTCGGCAAATAGAGCCTTTGCCGAGTGCCCGAGATCTAGCCCTCGACAAACCCAGAAGCCCTCGGCAAAGGATGGGTTTCCAGTAGTGTGCCTATGGTTTCAATAGTTTGTCTGAAATTACTATTTACCACTTACCTCAATTAAGTATGTACAACTCATATTTTTCCAACTGCTAACAACGTACTTAATCATACACATGAGAATCTCCATGCTTCTAAGCAAACCCTTACTGCTTGTGATATATACTCTTTCAAATTCTTTGAGGTTTCTTAATCGATGCCTCCATTGTACTCGATTCAAACAGATCTACTGAGGCAAGTTGGAGATTTCTTGCATGGAGGTGAAATATAGAACATGTTGTGTGGACAGCATACTTTATTTTCATATGCAGATGTTCCAGATTACTAGCCAAACAAAAATCCTGTATGCATCGGACAGCTCTTAGGCAGCAGCATATTCTCAGAATACATATACAGTTGAATTTGCTTGTCGAGGAAAGAATTTACCAATTGATCTAGTTGATGTGCGCGTGCTTAGCGGTTCTTTAAATTTGTGCAATACAAATTTGGGCTGCCCTTTACTTTTCAACTTCTGAAATAGTTACAAAGAATCGGTTGACCAGTTCATGTAGTGAGGTGCAATGTGATCCCATTGTTCCTCCTCCTGTGTGTAGATGCTCATGCTGATTTATTCATTAAGGTACTGCACCATGGCTGCTCTTCCCTCAAAAGTGCATCAAGAAGGAAATGATAGGAAGCAATCTAATTTTAATTACAAAGGTTAACTGCCATTCATGCTACTTATATATGGCTCACCTGTCCTCCACTGGGCATCGGACTGAGCCGTCGGTGAAGTACTGGTTGGCAATTTATAGACTGGAACTTATACTTTTTAACCAGTTCGACATTATACTTTCTGTACATATATCCTCCCCCAATCCATTTTTTAATGCAAAAGGATTTCATTTGGATTGGATTTACAACCATCCAACAGTTGTTCCCCCAAACCTCATGCACCATGTTAAACAATGGGAGATCATTAACTGAAATGATGTCCTGGTAATCAAGCAAATATGTTTATCCACATAGAAGAAATGTGATTATTACATAGAGTTCATAGCTTATTTCCAATTACCAGTACAGAGTTCAGAAGTAAATATGGATTTTTTAGTTCCACATTATTCGCATCAAACTAAACCAACCAACAGGAGTCCTGATGTTGAAAACATATCCTTGCTGCTGGTGATACTCTTTCAAATTCTTTGAGCATTCTTGATGCATTTAAAGCAGAATTCCTATGTCCTTTGAAGTTTTCCACTGTGGCAATTTGTAGATTTCTTGCATAGAGGAGAACATGTTTGATAAAGTGCATGTCATTTGGAGAGCATGAGATACTTTTCAGATGTAGACGTTCCAGATTTTCACCAAACTATGATTCGGCAATGTCCTAAGAAAGTTTTCAGCAAATGCATCCACTTCCTTATTGATTTCATGTCGAGAATTGTCCTGCATGAAAAAAGTTTTAAAGAGACAACATATCAGTATATTTTTATGAACTTTACATACAATATCACTGAGTGGTGATAAGATAGTATGAACACTCAACAAGATATCACCATACCGTAATTTCAAGAACCTGAAGGAAGATAGCTTGATGAAGCAGAGAAATAGTTGATAGCATGGTTGAAACTTAATAAAAATGTGTATGAAGTTTCAAAATCCTTAGATTCTCAAATATGCATGAAAGAACTAGCATCATGGTAATTCCATCGACCTGAAGAGGATAAACAATTTATTTTTGGTATGTAACACATATGTTGCACATTATGAAAGACAATATGGGTATCAAACTTTAAAGCAAGAATATATGAGATACAAATATATCACGGTTATGCGGAAGAAAATCTAAGACATATATAATAGATTGACATGACATAGCTCAACGGTCTTTATGATTTTTGTGCACATCACACGAAAAAACATGCATGGCCCACTATCTGCACAATTAATAAAGGAGGGACCAACAGCTTGCATTGCATGTAAATTACTAAAGAACTACTAGCTATGTTTAAAGAATATGAATAAAATATTAACAATATTACATTTTTCTTACTTTTAATGATTTCGACGCCTTCAAAAAAATTGGTGGTTTCATAATAATAATATAAATATATTACAACCATTAACCATTCTCGATTGTGGCATCCTATAATAGTGATGCAATTGTGCATCACTATTGTGCAATTGTGCAGATACAACTTATAATTACAACCATTATGTAATAACCAGCACCAGTAATAATGATCAAGCTGCTGTATGAAATATTAGTCAGCAGCATATGTTGGTTTGGTCTATATGATCTATGATATGAAATATAATAGAACATATAGTTGTGCTCATAATATTGAGTTCAACAATAATCAGTTATACCGTGTACAATGGTGTGTCATCTTGTATGTACAATAATGGTCATAACGATCAAGGATGTAGCAATGGTCAAGGCATGCTTTCATATGGGTTTTGCGAGATTACTGTGTTTAATTATGCCCAATACTTTTATCTTGTCAATTATTTACTATTTAGTGTAACATGGCTATGGTGGCTGAGGGTACTTTTGTGCAATTTGGATATTTCTCAAGAGTGAAACGAAATTGACAACAAATAATCCAGCAACACTGCAGCAGATGAAAACATGAATGTAACATTATAGCACCCGGTTTTAAGAACAAAACCAGATACACACCATATGTGAGCCTAGGAAGTCAAATCTCACATATAGCTACAAATAAGGGTAATATCATAAGACAATGCTTAAATACATAGCGTAATAGTATAAAGATTATAACCTGAGAGTATAGACAACAGAAAGACAACTCCGATCTTCAGGCAAAGACTCCAAATCCATAGGGACAACTGACTAGTTGATCATAAGCCTAATTCCTCCAAACTCTAGCAATCTTTTACCCATCTGTGATTTTTATCCAAATATTTGAAAAATAAAGCAAGAGTAAGTACATGTCATACTCAATAAATATAACATGGGGTTCATGAGGCTCAAAAGGTTAACACTGCTTCAACTGTGATTAGCTTTTGATTGTCACAATTTTAGCATAGGAGTAGCAACAAGTTTATCACAAGCCCATAAACACATGATCAGGTAAACATGAATAATGAATAGCATAAATAGAAATCATTAGTGAGCATCTTCATCATCAGTATCATCAGTGTTCATCATTAGTAACCATTAGTGATCATCTATTCCATAAATATTCCAAGGCGGCTCGTGATCGTGAGCACGGCTGATATACCAGTTTTACACTCTGCAGAGGTTGTACACTTTCACTATGAGTCGTGATTTACCCTTTCGCCCGAGGTGATCAGCCTCTTGACCCATTACCAAGGAAGGTCGGCAGGGTTCACTATGAAGCCTTTCAAAGGTTCGTCTAACAAGTTAGGGCCATTACATTCATTCGACAAACAGATGTAGGAACCCCCCTTCCTGATGGCACAATGACACGTAGCCTATACACAAGGGGATAGAGGTTGTCCTATACCTGATTCATCAAGCCATTCTTACACTAATAAAGGTAACCTCTAACAAGCTAGAAAATGTCCTCATACTGAGCTAAAGCCAGAGCCATGTAGCCCTCACAGTTGTACTGTAAGTCCTGGATAAATCACTTACAGATAAGTCCTTAGGGAGAGGAATCTAGAGCACCATAAAATAGCCCAATGCTCTAGCCCCCTTGTTCCATGTTGCTAAAAAATATCTTTTAATGTTTATTGCATATTCCATTAGTCAAGTTATAAGATCATGGTTGTAGCTGAGCACTAGCATCATACTACCCAATAAAATAACCCAAAGGTATCAAGGTACAAGTACAAAAGACTAGGATATCCTTAGTGGTAATCAAGGTAGACACATGCAGCATGAATTAAATGATTAAAGGTGTATAGGACGACAAGGAAGATCACATGCTATACTTGCCTTAAAACACTGATCTTTCGGTAAGCTTTAATCTTCAACGTTCTTCTTCTTCTTGATCACCACGCATATCTCACCGACTAGACGAGCACCACACAAGCATCCATACAATCATACATGAAGCAAACAATAGATCTAAATTAGAACAGTACACCAATCATAGAAAAATAAGTCAAAGAGTTTGAAATACGATTCTACGCATAACTACGAACACACAGACGCGAGAGCACGCTAATCGGAGCTATGGTTGAAAAGATACAACTACCGAAAGATTTGTTATATACATGGAAAAGAAAACTATATGCTTCATTTATTTTAACTATATAGAAGCTTATATAAATTGAATTAAATCAAAATTAAATTCGAATTATAAAACTAAAGTAAAGCAAATCATATTTTATCTATAAAATCATGTTGCATAATTATTATTCAAATTAGAGTTTAAACCATGAAATTCTAGAAATAGTGACATGGTAACCACTGTTACTAACGCGTAGATCTCGTTGCTATGAATCATACGCAACTAGATTGGGCTAAAACGGAGCTAAAACACAGGAGATATGAAATAAACAAGATTTCCTTATTAAAGTAATAGATTAAATCTAACCTCGAATTTTAAAAGTTGAAAACATATATAACAGTAGTATGAACATGTAGATTATGAAATTGCGATCCTAACGCAAGTTGAACGGGTCAAATCGGAGTTAAAACGGAGAAGTTACACTTGAAATAAGGTGCAATGGCATTTCTGTAAATCAACTGAACTTATTTTTGAATTAATACAATTAAAAATATGAATTTACATAGTTACAGGACTACGGGTACTATTCACCAAAAACAAAGGGTCTTAACTGCAAAACATGCATGGCTTGGGCTGACTGCGGTTGCTGACTGGGCTAAAACAAATGTAACCGTATATGACAGGGGCTAGCTTGAAGGATATACAAGACTCACAAAACAGTAGATCGATTATGGAAAAGTATAGGGGTTAGAACGCAAAGTACGCGTGCACTATGCTGTGGACCAAGTCTGTGGGCCATGAACCGGTGGAGGTGCTGTGAGAGTAGTCCACCATGGACCATGTCCACAATGGTGTATTTGGAGTTCTATTTCTAGATTTATTTTTCCAAATGAAAACGGCCATGAATGCAAGTGATGTCACGATGATGTCAACAAGCTAACAAGCAAAACAGAGCACGCATGGCCGGGCTACTTGCTCGCCGGAGTCGCGTGTGCGTGTGCCATGGCTTGGGCATGGTGAGGCATTGCCGGCGCGAGCTCGCATCGGAAACTGGACCAAAAGACAGAGACCCCACCGTGGAACTGATGGAGAGTCCCACGTCGACAGGAGTAGGCTGGAGGGGGAGGGAGCCGGTCAGAGGCGGACGATGATGGACGAAGCTCCGGCGAGCTCGGGGAGCCCCCAAATGTCAACTAATTCCTGAAAAAAAAACAACAAGGGATGAGCGGCGAGATGATGCGGTGCTAACAGAGAAGAGATTGGGGTCGGAGGTGACTTTACCGATGAAATCACCGGTGGCGGCTTTGGATTGGCGCGAGCAGAGGATGGGAGAAGAAGGTCGTGCGGCACTAGGTGGCAGCGCGGCTGCGGTGGCTCGGCGAAAGCAGCTGCAACCCTAGAGCTTGGATTGGGGAGGCACGGGCGTGGGCATCCGGTTAATATAGGGCAGAGGTGACTTGGACAGCAAGGCAACGGGGCAGCGTGGGCGGCATGGAGTCAGACACGGCGGTGGTGGAAGAGTCCGAGGCGTAGATGAGCTGGAGAAGACGACTGGTGGGCGGGGATGGGCTATTGGTGGAAAAGAAGAGAAGGGAGGCGGCGGCGACGCTGTAGCTCTAGACGTGATGTGGAGGAGCTAGGGTTCTTGCGACAGCGCTGGGTTCTGGGAAGGCGACGACAGCTCCTAGATGCAAAGGGACGGCGTGGAGGGGCCTCGGCTTTAATAGGGCCGCGCTTGACATGGGGATCACGCCGACCAGTGATGATGGCGCGGAGGCGGACATGGACACTGTGGAGTCCACGTCGAACATGAGCTGAGGTGGGAGGCGGAGTAGACGGGCGGAATTGGAGCAGGGGCGGACTCCCGGCTTGGGTTAGAGTCCCGCTCGTGCTCGGCAAGGCTGGAGGTGGGAGACGACTGACATGTGGGCCCTACCGGTCAGCGTCTGCGCGCAAGGGAGAGGAGACGAGGTGCGGCATGGCCAGCGTGGTGACTGGGCTGTGGCCTGGCTGGCTGGCTGGCCCAAGAGCGGGACACAGGGAAGAGAAGGGAAACAGGCCGCTGCTGGGCTGCGGGGAAGAGAAGGCGATGGGCCAACGGCATCCAGGAGAGAGGGAAATGAGGCGGGGGGAAAAGATTTGGGCCAGGCCGAAACGACTTGCTGGGCTAAATACAGAAAGAGGAGAGAAATTCTTGTTCTCATTTTTTTTCATTCTCAAACCGAATTCAAATATGAATCAAATCAAATTTGAATAAGGTTTCAAATACACTTTTCAACTTAATTAAAAATGAGAAATTTTGGTAAGTTCTCAAAAATAAATTTTACCACTTTTAAATCCTCTTATTTTCTAATTCTCTTTTTCCTTCTTTTCTTATACTTCAAAGCCATTTTTAATTTCATTTGCAAAAGAAATTTAAACCATTTGAAATTTTTCAATCAAAACCACTCAACCAAATAAATCAAATGCAAAGGCATGTATGCTCAAACATGTTGCTAAACCTTATGATGAATTTAAATTAATGAAAAAATTTATTTTCCTATATTTTATGAGCACAAAAAATACAAAATTAAATCATTTTAATCCTATTTTCAAAAGAGGCAAATTTTAGGGTGTTACAATTCTACCCCCTTAAGATGAATCTCATCCCCGAGATTCGGAAGACGTTGACTAAGAGATAGGAACACTCCGTCTTTAGACTCTTCTTTACTTCCTCGTGCAATTCCATCGGCTTGATAAGAATTTCGTCTTACTTTGCATACCTGTGAATCTTACTCCAAGTAACTTATCAAACTAATTCCTAGATTCTGACAGGTACCTTGAACAATTCTTAGGTAACCCCAATCACTAGGCCACCTTTCCTTTTTAGTCCGTAATATCAATTCTTTTTCTTAAAATATTCACCTTCCAATGAAACCTGATGAACCTCTTGGTCAGAAAGAGAATCTACCACCAATCTTCAAAACATTAATGTTTTTGGCTAAGTTGCTCAAACTTGGAATACGATTCTTAGTCCTTGGTGTCACCCAAACCTTCTTAGCACAACTCTCCATTGCTAAGGGCATCGGCCATGACTTTTGCTTCTCCAAGTGATAGCACTTTTCTAAGTCATAATCAATCTCATTCCAACGAAGATATCACAAGCTCAAGACCAACTTGGTGAAGATGTCATGTAGACTCTTGTGACCCTCCTAGATGTTACTTTTACTTCCAAGAAGATATTACCTCCATGCTCCATAATGGATAACTCCAGATAACAGGTTAGGTAGTTCAACTCACACTTCCTTAGTTGACTTAATGAACAAGCCACTACTTTTCCTCTCGTATAAGGACACATCCCACACCTTGACAAGGTGCATCCTTGTAGATATGAAGCTCTTGTCCGGATCTGGCAAAGCTAATACTTATGTTTTACTTCAACCTCTTCTTGGACTCCAACCACTTAGCTGATGTCTCTTGATCCAAACTAACTTGAAAACTTCTCCGGTAGCTCAACCAAAATCTTGATGATCTTGGATAAACCTTCGCTGAAACCTTAACCAAACCTCATTGAAACTCTGAGTTTCTCTCACATCTTTGGTACCACCATGCTTCTGCTGCGCAAACTAGAACGTAGGACACTTCATCTTGTAAATTCTTCAACTTGGCTACCCCTCTTAAGAAAATATTAACTAGGGGACACAAGAAGGGTAGCTTGCACCTTATTCTAGATGAGCTAACTAGTATCAAGATGTTCTAACATCCCAATGATACTCTTTTGTATGGGCAAGAACAAAAAATCTAGAATTCCTCGCGAGTAGAAAAATAGTAGTGCAGTAAAATAGCTGTAACTCTCATTCTGTTAATCCAATAGAGTTATAGGTTATACCATTGGAAAGCCTATAAAATTACCTACAACTTCCTTATAGAACACTTTTCCAAATTCTACAGTTAACATGGTCGAAAACAGTGCATAACAGAAACTACTCTAGATCCCAAACAGCACAGATGCATCGCCTTGTGATTTTTGTATCTACAAAATCAAAATAGCTATCAAGCTGATTCTTGATCTCAGAGAAAGATATTGAAGTCTACTATTGTCCAGAATTTTCTCATGATTTTTGGTAGCCCAAAAACAGAGATATAAGCCGAAGAGTGCAGACTGCTCTGAAAAGACAAGATAAAGGGAACAGAAGAAAACCATAACCCAACTATTTATTTCACTAATCGTTATACCTTAGGCCTATAAGTGAAATGAGATTGTGGGAACACCCAACAAGATCATTGCAATCATTACAAAGATTCAAAACAATCATAAGCATAATGACAATTCAACAAGCAATAAAGATGCACAATTCAATCATTGACTCAACTTACGATACTATCGTTCTCATTATACCAGGGATAACAATCCTAAAACTTATCTTCAGATTACGCAAGAAGGTGATGAGGAACAGTTCTAAAAGCATATCAAATCAAGGGGTAAAGATGAGAACAAGGACTTTAAAATAAGCATCAAGGAGGTGATAAATATCAAGGATAGATATATAGTAGAGAAGAAAATATCAAGATTTATAGAACAAGGATTTTATAACAATTTCACAACCTTAAGACGGTCAATTTCTAACTAGGCTTGCGTCCTATAGTCAGCATTTCCCTTATACCACTTTGTAGCACCCGGTTTTAAGAACAAAAACAGATACACACCATATCTGAGCCCAGGAAGTCAAATCTCACATATAGCTACAAATAAGGGTAATATCATAAGACAATGCTTAAATACATAGCGTAATAGTATAAAGATTATAACCTCAGAGTATAGACAGCGGAAAGACAACTCCGATCTTCAGGCGAAGACTCCAAATCCATAGGGACAACTGACTGGTTGATCACAAGTCTAATTCCTCCAAACTCTAGCAATCTGGTACTCATCCGGGATTTTTATCCAAATATTTGAAAAATAAAGCAAGAGTAAGTACATGTCGTACTCAACAAATATAACATGGGGTTCATAAGGCTCAAAAGGCTGACACTAGTTCAACTACGATTAGCTTTTGATTGTCACAATTTTAGCATAGGAGTAGCAACAAGTTTATCACAAGCCCATAAACACATGATCAGGTAAACATGAATAATGAATAGCATAAACAGAAATCATTAGTGAGCATTTTCATCATCAGTATCATCAGTCTTCATCATTATTAACCATTAGTGATCATCTATTCCGTAAATGTTCCAAGGCCGCTCATGACCATGAGCACGGCTGATATACCAGTTTTACACTTTGCAGAGGTTGTACACTTTCACTGTGAGTCGTGATTTACCCTTTCACCCAAGGTGATCAGCCTCTTGACCCACTACCAAGGAAGGTCGGCAGGGTTCACTATGAGGCCTTTCAAAGGTTCGTCTAACAAGTTAGGGCCATTAGATTCACTCGCCAAACAGATGTAGGAACCCCCCTTCCCGATGGCACAATAACACGCAACCTATAAACAAGGGGATAGAGGCTGTCCTATACCTAATTTGTCAAGCCATTCTTAGTCCAATAAAGGTAACTTCTAACGAGCTAGAAAATGTCCTCATACTGAGCTAAAACCAGAGCCATGTAGCCCTCACAGTTATATTGTAAGTCCTAGATAAATCACTTACAGATAAGTCCTTAGGGAGAGGAATCTAGAGCACCATAAAATAGCCCAATGCTCTAGCCCCCTTGTTCCATGTTGCTAAAAAGCATCTTTTAATGTTTATTGCATATTCCATTAGTCAAGTTACAAGATCATCGTTGTAGTTGAGCAGTAGCATCATACTAACCAATGCAATAACCCAAAGGTATCAAGGTACAAGTACAAAAGACTAGGATATCCTTAGTGGTAATCAAGGTAGACACATGCAGCATGAATGAAATGAGTAAAGGTATATAGGACAACAAGGAAGATCCCATGCTATACTTGCCTTAAAACACCGATCATTCGGTAAGCTTTAATCTTCAACGTTCTTCTTCTTCTTCTTGATCACCACACATATCTCACCGACTGGACGCAATCATAAAGCACCACACAAGCATCCATACAATCATACACGAAGCAAACAATAGATCTAAATTAGAACAGTACACCAATCATAGAAAAATAAGTCAAAGAGTTTGAAATACGATTCTACGCATCGCTATGAACACACAGACACGAGAGCACGCTAATCGGAGCTACGGTTGAAAAGATACAACTACCGAAAGATTTGCTTTATATGTGGAAAAGAAAACAATAGGCTTCATTTATTTTAACTATATAGAAGCTTATATAAATTGAATTAAATCAAAATTATATTCGAATTATAAAACTAAAGTAAAACAAATCATATTTTATCTATTAAATCCTGTTGCATAATTATTATTCAAATTAGAGTTTAAACCATAAAATTCCAGAAATAGTGACATGGTAACCACTGTTACTAACATGTAGATCTCGTTGCTATGAATCTTACGCAACTTGATTGGGCTAAAACGGAGCTAAAACGCAGGATATATGAAATAAACAAGATTTCCATTATTAAAGTAATAGATTAAATCTAACCTCAAATTTTAAAAGTTGAAAACATATATAACAGTAGTATGAACATGTAGATTATGAAATTATAATCCTAACACAAGTTGAACGGGTCAAATCGGAGTTAAAACGGAGAAGTTACGCATAAAATAAGGTGCAATGGCATTTCTGTAAATAAATTGAACTTGTTTTTGAATTAAAACAATTAAAAATATGAATTTACACAGTTACAGGATGAAACGACCTGATTTCCGCGATGGGAAATCCACAGAGTCGATGTGTAATAAGACCGTTGTAGATCATATTACCCAAATTCCAGTCAAATATCACATCCATACAACGATAATATCAGAGTATAAATAGTGCGAAATTACATAAATTATTACATCGTCGCATTGGCGGAATCAAAAGTAAAATTCATTTAGAACAGCTTGAAGATAAGATCATCAAACTTGAGCGCAGGAACGAACCCCTCAACCATCAAACTCCACGGAGCTATAATCCTCAGCAGAACCTGTGTGCCAAAATTTATCAGTACGATTTGTACTGGCCACTCCCACCCTATGAGCATTGCTTTGTGGAAATTGGATGCAAGTTGGATATAATCAAAAGGAACCTATAAGGCTGGGGTTTCCTATGTATTAGCATATCAAGTACATAATAATAGTGGTCAAGTTTTAACACCATTCCCACACCCATTCCACCCCATTTCCGTCTAGAGCCAGGTTTTGATCCTGGGATCGATATACCACCATCTCCACACCATCACCATACCACAACCATACCCTCTTTCAGTCGACAGGCCAACTCCCTCTCGGCACTGTCTCAAGGCCTGTAGCCCCTGGCTACATCCGAACACTCACTCCCAGGGGGAGAAGAGAAGGACTCATCTCACTATCTAGTTTAAGCGAAACCCAGGAAAGGTCCATAGCCGATAAGTCGGCATATGTATCAATCGATCAACCATACACTCTGCAGAGGTTTTACATAACCACAAGATCCGTCTTCCTCGCAGACCATCGTCAACTGGGCTGATTCCAGCCGCTTGCTAGTCTAGTATAATGCCACTCTACTATTCAGCCCTGGTACACCCCAAGTCTAATCTAGGGTGGCTGAAACTGTGAGTCATGAGCCGGGTCCACAAGGTCTCCATGAAGTCTCAAAAGGGTGTGGGGGAAATCCTCCGCGCCCCGTACCTCCTTACACTATCTGCTATCAACCTAGCAATAGTGGTGATATCCTACCAAGTAGTCTGGCCGTCCCGCACCATATAGGGCGAGTGGTACGTAAGGCTTCCCGATGAATCTAAGTACTAGTAAGTCCTTAGGGATGACCAAGCCAGAATGTCTTCATCAGGGTTTCCATTTACCGTGCCACCACAGCACCTCCACCCTAGGCTCCTTCCATCACAGGTTCACACCCAGGGCCACCTTATATACCATTTACCCACCACAGGTATCCATTCCAGGGGTGCCCAGGTAGCACCCCACAGCAAGACTTGCCCTAGGCTTGTCGTATATTCCAACTTGGTCCACACAACCCTCACCCTCCATGCACCCAAGTCACACACGCAACACTCTCCCCATAGTCCAGATAACACCAGTTTTCCACCACGCCTCAATGTAGTACAAGCATAGTAGAAGTATTAGGTAATGAATTATAGCAGCAAACGTGTGACTAGCCTAACAGCAAGGTGAGCAGGGGTAAGGTTGTGTCAAGGTAAAGGCCATTAAGAAAGCATACTACCATGCAAGTCCTATCATAGTGTGTTAATAAAATAAAGCACTAGCATTTCTATTTTTGCCATGCGTAATAGGTGCTATGAGATTGGGTGGGATGTGGCACCTTCAGTGTAGTCGTCTCCGTACTCCTCACGGTACTCACGATCCTCGTCCGTCCGGTTCTCCTCCGAGTCTACAAATGATCGTATTATAGTCACGTTAGCGATGTCTATAGAATAGCACAAAGAAGTAATGAAAATTCAAAAGAGCTAAATGCACTCAAACATGGGTTCATTGCGTAGAGCTTGATTTTAGATGAATTTTGGTCCTGGTTTCGTATTTTTCTGAGGTCATATGAATTAGTTATGGCTTTCTGAAGTTTAAAAAATTTCTGAAAATGGAAAAGGCTGGATTAATCCTGGGCTGACACGTGTCACGCTGTGACTGGTCCACGTGGCATGCTGACGTAAGCATGACGTCATCATCTCGGCTCCGAGCTGACAAGTGGGGTCCTGTTGACGTCAGCATGATGTCATCAACGTCATCAGTTCCGACAGGTGGGTCTAGGGGCTCTGTGTCGCTCACATGTGGGTCCTGGTCAACGATCAATGTTGACCGGTCAACGGTCAACACAGGCCGGGTCCAAACTGGGCCGGTCAGGCCTGGATACGGGATGGATTTGGGCCGGGCTTGGCCCACCACGTGTCGCGCAGGGAGGGAGGCCACGTGGCTCGGTCTGGGCCCTTAGTGGGTCGGTCCTCGTGGTGCTGGTCCTTGGTAGACCACGTGGTGTGGGTCTATGGACCGCAGAGCGGGTCCGTGGTGGACCTCGTCCATGTGGGCGCAGCTGGGTGCAGTGCACCGTGCACCCGGTGTACGAGTGGGCGGTCCAGGGAAGAAATTTCCCTCCCTCTCCTAGCGGTGTGCTCTCGCCGGTGGCGTGCCTCGCCGGCGATCCTTGCCGAAGGCGTAGGGGTGCGGTAGTGTGGTGCTACGGCTTCTCCAAGGTGCGGTGACTTCAACGGTGGCGCTATCGCGACGGCCAAGGTTTCCCAGGGGTCTAGCCATGGCGTTGGCTGCTCGAGCACAATGGCGTATGGGGATGGCACGGTGGCAGTAGCAAAAGCTGGACATGTGGTGTGTGTGAGCATCACGGTGCTCTAGCGGGCTCGTCGGGCAGGTCAAGGGGACTTCTAGAGCCTCCGGTGGCTTTGGCCATGGTGGCGGCTTGATTCGGCCATGGCGGCAGTCCGGTGGTGAACGGCGCAGGCTAGGTGGCGTAGCAGCGGTCCCCTTTTCTCATGAATGAGCGCGTGGCATGTTCGTTCCTTGGCCAGTGTGCGTGCATGTGTATCCAGAGGCTAGGGACAGCCTTGGCCGACGTGCTCCCAATGTGGAGCGCCATGGCCAAAACAGCAAGGTCCGGCGGTGAGTAGGGGAAAGACCGGGGCTCACCGTTGGTGTCGTGGGAGATAGGATGGCGGTGCAGTGGCGGGTCGTGGCCATGTAGAGACGAAGCCATGCAGTGCCGACCAGCATCGATGTGGTGGATCGAGGCATTGTCCTCCGCTGCGGCGGCGCCGACGACG
Source organism: Miscanthus lutarioriparius (assembly GCA_904845875.1). Taxonomy (NCBI): domain Eukaryota; kingdom Viridiplantae; phylum Streptophyta; class Magnoliopsida; order Poales; family Poaceae; genus Miscanthus; species Miscanthus lutarioriparius. Next base: position 86,798,706 of record CAJGYO010000003.1, on the reverse strand, counting down.
TCGGGCGGCTTCGGCGCTCCTTCTTGTTCTTCTATCTCCTCTCTCTCTTGGATCCGGTGTGCGGTGGATGGCCACAAGGTGGCGGCGGGGCACGGGGACGCATTTGGGCAACCGAGGCCGGGGCTTTTATAGCCAAAGCTTGGCCAGGCATGGAGCGAGCGGCTGTGGATGGCCAAGGGGCGCGTGGAGGGCTATGATCGCGTCGAGGCTAGGCTACGTGATCACGATGCGGCCGCATGTGCGATGGCGAAACCATTTTCGTGTTCCTTGGTCAGCAAGGTGGGGGACAGGGAGGCGACAAGGTCATGGCTCGGCCATGGCCATGGCAGGCGTGTGCGACAGCGGTCATGCACCGTGCGTGACCCTGTCGGGCAGCCAGTGCCTGCGTGGTGCCCATCCAATGGCTTCGCAGTCGGTTGTGAGGCACGAACGGCGGAGAGGGGCCGAGGCGGTGTCAGATTTTTCCCACGGCACCCGTGCTCTGTTTTCTGATCACAGAGGAGGGGACCAAGGAGGGGGATGACAACGGGGGTCCCTTCGTCAGCGAATCAGGGGAAAATGACGGCGGAGAGGGCGTGCGGGCTAGCTGCGTGGGCCACGCGTGGTTGGGCCAGGCCTGCTTGCGGCTGTGCGTGGGCCAGCGAAGCCGGGTGAGCGAGCTGGGCCGGCTGGAGGAAAAAGGCAGGCTGGGCCGATCGGTTGCTTGGGCTAGCTCCTCCCTTTTCTCTTTTTTTTGTTTTTTTTCTTTTCTTCTCATTTGTTTGAATTCAAATTTGGTTTCGAATAATGCAAAATTGGTGTACCTTATTCATTGGAGTTTTAGGAACTTTATTTAGCTATTTTGTATAACAAAAATAGGTGTAGTTTTGTTATACCAAAATAGAAATAGTTTTCTCTTTAAGCATTTATTCTTTGGTTTGATTAATAATTACTTTAAGGTTTATTTCTTTAAAGGAGTTGTTAGGCATTACATAAAGCAAATAGAAATCCAAATCACCATTTGAGTTAACAATGTATGATATATTTTATTTGTCAGTATTTAAATAAACATAATTAACAAATGACATGCCAGGCTCATGAAATTGTTTAGTTGGGTTACAACTAATGCAACACCTAGGGTTGGCTCCTACAGATATCACTCAACATTGCATGGGGTGTTGAAGAAAAATTTTGTAGTTGTGATTTTTGGTGTGTGAATTTTTGGGTTGTTACAGTCCTACCCCCTTAATAGAATCTCGTCCCCGAGATTAAAGCGTAGCGTACCCTTCGAAGAGATAAGGATAGTGTAGCCGGAGGTCAGACTCTTTCTCCCATGTTGTTTCTCTCTCAGTGTGGTTGCTCCATTGGATCTTGCACATAGGAATAGTCTTGCTTTGGGTCTCTTTGGTATCTCTGCCTAGAATTCTGATAGGATGTTCTTTATACTCAAGTGTATCTTGAATGTCAAGTGTATCAGTTGGAACTACTTCATCGGGCACTCTCAAACACTTGCGTAGCTGTGAGACATGGAATACGAGATGTACACCTGCCAATTCCTCAGGTAGCTCAAGTTTGTAAGCGAGTTTTCCATGACTCAGGTGGCCCAACAAATCTAGGGGCTAGCTTTCCTTTCACATGGAATCTGATAGTTCCACGTAGCGGGGATACCTTGAGATAGACAAAGTCTCCCACATTGAACTCAAGTTCTCTTCTTCTTTTGTCAGCATAGCTCTTGTATCGACTTTGGGCAATTCTCAAATTCTCCTTTACTTGAGCAACTCCTTCTGCATCTTGAATCTTAGCGGAATCAAAGAATGATCTTTCTCCCGGTTGGGACCACATCAAAGGTGTCTTACAAGGTCTACCATATAGAGCTTCGAACGGCGACATCTTGATACTAGCTTGGTAGCTGTTGTTGTAAGAGAACTCTGTATAGGGTAGGCATTTCTCCCAATTAGAGCCATAATTCAGCACACTAGCGCGAAGCATGTCTTCTAAGATCTGATTTACTCGTTCAGTCTATCCATCTGTCTATGGGTGATAAGCGGTACTGAAATCAAGTTTGGTTCCAATGGACTTGTGCAGGGCTTCCCAGAATCAGGACACAAATTGAGGACCACGATCAGATACAATACTAGAGGGAGCTCCATGCAGTCTGAGAATATGCTCAACATATAGATCTGCTAATTTTTCGGCATTGGTCTTGGTCTTAACTGGTACAAAGTGAGCAATCTTGGTCAAACGATCAACAATCACCCAGATGGAATCATTGCCTTTCTGTGAACGAGGCAATCCAACTATGAAATCCATGGATATGCTCTCCCATTTCCAATCGGGAACATCAAGGGGCTTTAGCAATCCTGCAGGCCTTTGATGTTCAGCCTTGACTCTATTACAGGTGTCACATCATGCCACATGTCCCGCAATATATGTCTTCATACCTTTCCACAAAAGTGTTTCTTCAAATCTTGATACATCTTTGAACCTCCAGGGTGGATACAGTACTTAGAATCATGGGTGTAGGGTCGAGATGGCGGACTAGAGGGGGGGTGAATAGTCTTTTCTAAAACTTAATCGCGTCGGCTAACCGATATAAATGCGGAATTAAAACAATCGGTCTAGCCAAGACTACACCCCTCTATATATGTTCACTAGCACCTTGCAAAGATACTAATAAAGCAACTAAGGTGCCGGGCTAGCTAGAGCTCTCCTAAACAATTCTAGGAGCAAGGTCACACAAACCTATGCCACTAGTACTTTAAGTAACAAGGGAGCTCCTATACATGCTAGTAAGCAAAAGCATAAAGCTAACTAAGCTCACTAGCAATACTCAATAACAAGGCAACCAATGCCTAATCAGAGAGCGCAAATACTTAGCTACACAAACTAAGCAATGTGACTAACAAGGTTACTAAAACCAAATTAGCCACGCAAGGGAGCTACTTCTATGCTACACAAGCATGAAGGTAATTAGCTAGCTACACAAGCTATCTAATTACAAGAGCAACTACACAAGCTTAAGATATATATATATAAGTAATTGCAAGCTTGTGTAATGGGGATGCAAACCAACGGGAAGAACAAGGTTGACACGATGATTTTTCTCCCGAGGTTCAAGTGTTTGCCAACACGCTAGTCCCCGTTGTGTCGACCGCTCACTTGGTGGTTCGGTGGCTAATTAGCATCACCCGCTAAGCCCGCACGTCGGGCACCGCAAGAACCTACCCCTTGAGTGAGGGTAGCTCAATGACACGCTTTACTAAAGTTGCTCTTCGCGACTCCCGCGGGGCGAGCACAAGTACCCCTCACAAGCACTTCTCCGGAGCGCCGCACAAGCTTCTTGCGGGCTTCGACGGAGACCACCACCAAGCCGTCTAGGAGGTGGCAACCTCCAAGAGTAACAAGCACCACCGGCTTGCAACACGACCACCTAGTGCCACTCGATGCAACCTCACGATGCAATCGCACTAGAATCGCTCACTCACACAATCGAATGATCACTATCAAGTATATGTGTGATGGAGGGCTCCCAAGCACTCACAAGCATGGACACTAAGTCCCTTGAGGTGCTCATCACCAGCCATGGCCGAGGGCCACTTCTATTTATAGCCCCAAAGGCTAAACTAGCCGTTACCCCTTCACTGGGCAACGGTCGGGCCGACCGGACGCTCCGGTCGTGTTGACCGGACGCTGGACATCAGCGTCCGGTCGTCCACAGACGGCCACGCGTCCCGATCCCAACGGTCACTTGACCTGACCAGACGCAGCGGTAAAACTGACCGGACGCTGAAGCCCCAGCGTCCGGTCGTTTCCAGTAAGCTCCCCGAGGCGTATTTCTTCGACCGGACGCGTCCGGTCCACCTTGACCGGACACAGACCAGCGTCCGGTGCTCAACCCTTCCTATCAGGCCGCCGAAAGTCGAAAATGTGACCGGGACGCACGCATCGGCGTCCGGCTTACTGATTCAAAGTCCGGCCACAGGACCGACGCCAAAGATCATTTCGACCAACTCCATTTCAACTCTAACTTCTTCACCCTTGCTCAAATGTGCCAACCACCAAGAATTTTGCATCCGGCGCAATAGAAAATAGACATTTCATTTTTCCAAAAGCGCCGAATCCCGCCGAGCTTGCGAGGCGGGAGGGAGAGAGGGACCCAAACCCATCTCAACCCTGCAAACACCTTGTGCACATGTGTTAGCATATTTTCACAAAAATTTTCAAGGGTGTTAGCACTCCACTAGATCCTAGCGACAATGCAAAGTTAGATCACTCGAGTGGCACTAGATGACCGATATGCAAACAAGTTTGCCCCTCTTGATAGTACGGCCATCTATCCTAAACCCGGTCATAAACTTCTCTACACACCTATGACCGGTGAAATGAAATGCCCTAGGTTATACCTTTGCCTTGCGCATTCCATTCCATCTCCTACAATGTCGATGCAACACATGCACCAACACGATCAACAATGATATGATCCACTTCATATCATCACATGATCATATTGGTTCATCGATCTTGACTCCACTTGCTCTTCACCGTTGCCATCGTCCATCGGCGCCAAGTCTTGCTCAAGCTTCACCGCCACGCGGTCCATCACTCCAAAGCCTTCGACTTGCCCTTCACGCTTGCAACCGGTCCATCAAGCCAAGTCATGTCTTGATCTTCTCCACCTTGATCACATGACTCAATGTCATGTCTCATGTGCAATAAGCTCCTTCATCATCACATGTGTGAGCTTTGCAACATCTCCAAGCCATTTTCACCTTCATGGCATATGTTGCTCTCACACATGTACCTGTGGACTAATCACCTGTGTATCTCACATAAACACAATTAGTCCACCTAGGTTGTCACTCAATTACCAAAACCAACAAGGACCTTTCAATGGGCTTCTGACAGAATTTCCTCTCGTAGGGCTGGATCAGAAGGTACACAGATTATGTCCTTGAACCAGATGGTCCCTTGTTCATCTTCATGGTGGTTGGTCTTGTAGCCTAGTCTCATCAGACCACGGAGATATTCGTTCTCTTCACAATTTTTCTGAGCTTGACGGATGCGATCTGTGAGATCATACTGTATGCGGAGCTCATTCAACAAGCCATGCGGTAGTATCTCAAGCTGGAAATCTTCAATCTCTTCCTTGAGCTCAGGTAGTACGGATTTAGTGATCAAAGTGTGATAGTAACTCTTGCGACTGAGAGCATCTACGACTATATTAGCTTTTCCCAGATGATAGTGAATTTCTAGGTCATAGTCCTTGATCAACTCTAGCCATCGGCGTTGCCTCATATTTAGATCTTCCTGAGTGAAAAAGTACTTCAAGCTCTTGTGATCGGTGTAGATATCACACTTGTTGCCTATCAAGTAGTGCCCCCAGATCTTCAGGGCATGCACAACTGCTGCTAACTTGAGATCATGAGTAGGGTAACGGTTCTCGTGTTCTTTCAACTGTCGAGACGCATATGCTATCACTCTTCCATCTTGCATCAGTACACAACCAAGTCCTTGGCGGGATGCATCACAATAGACCATGAAATCTTTGCTGATATCAGGCAATGCTAGCACAGGAGTTGTGGTAAGCTTCTATTTCAATTCTTGGAAGCTTCGCTCGCACTCAGGCGTCCATTCAAACTCCTTAGTCTTCTTTAGAAGGTTGGTCATCGGACAGGCTATCTTAGAAAAGTTCTCGATGAATCGGCGATAATATCCAGCCAATCCCAAAAAACTTCTGACTTCTATCACATTACGGGGTTGTTCCCATTCTTTCACAGCCTCAATCTTAACTGGGTCAACTACAACACCTTCAGCTGATAGTACATGGCCTAGGAAGGCAACTTCCTATAGCTAAAACTCACATTTGCTAAACTTTGCGTAGAGCTGATGTTGGGCTAGTTTCTCAAGTACAGTTCTCAGATGATGTTCGTGTTCTCCAGTGGTGGGTGAATAGACAAGGATTCATCAATGAATACTACCACGAACTTATCCAGATCATCCATGAAAACCTTATTCATCATGTTCATGAAGTATGCAGGAGCATTCGTGAGTCCAAAGGATACCACAGTGAACTCAAACTGCCCATACCTAGTCACGAAAGCTGTCTTCGGGATGTCACTCTCTCGAATCTTCATCTGATGATAGCAAGATCTGAGATCAATCTTGGAGAAATACCTGGCACCTCTAAGCTGATCAAGCAAATCATCAATCCTTGGCAGGGGGTACTTGTTCTTGATGGTGACTGCGTTCAAGTTCTGGTAATCAATGCACATTCTCATTGAGCCATCCTTTTTCTTAACAAACAGAACATGGGATCCCTAAGGTGAAGCACTGGGTCTGATATATCCCTTCGAGATGAGCTCATCAAGCTGTTTCTTGAGCTCGGCCAGTTCATCAACTGACATGAGATAGGGTCTCTTGGCAATGGGTCCAGTTCCTGACAAAAGATCAATGATGAACTCTACATCACGGTCTGGTGGCATACCTGGTAATTCTTCAGGGAATACATCGAGATAGTCTCTGACCATAGGCACATCATGAACTGTCTTTTCCTCTTTTTGTGATTCTGAACTTGCTTTAAGGGGACATAGGATAGAGGTGGACTTTCCAGACTGGGGTTCACATCTAATAACTTGGCCTGATGGGTGGGTCACTTGGACGTATCTAGGTGAACATGATATGATACCTCGGTGAATGGTTAGCCAATCCATGCCTAAGATGACATCTAGGTTAGTGGAAGGTAACAGGGTTAGGTTGGCTTTAAAGATAAGACCCTCAATGGTAAGACTCACCCCCTTACAGATGTGGGTGCATTTTAGGTCTCCTAAAGGTGAGCTGGTGACGATAGGCTTTTCACATGGGGTTACAGGCAGGTCATGCTCTTGTGCAAACTTGGATGATATGTAAGAACAAGTTGCTCCAGAGTCAAATATAACTGATGCAGTATTGCCATTAACTAAAAACATACCGTACACAACGTCAGGGGCAGCCTGTGCTTCCTCGGCGTCCAGATGGTTGAGACGTCCATGGGTAGCAGATCCCTTGAACTAAGACTTCTGAGCAGCTAAGTTCTGAGGGCATTCAGTGGCTTTGTGACCCGGTTGGCCACAAGCGAAGCAGGTGAAAGGCGCACTGCCTGTAGGGGTTGGCGTGGGTGCCTTCTAGTTTCCAGTGCCTGGTGCGGAGCGGTTCTGTGCTGGGCGTTCATTCACAGAGCGGGAACGGTTGAAACGGTCCTGGGTGTAACGATGCTGAGTAGGGTGGGAGTATTTGGTGGTGTAGCCTCCACTACCCCTACTCGACCCAGGGTTGCCATCCCTATTGTGGCGTGAGCGTTCCCTGGAGGGTGTATCTCTGCGGAACCTCTTGCGATCATGGCCACAGAAGGACTCCTTAGGATTATGCTTCCTCTCCCTGTACTCCTCTCCAGCTTCAGCACGGTCTTTCTCGATCTGGATGCAGCGATCCACCAGAGCACGTAGTGTGCTACTCTCAATACCGCCAAACTTCAGCTTGATGTGCGGGTTAAGTCCCTTGCGGTAATAGTATAGCTTCTCCTTTTCAGAGTTCACAACATAGGAAGGTGCATAGCGCAGAAGGTTGGTGAAACGAGTAGTGTACTCAGTCACCTTGTCCTTTCCCATCTTGATGTTGTGGAACTCCTCGGCTTTGGCCTCCATGATACCCTTGGGAATGTGATACTCAGTGAATGCTTCGGCGAACTCATCCCATGAGATATTGGTAGGGTCCTCATGGGAATCACTAAAACTGTCCCACCAGGCGCGTGCTGCACCTGTGAGCTGGTGTGTGGCAGCTCCAACACACTCATCGTCGGTGAAAGTGGTGAGGTCAAGCTTCTTCTCCATCTCCTTGAGCCAGTCATCGGCCACAAGCAGGTCAGGGTCGGTGCCATCATAGGTAGGTGGCCTTAGCTTCAAAAATCCTTCCAGCTTCCTTTGGAAGTCATTCTGCTAACCTCCCTGGCGACGGTTTGCTCCGTCAACAAGGGCTACAAGAAGCTAGGTCTGCTGCGCCATCACTTCTGCCAGGTTCGGTGGTGGTGGTGGCGGAATGTTCTCCTCGGCAGGTGGTGGGGCATTCTCTAGGTTGAAGGGTATCCCTCCACATCCACGGCCATGGCCACGGCCACGGTTGTTGCCACCACGGCCCTCGTTTGGTTTGGCTGGTTCGGGGATGGGCGCACGTCCACGGTTCATTAGGCGAGCAGATCGACGGTTCGGCATCTGCAACACGGATCATAGGAATTTTAGTGCTTTGTGCCATAAGTGCTTATAATTCAATATGATTACATGATTTTGATGACTTAAAGAAAAACATTTATACTATCCAACACTCATTACAAAGAAGCAATAAGATCCATAAGATGCAATAAGATCCAAAACATTCATTACATGGGTTTTATTACATAGCATCATCTCCAGTAGCTACACTTGAAGACGTGCGAGAATCGTACTACGCATAATGTCTCATATTACATCTCATAAGGGGTACATCATGGGGGTACAACTTATGGAAGCCACTGACATGACTCATGACCACGCAGGGCCATCTACTCTAACTCGTACACCGCAGCTGGGATACGACTGTTCTCGATCTCGATCTCCTCGTCAGACTTGTGAAGTCGAGACACGTACTTCAAGGCCTCGGCGAGCTCCTCAGTATTCTTGGCTCCAGGTAGGGTAGGGCAGGCGTCTAGGTTGAGGCGAGTCGGGGCTAACTCAAACTCCTCTATCCTAGGCTTCGTCTTGCTGTGAATCTCCTTGGGTAGCTGATCCCACATACCCTTCATCTCCCTAAGGCGCTTCTTGTCAGACTTCTGCCAAGCCTACCAAGTCCTCTCACACTTGTCCTGTAGGTACTCGGTCTGCCTGAGTGCCTCGATCAGGTGACCCTAGTTGCGAACGGCCTTCTTCTTGAACTCCTCTAGCTCCTAGGTCATGGTCTTGTTCTGAGATTGGATTTTTAGTATATCAATCCCCTTGGACCTCTCTCTGTCTCCTCTGCGGTTGAACTCGGCCTTCTTGTCGTCCAACTCGCTCTACAACTCTAAGACCTTGCTGTCGAGGTAGCAGTTTCTATTGCCTAGGTCGTCTACTTTATCCTATAAGTCAGCAACCTCGGCTCTATGGACTTCTTCACGATGGTTGAGCTCATCCTGTAGCTTGGCAACTGTCTCGAGCAGACTAGCTCGCTCCTGTGCTCCCTGCGAGTCTCGCTCCTGGTACTCCCACAGAAGGGACCGGTCCTGACATCTCTTCTGCTCAAGCTGGGTCACGTACCTGTCCTACTCTAGTAGATGGATAGTTGAGATGCGAAGGCATCTGTCCTCCTCTACAAAGATAACTCTGTTGGCTACGAAACTCTGCTCACTAGGGGTAAGGCTGAGGTCGAGGGCCTGGGGAAGTAGACAGAACCCTGTCGTCTTCAGGTGCTTGTAGTGGTCCCTCATCACTCTGCAAATTGGCTTGTGTGAGACAACTCGCAGTCCCTCCTCAACTATGTCCTCTACACTCAACTCGGTGAAAGTTGGGATAGAAGGTAAGGTAGTGCTAGCTAGGAACTCGACTGAGGTGACAACCGGTCCTTCGATTCCTCCTTCCTGAGCTAACTTCCCGGTACAGGTGACCTTGACAAGCTCGTCAGGGACTCCTAACGTGATGAGAACTCGGCAGCAGGTCTGTGCAAAACCCCCGAGCTCACATAGGTCGAAGGTAAGCTTGGCGTGGTCCAGAGGTAGCGGTCCTAGAGGCGGCGATTTGACGTTCGTTGCCATCTGCATGTTTCAAGGAACAGGTGTTAGCAGGTCAATAATAGATAAGCCTTGCATAGAAGTAAATGCAGGGTCGGTATATAACCGAAAGAAGGGTTGTTCACGTCCTATTCTATCGTCCATTTCTGAGGGTTTCGTCCTATGGTCAAGTATGGCTCTGATACCAACTGAAACGACCTGATTTCCACGATGGAAAATCCACAGAGTCGATGTGTAATAAGACCGTTGTAGATCATATTACCCAAATTCCAGTTAAATATCACATCGATACAACGATAATATCAGAGTACAAATAGTGCGGAATTACATAAATTATTACATCGCCGCATTGGCGGAATCAAAAGTAGCATTCATTCAAAACAGCTTGAAGATAAGATCGCCAAACTTGAGCATAGGAACGAACCCCTCAACCATCAAACTCCTCGAAGCTATAATCCTCAGCATAACCTATGTGCCAAAATTTATCAGTACGATTTGTACTGGCCACTCCCACCCTATGGGCATTGCTTTGTGGAAATTGGATGCAAGTTGGATATAATCAAAAGGAACCTATAAGGCTGGGGTTTCCTATGTATTAGCATATCAAGTACATAATAATAGTGGTCAAGTTTTAACACCATTCCCACACCCATTCCACCCCATTTCCGTCTAGAGCCAGGTTTCGATCCTGGGATCGATATACCACCATCTCCACACCATCACCATACCACAACCATACCCTCGCTCAATCGACAGGCCAACTCCCTCTCGGCACTGTCTCAAGGCCCATAGCCCCTGGCTACTTCCGAACACTCACTCCTAGGGGGAGAAGAGAAGGACTCATCTCACTATCTAGTTTAAGCGAAACCCAGGAAAGGTCCATAGCCGATAAGTCGGCATATGTATCGATCGATCAACCATACACTCTGCAGAGGTTTTACATAACCACAAGATCCGCCTTCCTCGCTGACCGTTGTCAACTGGGCTGATTCCGGCTGCTTGCTAGCCTAGGATAATGCCACTCTACCATTCAGCCCTGGTACACCTCAAGTCTAATCTAGGGTGGCTGAAACTGTGAGTCATGAGCCGGGTCCACAAGGTCTCCATGAAGTCTCGGAAGGGTGTGGGGGAAATCCTCCATGCCCTGTACCTTCTTACACTGTCCGCTATCAACCTAGTAGTAGTGGCGATATCCTACCAAGTAGTCCGGCCGTCCCGCACCATATAGGGCGAGTGGTACGTAAGGCTTCCCAGTGAATCTGGATTAATCCTGGGCTGACACGTGTCATGCTGTGACTGGTCCATGTGGCATGACGTCAGCATGATGTCATCATCTCGGCTTCGACCTAACAAGTGGGGTCCCTGCTGACGTCAGCATGATGTCATCAACGTCATCAGTTCTGACAGGTGGGTCCAGGGGCTCTGTGTCGCTGACATGTGGGTCCTAGTCAATGGTCAATGTTGACCGGTCAACGGTCAACACAGGTTGGGTCCAAACTAGGCCGGTCGGGCCTGGATACGGGCTGGATTTGGGCCGGGCTTGGCCCGCCATGTGTCGCGCAGGGAAGGAGGCCTCGTGGCTTGGTCTGGGCCCTTAGCGGGTCGGTCCTCGTGGTGCTGGTCCATGGTAAACCACGCGGTGTGGGTCTATGGACCGCAGAGCGGGTCCGTGGTGGACCTTGTCCATGCGGGCGCAGCTGGGTGTGGTGCACCGTGCACCCGGTGTATGAGTGGGCGGTCTAGGGAAGAAATTTCCCTCCCTCTCCTAGCGGTGTGCTCCCACCAGTGGCGTGCCTCGCCGGTGAGGCTTACCGAAGGCGTAGGGGTGATGTAGTGGGGTGCTACGGCTTCTCCAAGGTGCGGTGACTTCAACGGTGGTGCTATCGCGGCGGCCAAGGTTTCCCAGGGGTCTAGCCACGGCATTGGCTGCTTGAGCACGACGGCGTACGGGGATGGCGCGGTGGCAGTGGCAAAAGCCGAACATGTGGTGCGCGTGAGCATCACGGTGCTCCAGCGGGCTCATCGAGCAGGTCGAGGGGACTTCTAGAGCCTTCGGTGGCTTTGGCCACGGTGGCGGCTTGATTCGGCCATGGCGGCGGTCCGGTGGTGAACGGCGCAGGCTAGGTGGCGTAGCAGCGGTCCCCTTTTCTCATGAATGAGCGCGTGGCATGTTCGTTCCTTGGCCAGTGTGCGTGCGTGTGTATCCAGAGGCTGAGGACGGCCTTGGCCTATGCGCTCCTGATGTGGAGCGCCATGGCCGAAGCAGTGAGGTCTGGCGATGAGCAGGGGAAAGACCGAGGCTCACCGTTGGTTTTGTGGGAGATAGGATGGCGGTGCAGTGGTGGGTCGTGGCCGTGTAGAGATGAAGCCGTGCAGTGCCGAGCAGCGTCAACGTAGTGGATCGAGGCGTCGTCCTCCGCTGTGGCGGTGCCGGCGATATCGGGCGGCTTCGGCGCTCCTTCTTGTTCTTCTATCTCCTCTCTCTCTTGGCTCGGGTGTGCGGTGGATGGCCACAAGGTGGCGGCGGGGCACGGGGACGCGTTTGGGCAACCGAGGCCGGGGCTTTTATAGCCGAAGCTCGGCCAGGCATGGAGCGAGCGGTTGTGGATGGCCAAGGGGCGCGGGAAGGGCTATGATCGCGTCGAGGCTAGGCTACGGGATCGCGACGCGGCCGCATGTGCGATGGCGAATCCGTTTTCGTGTTCCTTGGTCAGCAAGGTAGGGGACAGGGAGGCGACAAGGTCATGGCTCGGCCATGGCCATGGCAGGCGCGCGTGATAGCGGTCATGCACCGTGCGTGACCCTATCGGGTTGCCGGTGCCTGCGTGGCGCCCATCCAACGGCTTCGCAGTCGGTTGTGAGGCACGGACGGCAGAGAGGGGCCGAGGCGGCGTTAGATTTTTCCCACGGCACCCGTGCTCTGTTTTCCGATCGTAGAGGAGGGGACCAAGGAGGGGGATGACAGCGGGGGTCCCTTTGTCAGTGATTCAGGGGAAACGACGACGGAGGGGGCGTGCGTGCTGGCTGCGTGGGCCGCGCGCGGTCGGGCCAAGCCTGCTTGTGGCTGCGCGTGGGCCAGCGAAGCTGGGTGAGCGAGCTAGGCCGGCTGGAGGAAAAAGGCAGGCTGGGCCGATCGGTTGCTTGGGCTAGCTCCTCCCTTTTCTCTTTTTTTTTTTTTTTTTTTTCTTCTCATTTGTTTGAATTCAAATTTGGTTTCGAATAATGCAAAATTGGTGTACCTTATTCATTGGAGTTTTAGGAACTTTATTTAGCTATTTTGTATAACAAAAATAGGTGTAGTTTTGTTATACCAAAATAGAAATAGTTTTTTCTTTAAGCATTTATTCTTTGGTTTGATTAATAATTACTTTAAGGTTTATTTCTTTAAAGGAGTTGTTAGGCATTACATAAAGCAAATAGAAATCCAAATCACCATTTGAGTTAACAATGTATGATATATTTTATTTATTAGTATTTAAATAAACATAATTAACAAATGACATGTCATGCTCATGAAATTGTTTAGTTGGGTTACAACTAATACAACATCTAGGGTTGGCTCCTACAGATATCATTGCATGGGGTGTTGAAGAAAAATTTTGTAGTTGTGATTTTTGGTGTGTGGATTTTTGGGTTGTTACATAGGACTGCATGTACTATTCACCGAAAACAGAGGGTCTTAATTGCAAAACGTGCACGGCTTGGGCTGACTGCGGTTGCTGACTGGGCTAAAACAGAAATAACCATAGATGACAGGGGCTAGCTTGAAGGATATACCAGACTCACAAAACAGTAGATCGATTACGGAAAAGTACAGGGGTTGGAACGCAAAGTGCGCGTGCACTATGCTGTGGACCGAGTTTGCGGGCCGTGAACCGGTGAAGGTGCTGTGAGAGCAGTCCACCATGGACCATGTCCACAATGGTGTATTTGGAGTTGTATTTCTAGATTTATTTTTCCAAAGAAAAACGGCCATAAATACGAGTGATGTCACCATGATGTCAACAAGCTAACAAGCAAAACATAGCACGCACGGTTGGGCTACTTGCTCGCCGGAGTCGCGCGTGTATGTGCCATGGCTTGGGCACGGCGAGGCATTGCCAGCGCGAGCTTGCATCGGAAACTGGACCACCAGAGACCTCACTGTGGAACCGACGGAGAGTCCCAAGTCGACGGGAGTAGGCCGGAGGGGGAGGGAGCCGGTCAGAGGCGGACGATGATGGACGGAGCTCCGACGAGCTCGGGGAGCCCCCAAATGCCAACTGATTCCTGAAAACAAACAGCAAGGGATGAGCGGCGAGATGATGCGGTGCTAACGGAGAAGAGATTGGGGGTCGGAGGTGACTTTACCGATGAAATCACCGGTGGCGGCTTTGGATCGGCGCGAGCAGAGGATGGGAGACAAAGGTCGTGCGGCGCTAGGTGGCGGCGCGGTTGCAGTGGCTCGGCGAAAGCATCTGCGACCCTAGAGCTTGGATTGGGGGGCACGGGCGCGGGCATCCGGTTAATATAGGGCGGAGGCGACTTGGACAGCAAGGCAACGGGGCAGCGTGGGCGGCACGGAGTCGGAGACGGCGGTGGTGGAAGAGTCCGAGGCGTAGATGAGCTGGAGAAGACGACTGGTGGGCGGGGACGGGCTGTCAGCGGAAAAGAAGAGAAGGGAGTCGGCGGCGACGCTGTAGCTCTGGACGTGATGTGGAGGAGCTAGGGTTCTTGCGGCAGCGCTAGGTTCTGGGAAGGCGACGGCGGCTCCTAGATGCAAAGAGAGGGTGTGGAGGGGCCTCGGCTTTAATAGGGCCGCGCTTGATGTGGGGATCACGCCGACCGGTGATGATGGCGCGGAGGCAGACATGGACACTGTGGAGTCCACGCCGAACACGAGCCGATGTGGGAGGTGGAGCTGACGGGCGGAGTTGGAGCAGGGGTGGACTCCCGGCTCGGGTTAGAGTCCCGCTCGCGCTCGGCAAGGCTGGAGGTGGGAGACGACTGACATGTGGCCCCTACCGGTCAGTGACTGCGCGCAAGGGAGAGAAGACGCAGTGCGGCATGGCCTGCGTGGTGACTGGGCTGCGGCCTGGCTGGCTGGCCGGCCCAAGAGCGGGACACGGGGAAGAGAAGGCAAACAGGATGCTGATGGGCTGCGGGGAAGAGAAGGGGATGGGCCAACAGCATCCAGGAGAGGGGGAAATGAGGCGGGGGTAGATTTGGGCCAGGCCAAAAACGACTTGCTGGGCTAAATACAGAGAGAGGAGGAGAGAAATTCTTTTTCTCATTTTTTTCATTCTCAAACCGAATTCAAATATGAATCAAATCAAATTTGAATAAGGTTTCAAGTACACTTTTCAACTTAATGAAAAATGAGAAATTTTGGTAAGTTCTCAAAAATAAATTTTACCACTTTTAAATCCTCTTATTTTCTAATTTTCTTTTTGTTCTTTTCTTTTACTTCGAAGCCATTTTTAATTTCATTTGCAAAAGAAATTTAAACCATTTGAAAATTTTCAATCAAAACCACTCAACCAAATAAATCAAATGTAAAGGCATGTATGCTCAAACATGTTGCTAAACCTTATGATGAATTTAAATTAATGAAAAAATTTATTTTCCTATATTTCATGAGCACAAAAAATATAGAATTAAATCATTTTAATCCTATTTTCAAAAGAGGCAAATTTTAGGGTGTTACAACCATTCATATTATACTATTAAATTCCGGTATTACTGATTATTTTCTACCAATTAGCTAGTTTGGTAGTATCTTGGAAGGTTCAAAGGGTAGTATATATGGCCAAATTAAACAAACTTCAAACTTCATTTATTAGTTTATGAATAACTCTGAGACATAAAAAGAGGAGTATATATATCAGAAAATTAAGCAAACTTGTGTCTTTTATATTTGCTTATAGTGTTTATAAAGATGATATATGCTCACTATGTCGTGGAATATAGTATATATAAGCATTCAAAAATTGTATCCAAATATAAGGGATTTAATGGACAGAGGGACAATTTTACACTAAACAAGCACACAAATTCGTTAAGTAACATAGTGTTACTTGCCATTTATCATGCAGTACATGCCCGATTAATCACAGGATGACATCATCGTTGCAGTGGGAATTAAATTGATTAGGAAATGAAGTGATGGGATATATATGTGTGTTTGTGTTTTGTACTCTCTTAATATGTCTTAAATTTTTTAGGATACCTATATTTCAGGATGAAGAGAGTAGCATATACAACAGTTATGTGTGTGCATTACGTACTAAACTACAAGAGGCACTAGTAGAGAAGTGGGCAATCGTCGCCATTGGGAACTTGCTTTAGTCCCGGTTTTTCCAACCGGAACTAGGGATCCAGGACTAAAAGCATTGTCCTTCAGTCCCGGTTGCTTCAACCAGGAATAAAGGTCTTCCCAGGCTAAAAAAATAATGCCTTCCACTCCTGCGGCTCGTGGGATTCGAACCCAAGACTTCATGTATGGCCTCGCACGTACCTTTTCACCCCACCTACACAGCACAAGTGATCTTGGGTGGGATGCTTTTCTTTTGAACTAGTCCATCGGTGTAACACCCTAAAATTTGCACTTTTGAAATTAGGATTAAAATGATTTGTTTTTGAATTTTTGTGCTCATGAAAACATAGGAAAATAAATTTTTCATTAAATTAAAATTCATTATAGGGAGTAGCAACATGTTTGTGCATACATGCCGGTGCATTTGTTTCTTTGAATTGTGTGGATTTGATTCAAATTGAAAATATGCTAAAATGTTTTTGAAGTTGTCTTTAAAGTAAAAGAAAAGAAAATTAGGAAATCAAAGCATTTCAAAAGTTGTAAAATTTTATTTTTGAAAACTAACCAAAATTTCTCATTTTTATTTGAATTGAAACGCATATTCAAAATTTTATTTGAATTTGATGAAGGGTCATATTTGCATTTGGTTTGAAAAAGAAAAAAAGAGGAAAAGAGTTTCTTTACTCCTCTCTCCTTCTCTCTCTTTTTCAGCCTAGGCTCCAAGCCAGCCGACCTTTCCTCTGTTCCCGAGCCTAGCACCCCGGCCTCTCTCTCGGCCCTTCTTCCCTCCCTTTGGCCCAGTGCGCGCCGGCCCAGCCATCCCCTCCCCACGCGGCGCTTCCTCTTGGGCCGACGGTCGTGGCCCGCCAGCAAGCGCACCCACGCCTCTCCTCCCCCACTTTTCCCACGTGGGCCAAGTCGGCCCAAATGTTTTCCCCGCGCAGTCATCGGCCCAGCGCGGACGCCGCTGTTTCTCTTCTCCCCTTCCTCTGTCGCCGACCGCCCGGGGCCGCCTATCAGCTTCGCCCCCTACCTCCATCCGTACGCGACGCATACTCCTCAACCGCGTCTGTGTCCGCCCCATCCACGCCCCGCTCAACGACGTGTGCCCCAAGTCACCCGGCCTCTCAAATAGTGATCCTCCGTACCCCTTTCGTCCCCCACCGAGGCCTAGGACCACCATCCACATCGGCTGTGCCCTAGCGCCGCCCCCGATTCCGTCGAGAAGAAGCCATCACCGCCGGGTCATCCCGCCGTCCCTCTGTCATGCTAAGAAGACCCCCAAGCTTCGGGGGTACTCCTCGAGCACACCGTGACCCTCTGAACTGTCTTGCACCGCGTAGCAGTTGATCCGCCGCCGCCATATCCCATCACCCGCCTTCTCTACTCTGCAATAGCCACTGCAAGTCGCATAATCGAGTTCGCCATGTTCCTATCCATCTCCCTGTGCCAAATCTGAGTTGAATTAGAGGCCTAGGCGCTTCGGGCGAGGCAGAGCCAGCCCTCAGATGTCGGGTGAGACGGAGCCAACCCTCAGACATCGGGCGAGACGGAGCCCGCCCTTAGAGGTCGTGCGAGGTGGAGCCCGCGACCTTGGTGTCGGGCAAGGCAGAGCCCGTCCCCAGAGGTCGGGCGAGGTGGATCGCATGACCTCGGGGTTGGGCGAGGCAGAGTCCGCCCTTAGAGGTCGGACGAGGTAGAGCCATGGCCTCAGTGTCGGGCGAGACAGAGCCCATCCCCAGAGGTCGGGCAAGGCGGATCGTACGACCTTGGGGTTGGGTGAGGCGGAGCCTGCCCTTAGAGGTCGGGCGAGGCGGATCGCATGACCTTGGGGTTAGGCGAGGCAAAGCTCGCCGTTAGAGGTCGAGCGAGGCGGAGCCCGCCCCCAGAGGTCGGGTGAGGCGGAGCCCACGGCCAGAGGTCGGGCTAGGTGGAACCCGCGACCTCAGTGTTGGGCGAGGCGGAGCCCGCCCTTAGAGGTCGAGCGAGGCGAAGTCGGCCCCTAGAGGTCGGGTGAGGCGTATCGCACAACCTTCGGGTCGGGCGAGATGGAGCCCGCAGCCAAAGGTTGGACAGAGGTCGAACGAGGCGGAGCCTGCGACCTTGGTGTTGGTTGGAGCTATAGTCGCACCTTTGATTGCCTGGATGGATTAACGTATAATGACCATTAGCCTCTCCTCTTCGGGTACCCTAGTATTTGTCCTCGACAGTAGCCCCTGAGCTTTCGGAGGAGTAGAATACTCATTCGAACGCTTTTCCAAATGGGAGGCCTCTGAGGGCTTTGACCTTCTTCTGTAGCCTATGATGTAACCTGGGAACGGTGGTTCTCTTTCATCGAAATCAGACCCTTCGTGGGTATGTCCATGAGATTTGGTGGTTCAGAAAAAGTCTTTCCTGATTGGGGCCCGATATCCCGTTCACGGGGATCCGGTTGGGGCGAGCTGATGACCGACTCTAGATTCTTAGCGATCAATCCATATAGCTCTCGGGTTCATTCGACCGGCCCTGAGAGCTCTCTACCTTCCTTAGGGAAAATAACAAGGATCGTATCCGGCCGAGACTCGAATGTGGGCCAAGATGCCCACAGCGGACCCACCCCTTTCTACTTCCTTACCTTGAAGGTGCACAAAGCGGTTGTCGAACCCATCGATGGGCTCCGGCGAGCAATCGATCGACGCCGGTGAAGTCATCGTCGTGAAATCCTCGTTCCGGCCAAAGTGATATTGGGTGGGATGCTTTTCTTTTGAACTAGTCCATCGGAGGACCTTTAGTCCGGGTTGGTAACATCAACCGGGATTAAAGGGTCCTTTAGTCTGGGTTGATAACACCAATCGGGACTAAAGGGTCTACCTTTAGTCCCAGTTGATGTTACCAACCGGGACTAAAGGTCGAGGCTCTTTAGTCCGGGTTAGTAATAACAACCGAGACTAATGACTAAAGGTCTTTTGAAGCCTAGAAAACTTGGACCCGGGACTAATGGTGCTAGCCGAGACTAATGTGCTGAATCAAAAATCTGTTCTCTACTAGTGAGGGTTGCACATTGGGAAGCGATAACAACATTATATGTGATAATCTCTTCTGCAGATTCCCTTCTGCCAAGTATTGTTGGAACATTCTGAACCTGAACATCCTTCAGCCTCATTTCCTGAAGTCATCCAAGTACTCAACAACCAACTAAACTCAGACTTCTTCTTGAATGCCGTGATCGTCATGTTCTAGACAATCTGGGGGCCAGCAATGACTTAATCTTTAAAGGGATTCGCCTTAATATCCAGGATTGCAAGGGAGTCTTTAACAAGGAGTTGGCTCTGACCTCCCCCTCCTTGCAAAGTCAAGCTCTTCTGTGCTTTTTAATTGATAGGATCCAAAGCTTGTTGTAATTCAGCGCTCGGAGAGCATCTCTTTTCTTTTTTTTTTGTTTCTTGAGTGGTTTTGTAAAGACCGTATCCTTGTTCTCATTGTATTATTTTAAAACTGTAGGGTCTACAGCCCCTCCAGGTTCGTAAAAAAAATTAAGTACTCCATTCATTCTAAATTGTAAGTCATGTTGTTTTTTCTAGCAAGGTAAATAGCTTTTGCATTAAGATGTACATTATGTCTAGATACGTAGTAGAATTTATGAATCTAAAAAGCCAAAACAACTTACAATTTGAAATGGAGGAAGTAGTAATAAATAATCTATTTGAAAGGTCGTTATTATGTTTTTATTATTTTCATGAATATAATGGGCTTGTTACAACCGAATTCCACCACAAATACAGGGGCGGGCCAAACCCCATGCATGTATTTTTTTTTCTCAGATTATGTCAAATAAGAAAGGCATGCTCTCAGGTAAAGCTTATTAAGAGATCTTCATCTGATGGAATGTCTTCATCTCCTATATATTCCAATTATTTAAGTCTTTTTTTTTCAAAGCACTTGCCATGACTAATCACGTCAGTACGCTTATTAAGAGATTTTCCTGTGCATACACTCCATGCCATGTACTCCCTCCAGGTTGGTAAAAGAAGTCATTTTGGACAAAGGTTGGGTCAAGTATTGAAAATATATATCAAGAATAACTTTTAAATTGGTAAGTTTGAAAATATGAAAATCGCATGAATAGATTTGTCTTAAAAATACTTTCAGAAACATATACATATAACACTTTTCAATAAATATTTTTAAAAAATAATAAGTCAAAGTTATGCTTTGGAAACCGTATCGTTGTCCAAAGTGACTTCTCTTATCAACATAGAGCGAGTATATATAACAACGGATCACAACTCGCAAGCTATATTGCCAGCCAAAGCACAGGAGAAGCAAATAAAAATTAAGTACTCCCTCCATTACAAACTGTAAGTCATTTTAGCTTTTTTAGTCTAACAAGGTAAAGAGCTTTTGCATTAAGATGTATGTTATGTCTAGATATGTAGTAGAATTTATGACCGAAGAAAAGCCAAAACGGCTTACAATCTATGACTAATCATGTCAGTACGCTTATTAACAGATCTTCCTATGCATACACTACATGCCATGTATCTATAACAACGGATCACAAGTTCACAACTCGCAAGATATATAGCCAGCCAAAGCACAGGAGAAGCAAATATGGCACGACGTTCTAAAATGCGTACTGATCAATGAATGCAAATTGCAAACATGTATATTTGCATATACGCTTCTCGTACCTGATATGTGGCACAGTCAAAGTTGCCGATCTCAAGCTCCCGGACGTTAGCAAGGGCAGCGAGCTGCGAGCATGCTCCCGTAGTCTCTCGGCTCGTGGGCGTTCAGCGTGATGTTGGCGTAGTCAAGCTTGGGCAGGTGCCCTAGCTCAAGGAGCCGGCGCCGGCCATCGTCAGGCGCAGCTCCAGCCACCGGAGGTTTGGTGCCTGGATGATCCACGTGCCAGGGAGGCCCTCGCCGGGGGCGACATGGTCGAAGTCGAACGCGGTGTTCGCCAGCCGCAGTTTCTCCAGGGTCGGCGCTGCTGCCGAGATCATGGCCTCCAGCCGCTCCCACCCCTTATCTCCGGAGAACATGACGTAGTCCAGGTCCAGCGCTGTCAGGCCGCGAAACCCTGTGAAGGCGGGTGGCGGCGTCGGCAGCACGCGGGTGATCAGCTTGTGCGCGGCCAGCGCGGCGGGGTCGCAGGCGAAGAGGGAAGGGACAGCGGTGGGCATGGGCAGCGCCAGGGACAGAGACCGCGGGCTCTTGCCTGCGACGGTGCGCACCCAGCCGTCGGCGCGGTCGAACAGGCGCAGCGGGATACCGCGGATGCTGACGCCGCGGACAGGCGCCGCGCAGCGCTCCAGGAATCCCGCCGCGGACTCCCAGTCGCGGACGCGGTCGTCAAGGTCGATGTCGAGGCCGGCCACGGACTCCCAGCGGCTGCGCCAGGTCTGCGACAGCACCGACGAGCGGGCCACCTCGGAGGCCGGGAGGCCAGCGAGGAGCTTGTTCAAGACGTCGGACGGGAGGTCGTCAAGCTGGCGCACTGCCGGCGTGAGCGCCGGAGCTGGCAGCGGCTGAGAGTAGTCGCCGGTGGGCAGCATCTTGGCTTGGGTTTGGCTGGAGAGTGTGTAAATTCTCGCTCGCCGTCGCCGATTGGGGAACGAAAGGGGGGAGCACTTGAGAGGCACCTCGATCGGCTGATGTGATGACCTAAAGCTTCCAATTTTACCAAGCTAGCAGCCATTAAAAGCGATAAAGTAGTGCCAAATTTGCCAGCAAAACTCACAACGGCAACTGTCAGTTACCCCTCGGCTAGCTGTTTTATTTGAATTCTTACTAGTAGGAGTATGGCTGTAGCCTGTACGAGAGTTTAGTAGGAGTATGGCTGTAGCCAGCTGTATGAGAGTTTGCTGGCACGTTTTCTCCGGCGCCGCGCTTTAGGGGTGTTTGGTCGTGACTCTGGCTGTCCCATCGAATATATGACATATACATGGTATATTAAATATAGATTAATTACGAAATTAATTATACAGTTTATAACTAATTTGTGAGACAAATCTTTTAAGGCTAATTAATTCATAATTTAATAATGTGGTGCTATAGTAACATGTGCTAATGATGGATTACTTCGGCTTAATAAATTCTTCTCGTGGAGTATTGACGGCTGTAATTTAATTTTTTTATTAGTATCAAACACCCTATACAATATCCTCATGTGACACCTCTTAAATTTTAGTCACTGGATCCGAACACCTCCTTATTTATAGATAGAAACATAGACTTTGAGGACTAGTGCTCTGGCCGCCCAAGTGACAACTGGGTGTGGAATATGCCCAAGCCCTTGTTTAGTTGTAGAAATTTGGATTTTGGGGCTACTGTAGTACGTTCGTTTTTATTTGGCAAATAGTGTTCAAACATGGACTAATTAGGCTCAAAACGTTCGTCTCGTAATTTCCCACCAAACTGTGCAATTAGTTTATCTTTTCGTCTACATTTAATGCTCCATGCATGGGCCGCAAATATTGGATGTGACAGGTACTGTAGCAACTTTTTAGAAATTGGGGGTGGAACTAAACACTGGCGCCTGAAGTTTGTTGGTGAAAGGACTTGAATGATGCCTAGAAGGGGGAGAATACAGAAGTTTGTTGGTGAAAGGACTTGAATGATGCCTAGAAGGGGGAGAATAGAATGTTTACGAATTTATACCTGCACAAACAAATAATAATTGGCACTGCACCCAACAGAACTGGCCAAGCCGGTTTTTCTGCTGCACAGTAGTAGAACTGTCCTAGCTAGTGTAACCGGCCTGGTAGGTTTCCTCTAGGTATCCTGTATAAAATAGTTAGCTACTGGTTTTTGCTCTTCTTTCTTCGGCTCTTCAATGCAAAGTGTCGTGGGATGTATTCGGTGCAAATGCAACTTGCTCGATATGTTCCTACACCCACAAACACATACAACCAAGATGACACAAATGGTGGCCCACAAAATATGAAATAAATGCAAGGTAAATGTAAAGTGAGCTAAACCAACAAAGAAGACGCAACGATGTGTTTGACCAAAGTTTGGGCCTCACCAAGTGAGCTCTATGTCTCCATTGTGGAAGCCGTGAGTGACCCAACAAAGATCTCCTCAAGCTGGGTGCAAATCGACCTGTTTCCAACCTTGGCCATGGTCCTTACTGATCTCTCTTCAGATGGTATGTCCCTCAGCCTAAACCATGCTTGTTGAAGAGACCCTTTTGCCTCCACACTTGGAGACCATGGTTCAATCTTCATTTGGGCATCAACCCCTCTCATCGCCACGACTTTGAAATAGCTCCATTCCTTAACCATTTTGGCATTACGGAATCTCATAAACACAAATTCTTTTCCCCAACTTGTCTTGCTTTCCATTTCCATGCATATGATCCAATGGTATTCATGAACTCTTCCTCAATGTGCTTTCCAGTAGCATTCCCTTCAACGATAGAAATGATTGTTGTACTGTCTTTCTCTCTAGCAACTCGGGGATCAATATTAATATTCTCCTCTATGAAAAAGAAGCTACAGTCTTCTACTTGAGCAGCACAAAGCTCTAGGCCTGAATTCCATGGAATACCCCTCCTGCAGTTGTATGCCACATGGTTCCCCAGACCACATATTTCACATTTGAGTAGTCTACAATCCCTTGATAGATGACTAAGTAGACCACACACTTGGGTACTAGGAGGGGCTCTGTTCAGGGTGTTTCCAGCTTCTTGGGGTTTAGGATTACCTTGCTGAGGATTGTCTCCAGCCTTGGCCTCCATTGCTTCAGAGGTACCGGCAGCATCCTTCCCGCACACTTCCTTGCCATGGGCCTTGTTCATCACATGTTGTTCCTAGCGAGCATTATCACTTTCTTGTTTAGCTTTGCCTTCCTTAGGGTTGATGATTTGTTGCTCTTCGGCTCGTCTTCCTGCTGATCTTCTTGTTTAGCCGTCCGCTCCCACACAAAGTCACGTGCACCAGTCCGACCATGGCGGCAGCCTTGTTGCCTAGCTCCGAAACCCTCTCTACTATATCCAAAATTGCTCCTCTGCCCACTGCCACAATTCATGGTGACTCACACGACGGGGGCCGACTCACTTCTCACAGCAGCTACGAAAGATCTAGCAGGAGCACACCTCCATAGGTGTCCAACCAACTTTCTCAGATTGGGGAATTTTGGCTTGTGAAGAACCCTAGGGTGTGTAGTTGATGGATTCATATTTACATCCACCATCGGGTCAGGAAGGTGAGGTGGGGAGGAGGGCCTGCGATGCTCTGACTCAGAGTCACCCCCAACCTCCCGCTCACCCCTCTCTAGATTGGTGACGCGTGTGCCATGGTTAGGCCCTGACCCTAGGATCCCAGCGGTGAGTCTAACTTTCGGCGGTGCGCGGAACCACCGGTCCAGCTGAATCGAGTTCACCTGTTGCGTCTTCTTCAAACTCAGGTCTCTTACGTCATTGATGAATGGGTGCTCAACTACCCGTCCGCCATTGCTGGGCTAGTGAAGCTCAATCGGGATCTCCTTAATCTTGACCTTCATTAGATCCACTTCTTCGAAGGGAAAAACTTTGCCACCACCATATGCTTGAATCCACTCTTCGATGTATCAAGTGGCAAACTAATGCCCGGCCCTTTCCTTGCCGCCGTAGTCTCTCCACCAAAGTTGGGAACTTCGCCTCCATCCTTCGACCAAGGCATGACTTTGCTGTAGGTCCTGCCCTTCCCCACGGGATCCCCTGTGTACCCTGTCGCAGAACTGACCAATTTATAAGAGTACAAGTATAATGGCAGCCCGCAAGCGGACACACTGTCATACTTGAACCCATATAAACCCGGTAGCCCATCGAGTACCACAACGGGTCTCAATAAACGATTTACAACAACCAAGATCGTACATGATTCAACATACATGCCACATATTACATAAAGTTCACAGATACATTTTCATCATCAGAGTATGAAACACAGTTATTACAAACCGAGTTGATAGATAAAAGCGGAAGCAAATTAAGTTTGAAAGTAAAGTTTCCAACATAGTTTAATACAGTGCCAAAATACGATCACGGTCCACAAAAGCAGGTAGAAGGATTAATAAGAAGCCTACCCAAGGCTTACTCCTCATCCACAGTGGGATAGAAGCAACTCTTGCAATAACCATGATACACAGTTCCATCTGCAACAATGGGAAAATAAAACCCTGAGTACGAGAAGGTACTCAGCTAGACTTACCCGTCATAAACCAGAAATAAAATGACTCCAAGGATCATGCAAGGCTGTATAAGTGGAGATAGCTTGACAACATTTTGCGTAAAAGCGATTAACTCAGTTACATCATTATGATTATGTTATCAAGTTAATTATAACTATCCATCTCTAAATTAGCAACTAACCTGTGTCAAACATGTGGTATATCATTTTAAAAGCATACAATAGTAACCATAGCAGGTATTGTAATTCCATGTTTATCCGAACCATCATATTTCATAGTACAATTACTATGATGTTGGGGCTAGCCAAGTTTCTCACTATCCGGGAGAGACGGCGATTTGAATCGATTTCAACCAGCTGGGAATTTGTTCCTAACACAAACCAGGCATACCGCGCGAAGGCAGCCTTAGGTCACATTTGGTACAACTCAGATACACATTTCGCGGGTTTGTATAGCGCTGCGCAATCAGGGACTGATGGTAGCCAGGTCGCTCAAGCCATGCCTACCCACGGTCCCGGACCAGGTCGCTTAGGTCATGCTTGCCCACGGTCTATTGATCCACTCCCCGTAGAGGGCACACAACAGAACAAGGCCTGGTCTGAGTTGAGCTACTCGGCTTCACGATCGGAACGAGTTATCCGGCCAGCTAAGTGAGAGGCATGCGTTCAATCTTGTCAGAAGTGCCAACAACGGTACGGTTCTTAATCGACACAGATGGGGATAGATCCACACCTAAGACCTCCATGCCTTAGTGCTTCTCTATCGACATCCCGCCCGGTCTCCATTTACATTACCCCATGGTTCTCTTCCCATGATAGCAAATATAGCCAACCGTGCTTCGGTATCCACCTATATCTCGCAGGTGATAGGAAATCACCCGACTTCTACCGGTCTAAGCAGGGCTAAGCATATATTCAATTCTGGACCTACACAGGGTTAAAGGTGTATATATCTGGATAAGGTAGTTCCATGCATCAAGTGTCTCCAGACAACCCCTATAACCTAATGCATCAATCATAAATGATTCAAGGATTATTTTGTAAAACACTAGGAGACTTAGAATGCTCTGGGGCTTGCCTTTCAGAAAGGAAGTGGGGCGGTGGTCAGGGTGGGGCGGTGGTCAGGGCACTCCGGAAGCTCTTCAGGAATCTGCTCCTCTTCTTCGGGAGCTGCGGCTTGAGGAATCTCCTGCTGGTCTCCTTCCTCTCCTTCGTTGATTTCCAGCAATGTGATCTCTTCCGTCGATCCTAGATGCATGAATATGGCATAAGATGTTGCGAATGCATACATGCTAACAATTATAGTATGATGATACATGATGAATGCATTCTTGTAAGTATTCTTAACAGCATGTGGTTTAAGTAACAACAAGTGCATTACGTTTACTGAGTAGGTGCATATCTCTTCTTGATTATTTAATTAACTACTTCAACAATGTATCTACTACATCATAAAACAACAACTACTTATTTTACTCCTAACTGGAGTTCTAATTATCCAAATGCAGTGATCCTACACTTTCTGGAAAGCTTATAAAATTATCTACAACTCTGATTTAATTCACAAAAGCTAATTCACAATTTATCTTAGCCAAAACAGACAATCATATCAGTGCTGTCCAGAAATTCCAGAGAGCAAGCAATTCAAAAATGCTAATTTTAAACAGCTATAACTCCTAAACCGTTTGACCTATGGTCCTGAAATTTTAACACAAGACATATGATGAAGTTATCCACAACTTTGTTATTAACCATTTTTACAGCAAACATCATTTTTATCATGCAACTTATCAAACTACAGAATCTGTCCGAAAACTCTTCCAATTCGCATTATAAAGCAACAATACTTCTACTTCATGTAATCACTCAAAGTTTGACAACACAAAGTCTACCAACAGTTTAAGCATACCAATTACACTCAAGAAAACATAATGGGGAAGGCCAAACTATTTATTTAAATGCCTTTATTATTTTATTTAGATACTTAGATTAAATAATAAACATATAATAATGTACATCATAAATTCTCAGAAATTTACAGTGGCTTACTAGTGCTACCAATAGACTATGGTAAAATGTTCATGCCATTTTACCCAATAAAACATCCTATGCAAAAATGACAAGGCAGAAAGGCTTAAAATAGCACAAATAGAAAACCCTATTGAAAAGTGTCAAGCAACAGATTTTCTATTTTCCTTAGCATCCATATGGTACTAGTATATCCTCTAACAAATTTCATGAATATTGTATTTATAATTAATTCATAAAAATTCATACAAGGATCTCCTAATTATAAAAGGAAAATCGATAACTAAAAATCTACTCATGCAATGACCCTGAAATTTTTACCAAATATTATACTAATCAAGAACAGCTTACCACAAAAATTTCATAATTTTTGGAGCACATGAACTCTAGATATAAAATAAACAAGTTTACATTCATTTAAAAACACATTTCAAGTTTCATTTTAAATATTCCAGAAACTTTACTACACTTGCTAACATCACATTTTTCCAAAATACTACACTTCATCAAGATCCTAACAAAATTTGAACCAACAAATTTGGATCTACACAACTGGAGATATAAATATTACAAAAAAGCATGAAATCTGGAATTAAATGAACTATCCTACTCTCTACTGTCGCTGACCGGTGGGACCCGCAAAATAGTAGACCCCACACGTCAGTGACACGAAACACAGTAGAGGCGCTGCGCGACATGGAGCGGCCACGGCTCGTTGATGGCAAGTTCGCCGGCGGTGACATCTACACGGGACGACCCTTATGACCTAACGCATCGATTGCCCTACTTGGCTGACCCTCTCGTCGGAGCTAGCGACAATGGCGGCGACCATGGTGGCTTGGAGGAGCGGGACGGTGGCGGCACGCCGGAGGAGGCCATGGCGGCTCAACCTAAAGCTCGGACGAGCATCAATGAACTACGGTGAACCTAGCGCACAAGATTTCACGACCATTGGTGGATGGGAATGGCGTGGCCACGACGACGGACTCAGCGGTGGGGCTCCGGCGAGCTCTTGTGCGGTGCGGTGGCTTATTGAGCGCGGTCAGCGAGCACGGGTGGATGCAGTGAGTTGCTGGGGTGGCGGTGGAGTGCTGCGGTGACGGAGGAGCGGCGAGGCACGCTGGTGACCGGTAATGGCGATGGCAGACTGTATCCACCCGTGCTGCGGCGGTTGTGCGTAAAGGCGAAGGAGGGAACCAGAATGGAAAATGAGGGCGCTGGGTTGGAGCAGGCGGTGCTGGGGTGTTAAAGCTGGCTCAGGCCTAGCTCTGCCGCACGGGGCAGGACACCGGCGATGTGTGGCCACTGCTGGCCTCCATGCGGCGCGCGAGTCCTGGCGGCGGTCGGCCACTGAATCGCCCAATTCAGTTCGTCAGTTATGTGATGCGAAGCCTGACAGTGTACTTTGGTGACGTTCGTTCTTTTAAACCGTGTAACAAAATCGAAAACAGTCAATAACAACTTGTAGCTCTATGTACCAGTTTCAATTGTTCTTAAAGGATCAAGATCTAATTCACAACGGTTAGTGAGTAATGTCATCCCAAAGTTGAGGTTTTCAAACTGTCAGTTAACTCGACTCAGAAAATTTTTCTAAGTGTAGTAAACAGTGCATTTGTGATTTTTGTGAGCTCCAAAAGACTAAGCTATGCACCTTATCATCACATGACCCAAAAATAAAAGTTGTTCCCCATATCAAATACTACAACTTTGCTTTAGTGACCACCTACATGCAAAGTCTCTAGCATATGATGCAAACTTGGTCAAACATGCTTCCTTAAAAAGATGACTCATACATGAACTATGACTTAGTGACTCATTTGGCCCTAGCCATGAATACCAAAGTTGTTCATAATGATACTCTAAACATGTTTAAGCTATTTGCAAGGTCACACACTCATTTCATGCATTGGTCACACATAGGGCTATCTAGGTCAACACATAACATCACTTAAGTGCTTGATCATGAAAGGTGACCTTCATGAACAATGTTCCATTTGCTAACCTAAGTGTTGCTAATATGTTTTAGTGACTCACATAAACCATTTACATGTATTCACTCATGATCATAGGCATGTACACATGGAAACATGAAATAACAAGCAACGTTGCATACGTTTCAATCAAATGTTTCAATTGTAAAAGCTTAATTATGAATGCTTGATGCTCATGCTCATGCAATGCAAGTCAATTTATGCAAGGCTAACACCTAGGGTGTTACAGCCCCTCCCCCTTATAAAAATCTCGTCTCGAGATTTTTAAGACCTACCATTCTTGGAAAAAGGCGGGATAAACCTCTCGTAAGTAATCCTCTCGTTCCCACGTAGCATCTTGTTCACTGTAATTGTTCCATACCACCTTATAGAACTTAATGATCTTACTCCGGGTTACTCTTTCCATTTCTTCTCACGCTCGGATTGGCTTTTCTTCATAGGTCAAATCCGATCGAAGCTTCATGTTGGTGGGTGCAATAGCTTCTTTAGGTACACGAAGACATTTTTTCAACTGAGAAACATGGAAGACATCAAAGATTGCACTCATTTCTGGTGGAAGTTGTAACTTATAAGCAACATTTCCTTTCCGTTCCAAAATCCTGTATGGCCCCACATATCTAGGTGAAAGCTTCTTTTTCATCCCAAATCTCTTCACCCCTTTCATGGGTGATACTTTCAAGTATACATAGTCACCTACTTCAAAAGTCAGTGGTCTTCTTCTTCTATCAGCATAACTCTTTTGTCTCGATTGAGCTGCCTTCATGTGCTGTTGGATAATGCGTACTTGCTCTTCAGCTTCATTGACAAAGTCAATACCAAAGTATCTCCTTTCACCGGGCTCAATCCAATTCATCGGAGTTCTACATTTTCTGCCATACAAGGCTTCAAATGGAGCCATCTTGATACTTGCTTGATAACTGTTGTTATAAGAGAACTCAGCTAAAGGTAACCATTTCTCCCATGAACCTTTGGAAGATATAACACAAGCTCTTAGCAAATCTTCTAAGATTTGGTTCACTCGCTCCGTCTGTCCTAAAGTTTGCGGATGGTATGCCGAACTTCTGATCAATTTAGTTCCCAAAGCCTGGTGCAAGTGCTCCTAGAAACAAGCTATGAACTGTGGTCCTCGATCTGAGATTATAGTCCTGGGTACTCCATGTAGTCTCACGATCTGAGAAAAATATAGCTTAGCGTACTTTCCCACATGATACCTTATGTTCACTGGTATAAAATGGGCTGACTTGGTGAGACGATCTACAATAACCCATATTGAATCGTGACCTTGCTGTGTCAACGGAAGACCTGTGATAAAGTCCATACTAATTTCTTCCCATTTCCAACCTATAATCGGTAATGGCTGAAGTAATCCAGCAGATTTCATATGAATAGCCTTTACTCTACTGCAATTATCGCACCTAGCGACAAAGGCTGCGATCGCCTTCTTCATTTTAGTCCACCAAAAATGGGTCTTCAAATCTTGATACATTTTGCTACTACCCGGATGGATTGACAACTTGGATGAATGAGCTTCATCTAAAATTTGATTTCTAAGCTCACGGTCTTTTGGTACCACAACTCAGTCCTCAAACCATAGCACACCTCTTTCATCTAATCTAAAATGCTTGGTTTCATGTTCTTGCATCTTTCTCTTGATGTGAAATATACCCACATCTGTTTTCTGCAGTTCTATGATTTTGCTCTTAAGTGAACAACTGATAGTGATATAATGCAGTACAACAGGATGTAGCAAATTAAATCCATCTTCCAATAATGCTTCCATAGTGTTGCAATGAGACTTTCGACTGAGTTCATCTGCTACTACATTAGCTTTTTCTGGATGGTAGTGCACTTCCAAGTTGTAGTCCTTAATCAGCTCTAGCCATCTTAGCTGTCTCATGTTCAGCTCTGGTTGGGTAAAGATATACTTGAGACTTTTGTGGTCAGTATATATATGACATACATTGCCCAACAAATAATGTCTCCATATCTTTAATGCATGAACAACTGCTGCAAGTTCTAAATCATGCGTGGGGTAGTTGACTTCATCCTTCCTCAACTGCCAAGAAGCATATGCAATTACTCTTCCTTCTTGCATAAGCACACACCCCAAACCTATGCCTGATGCATCACAAAATACATCAAAAGGCTTTTCAATGTCGGGTTGTGCTAAAACAGGCGCTATAGTCAACAGAGTTCTGAGGGTGTGAAAAGCTGCGTCACATTCTGGCGTCCATTTGTACTTCTCATCTTTCTGAAGTAGCCAAGTCATGGGTTTAGCTATCTTTGAGAAATCTGGAATGAAACGGCGATAATATCATGCTAACCCTAGAAAACTCCGAACTTCATGAACCGAAGTCGGTGCTTTCCAATCCATGACCTCTTGTACTTTCGATGGATCCACTGATATTCCATCTCTTGATAAAATATGACCTAAGAAAGGTACTTTGCTCAACCAAAACTCACACTTACTAAACTTTGCATATAACTTGTGCTCCCTCAGTCTGGATAAAACAATCCTCAGATGCGCTTCATGATCTGACTTATTTTCTGAATATATCAATATATCATCAATAAACATGACCACGAACTTGTTGAGCTCGGGCATGAATACCGAATTCATCAGGTACATAAAGTAGGCAGGAGCATTTGTTAGTTCGAAAGACATAACCAAATACTCATATAAGCCGCACCTAGTGGAAAAAGCATATTTAGGTATGTCCTCTGGCCTGATCTTTATCTGATGATAGCCTGATCTCAAGTCAATTTTTGAGAATACCTTCGCTTTTGGCAACTGATCAAACAAGATGTCGATGCGAGGCAATGGGTACTTGTTCTTGATGGTCACAACATTGAGTGGTCTGTAATCAACACACATTCTCAGTGACTTGTCCTTCTTTTTTCACAAACAATGCTGGACATCCCCATGGAGATGAGCTAGGTTGGATAAGACCCTTGTCCAACAGATCCTGTAACTGAATCTTAAGTTCTGCTAACTCATTGGGTGGCATTCTATAGGGCCTTCTTGAGATGGGTGCCGTACCTGGCACTAACTCAATCTTAAATTCCACATCCCTATCAGGTGGTAAGCCTGGTAACTCATCTGGGAATACATCAGGAAACTCACAAACCACTGGGATATCACATAGGATAGTGGCTTAGATAGCACAAGACAAGTTCTGTAGTTCAAAGTTGCGGGAAAGTGGTACTAGGAAAGCATTACCTCCCTTTGGCTCTCTCAACATAACTGTCCGAGTGCTAGTGTCAATGAGAATACCATGATGTTTCATCCAATTCATGCCTAAGATCACATTTATAGATAATCCGGGCAATATTATCAGATCCGTTGTATACTCCCTTCCTTGTATAGAGATGTGCACATCTTTAACCATCTTATTTGTAGAGATAGTGGCCCCAGCAGAATTTATACTATAACCACCCTTGCTCACCTCAACTATTTTCTGATCATGTCTAGATGCAAATGCTTGGCTTATAAACGAATGAGATGCTCCTGAATCAAATAAAACAATGGCGGGATGCTTGTTGACAAGAAACATACTAGCAGTGACAACTTCTCCTGTAGGAACCTCTTCAACAGCAGTATAATGCACGTATCCAGGATGTGCCTTATGACTCGCCTGCCTCTGATTTCCTTGGTTCTGATTGCTGATCTTCTTAGGATGGGGGCATTCCTTGGCCCAATGACCTACTTGATTACAGTTGAAGCAGGGTTGATTGTTTTGGGTCATGTGGAGCTTCCTTGCCCTCCATTCCCCTTGGGTAAGGCAATGGTGAATGCCTTACGGAATACCTTCTAAGGCCGGAACTTAGGTGCTGGTGGTCAAAATGGTGGCCTAGCTACCACTAGAGCTCTGGACTGTGAAGATCCTGAGGCATCCACCTCAGCCGCCCTCTCGTGGCTCTTTGCTGTCGCATGTAGATTGTTTTGGTTTTCCTGAGTCAATGCATCACTGATGAACTCGTTGTAGGTGGTGCACTTGGAGTTGACCATAGTCTTCATCAGTTTCGTGCCAAGACCTCGCTTGAAACTTTCTATCTTCTTTTCCTCGGTATCAACAAAACCTGGGGCATACCTGGACAGGTTGTTGAACGCATGCATATATTCTGTGAGGGTCTTTGTCCCCTATGTGAGCCTCATAAATTTAGCCGCCTTCATGCGCATTAGGCCTAGGGGAATGTGATGTCCCTGAAAGGCCAACTTGAACTGCTCCCACGTGACCTATGCATTGGTAGGTAGAGAGGACAGGAAATGGGTCCACCAAATCCCTGCCGGTCCCTGCAACTGATGGGACGCATACTCAGCCTTTAGGTGCTCGGTGACTCTTAGCAGACGGAACTTTTGCTCAATTGTGTTGAGCCACTCGTCTGCCTGAAGCGGTTCCTCTGCCACCTTGAAGATAGGAGGCTTTGTATCCAGAAATTCCTTGAAGGTACTGTGCTGGTTTGGCTTAGGCCCTTGTTGCTATGGGTGGCCATGAGCTGTGTTCTACGCAATGAGGCATAGAGCTTCCTCCATTGTCCTTTGGCTCCCCAAAAATTGGGCAAAGAACTCCTGAGCAGACGGCGGTGGTGGCGGTGGTAAGTCATCGCCGTTGCCATCATGGCTGCTACTAGCTCCTACACGAGTGCGAGTCATCTGCGAAGTTGCAACAATAAGAGATTATTGGTTGATGTCAAGAGATTGCAGATGAATTGTATAATCATGCCCAACTGAAATTACTAGAGAGAATCTTGAATTCATACAATAAAAACAGAGGCATGATAATTCATTCTCGCAACATGACATCACCAATTTGATCACTTATCGGGCTCACACCGTGTTAACATACTAGTCACTAGGCGACTCTAATCTTCATTATGATCACTGTCGAGGTCGGAGATAGGATCATCCTCATTCTCTGGCTCCACTTCTTTCTCGTCCCAGCCGTCATCTTCTACTAACATTTCTGGATCTTTGTCTTCCTTACTAAGGATCAGGTGCAGTTGGTCATTCAAATTATGCACCTCATGCTAAAAACCCATCACTACATGATGGGCCCATGCAAGCTGCTGGCTCAAGTCCCTTTATTCCAGTGATAGAGGGGCGGTTCATGGTACCCCGCAAAGTGCAAAACTATCCACAGCAGAGTAGGAGTTCCGAAAACCATTAGGAACTTCTCACATCCAACTGGTGCTACCATCGGTACTATCAACATGTACACTTTTGTGAGACAAGGCCATAATGGATAAGAGTTACATAACCGAGTAAGAAATTTATAAGGGGAGGAACAATGTAATTATTTATTATCATGATGCATGCACGTTCCGTACGTCCTCACAAACTTAGGAAAAATTTGTTTCTAACGGTAGACACGGTGGCATACATACATTCTCTCTTATTAGCGTACCTAGTCGAGCTACACGTTTCGTTGTTAGTGTACCTGCATAAGAGTTTTATTTCAGCCCAAACCCATAAGTAAATATACAGAATGTAAATCTAAATACTTCCATATATGTATACCCATACATATACTTCCATATCAAAGCTACCCCATAACAGTGTATACCCACAATTAAATACGCACCATATACACACGCAAGCATGCATACATAGTCGTACCAAAACTAACTCTCCCCGACCGCACGCTCTCATCTTGTGGTCATGCCACTCATCATCTTACCTTGGCGTAGAGGCATTTGATCCATACATTACCACTCAAGTGAATGGCATCCATACAATAGCACGCCGTATGGACGACGAAGTAAAAACCCCCATGTTAGTACTTAAATAGCCACCTAATAGTCCTTAATTTGGGCATAAGGAAGGTGATCATTGGCACACTTTAGATTTCAAATACCTATTTATATAGCTATCAGTTGCAAGAAAAGGTTTTGGAAAACAAAAACTTTGTTTTAATTACACATGTGACAATTAACGTTGAATCTTGCTCTGATACCAGCTGTCGCAGAACCGAACAATTTATAAGAGTACAAGTACAATGGCAGCCCGCAAGCGGAC
The DNA here is from genome assembly GCA_904845875.1 of Miscanthus lutarioriparius. Taxonomy (NCBI): domain Eukaryota; kingdom Viridiplantae; phylum Streptophyta; class Magnoliopsida; order Poales; family Poaceae; genus Miscanthus; species Miscanthus lutarioriparius. Next base: position 86,763,473 of record CAJGYO010000003.1, on the reverse strand, counting down.
GCACTGTCATACTTGAACCCATATAAACCCGGTAGTCCGTCGAGTACCACAACGGGTCTCGATAAATGATTTACAACAACCAAGATCATACATGATTCAACATACATGTCACATATTACATAAAGTTCACAGATATATTTTCATCATCAGAGTATGAAACACAGTTAATACAAACCGAGTTGATAGATAAAAGCGGAAGCAAATTAAGTTTGAAAGTAAAGTTTCCAACATAGTTTAAAACAGTGCCAAAATACGATCACGGTCCACAAAAGCAGGTAGAAGGATTAATAAGAAGCCTGCCCAAGGCTTACTCCTCATCCACAGCGGGATAGAAGCAACTCTTGCAATAACCATGATACACAGTTCCATCTGCAATAATGGAAAAATAAAACCCTGAGTACGAGAAGGTACTCAGCTAGATTTACCCATCATAAACCAGAAATAAAACAACTCCAAGGATCATGCAAGGCTGTATAAGTGGAGATAGCTTGACAATATTTTGCGTAAAAGTGATTAACTCAATTACATCATTATGATTCCGTTATCAAGTTAATTATAACTATCCATCTCAAAATTAGCAACTAACCTATGCCAAACATGTGGTATATCATTTTAAAAGCATACAATAGTAACCATAGCAGGTATTGTAATTCCATGTTTATCCGAACCATCATATTTCATACTACAATTACTACAATGTTGGGGCCAGCCAAGTTTCTCACTATCCGGGAGAGACGGCGATTCGAATCGATTTCAACCAGCTGGGAATTTATTCCTAACACAAACCCAGGCATACCGCATGAAGGTAGCCTTAGGTCACCTTTGGTACAACTCAGGTACACATTTCATGGGTTCGTACAGCGCTGCGTAATCAGGGACTGACGGTAGCCAGGTCGCTCAAGCCATGCCTGCCCACGGTCCTGGACCAGGTCGCTCAGGTCATGCTTGCCCATGGTCTATTGATCCACTCCCCATTGAGGGCACACAACAGAACGAGGCCCGGCCTGAGTTGAGCTACTCGACTTCGCGGTAGGAACGAGTTATCCAGCCAGCTAAGTGAGAGGCATGCGTTCAATTTTGTCAGACATGCGTTCAATTTTGTCAGAAGTGCCAACAACGGTACGGTCCTTAATCGACATAGACGGGGATAGATCCACACCCAAGACCTCCATGCCTTGTTGCTTCTCTATCAACATCCCACCAGGTCTCCATTTACATTACCCCATGGTTCTCTTCCCACGATAGCAAATATAGCCAACCGTGCTTCGGTATCCCCCTATATCTCGCAGGTGATAGAAAATCACCCGACTTCTACCGGTTGCAGCCGGGCCGCACAGCTTGCTGCCGCCCAAGAGCGAGAGACCCAGGCGCGTCATGACACGGAGGAAGCCCACGGGATGTTCGAGGATTTGTTGGCGAGGTGGTCCGCTCTCTCCAGGCGGATCTCGATGACGCGGTAAGTCGAAGGTTGAGCGCCGAAAATGTCTCCGTCAAGCTAGAAAAAGAGGTTGCCCATGCACGAAGGGCCCTTCAGGTTGAGAGCGATGAGCACGATCTGCTGCAAGCTACGGTCGGGGTGGTCCTTGATGCCCTGAAGGTGGAGCCGGTGGAGACCAGCCTGCTTGCGTCTCGTGCCGTAGGTATCACGGCTCGGGTGGGCTAGCTTGAGGAGAGTGCTTTTCACGCCGGGATTACTCAGGCCTTCACCATTGCTCATGCTCATTATGAGAAGGAGATCAACCTAAAGGTGATGAGCGAAGGTTTCCCGCCTACCTATGAGGGTGATGAGCTGGAGGCGATCGAGAAGGTGGTGGCTCCCCTTGCGAAGAACCTAGCGGATAGTCTGAAAGAAATGGTTCTCCCTTCGCGGGAGTAGTTAGTTGAATAATTTTAAGAACAACTTATATGTAATACGTGGACAAGTGTTGGTATTTTCGAGTCTGGATGCGGTTTCATAATTTTGCTTCGTAATTTCATTTTGTTTGATCTTTTGCGATCTTACCAATCCGTTCCCCCGAATCTTGCCGCTGGTCTTGATGCGAGGAGATTGTTTTGAAAAAAGGGAGGGAGGTAGCCGTACCTTAACCAGCCCCCGAGTAAGGTCTGATCCCTTGCATTTGCTAGGGTCGGGTGTTACTAGAGACCGGAACGTTTGGATGGAATCCCAATCCGTGGTTTTTGTGATAGGGTCGGCGAAGTCCTTGGATGGCATTGCAATATTCCCCGCCCTGTCTTCCAACAGAAATCCCCAAATGGGGACTCCATGGGCTCGGCAAGGTAGGGCCTTCGAACCTATGTCCCTATACTGAGCGGCTCGAGCCCCCGGGCCTTGTCAGGGTCTGATAGGGGTCGGCCGTAATTTGCGTGTTACCCTGTCCTCGATTTTCACAATCGGAGGGGCTGAGTAAACGACACTTGCCTCGACGGCCTGAGTATCGCGCTCAATGAGCTCGCTAACGGGTACGTTCATGTGGAATCCGGGTCCATCATTTGCTGATGGGGTCAACAGAGCCATCTAGTGGCACTTCACAACTTCTTAACCCGCCTCCCGGCAGATGCCCGAGCCGTTCGATAGACTCAGGCGGCCCGATGGCCTCTCCTCGATGGAGATTCTGTGGGTTTGGCTTAGGGTTTAGAATCGAACGAGAAAAGGTAGAGACGCCCCTGTTCGTTTCTGAGCGGGGTCGGGCAAGGCCATTGGGGCTCGTCTCAGTTATTTCTCCCTGGCTCTGTTTGGTATGAGGCGGCCTAGAGCCCTTCGCAGGCCGGCCTTCGAACCTCGGCCTAATGTCACCTATATCGAGTGAGGCGACGGCCGTTTCACGACGCGATACGAAGCATTGGGATGCAACGTTTTGCATATGCAATGTTTTGAATGCAAAATTTAATCGAAATAAAGGCGGGGTCAGTAACGTTACCTTGGTGGCATGAGTGGCGAAAAAGCTCCTACCAGTTGGGTTCGGGCCCTGACGTTTGTGATGAGGTTGGAGTAACCTGCATAAGAATCACTATTCTTTGTTTTCGTATTTCGGTGGCGATCCGAGCCGTTCGATTAACTTGGGCAACCTGACAGCTTCTCCTATGGGGGAGATTCTGTAGGCGGACCCCTCTGAATCCTTCTTGAGAAGGCAGACGTCGAAACTAGAGACGCGGGGGGGCGTTGAGTGTGATTTTTCTGGTGAACAAAAACACCGTAGCTACCGGAGCGTAGGGTCTGCTAGTTCGTCCGGTCTTACTCAAAGTTTTATGCCCGTTTTTCGTGCCTCTGGTTTCAAGCGTACGGAGGGGTTGGGTGAGGAGGATATCTAGAATTTTTAACGCGTAAAGTAAGAAGGCAGAGATGCTTATCTTTCTTTGGACATTCGTTCGTCGTTTGCTCCACTTTACAGAGATCCTGTCGTCGGATCGTTCCGTGGTCCGGCATGGGGAGGCAAAGGGTCGTCTGCCCACGTGGGCGCCTTAATTACCACGTCTAGAGCGGGTCAGTGGCGGGCCATACCAAGGCAGTGTCCAGTTTGACCGGGGGGGACGCCTCGTCGACCGGGGCGCATCCCGTCAGTTTCGGCGCGTCCCCTCAGGTGTCTATCAGCATTGATTCCGTATTTAAGGAGGGGAAGGGAGGGGGTTTTTTGTCCAACCTTTCGCCTTTCCTTAGCTGCGATGTCTCCTCTTTAAATAGGGAGGGGAAGGAGAGTTCTCATCGCACCTCTTCTTCTGCCTCTGAGCCGCTACCTCTCCTTCTTCCTTTCCGCCGAATGCGTCCGTGTGTTGCGGCGGTTCCTGAGTGAGGAAGGGTAATGCCAGAGGGAGAGAGAGAAAAACTCACCGATCCGCTCCTGGTTTTAGAGCGTGATGTCGAGCTGGAGGTCATCCAACGTAGATAAGGTGGTGCGGGCCGCCTTCGCCGGGAAGAGCTTGATGCCACCGAAAGAGGAGTACTGGAGGGTGCTGAGTGTCGTCAACCTCGTCGTCATTCATTGCGACCTCCCCATGGTGGGAGGCACCTTCCGTTCAGGCACCGTTGTCGGGGTTGCGGTTGATGATGATGGTGTAGTCCCCGGATGCCCCGGCGGGGGGTACCACAGTCACCGGCGTGGTGCTCGTCGTCGCAGATGGCGGCGCCTTCAAAGGTCTTGCGGAGTGGTAGGGCGTCGCCGATGGGGGACGTGATGCGGTGGCTGCAGTAGATGAACTGGCCCATGTACATGTCCTCGGTGGCGACGAAGAGCTCCTTCTGGTGCTTGTGCCTAAAGAGGTTGGCACTGCGACCGTGGTAGCAGTTGTAGTCGAGCTGGGCAGAGATTGTAATCGAAAAGTTTTGTGGGGGAGCCCCCGAGTGGCTTGTCTTTTGAATTTAAGAGTACATTAGCCCTTTTCGTGCTGAGATTGTTTTGTAGGCGGTGAATTTGTGCAAAAATGAACAAATCTTCATGTCTTGTTGTGGCAAACCATTTTTTAGTGTCCTTTACTTCGGAGAAGGTTTTTGGTGCCTTCCGATTCTTCTCATAGTTTTCCTCCAAAAAACTTGGGGTACGGGCAGAACGATTCTAATCACGCTGGTGAGCGAGGAGGCCGTAGCTGCTGGGGTGTGGGTTTCCCGTAGTCGTACCAGTTGTACTCAGAATTAGTTCCCCAAGTCCTAGTTTTTAGGAGGAACTTAGAGAAAGTTTGACACATGGGATGTTCGTGGGGTAAACATACTTATGTCGTTTGCACCAGCCCCTGAGCGAGGTCTGACCCCTTGCATTTTGCTGGGGTCGGACGTCACTAAAGCTCGGGGATTTGTAAAGACAAAACTGATAAGGACAAAGTATGCGTTTATTTAAGGGTAGAAGTGACGTAGCTGTTCGATGTTCCAGGCGTTGGTGAACACCTCACCGTTGATGGTTTTCAGCTTGTAGGTGCCCGGGCGAAGTACTGCCGCGATGATGTAGGGCCTTCCCAGGGCGGTGAGAGTTTGTGGCAGTGCTTGTTGCTCTGCACAAGGCGGAGGACGAGGTCCCCGACGTTGAAGGATAGACCCCGCACCCGCCGGTTGTGGTACCGTCGCAACGCCTGCTGGTACTTAGCTGAATGGAGGAGGGCGATGTCGTGGGCTTCATCTAGTTGGTCCATGGCATCCTAGCGGGATGCCTTGGCCCTTGTTCGTCATACGCTCTGATTTTTGGTGCTCCATAGTCAAGGTCCGTTGGGAGAACAGCCTCGGAACCGTAGACCATGAAGAAGGGTGTGTAGCCGGTGGCCCGGCCAGATGTTGTCCTTAGGCTCCAGAGCACGGCCGGAAGCTCGGTGAGCCAGCACGCGCTGAACTTGTTCAACCGGTTGAAGATCCTAGGCTTGAGGCCCTATAGGAGCATGCCGTTTGCACGCTCAACCTACCCATTCGTCCGGGGGTGCGCGATGGCTGCCTAATTGATCCGGATGTGTTGTTCGTCGCAGAATCGAACGAATTTCCTGCCGGTGAACTATGTGCCGTTGTCCGTGATGATGGAGTTCGGTACTCCAAAGCGATGGATGATGTCGAGGAAGAATAGCACAGCCTACTCGGATTTGATCGTGGAGATTGGTCGAGCTTCAATCCATTTTGTAAATTTATCTATGGTGACAAGCAGGTGGGTGAAGCCCCCGGGTGCCTTTTTGAGTGGCCCAACCAGGTCGAGCCCCTAGACCGCAAAGGGCCACGTGATGGGGATCGTCTAGAGTGCCTGGGTCGGGAGGTGAGTCTGCCGAGCGTAGTACTGACATCCTTCGCAGGTGCATACAATTTGCTCGGCATTGGCTACTGCGGTAGGCCAGTAGAAGCCCTGTCGGAATGCATTCCCAACTAAGGTTCTTGGTGCGGCATGATGACCGCAAGCCCCACCGTGGATATCGCCAAGCAGAAGTTTTCCCTGTTCGCCAGGGATACAGAGCTACAGGATCCCAATGTGACCCCATTTGTAGACTTCACCCTCTATAAGGACGAAGGACTTGGCCCAGCGTGTGAGCCATCGGGCTTCCGTCTTGTCCGCTGGTAGTATGTTGCGGAGGAGGTAGTCGAGGTAAAGCGTTCTCCAGTCGTCGGGAGGGCCGGACTCCGCTGCTGGTTCCTCTTCAAGCGCCATAACCTCGGGGTCGGGCGGAGCGATTGGCGGATTGGCCCCTGGGATCGGAATAGATGGGCCATCGTCGGCTTGTTCCGACCCCGTGTAGCGTATCGAGGGTTTGTGTTGATCGCTGGCAAAGACGCCTGCTGGGACTGGCTCTTGGCCGGATGCTGCTTTCGCGAGCGTGTCGGCTGCTTCATTGAGGCGCCTTGGGATGTGGTTGAGTTCGAGGCCATCGAATCTGTCCTCCAGCCGTCGGACTTCTTGATAGTATGCCTCCATCTTGGCGTCGTGGCAGCTCGACTCCTTCATGACTTGGTTGACGACCAGCTGGGAGTCGCCTCTGACGTCGAGACGTCGGATGCCCAACTCGACGGTGATTCGTAGGCCGTTGATGAGCGCTTCGTATTATGCGGTATTGTTTGATGAGGGAAAGTGGAGCCAAACCATGTACCTCATGCGGACCCCGAGGGGAGATATGAAGACTATTCCCGCGCCTGCGCCATTCTTCCTCAGCGATCCATCAAAGTACATCGTCCAGTACTCTTGATCAACGATTGCTGGTGGCATCTGGACCTCGGTCCACTCTGCGATGAAGTTAGCCAGCACCTGGGATTTGATCACTGTCCGGGGGGCATAAGTAATGCCCTGATCCATCAGCTCGAGCGCCCACTTTGCGGTTCTTCCTGTAGCGTTCTGGCTACGGACAACCTCACCGAGGGGGAAGGATGTCACGACTATCACAGGGTGTGACTCGAAGTAATGGCGTAGCTTTCTCTTGGTGATGAGGATGGTGTAGAGGAGTTTCTGGATTTGGGGGTAACGGGTTTTGGAATCGGATAGGACCTCGCTGATGAAGTAGACGGGGCGCTGTACCTTGAAGGGGTGCCCCTCTTCCTCTCGCTCTACCACTAAGGTGGAGCTGACCACTTGCGTGGTGGCCGATATATACAGCAGTTTAGTTAAAAATTGGACCGGTGGTTTAGTTAAAAATTGTTTAACCATGTCAAGCGCCTCCTGTGCCTCGGCTGTCCACTTGAAGTGGTCAGCTTTCTTTAGGAGTCGATAAAGGGGAAGTCCTCATTCGCCGAGGCGTGAAATGAATCGGCTGAGGGCGGCAAGGCACCCTGTGATTCGCTGAACCCCTTTTATGTTCTGGATCGGGCCCATTCTTGTGATGGCTGAGATTTTCTCCGGGTTGGCTTCTATGCCTCGTTCGGAGACAATAAAGGCGAGCAGCATGCCCCTCGAGACCCCGAAAACACATTTTTCGGGATTGAGTTTGATGCCGTTTGCGCGGAGTTTCACGAAGGTATGTTCGACGTCGGCGACAAGGTGGTTGGCCCTTTTGGACTTAACCACGATGTCGTCGACATAGGCCTCAACGGTCCGCCCGATGAGGTCCCCGAAGCAGTTGAGCATATGTAACACCATTGGTGTTTTGACCTAGCACTAAAATTTGACATGTCATCATATGCATTGCAAAGCATTCATAGAGAAGAAAATTTTGAATGCATTCACTAAATAAGGTTTATTTCATAATGTTGTTATTTCATGTGATGTGTTTCAAAACCTAAATAAAGATCATGACCACAAGGGTCAAATTTCATGTGATCATGTGAGGCCATCTATCAGTTGACTCAAATAACCCTAATGGGCCATGTTACTGGTCAAAAATCAAAGTTAAAGTAAAAGAAAGACAATTCAAATTTGAATTCAAATTCAAATTATAAAAGTCCTTTTTGCCCCTTTTGTATATTTCAAAATCCATGTGGAATTTGGGGTTGAGGCAAAAAGCAAAGTTGAAGATTATTTTATGTGGATCAACTTTGGTATTCAAAGTTTTTCAAGTTTACATATAAAATTTGGAGTAATTTTGAAATTATTCAAATACTCAAATGCACCCCAAATTTAAATTTCAAAATGGAGGCAAAATTTGAAAATGTTCATTGAAGCAAAGTTGTAGAGTTTGAAAAGTTGAGCAACTTTCATTTTTGGAGATTTTCAACTTCTTTAGAAAATTTGAGAGTAATTTGCAAAATGAACTCGGTGGCAATTCTGTAATTTCTCGGAACAGTAGCCGACCACCGCCCCACCGCCGGCGTCCTTTCTCCGATCTTCCAGGCGCGTCTGCGACCGCCCTTGGCTTCGTGCTGGCACGGGGAGCACGCTGCGTGTCGAGTCCGCGTGCTCCTAGCCGAGCTATAAGACCCAGATGACGCCGTTCACTTTTATTCCTTCCCTTTGCTTTTCCGACGCCGCCGTCTCAACTCCGGTGAGCTTCTCTCATCTCCTCAGCGCAAGCAAGCCCCGTAAAAGCTGTGTTCTAGTTCCGCCTGCTCCTCACGTATCCGACCGAGCTATTGCTACCGCCTGAGTTCACCGAGAGCTCGCTGTCCACGTTCATCTTCCTCGCGGCCGGCGACCTCAACGGGAACGTCGATTCACCGTGGCCAGCCTCATCCGGTGAGCCGTTGCCCTTGATTGTTGACTCTATGGCTTCGCCTCGATGTTGTAGTGCTTATTACACTCTTGCCTGCTCGTTTTGCCCACTGCAGTCGTTGGAACTCCATCGTCGACGAGGTCCGCTCCGCCATGATCCCGGTCACCGTCGAAACGCGTCACCAGAGCTTCTCCGGTCCCGCTTGTTGCTTCAACACGATCGGGGTCAGCCACTGATGCTTACGGTACTCTCTGTTTCACCGTTACCGGCCTTGTTTCGCCGGCGTAACGCCGCCGTGCCACCGCGTCCGCCATGGCCGGTGTCAGCCTTATTCCATGCCGTATCAACCTCCAAAGTGCCACTAATCGATGCGCCTAGCTCTTGTGAACATGTTAGTGCTTTGCCGTCGCTGTTGGGCTCATCGTCGACGAGTTTGCGCCGGTCAGCGCCGTCGCAGCCACGGTCAATGCCCGAGGTTGGGGATGACAGGTGGGGGCCGGCTGTTAGTAAGAGCAATAGAGGGAATAGTGCCTTTTGTTATTTTCTGATTTTGAATAGTGCTGAATCTTTGGAAATTTGTAGGAAAATAATCATAGCTCCAAAAATTCTAAAAAATTTTGTGTAGCTTTTGTACATGCTCTATTATGGTTTCAAAATTTGAAACTTCAAATTTGAATAAATTTTTAATGTTAAAAAAAATTAGTCAGTTAATTGATAAATGCAATTTCCAAAATTTTTGTAGGCCACTGTATAATTCCAAAAATTATGAAATTTGTTTTGGTACACTAATTTGTCATGATGAAGCTGACATAAAATTTTGAGGTCATTTGGGACAAGATCATTTTTGGGCTTATTTCCAAATTGATTCAAAAATAAATAAAAGCAAACCCTAAGTGTTTGATTACTGTTTGATCTTGTTTTGATCATGTTTTGTGACCAGTAGGGTTTCAAGAGTAGTGGTCGGAGAATTCACCATAGTGGTCGGAGAATTCGCCGTAGTGGTCGGAGAGTTCACCGTAGTGGTCGGAGAGTTCACCGTAGTGGTCGGAGAATTCGCCGTAGTGGTCGGAGAGTTCACCGTAGTGGTCGGAGAGTTCACCTTAGTGGTCGGAGAGTTCGCCGAAGTGGTCGGAGAGCTCGCCGAAGTGGTTGGTGCTGACGTGGTCACATCCGTTACGAATATGGTTTGGTTAGTTTGGCTTGTAACTGTACCGTGAAGGAAAGTTGTATTCAAGGTGTTGTTATATTTCATGCACCATGAAAGCATCATGTTTACATTATCATCATGTTGAAGCATATGCTATTATTTCGTGTAGAATCCGAGAGTGAACTGATTCTAGTTGAGCAAGTTCTGGAAGAATCCCCGGTTGTCACGGGATTCGATAATAGTGGTGCTGATCCGGAACCTAAGATCGTCAACGAAGGCAAGCCCCGGTTTATGCATTAAACCATTACCTTGTTTACTTTGAAAAGTTTATAACTTATGTTACTTATTGCATTAAGTTGATTTACTTCAAATGTTGCCTACTTGATGCATTTCCTACCATGTTATTTGTTTACCATACTTGAAGATGATTTCATTTACAAAGGCGTAGAATTGCTTAGTATGCTTTATGGTAGGCTTTCATAGTAAAAGTTTCAATACAATCAAAGATGGTATACTGGTCAAAGAAAGAAAGAAAGAAGATAGAATGAACTAGAGACTAGTTGGGTGGCTTATCTTGAATGTTGGGTAATGTTGCCGACTATGTCGCTTAAAGGCCACTCATTGTGGATCTTCTGAACGAGACACTTTGTAGTACTGGTCACATACTCCGGTAAGCGTACTTCGGCTAATCCGATACTAAGACAAATGCCCACGCACTAGGAGTGGTGAGATGGCGGGAATAGCGTGTACCCTCGTGGCTTGAATGTGGCCGGATTTGAGGTGTGCTGTGCTCTCGGGTGGCGTGGAGACGGCTTAGTACGGGAGGACCCGGTAGGGAGGTTGATATATGCAAGATTAAGTTCTACATATGTCGTGTGATAAGGAATCCCTAGCTGGGACTTGAATCAATTCGAATTGCCGGTGCTCCATGGATATGGAGACTCGATTCATTACAGAAGCAATGTAGGACTGGTGAATTACTAAAACTTGAGAAAGGGAATGGAATGAGAAGGATTGGAACATGGGATATGAACACTTAGTTTGAGATATTGAACTAAAGTACTTAGGGGTAAAACTTGAAACTAGGATCAAGAATAGTAAGGTTTTGGCAAAGGACTTTTGAATCTTTCTACATCCTTACCTTGACCCAACACCTGCATCCTTAAGACCTTCGCCCTTTTTGGTCAGGTCAGTCTTGTTGAGTACTTTTGTACTCAGGGTTTGTTAACCCTTGTTGCAGGTGAGTCACATGCGCAGGCTTGTTTTGGTCCCTGCTGCATGTCAGTGTTTGAAGTTGATGACGATGAGGAATGATGAATGGTCTCTGGACAAGGCACTAGTTTGTGTGAAATAAATAATGTTAATGTAATATTATCCCGCTACTATGGTTGTATGACACTTATGGTTTTGTAAGTTTGAAACAACTGGTTTGTAATATCAAAACTTAAGTCTTCTTCTTTATAATCTCTGGTATGTATATTGAAAACTGTTGTAATCTGCAATGACTGTGATTGGGATCCTGTTTGAAAAAGATTCGTGGATGATTCGGGTTTCCCAAGGACACCCGACAGACCTGTTAAGTTGTCGGGAACTTGTGTACTCTATCTGAGGTCTGTTGAGACATCAATAGGTGCACGTGGGCCCGATTCCTTAGGAGGTTCTACCACAGCTGGTATCAGAGCAGGTCCTATCTAAGATCATTGTAGGTTGCTTTTGAAAACCTTCAAACTAATTTGGATCAAAGAAATTAAACTAGATATTTTGAGTTCAAATTTCTTTCTTCTTACCTCTGATCTAGCCTCAATCCTATCTTATTTGAAAGTTTGTGGCGGATAATATGATTAGGTTTGTCCTATGTATTAAAAATCTAGTACTTTTGATTGTATAAATCTTTTGTACTCGGATTCGTAAGATCGATTCATGCATCATGTTTGAACACCTTGCATAATAATTCCCCTTAAAAGTGGTTGGGTAAGTAATGTCAATCCCATTCTTGCTAACCTCCATTATCCTCAAGCTATCCTTATAGTCCTACCCTAACTTCTATAGGCTATGGCAAAGACCAAGATAACCGCATGCAAGTCCACTGGACCTCACAGAGTCCCTCATCACCAGTTGGCACCGCGTAACTATGAGCTTGGTGAAGGAAGTTCCAAGACCCTAGGAGATGGAGAATCTTCAAACAATCCCGCCAACATTGAGAACCTTACCAAGGAGCTCAACACTCTTCGTTGAGCTCATGCCAAAGATCAAGAGAAGCTGGCGGAAATGGAAAGGGACATCACCAAGAATACCGAGTTACGGAATGAAGCCTGGACACGAGAGGATGCGGCCAATGAACGCATCCATGAGTTGGAGTTCTACGTAGAAGATCTGGAGATGGACAATGCCATTCTTCATGAGAATGTCCACATGATGTATGCTCAACTTCATCCTCCTCATGGGGATGGTGAAGTTATAGATGAAGAAATGATTGTAGATCTAGGTGAAGTCAAGAATGAAGAAGAGGAGGAGGATCCCGAGGAGTTAGTGTACTTCTCCGATGAAGATGAGGTTTCGTCCGATATGGGCACGGATGCCGATGACTGAAAGCTCAGAGTAGTAATAGTTCCTTTACTACTTTCCTAGTAAACCAGGGTTGTCTTGTGGGATACAAGACATGTAACATAAATAAGAAACCCTTTGTAGCATGAAACCTTTTAACTGCTTTCAATAAAATAATAATGGAAATAAACATGTCTCTCTGACAGATGCCTCGCATTAACACCCAAACTGGTGCTGGTACTTCGCAAGACAATGATGAAGTCCCAAATCCTCCACCAATGCCTCTGAGTATGGCAGATGCCATAACTGCACTCGTCTATGCAACGGCCGAGAATGCTAGGTTGTTAAGGGAAATGGCTTAGAACCAACAAGCACCACACCCTAATCATGGCCACCGTAATAATGGAAATGATGAGACAACCTATATTGATTTTACTGACACACGTCTGCCTGTGTTCTCTAAGGCAGAAGAGCCTTTAGAAGCTGACGATTGGCTCCGGACAATGGAGCAAAAGTTTGAGCTGATTCACTGTACCGAGATTCAGAAACCAAGGTTTGCGTCACAGCACCTCCGAGGAGCTGCTGGTGCCTGGTGGGCAAATTTGGTAGCTGTATAGCCCGCTGGTCACCAAATCACCTGGATGGAGTTTAAGGATGCCTTTAGGGCACACTATATTCCAGATGGTGTGATGACCATGAAGTTAGAAGAGTTCCTGGCTCTTAAGCAAGGGGAGCACCCGGTGATGCACTATGTTGGGCGTTTCAATCACCTGTCGCAGTATGCTATAGAGTATGTGAATACTGATAGGAAGAAGAAGAATCATTTCATGAGAGGTCTAAACACCACACTTCAGACCATGATGGCAACTTATGGCAATGCAACTTATCATGAGGCTGTCAACATTGCTATCGCTTTAGAGGAGAATTACCGCCGACACAAGGAGGCGAAGAAGAAGAGAGCATTTGCTTCTGGATCATCGAGTGGGAAGCGTCAAAAGGTGGTCTACCATCCTCAGAATCATGGCCGTGCACCATTCCACCCACAACAAAACCAAAGCAGGCAACAAATCTTTATTCGCCCTGCAACTAATACGCCTTATACTCATCAAGTGCCGCAACAGCAAACCAATACAAATAATGCAAACCGCAATGCTACTCCCTAGAATCACAATTATCCATGCTATAATTGTGGTAAACCCAGACACTTTTCCCGAGAATGTCCGTATCCTAGGAAAAACAATCCTGATGCACCCAAAGCCCCTGTTACTCAAGCTCAGAATCAGTACAAGGGCAATGCTCAGAATAGTCAGAAAGGTCAGGCTAAGAAGAAATCTGGAAGGGTCTTCTATACTCAGGTGGAATCTATTCCAGAAGGAGAACCAGTAATGATTGGTATGTTTCCCGTTGCTAAGCACCTTGCAATTACCTTATTTGATTCCGGTGCATCCCATACATTCATCAATCGTACATTTGTGGTGAAACATGGGATAACTATTGGGGAAACAAAAGAACCATATCGTATACAGTTGCCCGGGGGACGACTCTGTACAAGGGAGATAGTTCAGCATGTACCTATTGATTTGGGAGGACATGAGTTCCCTACCAGCATGCTGATATTAAAGGATCAAGATATAGATGTGATCCTTGGTATGAACTGGTTAACTCAACACGGGGCTATCATATATGTCATGCGTAGAACCATAAGAGTAAATGTACCTGGCAGCAAAACCCAACTTCTCATCCAACTTCCCTTTCCTAAGAGTATAGTTGGAATAGTCTGTGCAACTACGGTTGAAGAAGCCGAGAACATTCATGTGGTATGTGAATTTATGGATGTTTTTCCCAATGATCTACCTGGACTACCACCAGACCGAGATGTGGAGTTTAGAATTGACCTGAAAATAGGAACGGCACCTGTGTCCAGAAGAGCATATAGGATGCCACCCAAAGAACTAGCAGAATTAAAAATGCAACTACAAGAGTTGTTAGACAAGGGTTTCATTCAACCCAGTTCATCACCTTGGGGATGCCCTACTATCTTCGTGAAGAAGAAGGACCAAACCTTAAGGTTATGTGTTGACTATCGGCCGTTAAATGAAGTCACCATAAAGAACAAATACCCCTTACCCTGAATTGATTTGCTTTTTGATCAACTTGCGGGAGCTAAGGTGTTCTCGAAGATAGACTTGAGATCAGGCTATCACCAGATTAAGATCAGACAAGAAGATGTGTCGAAGACAGCGTTTACTACCCGATATGGTCTATATGAGTATTTAGTCATGTCTTTTGGGCTGACCAATGCCCCGGCTCATTTCATGTACCTAATGAACTCAGTTTTCATGCTCGAGTTGGATAAGTTTGTAGTGGTATTCATTGATGACATTCTTATCTATTCTAAGAGCAAAGAAGAACATGCGGAACATCTCCGCATTGTTCTACAACGATTAAGAGATCACCAATTATATGCCAAATTCAGCAAATGTGAATTCTGGTTAGAGGAAGTACAATTTCTAGGTCATGTGTTATCTGCTGAAGGTATAGCTGTTGATCCGAGCAAGGTAGAAGAAGTCCTTAACTGGAAAGCACCTACCACTGTTCATCAAGTTCGTAGTTTTCTGGGGTTGGCAGGTTATTACCGTTGGTTCATCCCTGACTTCTCCAGAATTGCGAAGCCAATTACTGGATTGCTGAAAAATCAAACTAAGTTTGTATGGTCAACAGAATGTGAGAAGGCGTTTCAAACATTAAAGAAGTTGTTAACAACTACACCAGTATTAGCACAACCTGATATCGAGAGGCCGTTTGATATCTATTGTGATGCGTCTAGAATTGGTATTGGCTGTGTTCTTATGCAAGAAGGCAGAGTCATAGCATATGCTTCCAGACAACTCAAGAAGCATGAAGAACATTATCCCACCCATGATCTTGAATTAGCAGTTGTTGTTCATGCACTCAAGGTTTGGCGACATTATTTATTGGGCAATATCTGTCATATCTATACGGATCACAAAAGTTTGAAATATATCTTCACTCAGTCAGAGCTGAATATGAGGCAAAGAAGATGGTTAGAACTTATCAAAGATTATGACTTAGAAGTGCATTATCATCCGGGCAAGGCTAATGTGGTTGCCGATGCCCTGAGTCGCAAGAGTCATTGTCATTGCCTGATTGTAGAACCTATGCAGCGAACATTGTGTCAAGAGATGGAGCATCTGAATTTACAAATCATAGAACAAGGTTCCCTGTCCAATATTACAATTGAGTCCACTATCAAAGATCAGATCATTGCTGCTCAACAGAAAAGTAAGGGCATAGCCCATATCAAGGATAAAGTCAGATCTAGAAGATCAACCTGTTTCAAGATTGATGAATCAGATGTTGTATGGTTCAAGGATAGATTGGTAGTACCCAAAAATCCAGAGCTGTGAAAGCAGATTCTTGATGAAGCTCATTCTACAAGATACTCCATTCATCCAGGTAGCAACAAAATGTATCATGATGTGAGAACGAGATATTGGTGGACCAAAATGAAAATAGAAATAGCTCAATATGTGGCCAAATGTGATACTTGTCAGAGAGTCAAAGCGATTCATATGAAGACTACAGGTCCATTACATTCCTTGCCAGTTCCATCTTGGAAGTGGAAAGATATCTGTATGGACTTCATAGTAGGGTTACCTAGGACATCTGCAGGCTACAATTCAATATGGGTTATTGTTGATCACCTAACCAAGATAGCTCATTTCTTACCAGTCAGAGATAAATATCGAGCAGAGTAGTATGCAAAGCTTTATCTGGATAGAATCTTCAGTTTGCATGGGGCACCCAAGACCATTGTCTCTGACAGAGGGTCATTGTTCATATCCAAGTTTTGGAAAAGTCTACATGAGTCTTTGGGAACTAAACTTATCCGTAGTTCTGCTTATCATCCGCAAACAGATGGATAGACGGAAAGGATAAATCAAATTCTTGAAGATATGTTAAGAGCATGTGTTCTCTCCAATGGTGCTATGTGGGATGAATGCCTTCCCTTAGCTGAATTCTCATATAACAATAGCTATCAAGAGAGCATTAAAATGGCACCATTTGAAGCATTGTATGGTCGTAGATGCCAGACACCTTTACATTGGTCAGATGTTGGAGAACGTTGGTTCTTTGGACCGGATGTGGTCAAGGAAGCAGAAGAGAAAGTTAAACTCATACAAGCTAATATGAAGGTAGCTCAATCCCGATAGAAAAGCTATGCTGATAAGAGAAGGCGACCTCTAGAATTCATAGTGGGAGATCATGTCTACCTCAAGGTATCGCCAATGAAAGGAGTTCATCGTTTTGGGATTCGGGGAAAGTTGGCGACTGGTCCACATCTTTGTTGGATTTGAAACGGACCGACAAAGATGTGGACCAGTCGCCTATCGCGTCAAGCTACCAGATCACATGTTAGCTGTGCATGATATTTTCCATGTATCCCAGTTGAAGAAGTGTCTTCAAGTACCTAACCAAGTGATCGATTTTGGTGATGTAGAACTAGCACCTGATTTGACTTATGCCGAGTACCCCATTAGAGTCTTAAATCAGAAAGATCGAGTCACTCGAAGGCGTACAATCAAGTTCTACAAAGTACAATGGAACCAGCACACTGAAGAAGAAGCTACTTGGGAGTCCGAGGATTACTTAGAAGAAAACTTTCCTGACTTCTTTGTTTCTCTCTAGTTGCAATACCTTGTCTATATTGTAACTTGTTTCTTTTGTCAAAAGAATGGAAAAACCCCTCACTAGTCTTTGAATAAAGTTATGATGTGTTAGCTTGACACATTTCCTTTTCCATTACTTAGCCTTAAGTTTTAAATCTCGGGACGAGATTTCTTTAAGGGGGAAGGGTTGTAACACCTCTGGTGTTTTGACCTAGCACTAAAATTTGACATGTCATCATATGCATTGCAAAACATTCATAGAGAAGAAAATTTTGAATGCATTCACTAAATAAGGTTTATTTCATAATGTTGTTATTTCATGTGATGTGTTTCAAAACCCTAAATAAAGATCATGACCACAAGGGTCAAATTTCATGTGATCATGTGAGGCCATGTGTCATTTGACTCAAATAACCCTAATGGGCCATGTTACTGGTCAAAAATCAAAGTTAAAGTAAAAGAAATACAATTCAAATTTGAATTCAAATTCAAATTATAAAAGTCCTTTTTGCCCCTTTTGTATATTTCAAAATCCATGTGGAATTTGGGGTTGAGGCAAAAAGCAAAGTTGAAGATTATTTTATGTGGATCAACTTTGGTATTCAAAGTTTTTCAAGTTTACATATAAAATTTGGAGTAATTTTGAAATAATTCAAATACTCAAATGCACCCCAAATTTAAATTTCAAAATGGAGGCAGAATTTGAAAATGTTCATTGAAGCAAAGTTGTAGAGCTTGAAAAGTTGAGCAACTTTCATTTTTGGAGATTTTCAACTTCTTTAGAAAATTTGAGAGTAATTTGCAAAATGAACTCGGTGGCAATTCTGTAATTTCTCGGAACAGCAGCCGACCACCGCCCCACCGCCGGCGTCCTTTCTCCGATCTTCCAGGCGCGTCTACGACCGCCCTTGGCTTCGCGCTGGCATGGGGAGCACGCTGCGTGTCGAGTCCGCGTGCTCCTGGCCGAGCTATAAGACCCAGACGACGCCGTTCACTTTTCTTCCTTCCCTCTGCTTTTCCGACGCCGCCGTCTCAACTCCGGCGAGCTTCTCTCATCTCCTCAGCGCAAGCAAGCCCCGTAAAAGCCGTGTTCTAGTTCCGCCTTCTCCTCGCACATCCGACCGAGCTATTGCTACCGCCTGGGTTCGCAGAGAGCTCGCTGTCCACGTTCATCTTCCTCGCGGCCGGCGACCTCAATGGGAACGTCGATTCACCGTGGCCAGCCTCATCCGGTGAGCCGTTGCCCTTGATTGTTGACTCTATGGCTTTGCCTCGATGCTGTAGTGCTTATTCCACTCTTGCCTGCTCGTTTTGCCCACTGCAGTCGCTAGAACTCCATCGTCGATGAGGTCCGCTCCGCCGTGATCCCGGTCACCGTCGAAACGCGTCACCAGAGCTTCTCCGGTCCCGCTTGTTGCTTCAACACGATCGGGGTGAGCCACTGATGCTTACGGTACTCTCTGTTTCACCGTTACCGGCCTTGTTTCACTGGCGTAACGCCGCCGTGCCACCGCGTCCGCCATGGCCGGTGTCAGCCTTATTCCATGCCGTAATCAACCTCCAAAGTGCCACTAATCGATGCGCCTAGCTCTTGTGAACATGTTAGTGCTTTGGCTGTCGCTGTTGGGCTCATCGTCGGCGAGTTTGCGTCGATCAGCGCCGTCGCAGCCACGGTCAATGCCCGAGGTTGGGGATGACAGGTGGGGGTCGGCTGTCAGTGAGAGCAAGAGAGGGAATAGTGCCTTTTGTTATTTTCTGATTTTGAATAGTGCTGAATCTTTGGAAATTTGTAGGAAAATAATCATAGCTCCAAAAATTCTGAAAAAATTTGTGTAGCTTCTGTACATGCTCTATTATGGTTTAAAAATTTGAAAATTGAAATTTGAATAAATTTTTAATGTTAAAAAAAATTTAGTCAATTAATTGATAAATGCAATTTCCATAATTTTTGTAGGCCACTGTATAATTTCAAAAATTATGAAATTTGTTTTGGTACACTAATTTGTCATGAGGAAGCTTACATAAAATTTTAAGGTCATTTGGGACAAGATCATTTTTGGGCTTATTTCCAAATTGATTCAAAAATAAATAAAAGCAAACCCTAAGTGTTTGATTAGTGTTTGATCTTGTTTTGATCATGTTTTGTGACCAGTAGGGTTTCAAGAGTAGTGGTCGGAGAATTCACCGTAGTGGTCGGAGAATTCGCCGTAGTGGTCGGAGAGTTCACCGTAGTGGTCGGAGAGTTCACCGTAGTGGTCGGAGAATTCGCCGTAGTGGTCGGAGAGTTCACCGTAGTGGTCGGAGAGTTCACCGTAGTGGCCAGAGAGTTCGCCGAAGTGGTCGAAGACCTCGCCGAAGTGGTCAGAGAATTCACCGTAGTGGTCGGAGAATTCGCCGTAGTGGTCGGAGAGTTCACCGTAGTGGTCGGAGAGTTCACCGTAGTGGTCGGAGAATTCGCTGTAGTGGTAGGAGAGTTCACCGTAGTGGTCGGAGAGTTTGCCGAAGTGGTCGGAGAGCTTGCCAAAGTGGTCGGTGCTGACGTGGTCACATCCGTTACGAATATGGTTTGGTTAGTTTGGCTTGTAACTGTACCATGAAGGAAAGTTGTATTCAAGGTGTTGTTATATTTCATGCACCATGAAAGCATCATGTTTACATTATCATCATGTTGAAGCATATGCTATTATTTCGTGTAGAATCCGAGAGTGAACCGATTCTAGTTGAGCAAGTTCTGGAAGAATCCCCGGTTGTCACGGGATTCGATAATAGTGGTGCTGATCCGGAACCTGAGATCGTCAACAAAGGCAAGCCCCGGTTTATGCATTAAACCATTACCTTGTTTACTTTGAAAAGTTTATCACTTATGTTACTTATTGCATTAAGTTGATTTACTTCAAATGTTGCCTACTTGATGCATTGCCTACATTGTTATTTGTTTACCATCCTTGAAGATGATTTCATTTACAAAGGCGTAGAATTGCTTAGTATGCTTTATGGTAGGCTTTTTAAAAGTAAAAGTTTCGATACAATCAAAGATGGCATACTGGTCAAAGAAAGAAAGAAAGAAGATAGAATGAACTAGAGACTAGTTGGGTGGCTTATCTTGAATGTTGGGTAATGTTGCCGACTATGTCGCTTAAAGGCCACTCATTGTGGATCTTCTAAACGAGACACTTTGTAGTACTGGTCACATACTCCAGTAAGCCTACTTCGGCTAATCCGATACTAAGATGAATGCCCACGCACTAGGAGTGGTGAGATGGCGGGAGTAGCGTGTACCCTCGTGGCTTGAATGTGGCCAAATTTGAGGTGTGCTGTGCTCTCGGGTGGCGTGGAGACGGCTTAGTACAGGAGGACCCGGTAGGGAGGTTGATATATGCAAGATTAAGTTCTACATATGTCGTGTGATAAGGAATCCCTAGCTGGGACTTGAATCAATTCGAATTGCCGGTGCTCCGCGGATATGGAGACTCGATTCATTACAGAAGCAATGTAGGACTGGTGAATTACTAAAACTTGAGAAAGGGAATGGAATGAGAAGGATTGGAACATGGGATATGAACACTTAGTTTGAGATATTGAACTAAAGTACTTAGGGGTAAAACTTGAAACTAGGATCAAGAATAGTAAGCTTTTGGCAAAGAACTTTTGAATCTTTCTACATCCTTACCTTGACCCAACACCTGCATCCCTATGACCTTCGCCCTTTTTGGTCGGGTCAGTATTGTTGAGTACTTTTGTACTCAGGGTTTGTTAACCCTTGTTGCAGGTGAGTCGCATGCGCAGGCTTGTTTTGGTCCCTGCTTCAAGTCAGTGTTTGAAGTCGATGACGATGAGGAATGATGAATGGTCTTTGGACAAGGCACTAGTTTGTGTGAAATAAATAATGTTAATGTAATATTATCCTGCTACTATGGTTGTATGACACTTATGGTTTTGTAAGTTTGAAACAACTGGTTTGTAATATCAAAACTTAAGTCTTCCGCTTTATAATCTCTGGTATGTATATTGAAAACTGTTGTAATCTGCAATGACTGTGATTGGGATCCTATTTGGAAAAGATTCGTGGATGATTCGGGTTTCCCGAGGACACCCGACAGACCTGTTAAGTTGTCGGGAACTTGTGTACTCTATCTGAGGTCTGTTGAGACATCAATAGGTGCACGTGGGCCCGATTTCTTAGGAGGTTCTGCCACAGCATACAGCGCTGGTAAGTCGCCCCAGCGTTCTTCAGACCGAATGGCATTGAAACGTAGTAGAATGATCCGAAGGGGGTGATAAAAGACGTCGCGAGCTGGTCGGATTCTTTCATCGCGATCTGGTGGTAGCCGGAGTATGTGTCAAGGAAGTAGAGGGTTTCGCACCCTGAGGTGGAATCAACTATTTGGTCAATGCGTGGTAAAGGAAACGGGTCCTTTGGCCACGCCTTGTTGAGGCTTGTGTAGTCGACACACATCCTCCATTTCCCACTCTTCTTTCGTATGAGAACGGGATTTGCCAGCCACTCTGGGTGGTTTACTTCCTTAATGAATCCCGCGGCTAATAGTTTGGCTATCTCGTCGCCGATGGCCCTGCGTTTCTCCTCGTCGAAGCAGCGCAGGCGTTGCTTTACTGGCTTGGAGCCCAGGTGGATTTTTATGGTATGCTCGGCGACCTCCCTCGGGATGCCTGGCATATCCGAGGGTTTCCACGAAAAGATATCTTTGTTATCGCGGAGGAAGTCGACGAGCGCGCTTTCCTATTCGGAGGAGAGCGTAGTACCAATATGTACCCTCTTAGCCTCGGAGCTTCTAGGGTCTACGAGGACCTCCTTGGTGCCCTCAGCTGGTTTGAATGACCCGGTTGTTGTCTTGGCGTCGGGCGTTTTTTCGGCAACCTCCTCCCTGAGGGTGATGAGCTCTTTGGAGGTGACGACCACAGAGGCGTGATCGCAGCATTCGACTTCGCACTCGTAAGCGCGCTGGAAGGAGGTGCCGATGGTGATGACCCCATGGGGGCCCAGCATCTTCAGCTTAAGGTACGTATAGTTGGGGACGGCCATGAACTTTGCGTAACATGGTCGTCCCAAGACGGCGTGAAAAGCTAGAGGGAACCCTACTACGTCGAAGGTGAGGGTCTCAGTCCTGTAATTGGATCGATCCCCGAAAGTGATGGGCGGATCGATCTGCCCAAGTGGCATGGCCTGCCTACCAGGTACGATGCCATGGAAGGGTGCTTGGATGGGATGGAGGTTCGTTCGATCGACGCCCATCTCGTCAAGCGTTTTGGCGTACATGACGTTGAGGCCGCTGCCTCCGTCCATCAGTACCTTTGTGAGCCGCTTTGGACCGACGATCGGGTCGACGACAAGCGGGTATCTTCCTGGGTATGGGATCGCGCCCGGGTGGTCGGCCCGATCGAAGGTTATGGCGGATTCTGACCATCGGAGGAAGGTAGGTGTGGCCGGCTCGGCCGTATAGACCTCGCGGCGCGTGACCTTTTGGCGGTGTTTGGAGTCGTAGGCCACTGATCCTCCGAAGATCATCAGGGCACCGTTTGGAGTCGGGAAGGTGTCATCCTTCTCCTCGACGTTGTCTGTACTGGGGGCAGGTTCCTTCCCCCGCTCCCCCTTGTTGAGGCTCCCGGACAAGTATTTGCGCATGAGGCCACATTCCTTGTATAGATGCTTGGCCGGGAAAGCGTGGTTTGGGCACGGCCCCTCGAGCATTTTTTCAAAGTGGTTCGGAGTGCCTTCCACGGGCTTCCGGCCACCTTTATGGTCGGCGATGGCCACGAGCGAGTTGTCGCGCCGTTGCTTCTTATTCTTTCTCTTGGCAGGACGGTCGGAGGTGCCTTCGTCGGCTGCCTCGTCCCGCCTTGCCTTGCCGTTGGTGCGGTCGAAGACGGCTCCGACCGCTTCTTCTCCTGAGGCGTGGCTGGTGGTGATGTCTAGGAGTTCCTTGGTGGTCCATGGGCCCCTGCGTCTTAGCTTGTGGATGAGGGATTCGCAGGTTGTCCCAGATAGGAAGGCTCCTATCACGTCGGCGTCGGCGACATTAGGGAGCTCGTTGCACTGCTGGGAGAAGCGCCGGATGTACCCGCGGAGGGTTTCATCGGCCTTCTGGCGGTAGTTCTTGAGGTCCCATGGGTTTCTAGGACGTTTGTACGTGCCCTGGAAGTTACCCACAAAGATCTCCATGAGATCCGCCCATCTTTGAATGGCGTCGGATGGTAGGTGCTCCAACCACGCTTGTGCCGAATCAGCCAAGAATAGCGGGAGATTGCTAATAATGAAGTTGTCATCACTCGCACCACCGGCCAGGCAGGCAAGCCGATAGTCTTCGAGCCAAAGCCCGGGGTTCGATTCTCCAGAATACTTTAGGATATTGGTGGGCGGTCGGTACCTCGGGGGGAACGTAGCGTTGAGGATGTGTTGGCCGAAGGCCCGAGGGCCTGGCAGGCTAGGGCTCGGGCTCCGATCCTCGCCACTGTCATAGCGCCCGCCGCGTCGAGGATGATAGCCGTGATGGGCTCCTTCCCTTTCGTCACCGTGGGTGCGCCTGCGGGCGTTGATGGTGCTGCGCATGTCATGGTTGTGGCTGAGACATTGATGTACCGGGATAGCGGAGCGCTGCCTATTGCCTGGTAGCGTCTGGTGAACGGACGCATCCTTGGTGGGATGTACCGAGGGCGTGCGCTGGCAGGTGTTGGGTTTGCATCGTCGAGACAATGAACTCTCCGCCTGCTGCGCCGCCGCATGCTCGAGCAACGTGCGAATTTCTCAACGGGCACGGCGATCCTCGGACGTCGTGGCCTCCGGAAGGCCGTGCAGCAAGGCCGTTGCTGCGGCGATGTTCTGGCTCGCCCGAGCGAAGTGAGGGAGAGTCCCATCATCGGTGAGGATCCTCCGATGCACATCACGGGCCGAGGTGCATGCGTGCCCACCGTCTCCGCGACGCTTGATCTCCTCCTCGATGTTTCGGTATTCCCGGACAAGTTGTTGCCCGGCTTCATCGATCTCCAGCTTTTGTGCTCTTAGCTGCTCCATCCTTACGTGAGATGGAGCTGCCGTCTCTGCCTCGATCCTGGCATCGGGGTTGTCTATTGGGGTTGTCTCCTCTCCGGAGACGCTTTGGACGTCACCCTCGGGGGTTTGCGTCATGAAGCATTCCCGGGAAGGGTGATGGCTCCCCTTGCTGGAGTCAGAGCTGGAGGACGACTCTGGTTCCTCTGCAAGGAGCCCGTAGAGTGTCTCTGGATCATGTTCGATTACCCCTATGAACTCGTTGTTCGTAGGTGGTTGGACCATGCGTAGTGCCAGAAGGTGGCCAGCGGTCGCCGCGTCGCGGCGGAGACCGAACGAAAACGCTGTCGGGGCGCCTCGTACGGGGCCTTCCGGAAATAGGGTTATGCTGCGCGGGGGCTCCCTAGATGACCGGGGTCCAAGGGAATCGCCCCGTGGGTCCTCAAGCCTCAGACGACCGAGGTTGATGGAAGGGAGAGACTGTGCGGCCGTGTGGGTCAGCGCCAGTTCTCCTCCTAGTGTGACGATGAAATCTAGGTCGCCGAAACGCACATGTGCGCCCGGGGCCCAGCTAATCGCATGGGTGGCCATCCGAGGCCTGATTTGGAACACGCAAAGCCCCTACCTGGCGCGCCAACTGTCGGTGTTTCATACAAGCACCGGCAAGTAAATTTATAGTAATGCGCGTTAGGCTCGGATGGTGCGCTAAAGGACACAAGATTTGTACTGGTTCGGGCTGAATTTCCCTACGTCCAGTTTGTTGCTGCTTGTGTTATTAGCACCGTGAGTGGTTCATAGTAGGGGATACAAATGATCGAGAGAGGGATAGGTCCCAAGTCTCTGATGGAAGGGTCGAAAGGAAGTCGAGAGCTTGGTAGTAGCTTGACTATGTGTGTGTGTCGCCTTGTTTTTTCGTCCGTCTCCTTTCTGGGGGAGGCGCATCCCCTTTTATAGATGAAGGGGATGGCTTTACAAGGG
Source organism: Miscanthus lutarioriparius (assembly GCA_904845875.1). Lineage (NCBI taxonomy): Eukaryota > Viridiplantae > Streptophyta > Magnoliopsida > Poales > Poaceae > Miscanthus > Miscanthus lutarioriparius. The sequence goes on along the minus strand of CAJGYO010000003.1, from coordinate 86,738,581 downwards.
TCAGTGGCTTAGGATCCGTGCTCTACCTAGCCTCCTTACCCATTCTGATGGGTGCGAAAGGAAGATAAGCGCCGACAATACTGTCGATGCTTCTGTAGAATGTCAGGATGGTTACAGAATAGTGCCCTGCGCAGGGCATGGGTTGGAGTACAGTGGTTTTGACTTATGAACCTCGCCCAGCCTTGCTCCGCACGCCTTCTGGCTCTATGAGTCTCTGTTGTAGGGACACGGAGTCAAGGTCGGAGTAGCGCTGTGGGCAAGGTCCTATGATTTGGTGGACCCGAGGGGTCGGGAAGCGGGCGTCGCTCCCTTGGGTCCATAATGTGGTGACGGCATGTCTGTCATTCATGGAGATTACAAATCCTTTTCTGGAGTGTAGTGGTTGTCGTGTATCTTCATCGGGTCCCGTGTCCCAGAGCTGAAGGCGGTGCCTACAACTCTACAGGGCGAGGAGTACGCGCCTGCAATACCTTTTGGGCTCTACGACGCCCGGGAGGGTCTAAAGCACCTGTCTAGTCATTCCCTGGTAGTACCTTTCCTACCGGGGCGCAGGGTATGGTCCTTGAAGCCGTGGTTGACCCGAACGTCTTGTCTTGCACTGTACCTGTCATCATGAGGGGACGGGAGAGAAGTTATCAGGTAAGATAAAACTAGCCTTTGGATATCGATCGGGGTGAGGTTCGTCCTTGGTCGTCGGGAGAGGCGGAGTGTATTCCTTAGCCCTCGGGCGAGACGGAGGCCAGCCCCTTGCCCTCGGGCGAGGCGGGGCTGGCCCAAAGGCGTCGGGCGAGACGGAGGCCATCCCTTTGCCCTCGGGGCCTTTTGCCCTCGGGCGAGGCGGGGTTGGTCCAGGGTCGTCGGGCGAGACAAAACCTAACTTTCGTCATTCGGGCAAGGAACGCAGCGACGCCCTTGTCTTTCCAGAAGTTTTTAACGTTCGATGGTTATTGGTTCCGCCTTCTAGGGTATCCTGGTATTAGGTCCCCGACAGGGGCTCTGACCCCAATGCCTCTATGATGATGTCACCCGCCGACGTCGCCGTGTTGGCACTTGATCAAACCGACTGGCGAGCGGCGCTACTCACCTACCTCCTCGAGGAGATTCTCCCATCTGAAAGGACCGAAGCGCGACGAATCACCCGATGCGCCAAGACCTTTGTCAAGATCAGAAACAAACTCTACAAATGAAGTCCGTCGGGAATACTCATGAAGTGCATCTCAACCGACCGAGGGAAGCAGCTCCTCCTTGAGGTCCATGCCAGAATCTGTGGACATCATGCGGCACCAAGGTCATTGGTTGGAAAAGCCTTTCGCCAAGGTTTTTGCTGGCCCACCGCACAATGAGATGCACAGGAGGTCATCCACAGGTGTGAAGGATGCTAGTTCTATGCTCGACAAACCCATTTGCCAGCACAAGAGCTCCAAACCATCCTGATCACCTGGCCATTCGCGGTCTGGGGCCTCAACATGGTAGGACCCCTCAAAAAAGGCCCGAGCGGCTTCACTCACCTACTCGTGGCGGTCGACAAGTTCACTAAGTGGATAGAGGCCAAGCCCATCACCAACATCCGCTCGGAAGAAGCGGTCAAATTCTTCCTCGACATCATCTACTGGTTCGGCGTTCCTAACTACATCATCACTGACCACGGGACTAACTTCACCAGAAAGAAGTTCTTGGACTTTAGTGATGGATACGGCATCACGATCGACTGGGCCTCGGTCGGACACCCACGTACTAACAGTTAGGTCGAGTGTGCCAATGGCATGATCCTCCAAGGACTTAAGCCACGCATCTTCGATCGACTCAACAAGTACGCCGAGCGATGGGTTGCAGAGGTCCCAGCGATCCTCTAGAGCCTGAGATCGACCCCGAACCGATCCATAGGGTTCACACCCTTCTTCCTGGCTTATGGAGCTAAAGCAGTGCTGCCCTACGACCTCGACCATGGCGCCCCAAGGGTGAAGGCTTTTGACTGCGACCGAGCCACGGAGGCTCAGCAAGACGCAATCGACCTGCTCGAGGAGGCCCGCGAGATGACCGTCATCTGCTCCGCTCGCTACTAGCAAACTCTCCGTAGGTACCACAAAAGGAAGATTGGGGGGAGGATCCTCGAAGTCGGTGATCTCGTGCTCCGAAGGACCCAATCAACGAAGGAAAAACACAAACTCTCTCCACCATGGGAAGGACCCTATACGGTGAGCAAAGTGATCCGACCGAGCGCCTACTGACTGAAGGACGACAACGGCAACGTTCTCAGCAACACTTGGAACATTGAACAGCTACGTCTTTTTTCCCACTAAATTTGGTCTTACCGCTTTTATTCAATACTTACACCTGTAAAGCACCCCAGCCCGAACACTTTTAGCCTGGGTCGCTCGGGGGCTCCATGAGGGTACAATACTAAATACTACCTCTCCTTTTTCACTATCACATGGTAAAAACTTTGTCCCTGAATGAAAGCGCATTCCATTCCTTTGATTACCCTACGTGACTTTGTTCTTACTCCCAACCGAACGCACCCCGCCACGACCTATGGTTACGAACAGCCGAGCCCCGTTGGCCATGCCCAGGTTCATAAAAGCTGCAGCCTATGGAACGAACTGGCAGGTGAGAAATTAAAGGATAAAAATAAAGCTATGCTAGGATAAAAAACAAGGAACGGATAGTGATTCTATCACAAAAATAGAACTAATGTATTCATTGATACAAAAAACTGTTCACATGGGGGCTCCCCCAAACTTAACGATTACATTTGCTGACTACTTCTACTCCAAATACTAATGCGGCCACTCGACAACATCGGTTGATGCCAAAGGAGAAGCCACGGCACATGCCACCGGCCATAACCTCCACCGCAAGGGCCCCGCCCGGTTCCGCTCTCTCGACTTCGGCGAGCGCAACGGGTACCTCAAGAGCATCGCACCCATCGATGCCCAGCAGAAGAGCATGGAGCTCCTGACCTTCTCATACAGTTGAGGCAGCTCCTGGGCAAGGACGCTGCCAACAAGCATGATCCTAGGCAACTTCCCCTCCAACAAGACGCACCCGGTGAAGATCCACCGGAAAGAATCCACGCACGACTCCATCCTGAAAAAAGGCCTCACAGATAAATCCAGCACGCCACCTCCTTGGGTGGAAGCCACCCCTTCTCAGACAAAGACGGCCGACACCGCCTCGGGCAGCCTCTAGCTCGACATCGCGCTCTGGATTCATGAAGGGACCTGTGAGTCCTCCCCCTCGCTTACCCTCTTTCTTAATTAGGAACCACCGTGGCATACAGGCACTCTCAGTGAAGAGGAAGAATGAGGAGAGGAAATAGTTGGAGAAATAGGCAAAGGACTATGATGAAAAGCCCTCTCCCTTCCCCTATTTAAGGAGGAAATGCGGCAGCTAAAGAAGGGCAAAGGATCAGAGTGAAAAACTCTATCCCTTCCCCCATTCAATGCGGATGGGAAACGATGGGATGCACCCTGACAGATGGGACGCACACTGACCGACGGAATGACGCCTCATTAGACGGGACGTGGCCTGGGTATGGCCCACCACTACTGCACACCGGGCGCAAGAACCAAAGCGCCACCACGCGCAGGCGGCTCTCCGCCTCCCCAGGCGGGACTTGGAAAAACCCAAACAACGGGATCTCCGCCAGGAGAGACCATCGGGCTTCCTAAGTCAATCAAACGGCTCAAGAAAACACCGAGAGATAGGTAAGGAGCAAAGGGACGCCCCATGTAGGCCATGTTGACTCCGTCACAAATGACGAGCATGGGTCCCGGTCGGACATTTCCAATTGGAGCTCTTCAAACCCTGTCCCTCGAGTAATCAAGGTAACACTACCGACCCCCGCTATTTCTTTATATAATTATTCATACATTCATACACGCATTCATTCCATATGCCCATGCCCCCCGGATGATTCGGGCCCTGAATCACCCGGGGGCTCAAGAACTAAGGCATCGTACGTGCGGTGAAATGCATCACAATGCTCCGTGTTGCGTCATGAAGCGGCAGTTGCCTCATTCAACATGAGCAACGACCGACCGGGGTTCGAAGGCCAGCCCACAAAGGGCTCGAGGCCACCTCGTGTCAAACAGAGCCAGGGGCGAAAACACAGATGAGCCCCGTGCAGCCCTCGCCCAGTCTGTGCCTAAGCGAACAGGGTCATCTCAACCTTCTCGTTCGATCCTAAACCTCTCGCCAAACCCACAGAATCTCCATCGAGGGGAGGCTAGCGGGCCACCCGGGTCGGTCTCCGGAACAACCTAGGCATCTGCCAGGTTGCAGGTAAAGGAGCAGTGGAATGTTATAAGAGGGCTATGCTGACTCCGTCACGAATGACGGACCAGGATTCCACTCGATCATACCCGTTACCGAACTCACCGAGTGCGTCACTCGAGCCCGAGCGATCAAGGCAAGCGACAAAGCTCAGCCCCTTCGATTGTGAGAAATTGAGGATGGGGTAACGCACAAAACTCAAACCGACCCCTACCAAGCCCAACGGGGCTCGGGGGCTCAAGATCCCTAAACTAACTGCTTCAGCTGCATGGGCTGCACCGACACCAGGATCCACCGATCCCTAAACTCACTGCCTCGGCTGCACGGGCTGCACCGATGCCAGGATCCACCGATCCCTAAACTAACCGCCTCGGATCCACCAATCCCTAAACCAACCACCTCGGTTGCGCGGGCTGCACCGATGCCAGGATCCACCGATCCCTAAACTAACTACCTCAGTTGCGTGGGCTGCACCGACCTCAGGATCCGCGAGCTCTATCTCGCTCGATCCCTAATCTAATCGCCTTGGCTGCGCAACGACGCCTTGGTTGACAACACCGTATCGACTAAAAACACGCACACATGCCCGCTGACAAAAAACCCCCCAAGTGATTTGGCCCGAATCGCCCAGGGGCTCGTGGGCTACACCCGCGAGTGCGCTCACGCGCACCCGCTCACAAAATGAAAACTTCTATCGCTGACAACATGAAAAACCCCCTAGACGATTCTGCCCGAATCACCCAGGACTCAGGGGCTACACCTGCGGGTGCGCTCACGTGCACCCGCCATCGAGACAAAAATCCCCCAGACAATTCTACCCAAATCGCCCGGGGGCTCGGGGGCTCCTGCCGGGTTCATAAACCCGAGGTCCCTCATGGACCGGCTTCCCAACAAAGGCTCGGCCAAACAGACAACGTTGCGAGCAACGCACAACTCATGGACCGGCCCAAATACCTAGACGACAGGCCAGAAGGACGATCCAATCTCCGACCGAAAGGCCTGGCCGAGGAGGAACGACGCCCGCTTCTGACTCCGGCCCACCTCTCCGACCAGAGCCCTCGCTTCGGTCTCTAGCCCGCCTCCGGATAGCCTCTCCAACCGAAAGGCCTGGCCCAACACCACTTCCAACTCCAACCCGCTTGTCCGACCGGGGATGCGCCGAACCCCTACTTACAGCTCCTCTTCGGCTGACGTAATCAGAGCCGACTGGAATCAACCGACCGGGGACGCCCGCTCGGTAGGGACCAGGAAATAGACGGAGAAAGTAAGGCAGGGCACTCAAAGTCAACCGCAATACTGAGGACCATACCCTATACACCTACAGGACAGTACCCTGCGACCTCCTTGACATGACAGAACCCAAGCAGTGTTGTGGGCGTCGACATTTTCCTCTACAGTGTTGTGGGCGCCATCAATTCTCATACCAGACAAATATGGTAAGGCTCGCCCACATGCATCTGAGGCATTGACAGTGTTGTGGGTACTGGCATTTGCCGTGCTAGGCGAACATGGTAAACCCCCCTATATGCCTCTCGGCATCAACAGTATAGCAGGTACCGACATCTACCATACCTGAAGAAGACGATGCAACCTCCCACGTGCATCTGACATTCAACAGTATTTTGGGCGCCTACCATCATCTTGTACCCGCTAGCGTGGGTAGCAAGACTTAGCAGCAAACGTACTCTCTCCCTCTCACCTGTAAGCCCATCCCCTTCATCTATAAAAGGGGATGCGCTCTCTTCCAACAGACAAGTTGATTCAGATCGATCAAGTTCACTAAAACACAACAACAGAACCATCAGGTTCAAACCTTGAGCACACGTTCAAACACATAGCTGTTGACACCAATTTCGACATACCTAAAAATGTGTTAAAACATTTATACCATATTAAATAAAATGGTATAGATGATCAAGTTTTATATGAATATGATATAGGCAAATAAGAAATAATATAACATCGCTAAAGAGGAAAAGGAGATGAAGCAAAAAGAAAAAGGGTACACACATGTACATATATGCATGAGCGTGTTCACGCTTGGAAAGAAAATGAAACTAATGTATATATATATATATATATATATATGAGGTTGGCAAATCATCCGAAGAGATGAAAATAAAATACTTTGTTGATTGACTAAAATAATCAATCATTTTCAATGTCAAAAGATGATGTGGTGATTAGTGGAAAATTAAGAAGAAAAGAAAGCTAGAATAAAGAAAGGAGGACATATACGCATATATGCATGAGCATGACTATACCTTGGCAAAGTCATATACGCATATGTGCATGAGCATGACTATACCTTGGCAAAGTATAGTGACAAAAGCACGGCTATTACATGTCATATTAAAAACGCTCGGCCGTAAATACATACACGGTTCCATACGCATGCATGGATTAAAAAAAGACCATGCAAGTACGTACGTGTGTGTACATACACAGCAAACGTATCGCACGTATGTGACGCCGCTTTACCTTGATGTGATTTCAAATCAAGAGAACCGCTAGTTGCTCGGCTCTATAAGTAGCAGGCTAGTGCAAACGTTCGAGGTCTCCCCGCATATACACCTACACATACACACCTATTCCTTGATCAGAGAAGCAAGCACCGCTAGGCTGTTGCGTTGCTCTTCTACACACACATACACACGCTCCCTCGTCAGAAAAGAAAATACCTGCCACGTTGCTCTCTCCAATCCAGAGTGCCGTCAGGCTGCCGCAGGAGAGATAAAGAGTTGCTGCTTTGTCCGAGGTCCTGAAGAAGGTGAGGCCGCATGGCGCTTCTCTGATCCTACCCCCTCCCATCCTGCTTCTCATCTCCGGCCGCTTCATCCACAAGCGTCGTCATTGGCAACTCCGTCGGCGAGCCTTGCGTCCTTCTATTCTGGTATAAACAGGGCCAGTGAGGACGGTGCTCCGCACATGGGCATCAAGCCTTGGTAAAGGCATAAGGGCCAAATGGCCGCGCTATGCGCATGGGCTGCAAGCCCCGGTGAAAAGTCAGCCAACAATGCCACGACCGCGCTTTGCGCACGGGCGATATGCCCCGGTAAAGGTGTGAAAGGCCAATAAACATGGCTCGGTGAAATTCGATTGGATGCGATCTTGGCTCTAACCCGGTTAAAGGTTCATGGCATAAAATTGGTGGACGCGCTCCATCCGGGTCATGGTAAATTTGATATGAACACGAATCGGCTCCGTATCTGCATCTGTTTTGGCCATGGCAACGCCGGCCAGTTCATGCTCCGCAAATTAAAAAAGGGCATGCTACTGCTACGAAGAAATATATATATGCGTGGGCTACTATCAGACCAATGAAATAATCATAAAACCAGATGAAATTATGTCTGAAAGAAAAGTGATGCATATGTTCAGTCATGCCATCCATGCATCCAGAACATACCATAAGTATTAGTTAGCTAGCATCAAATACATAGCTGCTAATTAAATTAGCGCTCCATAGATCTTTAACTTGCCTCCTTTATCTGCCGCACCGAATTGAAAGGGGAATAAGAGTAAATTGGTTACACAGGTCACTTTGTTAAATAAAGATGATAAAACATTACACATCTCTTTATATGACAACAAAGTTCTTTATATTATGCAACAGATGGGCTATGATATTTCTACCAGTCCTTCTTTATGCGATGGCCGGGGGCAGCTCGCACCATTTGAAAAGTTGATGTCCCAGGCTCAGCTTGAAGCCCTACACCAAGATCAAGCATTAAAAGAAGAGAAATATGGGTTAGGCTATGAAGTTAATATGACCTCTGCTGAACCTCTTGATGCTACGGAAGCATCTCCACAAATGGAATATGGAAATCAACCAACTGATGATGAGTTTGAAGAAATTAATATCGGCACGGACGACGATCCCCGGCCAATCTTCATTAGTAAACATCTATCTAAAGAAATTAAGGAAGAATACCATAAATTTCTTTCTGCAAATAGAGATGTCTTTGCTTGGTCTTATGAAGAAATGCTAACTCTAGACCCAACAGTTGCAGTGCATAAATTGGTCTTTCGAAAAGATGTTCCTCTGGTGAAGCAAGGACAAAGAAGATATCTTCCAGAACTTCTCCCACAAATAGAAGCTGAAGTTGATAAACTCATAGCTGCTGGGTTTATCCAAGAGGTGAAATACCCTAAATGGGTGTCTAGTATCGTGCCCATGAAAAAACAAAAATGGGCAGATCCGTGTATGTGTGGATTTTTGAGATTAAATAAAGCCTGTCCAAAAGATGAATTTCCAATTCCAATCTCTAAAATCCTTATTGAGGCCACTATGGGATATGAAATATTCTCCTTCATGGATGGCTTCTCTGGTTACAACCAAATAAAAATGTCACCAGAAGATGAGGAGTTGACAGCACTCCGTACACCCAAGGGCATATATTGTTATAAAGTGATGCCCTTTGGATTAAAAAATGCAGGCGCCACGTATCAACGTGCAATGACCATTGTCCTTGATGGGTTGTTGTATGAAATCGTTGAGTGCTATATAGATGATATCGTTGTAAAATCTAAGTGCAAAAAAGATCACTTAAAACACTTGGAAATGGTGTTTGACCGCCTTAGAAAACATAAATTAAAGATGAATCCTATGAAGTGCGCATTCGGAGTATCTTCGGGAAAATTCCTTGGTAAGTCACCAAGCGTGGCATTGAAATTGACCCTACTAAAATAAAGACAATTGTCGACATGCCTCAACCAACAAACTTGCATCAATTAAAGAGCCTCCAATGCCATTTAGCATACATTAGAAGGTTCATCTCAAACCTGTCCGGGAGGTGCAAACCTTTTTCCCGGCTCATGAAGAAAGGAGTCCTGTTTCAATGGGATCAAGCATGTCAAAATGCATTCGAGGACATAAAAAATATTTAACAAATCCTCCTGTCTTAGGCGCGCCAATTAAAGGGCGGCCATTAATCCTCTATACGGCAGCCATTCCGACTTCATTAGGCGTTCTTTTGGCACAAACCAATGATTCAGGGAAAGAAGTCTCCCTATATTATTTAAGCCGCACCCTACAGGGGGCAGAGTGCAATTAACTGGATATAGAAAAAATATGCCTGGCACTTGTATTTGCAGCACAAAAGCTTCGCCATTACATGCTAGAACATACAGTACATCCTGTTTCGAGAGCTAATCCACTTGACATATCTTAAATAAAATGACATTATCTGGTAGATTGGCTAAGTGGGCGATGTTCCTTTCACAATTTGATATTGTGTTCGTGCCTCAAAAAGCCATTAAATGTCAAGCTTTGGCTAATTTTCTAGCCGCACATCCCATACCTGATGACTTTCCCATTGATGATGATCTGCCAGATGAGGTAGTCTTCACCACTAAGGTGTCCAATCCTACATGGCAAATGTATTTTGATGGTGCTTGCCAAAAATCAAGAGCAGGTGCAGGGGTCGTGTTTGTCACACCGGACGGAGCAATACTTTCATATTCCTTCACACTAACTTCAACAGTTTCAAATAATGCTGCTGAATATGAGGCTCTAATTATCGAGCTTGAAATGGCTCACAATATGGGTTTAAACACACTCTCTGTATATGGAGACTCCCAATTAATAATTAACCAATTGTTGGGAATATATACGGTGAAAAAGCAAGGGCTTTTGCCATATTTTTGGAAGGCAAAAGAACTAATGGCTATGTTTGCTGATCTGAAAATTCAGCATGTTATGAGAAGCCAAAATGAGAAAGAAGATGCATTGGCAAGCTTAGCTGCCAACATGTCACTAAATCCATATCAAACTGTGGATGTTCACGTAGAGGAACGAAGAGTCATCCCCATACTTACTGAGGAAGAGGACACACCATCTACTTCAGCTATGACTATAGATACGTACGAAATTGAGATGGGTGATTGGAGAACACCTTTTCTCGATTATCTCCTTCATGGATATTTGCCCCTAGATTCTAGTGAAAGGTCTAGGATTCGAGAAAGATCACTGAATTATACATGTATAAACGATACGCTCTATCGGCGTTCATGCGATGGCATTTTACTTCGCTGCCTTGCAGGCAATGAGGTAACCGAAGCTTTAAATGAAGTTCACTCCGGAGTGTGTGGCGCACACCAATCTGGACCCAAGTTACATTACCAACTAAGACATTTAGGTTATTATTGGCCTACAATGTTTGATGATTCTATGAAATTTGCAAAGAAATGCCATGAATGCCAAATACATGGTAATTTTACACATGAGCCCCATGAACCATTACATCCGACTAATATGTCTTGGCCCTTTGAAATGTGGGGAATGGATGTAGTTGGGCCGATAAATCCCCCGTCTTCTAAGGGACACAAATTCATTCTTGCCGCAATTGATTACTTCTCTAAGTGGGCAGAAGCTGTAGCACTAAAAGAAGTCAAAGAGGAAAATGTTGAAAACTTTATAAGAACGAATCTTATATATCGATTTGGGGTTCCAGCCCGAATGATATCTGATAATGGCACGTCTTTTAAAAATAGACAAATAGAGAAGATGTGTGCTAAATTCAAAATTAAGCATCACTTCTCCACAGGTTTTAATCCAGCCGCTAATGGTCAAGCAGAAGCATTCAATAAAGTGCTATGCAAGTTGCTTAAAAAGATGGTCTCACAAAATAAGAGATACTGGCATGAAAAGTTACTCGAATCCTTGTGGGCATATAGGACCACGACTCGGACGTCAACGAAAATGACTCCTTACTCACTTGTGTATGGAGGAGAGGCGGTCCTGCCACTGGAGGTGCAAATTGCCTCCTTAAGAGTTGCTATCCAAGAACTCAATGAAGATGAATTGGTGAAATTACGCCTAAGGGGACTAGACAACCTTGAAAAACATCTTCGTGCATTGCAAAACTTGGAGGCATACCAAGCTAGAATGTCTCGGGCTTTTGAGAAGCGCGTAAGGAGGTGGTCGTTCAAAGAAGGGGATTTGGTTCTAGCGGTCATTCGGCCCATGAATATTACTCATCGAATGCAAAGCAAATTCGAGCCTAAATGGGAAGGTCTTTATATTGTGAAGGATGTCTACTCTAGTGGCGCTTATAGAATCATATCACCGGATGGCGAGTATTGCCCACCCCCAGTAAATGGAAAATTTCTAAAGCGTTACTACGCATAGGGGAAATATGCATATTACGCTCAATTGCTACAAGGGCCTAAACTGTTAGCACAAAAAAAAGCTCCTTCATGAGCCTAAACTATAAAGAAGACATACGCTCCATAGCTTCATGAGCCTAAACTGAAGCTGAAGTAAAAAAAAGATTCATAACGCTCCATAGCTTCACGAGCCTAAACTGAAGCTGAAGTAAAAAAAGATTCATAACGCTCCATTGCCACAAGAGCCTAAACTGTTGGCACCAAAAAAAATGCTCCTTCATGAGCCTAAACTGTAAAGAAAACAAACGCTCCATCGTTTCATGAGTTTAACTGTAGCGTGAAAAAAAAACCAATGCTTCGTTGCTTCGTGAGCTTAAACTGTAGCATCAAGGAATAAAAATCACAAGGCTCCATTCCTTCACGAGTTTAAACTGAAACTAAAAGAAAATAAACCTCCACTGCTACATGAGCCTAAACTGAAGCTGAAGTAAAAAAAGATTCATAACGCTCCTTGATGAGCCTAAACTGTAAAAAAGACATACGCTCCATAGCTTCACGAGCCTAAACTGAAGCTGAAATAAAAAAAAGATTCATAACTATCCTTCATGAGCCTAAACTGTAAAGAAGACATACGCTCCATAGCTTCATGAACCTAAACTGAAGCTGAAGTAAAAAAAAAGATTCGTAACGCTCCTTCATGAGCCTAAACTGTAAAGAAGACATACGCTCCATAGCTTCACGAGCCTAAACTGAAGCTGAAGTAAAAAAAAGATTCATAACGCTCTATTGCCACAAGAGCCTAAACTGTTGGCACAAAAAAAATGCTCCTTCTTGAGCCTAAACTGTAAAGAAAACAAATGCTCCATGGTTTCATGAGTTTAAACTGTAGCGTGAAAAAAAACCAATGCTTCATCGCTTCATGAGCTTAAACTGTAGCATCAAGGAAAAAAATCACAAGGCTCCATTCCTTCACGAGTTTAAACTGAAACAAAAAGAAAATGAAGCTCCACTGCTACATGAGTCTAAACTGTTAGCACACTCACAAAAAAAAGTGTGCTCCTTCATGAGCCTAAACTGTAAGCAAGAAAAAAAGAAGAAGAAGAAATGTTCCATAGCTTCATGAGCATGAACTGAAGTTAAAAACAAAAACAAAATATAAAAAAGATGCTCCATCGCGACATGAGCCTAAACTGTTGGCATGAAAATAAACAAATGCCCCCAAATGCATCTTCAATGCATCATGAGTTTAAGCTGAATGCAACAACAACAAAAAAATCCAGAGTTCTTAAAATTAAACTACGACCATGGAATGAACATTTAAAATGTTATGTACTCCAAAAGTCTGATATAAAAATCAATATAACGTGAGACTATACGTCATTGCTTGATAAGTATCATTTATATGCGCAAACCTCCGTGTGAATCAAGTGCCCAAAGTATGTTTCCAAAAAAAAAGCGAGATCATAAATAAAAAAACGAGATCATAAATAAAAAAATCTCAAGTTTCGAGCTTCGGATCCATCAACATATACGAAGTAGTTTTCGCATCCGGACCACGAGGGGGCATCCGTTGACACCAATTTCGGCATACCTAAAAATGTGTGAAAACATTTATACCATATTAAATAAAATGGTATAGATGATCAAGTTTTATATGAATATGATATAGGCAAATAAGAAATAATATAACATCGCTAAAGAGGAAAAGGAGATGGAGCAAAAAGAAAAAGGGTACACACATGTACATATATATGCATGAGCGTGTTCACGCCTGAAAAGAAAATGAAACTAATGTGTGTGTATATATATATATATATATATATATATATATATATACAAATCATCCGAAGAGCACATATGAAAATAAAATACTTTGTTGATTGACTAAAATAATCAATCATTTTCAATATCAAAAGACGATGCGGTGATTAGTGGAAAATTAAGAAGAAAAGAAAGCTAGAATAAAGAAAGGAGGACATATACGCATATATGCATGAGCATGACTATACCTTGGCAAAGTCATATACGCATATGTGCATGAGCATGACTATACCTTGGCAAAGTATAGTGGCAAAAGCACGGCTATTACATATCATATTAAAAACGCTCGGCCGTAAATACATACACGCTTCCATACACATGGATTAAAAAAAGAGACCATGCAAGTACGTACGTGTGTACATACACAGCAAACGTATAGCACGTATGTGCACGCCGTTACCAGGCAAGGAAGAAACTGTTGTGCGCGCTTGGCATATTCAAACATGGTCAAAGGCTCCAAATCGCTGCCGCAAGACCAAGTCTTACAACTCCCATGCACGAACTCACGTTCAACGAACGCTCGCGCTCTCGTTCAAAAAATCACAGCGCGCCAGGGTCATTAGAAAATACAAAATTAAACTCAAGAGCGCTGGCAACCACTCCCTCTGCTTTACCTTGACGTGATTTCAAATCAAGAGAACCGCTAGTTGCTCGGCTCTATAAGTAGCAGGCTAGTGCAAATGTTCGAGGTCTCCCCCGCATATACACATACACATACACACCTGTTCCTTGATCAGAGAAGCAAGCACCGCTAGGCTGTTGCGTTGCTCTTCTACACAAGCGTTGCTGCTTTGTCCGAGGTCCTGAAGAAGGTGAGGCCGCATGGCGCTTCTCTGATCCTACCCCCTCCCATCCTGCTTCTCATCTCCGGCCGCTTCATCCACAAGCGTCGTCATCGGCAACTCCGTCGGCGAGCCTTGCGTCCTTCTATTCTGGTATAAACAGGGCCAGTGAGGACGGTGCTCCGCACATGGGCATCGTGCCTTGGTAAAGGTATAAGGGCCAAATGGCCGCGCTATGCGCATGGGCTGCAAGCCCCGGTGAAAAGTCGGCCAACAATGCCACGACCGCGCTTTGCGCACGGGCGATATGCCCCAGTAAAGGTGTGAAGGGCCAATAAACATGACTCGGTGAAATTTGGTTGGACGCGATCTTGGCTCCAACCCGGTTAAAGGTTCATGGCATAAAATTGGTGGACGCGCTCCACCTGGGTCATGGTAAATTTGATATGGACGCGAATCGTCTCCGTATCTGCATGTGTATTGGCCACGGCCCACGGCAACGCCGGCCAGTTCATGCTCCGCAAATTAAAAAAGGGCATGCTACTGCTATGAAGAAATATATATGCGTGGGCTACTATCAAACCAAAGAAATAATCATAAAACCAGATGAAATTATGTCTAAAAGAAAAGTGATGCATATGTTCAGTCATGCCATCCATGCATCCAGAACATACCATAGGTATTAGTTAGCTAGCATATGTTTGCATCAAATACATAGTTGCTAATTAAATTAGCGCTCCATAGATCTTTAACTTGCCTCCTTTATCTGCCGCACCGAAATGCAAACCGGCCTGCATGCCCGGTACGTCTTGCATGAACAGCGACATGACCAAACCACATGCACAAGATAAACAAAAAAAAACGTCAAAATAATGGTGCGTCAAAGTCAGCACATGGTGCTTTCATCTACGGCATCATGCTAAGAAGGGATTTCATCAAATTCATGGTCCCTAATCAAAATTAGTAAAATAAGATAACGTTGTTCCACGCGTCTGGGCATCATGTCAGTTCATGCCATGCACGTCATTAGTGGCAATAGGAGGGATTATTAAATAATCCTACCACAAAGCAGACTGCATCTATGAAAGATCACGCAGCCAGCGTCATGTTTAAAATAACTAAAATCCACATAGTGGGCCATTTTAGGTCCTTGCATGTCACAAGTAATTTAAATCCTGCATTACTTAGACTGTATCCATAAAAGATCATTTCTAGCTAAGCCATTAATTAAATCAACTTGAATAGCATCATATATGCTAATCCATGGCCAAAATATGATGTCATGAGCACTTGCACCTTCTCTTGATAAAATAAATCAACCACGGCCAATCCGGGCGGCCTTAACTGAAATAACTGAAATAAAATATTTCACCACATATATGATATATATATATATATATATATATATATATATATCAGTCCATGATCTTGCACGATATAACGAGACTGTGTCAAGTTTAGTCTACGAGATAAATTATGTGCATACAAGATACAATGCACTATACATCATTCAAGAAATGGTCATGGCCGAGTGCAAAATATACACATGCATCCATCCACGACTACAAGACTGAAGACTTTGTTTTCTTTTGTAGTTTGTAATAGGAAGCCATATGATGTAATCTTTTTTTTTCATGTACTCATGTTGGAACCCTTAATTAGGGGCGTTCTCTTCGGAGATGTAATTAACATAATTTTTATGCAAATATAAGAATTATGGAAGTATGGACTCGCAATACCTGTACTTTTACTTTTGTCCTAATGAAATTAAACAAAAACCAAATTTGTCTCTGCTGACGCGAAGGCGGGTCATAGCCACCCGTTTCCCCGCCATCAGATTCTGGCATGCCCAGTGGGACCTACTTCTCCCCTCATCTTTGAGTTCCAACATGGTTGCATCATACGGCTTTGAGCTAAATTGTCAAATGAAATTATATGCGCATTCATATTTGCATTCAAGAAAACTCATATATTGTTTTCTTATGTGAAGGTATGGCCGAACGTGTTCAAGACTTCATCACAATCCGCATTGGTTCCCTCTGGTCGATGTTCCCATGGGTCCCGTTCAAGCTTCCAACAGTGCTGGTTCACTCCACACTACAGCTGCGTCGCCGGCTGTAGTTGCTCATGACCAAGAGGTCAATTCCAAGGCTGAGGAAGGATTCACCCCTATCATGTCCAAAGCCGCAAAGCGGCGGGCAAGAAGAGTTGCTGCCAAAGCGAGGATGATGGTCTCCAATGAGCGCGTTATTAATGTGTGCAAGGCCACATCCTCCAATGTGGTTGCTCCTGGCTCATCCGAGCCCAAGAGCACCAAGTCCCCTAGTTCCAAGATGGCGTTGAAGTTCCGCCCCACCACGCTTGGGGAGTGGCCTATCTGTGCCAAAAGGGCGTCGCCAACCAAGTCGACGCCACCAATGATATCCTCTTCATTGACTCCAAAGACAAGGGGGGAAATGCCACCTTCAATTACTCATGATAAGTTGGGGGCTGGTTCCTCCAAACCTACCCCAAGCATACTAGGGGCACCTCCAACAAAGAATGCATCGACAACAACTTTCCCACCTCCAAATAGGGGGATAGTGCTACAGGATCAACCTCAACATCCGTAGCCCTGCAACAAAGAAAGGGCTGTAGCGGTGGGAGAGATGGATCACCTGCATCCTTCTAACAAAGGAAAGGCCGTGGCGACAGAATATAGTATGTCATCCACTGAAAGTGATTCATCTACAAAAAGCCAACTTCGTGCTGAAGCTCCTGAGTTTATCCCCACGTTGGTCTATAATCCCAGCGATGATCTACCCAAGTGTGATCTTCGGTGGCAAGGGATTCACCTCTCCCTCAATGATATAAAGAGGGGACATGTTGATCCGGCTGCAACACTCTCTGATGCTATATCATCAGAGGTGGCACCATCATGGCCTTCTGTACAAGATTCTGTGTCTCCAAAGCGACACCGCCGACGGCAATGCAAAATCCTTCAAGCATGGGCCAACTTCAACAATGCAATTGACTCTATGACTAATGCACAACGTGCTTATGTTTGTGATTCAATTTTGGCTCAACAAAGCAGGGAATATCGCAGGATCCAAAATGCTGCGAGGCAAGCTTTTTAGGCTTCCATTGAAAGGGCCATATGCCAAGACCTAAGGAGCTTGTTGCCTGGAGCATCCACATCCTCAGATAATATTGAGGGTGAAATCATGTGACGCACCGAAATTTTGGCCAAACTACCCGAGCATCAAGAGTTCGTAAAAAGGAACTCGAGGCGAGGGAGATATGCAAAGCAGGCTACCAATGTACATGCAAGACATGGTAGCTTAAAGCAAAGAGAGATGGCAATACCAACTGACTCTGCGTTTAGTTGGGTATGAGGGGATGCGTCATCAAGACATGCTGGTGGCACCCAAGGAGAAATAAAAGCAGCCACTCCAAGAGTGGAAGAAACAACAACACTATCTTATTGGCCTCCTCATAAAAGAGCCTCGAGCAACCGTTTTGAGGTATTCTCTTCAATGCCAGTGAGTGTTGAGGAAGCAGCCTGCAACACAAGTGATACTTCCTCTGCTTCTACACACTTCAAAAGAAAGAAGCCTCGCAAACAAATTCTGGTGGGTCATCGTCCGGTGACTCGAAGCATAGCAAGCTCTGGTAATTCAAGAAATAATAAGATATATGTATGGTCTTATAACCCCCTATTTGATGATCATTCTAACTTTGAAAATGAATTATTGGATACTGCAGGCTCGGCTGATCTAAACCCACTAAATGGTGAAGATCCACAAACCTCAAGTGGGAATGGCTCACCATCTCCGCATAGTGAGAGTGAGCCAGGCGATGCGGAACAAGTGCTTGCCACAAATGAGGGTCAATCTGTTGAACAACAGATGAACCGAATGATGGCTGCCTTACAACAGAAAGAAGAAGAGTTGGCCACGCTTCGTGAGCAAGTGGCCAACACCAGAAATCGTATAAATGATGTGAACACTTCGACCAGTCATAATGGTCCCCTTCACCAACCTGAAATCACATTCGAAGCCATACAAAGGATGATTTCAGAAGGCGTAAAGGCTCAATATATGCAAACACATTATTCCATGCGTCTGGGGTATGTGAAACCATATCCGCCGGAGGTTGACATGGTACCATTTCCGAACAATTATCGCCAACCGCAATTTAGTAAATTTAATGGGACCGGATCGCCACATGAACATGTGGCCCATTTCCTTGCTGCGTGTCAAGATACAGCCCACAATGGAGCTCTTCTCCTCCATCAATTTGTACAAACATTATCGGGTCCAGCTTTAACATGGTATAGCAAGTTGGCACCTGGCTCCATCCGTACATGGGAACAAATGCAAGACGCCTTCCTAGAGCGCTTTTATAGCACTCAAAGGACAGTGGGAATAACTGAGCTGACTCAAACCTTACAAAGGCCAAATGAGAAAGCTGCGGATTTCATCAATAGGTGGAGGAATTTAAGCCTCCATTGCCCACAGCCAATCATTGAACCAGAAGCAGTTCGTATGTGTATGAATAACTTGAGCCTAGACATGGCCATTCACCTGCAGGGTGTAAGGCCAATAACTTTCGAAGAGTTGTCCTCAAAGGCCACAGACATAGAGAATTATATGCATCACATGTCTCGTCCGCCGAGGACATTCAACAAGGCGCCATTGGATAAAAACAACCCATGAGATAAGCCCACATCTTCTAAGCCGTAGCAAATGCAGGCCATGGAGACAACAGTGGGTCCTCAAAAGTTTCAAACTAGGGGCACCGCCACAAGATTACCAAGCAAAGGGGGTGCACTAGCTCCTAGAAGGCCAACTCTTAGCGAGCGACAAAATCAGAAGTACTCTTTCCCTGACGAAGAAGTGGGGGATCTCTTCATGGGCCTACGGGAGTTAAAACTCATCGAGCTCCCCAAACCAAAAAGGCCGAAAGAAGCTTCTAAATTCGATGAGCCAAATTTCTGTCACTTTCATCGCGTCTTGGGTCATACGCTCAAAGATTGTTTTGTGGTCAAAAACATGATACAAAATCTCATAGACGAAGGCACCATAGATGCCGATCTACTCAAAAGCATGACAAATGGAAAGAAAATGGCTACGGCAAATGTCACCACTTTTCAAAGTGATCCGGTGAGTTGTGCAACTCCAAAAATGTGGCCAACTTATGATCGATATATGATATCAAAACCTGAGCATGTTAATATGTCTTTCTCAGGGCATCCACAACAGCAAGCTAAGCGCCAGCATGAAGGCAAGGCTTTCCTTCGGTGGATCCACACCGCAAAATGTGGACCATCAGGTTCCCGAAGATCAGGAGAGCGTCGACAGCAACTCTTAAGACGATTTGCTCTCCAACGAATAATGGAAAAGGGCGAAGGCCCGCGCTTCTACCAAAATATAAAAAGCACAAGGACAACCCCCTCGAAGAATATGTTGCTTTCCCCATCGGAGTTTTTGAGGATGATGAGGAGTCTCTTCACTTCCCTAAACAAGAGGCACCTGAAGTTGCTGAAGTTCAGCTTAGACCAGGCCGTCAACTACCTATGCCATCTCCTCAACAAAGAAATCCCCCAAATGTAACTCCGAATGATGCAACTGACCATACTCCTAATGTGTCGGTCAAGTATGATGTAATCTCGCACTTGAAGAGAATACCAGCTATGCTTTCTGTGTATGATGCATTGTGTCTCTCTTCTGATTTGTGAAATGCATTTATTATTGTGCTTTCCTTCCCTGAAGATTATAGGGTTGAGGTTTCACAAGTAGAAGTAAAATTATCCCAAACTCAAAGTATTACGTTCAATGATGAGGATCTGTTGTTAGGAAATAAATAGCATAACAGACCCCTTCTTATGTTCAGCGAGATCGATGATCTCCCCATTAATCGCATAATGATTGATGGTGGTTCAGCCATAAACTTGTTACCCTTGCGCACTCTTAAAAAGATTGGGTATTCTAAAGGAGACCTATGTCGCTCAAATGTTGTCATTCATGGCTTTAACCAAGCTGGTCAAGAAGCATTAGGCGCCATATCTCTGGTTCTAAAGTTTGAAAATCTTATGACATATGTATACTTCCATGTGATTGATGCGGCTACCTCATATAATGTTCTTATCGGTCGCCCATGGCTGCATGAAAATGGAGTTGTTCCATCTACTCTCCATCAATGCATCAAGTATAAAGATCCTTTAGGGAGCGTAGTAAGGATTTTTGCTGATAAAAAGCCATTCACTATAGTAGAATCCTTCTATGCTAATGCAAAGTTTTATTTTGATCCTATTGATAAAGTCTCAAAACCAAAATCATCATTGTCGTTAGAACAAATATCCCGAAGATAGAAGATATCAAGTCTTCATCAAGACGAAAGATATACTAATACATACCAAGCAATCAAAGGAAGGAAGGCGATCCGATATTTCGCATCATAAGTCAACCCTCTCAAAATAGAGGTATTTCATTTCCAACTCCTTTACCTCCTTTGGTGCAAAATAAAATAAAACAAGCCCAAATTGAAAGGGATAATAAGAGTAAATTGGTTACACAGGTCACTTTGTTAAATAAAGATGATAAATCATTACCCATCTCTTTATATGACAACAAAGTTCTTTATATTATGCAACAGATGGGCTATGATATTTCTACCAGTCCTTCTTTATGCGATGGCCGGGGGCAGCTCGCACCATTTGAAAAGTTGATGTCCTAGGCTCAGCTTGAAGCCCTACACCAAGATCAAGCATTAAAAGAAGAGAAATATGGGTTAGGCTATGAAGTTAATATGACCTCTGCTGAACCTCTTGATGCTACGGAAGCATCTCCACAAATGGAAGATGGAAATCAACCAACTGATGATGAGTTTGAAGAAATTAATATCGGCACGGACAATGATCCCCGGCCAATCTTCATTAGTAAACATCTATCTAAAGAAATTAAGGAAGAATACCATAAATTTCTTTCTGCAAATAGACATGTCTTTGCTTGGCCTTATGAAGAAATGCTAGGTCTAGACCCAACAGTTGCAGTGCATAAATTGGTCGTTCGAAAAGATGTTCCTCTGGTGAAGCAAGGACAAAGAAGATATCGTCCAGAACTTCTCCCACAAATAGAAGCTAAAGTTGATAAACTCATAGCTGCTAGGTTTATCCAAGAGGTGAAATACCCCAAATGGGTGTCTAGTATCGTGCCCATGAAAAAAGAAAAATGGGCAGATCCGTGTATGTGTAGATTTTCGAGATTTAAATAAAGCCTGTCCAAAAGATGAATTTCCAATTCCAATCTCTGAAATCCTTATTGAGGCCACTATGGGATATGAAATATTCTCCTTCATGGATGGCTTCTCTGGTTACAACCAAATAAAAATGTCATCAGAAGATGAGGAGTTGACTGCACTCCGTACACCCAAGGGCATATATTGTTATAAAGTGATGCCCTTCGGATTAAAAAATGCAGGCACCACGTATCAACGTGCAATGACCATTGTCCTTGATGGGTTGTTGTATGAAATTGTTGAGTGCTATATAGATGATATCGTTGTAAAATCTAAGCGCAAGAAAGATCACTTAAAACACTTGGAAATGGTGTTTGACCGCCTTAGAAAACATAAATTAAAGATGAATCCTATGAAGTGCGCATTCGGAGTATCTTCGGGAAAATTCCATGGTAAGTCACCAAGCGTGGCATTGAAATTGACCCTACTAAAATAAAGACAATTGTCGACATGCCTCAACCAACAAACTTGCATCAATTAAAGAGCCTCCAATGCCATTTAGCGTACATTAGAAGGTTCATCTCAAACCTGTCCAGGAGGTGCAAACCTTTTTCCTAGCTCATGAAGAAAGGAGTCCCGTTTCAATGGGATCAAGCATGTCAAAATGCATTCGAGGACATAAAAAAATATTTAACAAATCCTCCTGTCTTAGGCGCGCCAATTAAAGGGCGGCCATTAATCCTCTATATGGCAGCCATTCCGACTTCATTAGGCGTTCTTTTTGCACAAACCAATGATGCAGGAAAAGAATTCTCCCTATATTATTTAAGCTGCACCCTACAGGGGGCAGAGTGCAATTAACCGGATATAGAAAAAATATGCCTGGCACTTGTATTTGTAGCACAAAAGCTTCGCCATTACATGCTAGAACATACAGTACATCTTGTCTCGAGAGCTGATCCACTTGACATATCTTAAATAAAATGACATTATCTGGTAGATTGGCTAACTGGGCGATGTTCTTTTCATAATTTGATATTGTGTTCGTGCCTCAAAAAGCCATTAAATGTCAAGCTTTGGCTAATTTTCTAGCCGCACATCCCATACCTGATGACTTTCCCATTGATGATGATCTGCCAGATGAGGTAGTCTTCACCACTAAGGTGTCCAATCCTACATGGCAAATGTATTTTGATGGTGCTTGCCGAAAATCAAGAGCAGGTGCAGGGGTCGTGTTTGTCACACCGGACGAAGCAATACTTTCATATTCCTTCACACTAACTTCAGCAGTTTCAAATAATGTTGCTGAATATGAGGCTCTAATTATCGGGCTTGGAATGGCTCACAATATGGGTTTAAACACATTCTCTATATATGGAGACTCCTAATTAATAATTAACCAATTGTTGGGAATATATACGGTGAAAAAGCAAGGGCTTTTGCCATATTTTTGGAAGGCAAAAGAACTAATGGCTATGTTTGCTGATCTAAAAATTCAGCATGTTATGAGAAGCCAAAATGAGAAAGCAGATGCATTGGCAAGCTTAGCTGCCAACATGTCACTAAATCCATATCAAACTGTGGATGTTCACGTAGAGGAACGAAGAGTCCTCCCCATACTTACTGAGGAAGAGGACATACCATCTACTTCAGCTATGACTATAGATACGTACGAAATTGAGATGGGTGATTGGAGAACACCTTTTCTCGATTATCTCCTTCATAGATATTTGCCCCTAGATTCTAGTGAAAGGTCTAGGATTCGAGAAAGATCACTGAATTATACATGTATAAACGATACGCTCTATCGGCGTTCATGCGATGGCATTTTACTTCGCTGCCTTGCAGGCAATGAGGTAATCGAAGCTTTAAATGAAGTTCACTCCGGAGTGTGTGGCGCACACCAATCTGGACCCAAGTTACATTACCAACTAAGACATTTATGTTATTATTGGCCTACCATGTTTGATGATTCTATGAAATTTGCAAAGAAATGCCATGAATGCCAAATACATGGTAATTTTATACATGAGCCCCATGAACCATTACATCCGACTAATATGTCTTGGCCCTTTGAAATGTGGGGAATGGATGTAGTTGGGCCGATAAATCCCCCGTCTTCTAAGGGACACTAATTCATTCTTGCCGCAATTGATTACTTCTCTAAGTGGGCAGAAGCTATAGCACTAAATGAAGTCAAAGCGGAAAATGTTGAAAACTTTCTAAGAACGAATCTTATATATCGATTTGGGGTTCCAGCCCGAATGATATCTGATAATGGCACGTCTTTTAAAAATAGACAAATAGAGAAGATGTGTGCTAAATTCAAAATTAAGCATCACTTCTCCACAGGTTATAATCCAGCCGCTAATGGTCAAGCAGAAGCATTCAATAAAGTGCTATGCAAGTTGCTTAAAAAGATGGTCTCACAAAACAAGAGACCCTGGCATGAAAAGTTACTCGAATCCTTGTGGGCATATAGGACCACGACTCGGACGCCAACGAAAATGACTCCTTACTCACTTGTGTATGGAGGAGAGGCGGTCCTGCCACTGGAGGTGCAAATTGCCTCCTTAAGAGTTGTTATCCAAGAATTCAATGAAGATGAATCGGCGAAATTACGCCTAAGGGAACTAGACAACCTTGAAAAACGTCTTCGTGCATTGCAAAACTTGGAGGCATACCAAGCTAGAATGTCTCGAGCTTTTGAGAAGCACGTAAGGAGGAGGTCGTTCAAAGAAGGGGATTTGGTTCTAGCGGTCATTCGGCCCATGAATATTACTCATCGAATGCAAAGCAAATTCGAGCCTAAATGGGAAGGTTTTTATATCGTGAAGGATGTCTACTCTAGTGGTGCTTATAGAATCATATCACCGGATGACGAGTATTGCCCACCCCCAGTAAATGGAAAATTTCTAAAGCGTTACTACGCATAGGGGAAATATGCATATTACGCTCCATTGCTACAAGAGCCTAAACTGTTAGCACAAAAAAAAGCTCCTTCATGAGCCTAAACTATAAAGTAGACATACGCTCCATAGCTTCATGAGCCTAAACTGAAGCTGAAGTAAAAAAAAAGATTCATAACGCTCCATAGCCTCACGAGCCTAAACTGAAGCTGAAGTAAAAAAAAGATTCATAACGCTCCATTGCCACAAGAGCCTAAACTGTTGGCACAAAAAAATGCTCCTTCATGAGCCAAAACTATAAAGAAAACAAATGCTCCATCGTTTCATGAGTTTAACTGTAGCGTGAAAAAAACCCAATGCTTCATTGCTTCATGAGCTTAAACTGCAGCATCAAGGAAAAAAATCACAAGGCTCCATTCCTTCACGAGTTTAAACTGAAACTAAAAGAAAATAAACCTCCACTACTACATGAGCCTAAACTGAAGCTGAAGTAAAAAAAGATTCATAACGCTTCTTGATGAGCCTAAACTGTAAAAAAGACATACGCTCCATAGCTTCACGAGCCTAAACTGAAGCTGAAATAAAAAAAAGATTCATAATGTTCCTTCATGAGCCTAAACTGTAAAGAAGACATACGCTCCATAGCTTGACGAACCTAAACTGAAGCTAAAGTAAAAAAAAGATTCATAACGCTCCTTCATGAGCCTAAACTGTAAAGAAGACATACGCTCCATAGCTTCACGAGCCTAAACTAAAGCTGAAGTAAAAAAAAAGATTCATAACGCTCTATTGCCACAAGAGCCTAAACTGTTGGCACCAAAAAAAAATGCTCCTTCTTAGCCTAAACTGTAAAGAAAACAAATGCTCCATGGTTTCATGAGTTTAACTGTAGCGTGAAAAAAACCAATGCTTCATCGCTTCATGAGCTTAAACTGTAGCATCAAGGGAAAAAATCACAAGGCTCCATTCCTTCACGAGTTTAAACTGAAACAAAAAGAAAATGAAGCTCCACTGCTACATGAGTCTAAACTGTTAGCACACTCACAAAAAAAAGTGTGCTCCTTCATGTGCCTAAACTGTAAGCAAGAAAAAGAGAAGAAGAAGAAATGTTCCATAGCTTCATGAGCATGAACTGAAGTTAAAAACAAAAACAAAATATAAAAAAGATGCTCCATCACGACATGAGCCTAAACTGTTGGCATGAAAATAAACAAATGCCCCCAAATGCATCTTCAATGCATCATGAGTTTAAGTTGAATGCAACAACAACAAAAAAATCCAGAGTTCTTAAAATTAAACTGCGACCATGGAATGAACATTTAAAATGTTATGTACTCCAAAAGTCTGATATAAAAATCAATATAACGTGAGACTATACGTCATTGCTTGATAAGTATCATTTATATGCGCAAACCTCCGTGTGAATCAAGTGCCCAAAGTATGTTTCCAAAAAAAAAGCGAGATCATAAATAAAAAAACGAGATCATAAATAAAAAAATCTCAAGTTTCGAGCTTCGGATCCATCAACATATACGAAGTAGTTTTCGCATCCGGACCACGAGGGGGCATCCGTTGACACCAATTTCGGCATACCTAAAAATGTGTGAAAACATTTATACCATATTAAATAAAATGGTATAGATGATCAAGTTTTATATGAATATGATATAGGCAAATAAGAAATAATATAACATCGCTAAAGAGGAAAAGGGGATGGAGCAAAAAGAAAAAGGGTACACACATGTACATATATGCATGAGCGTTTTCACGCCTAGAAAGAAAATGAAACTAATGTGTGTGTGTATATATATATATATACAAATCATCCGAAGAGCACATATGAAAATAAAATACTTTGTTGATTGACTAAAATAATCAATCATTTTCAATATCAAAAGACGATGTGGTGATTAGTGGAAAATTAAGAAGAAGAAAAGAAAGCTAGAATAAAGAAAGGAGGACATATACGCATATATGCATGAGCATGACTATACCTTGGCAAAGTCATATACGCATATGTGCATGAGCATGACTATACCTTGGCAAAGTATAGTGGCAAAAGCACGGCTATTACATATCATATTAAAAACGCTCGGCCGTAAATACATACACGCTTCCATACACATGGATTAAAAAAAGAGACCACGCAAGTACGTACGTGTGTACATACACAGCAAACGTATAGCACGTATGTGCACGCCGCCGTACCGAGCAAGGAAGAAATCTGTAGCGCGGCTTGGCGTATTCAAACATGGTCAAAGGCTCCAAATCGTTGCCGCAAGACCAAGTCATACAACTCCCATGCACGAACTCACGTTCAACGAACGCTCGCGCTCTCGTTCAAAAAATCACAGCGCGCCAGGGTCATTAGAAAATACAAAAATAAACTCAAGAGCGCTGGCAACCACTCCCTCCGCTTTACCTTAACGTGATTTCAAATCAAGAGAACCGCTAGTTGCTCGGCTCTATAAGTAGCAGGCTAGTGCAAACGTTCGAGGTCTCCCCCGCATATACCACTACTACAGAATGGACTTGTTGTCCCGGGCGGTAACGGCCTTTAGTCCCGGTTATACCACTACTACAGAATGGACTTGTTATCCCGGGCGGTAACGGCCTTTAGTTCCGGTTACCGCACCGGGACAATAATCCCGGGACTAAAGGTGCCACCTTTAGTCCCGGGTCATCGAGCCGGGGCTAAAGAGGGACCTTTAGTCCCGGTTGGTGTTACCAACCGGGACTAAAGGCCCTCCAACCGAGCAAACGTGGCCGCACCCTTTAGTCCCGGTTGGTAACCCTAACCGGGACTAAAGGTTCCTTTTCTTTTTCTTTTTTTTTGTTTAATTTGTTTTTAGTTCAGTTACACGTATTTGTTTAATATATAATATGTTTTTATGTACGTATTCTATGCTGCTAATATAAATACACGCACGCATATAATTACATCTAATTCTCATCTCGAGCATTATTATATTCGAATAAAGTATGAACCTATATATATTATAGATATATATATATATATGTATATATACAACACTTTCATAATCTTGTTCTCGAAAATAACGATATCAATAAACATTTAATTTATATCATTTATTCCTTAGGATCAAAGTAGAACTCGCCGTTGGGATTTAGCACTTTTTCTAGAAGAAATCCTGCTATTGACTCTTGAACTGCTTTCAGATGGTCTTTTTACATGACCCTTCGTTTCAACCATTCAGTCTTGCATTTGAAATAAAAGGAAAAGTATTAATATATATATATATTCATTTAAAAATAAATAAAAAATTGATATATACGTACTCTGAGGACATCTTTAGGAGTTCTTCTTATGTGCGCAGTGATAAATTCACAAACATAGTATCCACACAAGTTATTACCTGGTGGCTGCCGCAAACACCACTGTACGAGAAGAAGATTATTCTCATCATCTCACACGTAAATTGAAGTACGATATAGTAATTAAACACGTGGGGAAGTGTATATAGTACAACTTACCGGTATTTCAACTACATTAAGTGGTGCCTTGCAATCCTTGCGATGTTGCCGAATAAACTCTTTCCAAACCCTATGCGACCAATAATGTACGATCGTTAATAAATTATGGCAAAGTATATTCAATAATAGTTGTGCGCGAGAGATCGAAATTACCCCTGGATAATGTCTATCATATCTTGGTATAGTGCCCGCTCTTTTCTCAACGAGTCAAAGATTACTAACCGACTTGAGTTTAACTCAATGACAATGAGTATCCAATGAAAACTGCATTGGTTTATACACAAACGTACATGCATATAAGTTGTATTGATATTACATAAAATGTGTAGACTACATTATTATTAATACTTACTCAAAGTTGTACGGAAAAAGTATTGTTGTCTTGTCGTGCTGCTTCACGAAGAACATCATGATATTCTCCTGTGCTTCAGATACCCACCGCTCCTTGATAATAATACCGGTTTTGAATACGATATAAGGATCAATGAAGCCAACACTGGTGTCTTGTATTCTTTGGAGCTCTGACATCTGGAATCTGTATATAAATATAAGTTACATGTGAGGATAATTATATACACGTACGCATGGAAGTGAGTTTATTAAATAAAAATAAGAATCACTTACAAACAAAAGGAGCTAATGATTGATTTGTCCAGAGCGTCCAAGTGGTATAGTTGATGCAATTCTTCGAAACTAATATGTAAGATGTCATCACCACGAAAGTAATGATGGTCTCTAAATCTGACAAAGATCCACTGCTCACCCCTGCCACACGCCTACATGTACCACTTGTTGAGCAAGTATATTTGTGTACCCAATTCATTCAGAGCCGCAGGGTTGTACAGACTTTTGCCATATTTATAAGTCTTCCAGGTATCAACTTCTAGGTTTTGGATTGGAGCTTTGCCCATCAATTAATCCAAGGTTAAACCAGTATCTTCAAAAAAAGCATTAAGGGCTTGAACCGACACTTCTCCAGAGTTGTCTGGTCGATAGACTTCTATGTTGGAACCATATTCATTAGCAACAACAAGATTTTACATTGGTTGCTTCTGTTGTCCGAGCTGTGGGACATTCTTCCCTGATGCTCTTTTCCTTTTCTTATCTGCATCATGTGACTTCACGAGGGAGCGGTCATAGTCTGATAGTGGCGAAGGCTTACGAAGTTCAATCATCTTTTTCTTGTGAGCATCGACCTTCTGCCTCAACACATCTCGTGGTATGTAAAAGTACGGCTTCTCCTTAAGCTTCGGTTGACTCTTGTTTTTGATATCTATAAAAAAATCTTTCACTTTTTTGTCTTCTTCAGCTGCTATTTGCTCATCAGTCTTTTCAGGAAGTATTTCTTGAGAAATAACTCTTTTTCTCGGGGTCTTCTTTGCCGCTGGGACCTTAGACGTCTTTGTAGTGCGTCGCTGTGGAGGGGGTGGGGGCGGTGTTGGAGACCGGCGTGGAGGCGATGAGGCCGGTGTTGGTGGAGACCGGCATGGAGGCGTTGGAGATCATTGTGGAGGCGGTGGGGCCGGTGTAAGAGTTGGAGATCGTTGTGGAGGCGATGGGGCCGGTGTAGGAGTTGGCGATCGCCGTGGGGATGAAGTCGTCTTGCCCCCCGCGACGCTGTGATGAGATGGAGAATGAATGATTAGGCTAGACTGGGGGGAGACCCTGCTACAAAAACAAGTTGTGTGTCAATTATTTTTGAAGCCAATAGAAAATTAATGGAAAATAATATTTCATTCACTTTCATTTGTATCTAGGGTGAGGTAGGGGAAGCGGTGGCGCCCCAGGAATGATGATGAAGCGTTTGCGCCATTGAATAAATGTCTTCTCCGCTTCTCCTAGTGTCTTCTCCCCATCACCGCCTTCAATGTCAAGAGGAACATTGCTGTAACCTTTGAGCACTCTATCGACCGAGACGCTAGCATATCCAGGTTGAATAACTGACCCATGGATTCTTGGTGTCTTTGTTCGGTCTATTGGAGATACAACCCCGATAGCCACCATGATTGATGCATTATTACCATCTGGAATGTGCAGCTCACATGTTGTTAGAGGCTCGGTAATGTCATCAACAGGGAAGCGCAACCCAGCGTCGTCTTGAATAACTAGCAGCTCCGTAGAAGCACAACTGCTTTTCATCTGACCAATGGGGCTAATGGTGACTCCCGGTGTTGATTGCGATTGCATTTGACTCATTGCTAGCTGCACTTGCCTCTTGATCTCCTCCTGCATTCTTGCCTCAAGAGATTTTTCTCGTTCACGTGATTCAAGCAATGCTTGTCGTGACTCATCAACAAATTGCTCCAATGCACGGATTCGTTCTGCCTCCTCATCCTTCTTTCTCTAGCGGCTTCTGAGGGTATCCTTGTCTCATTGGGAATGCGTGTAGCCACGGAACCGCCCCATAGCCTCTTGTTCACCACCGTGTTCGGGATTCTCTAGGGCATATGTCAATTCATCCTTCTCTCTGTTGGGCTTGAAAACACCACTATCGCCTTTCTTCCCTAGCACGAGCTAGTCTCTGTGTTGCTCTCTCAATTTTTGGCGAAAATTAGCTTGCCGTGTCTAGGTCTAGGCTTCCCCATGAGCGTAGAACCAATTCTTCACGCTGTTGAGGCCAGTTCTTCTCTATTGTTTCGTGTATGATTCCTTGGCGGTAATCTCTGCTTCTAGGTTCTGCCACTTGGGAATAGCACTCCTATAACCACCTGATCCCATGCGATGATGGTATTGCTTCTATCGGGCATTCTGCTGATTCCTCATCACACGTTCCTCACTCTCTTGAGATGTCTTGTATTCTACGAAGGCATCCCAATGGGACTCCAACTTGACAAACGCCTTAGCATTGAAATCCGGCATAGCATTCTTCAAGATAAACTTTTTATACAATGTCTTCTTCCAACTCTGGAACAATGTTGCCATCTTCTTCATTGTCCAATCCCCCACTAGCTCCTTCAAAGCATCATCTGCTTGTAATGTGAAATGTTGAGTGATATCTCTCCAAGCTAGGTTCTTATCACGATCAGATACAAAACTAACATTAGGAGCGGATATCTTCTGCTTCCATTCACGAGCACTAACTGGGATCATATCCCTTACAATGAACCCACATTGATTGAAATATGTCTGAGCATGTGGTCCCAATGGTTTGCCGGTGTCGGTGTCGAATTCTGATATTATGAAACGGCCCTCTAATGGCTTTTTTGGCCCTCGGACTTTCCTACTTTTGTCGGTGGTTGATGTAGATCCAGAGACCAGCTACATGAGTAGAAACACAATGATTAACAACAAATATATGTACGCATGCATCTATAAGAGATGATAGATAATCGAATATACCTCGCCAGTATTTTCTTGCGCGACAATTTGTTGATCTTCAACCACCGGCATATTTAGGATATCCTCATAATCAGCAAAGTACTGACTCGTGTCATCTACATCCACATTGGTGCCGGCGTTGATAATATCCGCCATTATGTCATCACTCAAGTTATCATCCGGAGCAGCCATTTGTATCTTCAAGATAACATATAGATAGAATTACTATGGTACATAACATAAGTACATGTGATAACACATATAGAATTACTAAATCCAATTAAATATAATAACACATAATATTTCATAAGGATAAACAATAATAAGGTATAGGCTTTGGAATCGAATCAAAAACACTTTCGATCCAAAAACATGGAAATAAGTACATGTACATATATACACATAGAATGATACAATATATTTTCTCTCTCTCTCAATACATAGAAATAAGTGCATATGTCTATATCTCTAGATATGCATGTGATAACACATAGAATGTCTCTCTAGATACAATTTTCTCTCTCTCTCAACTTATGGAAATAAGTACATGTATATATACATATAGAAATAATTAAGTACATATGTATACACATATAGAATCTCTCTCTAGATATATATATATATATAGAGATAGAATATATAATTACTAAATCCAATTAAATAAATCTAACATGAAATTAGATAAACTAGTAATAGATAACACATTTTAAAAATTCTAACTAACTAAAAAATTATCTAAAAACTAACATATATCAACTAACAATCTAACTAACATATATCAATTATCTAATAAATCTAACTAACTAAAAAATCTAAGTAACATATATCAATTATCTAATAAATCTAACTAACTAAAAAATCTAACTAACATATATCAAAAACTATCTAAAAAACTAACTAAACTACTAAATATTATTTATTAGTATTATCTAAAAAACAATTAAAATCCAACATTATAATCGACGACGGCAGCGAGGCCGGGCGGGCGAGCGAGTTCGACGACGAGGCCGGGCGGGCGAGGCTCGACGATGGCAGACGAGGCCGGGCGGGCAGGTCTCGACGACGGCAGCTGAGATCACGAGGCTGGGTAGGCGGGCTAGAGCTCGACGGAGGCGGGGCGGGCGGGGCTCGATGACCACGAGGCGAGGCGAGGCGTCTTGAGCGAGAGCTCGGCGGCCGGCCGAGGCGAGGGCTCGGCGACGACAGACGAGGCGGGATCGACGACGAGGCGGGGCTCGGCACGACGAGGACGAGCTTCGGGTCTGGCGGCAAAAAGACGGATCGGAGGGCACGACGCGCAAGATCGAAGATGAATAGAACAAGTCGATATATATAGGCCGGTACCCTTTAGTCCCGGCTGGTAATCTCAACCGGGACTAAAGGTCCAACCCTTTAGTCCCGGCTCGCCTTACAAGCCGGGACTAAAGGCTTTTAGTCCCGGTTGGTGTTATCAGCCGGGACTAAATGTATTTTTTGGCGGGCACCGAAATTGCCACCCACCCTTTAATCCCGGTTCTTGGCCTGGGCCGGGACTGAAGGCCTGAAAATTTTGGCCACCCGCCAGCGTAATTGGAAAGACCTCGGATTTTGATTTTGTTTAATACTAGGTTAATCAATTAATTCCATAGCAACTTCAATACTTTGCAATATTTATTTTAAAAAATACTATTGATTAACTAATTATTTATTGTAAATAGGAAAGTTTTGTAACCTAAAGTTTTTAATTTCTTTTATGAATATAGAATATAAATGTTACTAATACTAAATATTTTGTTAATGCAAAAATATATTTGTAACTTAAAATTAATAAAACTAATATTATTCGATAGGAAATTTATTATCACATTATTGTAACGTCAATGTTTCAATTTTTTTCTCGGTTTTTGACCAAAATTGACAAAATTTTTTTGTTGAACCTATAAAAATAAAGAAAATGTAGTATTTTTTGTTCTACAACTTTCTCAAATGAAAAAATGTCCTATATAAGGATTGTACATATTGATGAGCTGAACAAACTTGGTATTCAAAACTTTTCAATTTGAGACAATCTGGGGTTCCGAAAACTAGTTTGTAGGCGTCGAAATTTAAAAATCACAAATTTGAACCGTCCAAACTTTCTCAAATGGAAAGTTGACCAAAACAGCAATTGTATATATTTTTGAGTTTAACAAACTTGGTATTCAAAACTTTTCAATTTGAAGTCATTTAGAGTTCATAATACTAGAGTCAAAGTGTTGTTTTTTCATTTGACCAAATTTGACTTGGTCAAACTTGCTCAAATGAGACACTAAATGACCTCAGATGAAAAAACTCTGAATACCAAGTTTGATCATATCAGCAAGATCTACAATTGTTACATAGCTCATTTTCCCATTTGAGAAATGTTTATCAAACACTAGTCACAACGTCTTGAATCTCATATATACTTTCTAAAACTATGTCACACACTTGTGAAATTTGAACTACATTTTGTTCAAGCTTTCTCAAATGAAAAAATGGCCTATATAAGGATATTAGATATTGATGAGATGAACAAACTTGGTATTCAAAACTTTTCAATTTGAGACAATCTAGGGTTCCGAAAACTAGTTTGTAGGCGTTGAAATTTAAAAATCACAAATTTAAACCGTCCAAACTTTCTCATATGGAAAGTTGACCAAAACAACAATTGTAGATATTTTTGAGTTTAACAAACTTGGTATTCAAAACTTTTCAATTTGAAGTCATTTAGAGTTCATAATACTAGAGTCAAAGTGTTGTTTTTTCATTTAACTAAATTTGACTTGGTCAAACTTGCTCAAATGAGGCACTAAATGACCTCAGATGAAAAAACTCTGAATACCAAGTTTGATCATCTCAGCAAGATCTACAATTGTGAAGTCATAACATATTACATAATATCCGTCTCTAAAACATAATATATTAAACATGCAACGTTGTATCATGCGGGCACAACAGTGAATTTCTTCTTGACGTATGACCCTTGGTTATGATCTTGTCGTAACCATGGAGTGTCTTCATCATTTAACATGATGCTTGGATCTTTCTTCACTATGAAGGGTGGAATTCGGACATTTCTTTCGTAATCTTCTGACATGTCTGACTTGTCTTCAATTCCCACTATATTTATTTTCCCAGAAAGAATTATGTGGCGCTTTGGCTCATTGACATTGAGTTGATGTCTTCGTTTTTTCTCTCTTTGATTTTGTAGACATGTCTTTCACATAGAACACCTGACTCACATCGGCAGCAAGGACGAATGGTTCCTCTTTGTACCCAATATTGTTGAGGTCCACTGTTGTCATTCCATACTCTTTGTCGACTGTTACCCCTCCTCCGGTCAGCTTCACCCATTGGCACTGGAACAAAGGGACTTTAAAATTAGGTGCGTAGTCTAGTTCCCATATCTCTTCTATGCGGCCATAATATGTTTGTATATTCCCATTTGGATCTGTGCCATCTATGTGAACACCACTATTTTGATTGGTGCTCCTTTTATCTTGGGCAACTATGTAAAATGTATTCCCATTTATCTCGTACCCTTGGTACGTGAGGATATGCCATGATGGCTGCCTAGCCAACAAATACAGTTGCTCATCAATATTGTCATCGCCTTGACATTCTTTTCGCAACCAACCACTGAAACTTTCCATGTGTTGACGCCTAATCCAAGCTTCAGTCTTCCCTGGAAACTTGGATCGTAAGAACTCCTTATGTATCTCGATGTACGGATGCACCAATGAGGAGTTCTGAAGAACTGTGTAGTGTGCTTTATTGAAATAATCGTCTTCCATGCCGATATATGTTTTCTTTCCTAAAGTTCCTTTACCACTGAGTCTCCCCTCGTGTCGTGATTCAGGAACGCCAATCGGGGCAAGGTCAGGAATAAAGTCAACACAGAACTCAATGACCTCCTCTGTTCCATAGCCCTGGGCGATGCTTCCTTCAGGCTTAGAATGGACTTTCACATATTTCTTCAAGACTCCCATAAACCTCTCAAAGGGAAACATGTTATGTAAGAACACAGGTCCAACAATACTAATCTCCTTCACCAAATGAACTAGGATGTGTGTCATGATATTAAAGAAGGATGGAGGGAACACCAACTCAAAGCTGACAAGACATTGAACCACATCATTCTGTAGAGTAGCTAGTTCCACTGGATTGATTGCCTTCTGAGAAATTGCATTGAGGAATGCACATAGCTTCACGGTGGCTAGACGTACATGTGGAGGTAGAATTCCTCTTAAAGCAACTAGAAGCAATTGCGTCATAAGCACGTGGCAGTTGTGGGACTTTAAGTTTAGTAATTTCTTATCTGGCACATTTATTATACCCTTTATATTGGAGGAGAATCCCGATGGGACCTTGATGCTGCTTAGACATTCGAACATGCTGTCCCTCTCTTCTTTGCTAAGCGTGTAGCTTGCAGGACTTAAGTAATGACGTCCATCATCTGTCTTCTCTGGATGAAGGTTGTCTCATTCTTTCATGCCCTGCAAGTCCTGGCGTGCTTCAAGTGAATCATTTGGCTTCCCGTACACACCCATGAATCCTAATAGGCTCACACAAATATTCTTTGTCAGGTGCATCACATCGATTGCGTTGCGGACCTCTAGGACTTGCCAATAGGGTAGCTCCCAAAAGATGGACTTCTTCTTCCACATGGGTGCGTGTCCCTTAGCATCTTTGGGAACAGATTCACTGCCTTGTCCCTTTCCAAATACTACTTTCACATCCTTGACCATTGCGAGTACATCTTCCCCTGTTCGGTTATGAGGCTTCTTCCGGTGGTCTGGCTTACCTTTAAAATGCTTCCCTTTCTTTCTTACTTGGTGATTCAAAGGAAGGAATCGACGATGGCCAAGGTACACGACCTTTCGACATCTTTTCAAATATATACTGTGAAGGTCATCAAAACAATGTGTGCATGCATTATATTCTTTGTTTGTCTAACCTGAAAGATTACTTAAAGAAGGCCAATCATTGATTGTTACGAACAACATTGCTCGTAGGTCAAAGTGTTCTTGTTTGTACTCATCCCAGACACGTACACCTGATTTGTTCCATAAAACTAGAAGTTCTTCAACTAATGGCTTCAGATAGACATCAATATCGTTGCCAGGTTGCCTCGGACCTTGGATGAGGATCGGCATCATAATGAACTTCCGCTTCATGCATAACCATGGAGGAAGGTTGTAGATAAATGGAGTAACTGGCCAAGTGCTATGACTAGTGCTCTGCTCTCCAAAAGGATTCATACCATCTGTACTTAAGGCGAACCTTAAGTTTCTAGCCTCATTTGCAAACTCTGGAAATTCTCTGTCTATTGCTCTCCACTGGGACCCATCAGCTGGGTGTCTCAGCATATTGTCTATCTTACGGTCTTCTTTATACCACCGCAAACAACTTTGCATGGTCTTTATTTACGAACAACGCGTTTTAAGCGTGGTATTATAGGAGCATACCACATAACCTTGGCGAGGATTTTCTTTCTAGGACGTTGTTCACCCTCGGCGTCACCGGGATCATCGCGCCCGATCTTATACCGCGATGCTTTACATACCGGCATTCATCCAAATTCTCGTATTCATTGCCATGGTAGAGGATGCGATCATTAGGACATGCATGTATCTTCCGGATTTTAATCCCAAAGGCGGATAACCTTTTTGCTTCGTCGACGTAGTGGTGGGCAATTCATTTGGCTTTGGAAGCATCTTCTTTATGAGGTTCAATAAATTCCCAAATGCTTTGTCGGATACACCATTCTTTGCCTTCTACTGTAGCAATTCCAGTGTTGTACCTAGTTTTTTTTGCCCCTCTTCGGCCGTCGGGTATAGCAACTTCCTATGATCCTCAAGCATGCGCTCGAACTTAACTTTCTCTTTTTCACTTTCGCATTCTTGTTGTGCAT
Organism: Miscanthus lutarioriparius; assembly: GCA_904845875.1. Lineage (NCBI taxonomy): Eukaryota > Viridiplantae > Streptophyta > Magnoliopsida > Poales > Poaceae > Miscanthus > Miscanthus lutarioriparius. Next base: position 86,701,739 of record CAJGYO010000003.1, on the reverse strand, counting down.
CACGAAAGGCATCGCCAAGAGCATCACCGAGATCATCTTCTACCGCTACCTCTTCTTCATCTCCCCCCATTGTAGTATCATCAAAGGCACCATATCTTGAGCAATAATGTCATCAATGTCTAAATCTTCTCCTTCACCTTCTTCCATCATGACCCCGCTTTCTCCATGCTTACTCCAACATATATAGTTTGACATGAAACCTGACTTAAGCAAATGTGAATGAAGACTCATTGAGCTTGAATATTCCTTTAAATTCTTACATAGGGCACATGGACAAAGACATGAAACCATCCCGCTTATTTGCCTCGGCCACACCTAAGAAATAGTGCAAGCCCTCAATAAAGTCTTGGGAGCGGCGATCGGCATTGTACATCCAATGGCGTGACATAATCAGTATTACCGACAAATTATGAAAACCTTGAACATAATTAAGTATTTTATTACACAACATAGATGACACACACACGGTTGATTAATTAACTAAGCTCGGCTACAACGTAAGCAATCCCAACTATCACTAAACAAACTAAAACTACAATGCACTTCAATAACATAATTATTTCGTGATCGTGCGCAACTAAAAATAGACAAATTATTCTTCCGTTGAATATCAATAAGCTTCTCCTTTGGCTCATTTGCCTCATCGGTAGCACGAATTAATTCTGCATATGTAGCATAATCTTCCTCCTCCAAGTACCAACCATCGATCCATTGCCCTCCCACTTTGAAATTAAAGCCAAAAATATTTAGTCAAAAATATTCAAGAAAAGCAGTCAATTAGCCATAATAATCAAATGCGTAAGAAACTCACATCGCGATCCGGGCACTTGTAGAAAACACGACCCTTGTTGGGTCCCTGTCTCTTGACTCGGTACTCCATCACAATCTTCGCTTACACTTGCCGCAGATAATGAGAGGGAGTTCTGCCTCGATCGTTTACAAGAACCGAGCGAGGGCCGAGGATCCGTACCGATTGTTGTCATCTACTTTCTATACTTATTTTTGCAAACTACTGCAAATTTCACATTTTCTAAAATAATATATTTAAACAAAACTAAAATTATTTATTTATCTAACTAAACCGCTCGGCAGAGAACATGCTCGCCGAGATGATCACGGTCCACAAGTTCAACTAGTACGGATTTTCTATAATTTTCTAACTATTTTCTAAGTTTTTCATTTCATGGAAAAATTAATTCTAAGATCACGTAAGCCGCGGGGGGACGAGGATGGCGCGTGCTCCAAATGAGAGACGAAGCGAGGCGTGATTTTGATGAACTAATTTAACTTTTGTTTATCCAAACATATATGCAAATCATCATCGCAAAATCATAATAAAGTCCAACATATAAAGTTACACATGCATCTACATCGCAAAATGAGATAAGCTACTGATAAAACATAAGAGGATTAAGTTTGTTACCTCCAAAATGGAAGAGCAACACCAATGGAGGGGGAGAGAGCAAGACCAACAGCAAGCTGAAGAACAGAGGCAGTGAGTTTAAATGGAATGGCTCGGGCTCGGGGAGAAAGAAATGAGTGTATAGGCCGGCATAATTAGTCCCGGTTAGGTGGCCAAACCGGGACTAAAGATTAATATTTATTCCCGGGGTATCACCCAAAGCGGGACTAAAGATCCCTGCCACGCGGACGACCGTTGGGCAGGGACCTTTAGTCCCGGTTGGTATTACAAACCGGGACTAAAGGGTCATTTAGTCCTGGCGGCAAAAAATGCCGAGGGTAAAGCCAAATTGGGACATCGTTCTAAAGTCTGTTCTCTAGTAGTGTACACATGCACATACACACCTGTTCCTTGATCAGAGAAGCAAGCACCGCTAGGCTGTTGCGTTGCTCTTCTACACAAGCGTTGCTGCTTTGTCCGAGGTCCTGAAGAAGGTGAGGCCGCATGGCGCTTCTCTGATCCTAGCCCCTCCCATCCTGCTTCTCATCTCCGGCCGCTTCATCCACAAGCGTCGTCATCGGCAACTCCGTCAGCGAGCCTTGCGTCCTTCTATTCTGGTATAAACAGGGCCAGTGAGGACGGTGCTCCGCACATGGGCATCGTGCCTTGGTAAAGGTATAAGGGCCAAATCGCCGCGCTATGCGCATGGGCTGCAAGCCCCGGTGAAAAGTCGGCCAACAATGCCACGACCGCGCTTTGCGCACGGGCGATATGCCCCAGTAAAGGTGTGAAGGGCCAATAAACATGACTCGGTGAAATTTGGTTGGACGCGATCTTGGCTCCAACCCGGTTAAAGGTTCATGGCATAAAATTGGTGGACGCGCTCCACCTGGGTCATGGTAAATTTGATATGGACGCGAATCGTCTCCGTATCTGCATGTGTTTTGGCCACGGCCCACGGCAACGCCGGCCAGTTCATGCTCCGCAAATTAAAAAAGGGCATGCTACTGCTATGAAGAAATATATATGCGTGGGCTACTATCAAACCAAAGAAATAATCATAAAACCAGATGAAATTATGTCTAAAAGAAAAGTGATGCATATGTTCAGTCATGCCATCCATGCATCCAGAACATACCATAGGTATTAGTTAGCTAGCATATGTTTGCATCAAATACATAGTTGCTAATTAAATTAGCGCTCCATAGATCTTTAACTTGCCTCCTTTATCTGCCGCACCGAAATGCAAACCGGCCTGCATGCCCGGTACGTCTTGCATGAACAGCGACATGACCAAACCACATGCACAAGATAAACAAAAAAAAACGTCAAAATAATGGTGCGTCAAAGTCAGCACATGGTGCTTTCATCTACGGCATCATGCTAAGAAGGGATTTCATCAAATTCATGGTCCCTAATCAAAATTAGTAAAATAAGATAACGTTGTTCCACGCGTCTGGGCATCATGTCAGTTCATGCCATGCACGTCATTAGTGGCAATAGGAGGGATTATTAAATAATCCTACCACAAAGCAGACTGCATCTATGAAAGATCACGCAGCCAGCGTCATGTTTAAAATAACTAAAATCCACATAGTGGGCCATTTTAGGTCCTTGCATGTCACAAGTAATTTAAATCCTGCATTACTTAGACTGTATCCATAAAAGATCATTTCTAGCTAAGCCATTAATTAAATCAACTTGAATAGCATCATATATGCTAATCCATGGCCAAAATATGATGTCATGAGCACTTGCACCTTCTCTTGATAAAATAAATCAACCACGGCCAATCCGGGGCGGCCTTAACTGAAATAAAATATTTCACCACATGATGAATGCATCATATATATATATATATCAGTCCATGATCTTGCACGATATAACGAGACTATGTCAAGTTTAGTCTACGAGATAAATTATGTGCATACAAGATACAATGCACTATACATCATTCAAGAAATGGTCATGGCCGAGTGCAAAATATACACATGCATCCATCCGCAACTACAAGACTGAAGACTTTATTTTCTTTTATAGTTTCTAATAGGAAGGCATATGATGTAATCTTTTTTTTCATGTACTCATGTTGGAATCCTTAATCAGGGGTGTTCTCTTCAGAGATGTAATTAACATAATTTTTATGCAAATATAAGAATTATGGAAGTATGGACTCGCAATACTTGTACTTTTACTTTTGTCCTAATGAAATTAAACCAAAACCAAATTTGTCTCTGCGAAGGCGGGTCATAGCCACCCGTTTCCCCGCCATCAATAGCACATAGCGGAGCTCCGGTCACTCTCGGCCCCTCTGACCAGGGTCCGACCGGACCTCTTGTACCCCCATCTTTCTCCTTTTCGTTTGTAACCCCACTGCAAACTTCGAGCACCTGGGCTCAGGAATAAAGTCACCGACCAACTCAAGCTGGACGTAAGTCACGTTGCCTGAACCAGTATAAACCCTGTGTCATTGAGTGCTAGGTCACATCCGATCACAACGTACGGCAAAACTACAAATATTTACGTGTTAGTCACTTTCTGCACCGACAGATGGCAATACCGACTTGGTACTATTATATAATTACAGTATTTTGGAACACAGATCGAGTACAATACCATTGTAGTAACACAATAATACAGTACCCAAACAGAGAAAAAAAAAAGGCATTTACCATATGTTATATGATACCATACCCCATTTACCATGTACTACTTAAGCGCATTATTTCGTCATTTCATCGTTACTGAGCTTCTAAGTAGTATACTCGTAACTCCCATGTTAAGCAGAGAGATGACAATATAGTGTTGTTTAGGAAGCCACACGGACAGGAGCATCAAGGGTCTTGTCATAGTCCTCAATAGATTTCACGAGATGAATGACGTTATCCTTGGCAAAGCCGCCGCAGCCACCCCTCTGGTACTCCTTCCCGTTCTCATCTATCTCCACGCACCCGATCCTCTGGATAAACTCCAAGAGCAAGGTTGGCCTGCATATATAACAAGTTTTATTGTTATCTTTTTTTAAGAAAAAATAAAAAAGGACAGTACTACCTCCATTTCGAATTATAAATCGTTCTAGGTTTTCTAGGTATATTATTTTTGTTATACATTTAAATATAGACTATGTCTAGGTATTTAAATAAAATTAATTATGTATTTTAAAAACTCAGAACACTTATAATTTAGAATGAAAGAGTAGTACCTTAGGTTTTTGTAGTACCAGAATAGAGAATACGGATGTAATTAGTTGAATATTTAAGTCAACATGCATATATAACACGTTTCATTGTTATAGCTTTTTTTAAGACAAATAATAAAGGATAGATTCTTTTGTACTGTACTAGGTTGTTTTATAGGGGAACCTGGATGCAATTAGTCGAAGATTTAGGCCTTGTTTAAATGTAGTCGGATTGACGTCAATTTACATATGTGTTGGGGTGAATTGGTGTGAAACTTGAACTAAATTTCATCCCAACACACATGGGGATTAAGTTGAATCCGACAACATATCAACAAAAACATGCATGCAAAGGACGCGATTATTACCTGTCTCCAGCAGCCTTGGTGAAGGTTTGAAGCACAACTCCGCCACTGTCAGCCCTGTCCACCCGCACGCCGAGCTCTTGGCACTCGTTAATTTGTGCCTCGGACAGCACGTCGACTCCCCGGCGAGCCGCCTTACACCGTCATAGTAGCTGGGAGGCGGCGGTGGCAGGAGCTCGAAGCCGCCTATGGAGGACCGCGCACGTATCTCCCAGCGCGCCGAGAAGGTAGTCGCTGGTCATCGCCAGGTGCTGCACGCCTGGCCCGCCATGGTGGTCCAGGAACGTCTGTATCTGGCTCCGGCGCTTGGTGCCCTGCACCGGCCCCAGGAGCGTGAGGAGCACGTTCTCCGAGCTGTTGGCGAGCACCAGGCCGTTGAGCGAGCTCTCGGCCGTGCCTATTTCGTCCCCGTTGACCCTGTCGAATTCGTGGAAGCCCGTGAACCCGGCGATGTACGCGGCGACCGGTGCCAGGTCTGGCACGCCGCCGACGATATGGTCGAACCGGTTGAGTCCGTAGTCCGGACACTCTGATGAGCTCACGACGCTCTCGAACCCGGGCAGGAAGGCTACGTCCGTGTCGGCCGGGTAGCTCACGAAACGGAGGACGGCGTCTCCGTAGAGCTCGACCTCCGCGAACACGAAGCCGCGGCCGAGCTCGGCTGGGGAGAAGGCCGGGCGCGCACCCGCGGCGACGCTGGCGCGGAACGCCTCGGCGGCGTCGGAGACACGGACCGCAACGGCGCGCACCGCGAGGCCGTAGTTGGCGGCGAAGCGACGCGCGGCGTCGGCCGAGAAGGAGGGCACCACGGGGGAGCAGTTGGACGCGGCGGCCGTCGCGTCAGCGTCGTCGTCGGCGCTGATGTGCCGCGCGTACGGGGCGGTGAAGGGGAACGCGAGAGGACCGGAGCGCGAGCGCAGCAGGTGGGAGGCGTGTGCGGTGTTCCCCGTGGTGAGATCGGAGTGCGCAGCCAGTGGCACCCCAAGCGCGAAGGAGAAGCCGCCGGCAGCGGATGTGGCGTCGGCGCACCAGAACTCGACGTGGTGGAAGTCGATCACATGGAAGCGGTCGGTGCCGGCGAAGCTGCCGGCAGCGCGGTCCGCGGTGACGACGGGCGTCGTCGTTGGGTGCAGCGTCTTGGTTGCTTGGAGAGTCGTCGGGAGTTGTCGAAGTGATGGCATCGGAAGCGATGGGCGGCGTGGGGTGCATCGTGATCGGATGCTGCTGGAGAGTTTAGGGTTTGGCGGGAGGGCATGGGTGAAAGCCGAGGAGGCCACAACTAGGCGGGCGTGGGCATTCATCATGTCTGTTTGTTTCAGCAGTTAAGCTAGCTTGTGTAAATGTGTTATGGGCTTGTGGCTCAGCGGTGTATCCAGTGCAGTGTCCTCGCTTGTTTATATATAGGCAAAGTGTACGGCGGGGTCTTGGCCTCGGTATCGCATGCTTTCACACCATCGACCTTGTGTTGTGCGTTTTCTCCATCGATGTTGTGTATGCATATATTATTGTTTGGTATCTTGCAAGTCGTAATTGAAGTTCACACGATTTTATTTACACAGGGGCAGCTTCTCCCAGCCAAATCCTAGCACCCGGCCTCCCATTTAAAGCCCGAATCGTTGCACGTTCCTCCCGTGCAGGATGCCCAAACACCATCTCTTCCTCCCACACCATTATATATGATGATATTGTTTGTTACCACCTCTTTATTTAATTTTTAAAAATTGACTAGGTTTATCGAAAAATTAACAATGTTTATATTTTCAAGTAAGTTTATATTATAAAAATAAGTTTAACTATTTATAATAATACTAATTATGTATCATAAATATTAATATTTTCTTATATATATACTCAAAGCTAACTACATTTGACTTCTTAGGAAATAAGAGCGCCGGTTAAAAAGAGATGAAGGGAGTATCTTGCAAGTCACAATTTATATATCCACATATAAAATGTTTGCATATGTTGTGACAATCTATTTTCAACAGCTACACAAAGTTGGCTATATGGAGCCACATACATACACATGCATTCCAAAGTAAGTTGGCCAATTCGACCTCCTATAGTCAAATTTAAGATTTTATAGCAATAAAAAACACTCTACATTAGTCTCCCTAGATAAACTCCTCTAATCACCTTCCCGCAAAGTTTTTAAATACACGACTTTTACACAGGGTAGCTTCTTCATGAGAAACCCATCATGGCCTTGACTTCTACCATCTAAGCAAGCTAAGCATGGATTATACCATTACAAAGGTAAACAAACAATGTGACAAGGCATTGGATCAACTTCGAGGAATCAAAGCTTGCTTACAAAAGTAAACAAACATTGAGACTTCGAAAATGGATCTCATCCTATGGTTTGTGCATGTGCAAATTGTGTTTGTGAGGTGTTTCTAGGGTTCAATAGAGCGTATCTAACTAGGTGAATTTAGCTACATTGCATCTACTCCTATAAAAGTTTGTTGGAACCATTTTCTAAGTGATGAACAACTAAATTGGTCATTTGCACATTTAGGTGTTGTGAGCTTGAGATTCACTCGAGTACTAGATTTCCATACCATTGCCACACGTGACGCCATTCCAACACCACACATTGTGTTGTAATAGGGGGTGTACTACAACATTTGTCCAAAAAGGTGGCAACAGAGTGACTATGTTGCCACAAAAATAGTGCATTGTAATATTTACCTTTGCCGTTGTAAGAAGTGAGACCTATAGCAACCATTTTGTAAAAAGTGTTGCTATAGATTCAAAATATTGCCATGATGACATTATGTTGCATTAGTATTGACTAGTGTTGCAACTGTCTGTTGCTCTTGCAACCATGCAGAACAGTGATGCTATTGCGTGAAATTATTGCCACAGTTGTGTTGGGTTATAATATTTCTCACGACCATTGCAAAAGGTAGGTTGTGTACTACAACTAAATATCCAAGGCAATGGAATAGTTTGTTTGTATTGCCACAGTATTAGTTGGTTGTAATATTTCTCACGACTATGACAAAAGGTAGCGGTTTGTTTCAACTAAATATCTAAAGCGATGCAATAGCATGTTGCTATTGCCACAGGTTATTTTTCGTTGTTATAGACTAGTGTGTTGTGTTACAATATGCTGTTGTATGCAACATTGTATTTCGTGGGCCTTTGGGTGGCAACGGCCTAACAAATATACCATTGCCCTACGTATGTGATACATCCTGACCAGCTTGCATCAATTTGCATTTCCCGTTTTTTCCTCCACTGCAGACATTATATGTGAGGGAGACAGCGTCGCCATATATTTCCAACCGTCGACATAGAATTTTCGTCTCGTGCCGAGGACACACGCAGTAAGCCGGAAGAGTATGCTCGATGGAGCTGTAGATCTGTCTAGCTTCAGCGCACGGGTGGTCGATCCTGCACACTCCTCCCGAGACGTGCCAGTCAATTTAACCCTGTAATTGACAAGAAGAGAAAGTTCATCAGTAATTAAGGGCGGAACTTGCCGGTGTTGCCAGACAGTCCCAAATGTGCGGCTATGAGAACCGATATGAAAGGAGATCGACTAAATAGTCGATTCCAGCATATTCATGAGAATAAATCGATTAAAGTTCATTGGGTTGTATAAGAAGAATCGGTTATCATTCAGGATAAATATCATTATTTAAATAAATATTAATCAATGGCAATAAGATGTCAACAATGATCGGTTTGTGCTGAGCCAATGATTACAAGTAACCGAACCCTTTTTATATAAAGAAATAATTCAACACCATTTAACCATTTAATAAAGATAAATCTAATGGATATGTTAGATCTCATCTATCGCTATGACCAGTGGGGCATGAGGCAGAATCATGCAGGCCGTAAAAATAACGATAGACTCGATGACCCTAACTCATTACTAATATCAGTGGGGCATGAGGCAGAATCATGCAGGCCGTAATACAATAATAAGATCATGGGGCTAACATATCTTTCAACCTATCTTTACTTCAACGGTCTCGTGCTGCATGATGTCTGCCATGGCGACGCGCGTCCAGCAGCCGATCTGCAGCCTCGCAAACAGGGAGCAGCTCTAGAACGCTGATGTGACTGATCTGTAGCCACGCGTCTGGCTCTTGGCCTTGGCATGAACGATCAACAACCTCGCGCAGTCCCTCGCGTCTACGCCAGCCAAAGTGCCACGCAAGTCCTCCTCCAAGGCCACACGGGGCGCCGGCTGCCATGTCCTCCTCGCCGGCCGACGCATCCGCGTCCACGCCAGCCGCCATGCCATCCTCCACCCTGGCCACGCCCACGCCCAAGTCCTCCTCCAAGCTAGGCCAACCCATCAGCAGTGTTGGCCGCCACTCCACCCACCCCCGCCACCCCGGCTCCCGCGGCTGTGCCCTGGACCAAGGCCGTCGCCCCGCCCCAGCCACGCCTGTGCCTGTCGCCAATCTCCTTGCGGAGACACCTCCTACCGCCAAGGCACCCATGGCCGCGCCACCCGCGCCCGTGCCTGAGGTCTCCACCGCGGCGCCACCGCCGGAGACCAAGCCTATCGAGGCCCCCGCCCCCGTACCGGCCAACAAAACGAAGCCGTCGTCTTTCTCCAAGGAGAGAAGAAGGAGGAGGTCAAGCGCGGTCGCGTGCGTGCGTTTTTTCCTCGCAAAGTTTGGCGGCTACGGGAGGGTGGAGACAGGGCATGCGGGAGGATAGGGTTGGGGGGTACGGGCGACTTTTTTACGCACTGCTCTAACTTTAGCCCGTGATAGTTGGGTTCTATGGGCTAGTGAGCTAATAACCATTTTGAGCTTTGGCTAAACTTTAGCTCATCCTCAGGACTGAAGTTTAGCAACTAGTTGTGAGCCCAAGGGATCTAAACAGGGCCTTAAGAAGGTCGCCTTCATTGATGCTCTATCACTGCCGAAAATGAGGAATATAGATCAAATTTATGATTCCTAATTCCTGAAAATGCTCTTACCACCTACGCCAGCTCGAATAAGTTGCCTATTGCGCAAGGACAAAAATATAATACTTGGTATAGGGTTAGAGAAGACCAGTGAACCTTGGTCATTTGCAATATATTGATTACGTTAAGCAAAAGTCTATTACGGGCAGGTTCTCAGCACCTTGCGCGGCACAAGGGATGTATTCCGACCAGACTTCGGCATTCGTCATTATTTATCTTCCATAGATCGTCTATTCGTTCCTCCGGACGACATCAGCTTGCTGATGTGAGTGATGACAGTCATTAGAACAGTTTTTGTCGGTATCTGCTTACAAACTTTCTAAATGGGGGTGGTAGTGACGACGGGGGTAACGGCGATCATAAATTCATAATGCTGACGCCAATGACCGCTATGTCGAGGATTGGCCAACACCCCGCAGGAACTCTGAAGTCGACGACGACTCCGGTGACAGCAACTACAACCACTACCACCCTGGGGCTTGCTGCGGTCGCGGCGCTGCCCCGGCAACGTCTGTCCTGATCGGTGCCGTGTCGTGCCCCCTTGCAGCCCAGCCTCTTGGGCATGCTGATGCTGCACCTTCGCGTGGGCTGGTCGTTCACTCTCCGGTGGATTCGCCACCACCCACCCCGCCTCGGCTGACGTTGGAACCGGCGCCCGGGTCCACCGGGGATGCGCTGCCCGCCTCGCCTGCTGCGGTGCCCGCAACGCCACTCCCGGTCGCGCACGCCGGGAATTCCCCTGCCACCGGTATGGTGGCCCGCTTCATCAACATTGCCCCGCACCTCCTGCTGGCGGGCATAAGTGTCCAGTGTCCGCCAACGCCGCCACGCGAAGACTGGTGGGCAGCATGCGCTGAGGACGAGCTGGCTTTGGCTCCTCGGCCGGGTGTCTCTCCTGTGCGCCTAGTCCTTCCACAGACGTCGGATAGCCCACCCACACCGGAAGTGCCGGCCTCGCCATCGCCGCAGGGATCCTCGACTCCTCCTACCGCACAGCCTCCTCTTAACGCAGTTCCTCTGGGACCGGCGGATGCCGTTTGCAACGTGGTGTCTGATGAACCGTCGATCCAGGAGATGTTGGAGGGCGAAGTGTGTATCCCGTTACAGACACCGCTCGTTCGCCGCGGACCGACGCTGCGCCGCTCCCGGACGCCTGTCTCGATCCATTCCTTGCGGCGGAGCGGACGGATCGCAGCACGACCACGCGCACCGAACGTGACTCGACAGGCGCAAATTGTACTGCTGAAGATGATGGGGATTCATGTCGACGAGAATGCGCCAGATGCGGAGGCCGAAGCGAAACTCAAGCTTGCGTTTCGCGGGGACATGACCCAGCGGAAGCAAAATTGTTTACAGAAGCTGTTGCTTGGCAACATCGACCTGGCGGCCCTGGACCTCAACCTCGAGGGGCTGGGCAATGGCATGGCCTGATCGGTCAGCGCTCATGGACTTCGTCGCCCAACTGTTCTCCATGTTAACAAACTCCAGCTGCTTTGTGTGGAATGTCCGCGGTCTCAATGACCACGCGAGGAGGAATGTCGTCAAGGAATTTGTGTTGCTCCTTAAACCAACCATAGTTTGCATCCAGGAGACTAAGCTCTCCTGTATTTGTAACAATGTTGCTGTCGAAATAGTGGGGGGCTCCTTTGACTATGATTTTGTGCCTTCTGATGGCGCGGCCGGGGGTATCATGTTGGCCTGGGCACGTGATTGCTGGTCGGTGGACTCTCTACATAGGGGCAGATTCTCCCTGACCGCCAGATTCTCCAGCAGGGCTCTGTTGGGTCAGCCCTGGTGGATCTCAGTCGTATACGGGCCTCAGCTTGATTCAGACAAGATCGAGTTCCTTGATGAGCTGCGACAGTTCAGGGCCGCCTCCTTGGGCCCTTGGTTCCTATGTGGCGATTTCAATATGATCTATCGGGCACAGGATAAAAATAATGACAGGCTTGATAGGCGCAGTATGCGGCGTTTCTGGGCTTTCCTGGACCAGCTACAGCTCGAGGAAATCAACATGGTGGGGAGATTATATACTTGGTCCAGCCGCAGAGAACAGCCAACACTGGAGCTCCTGGATAGAATGTTCGCCACGGCGGATTGGCTGTCTGCCTTCCCCAACCATGTCCTCAAACCGCTCTCCTCCGACTGTTCTGATCACTGCCCTCTGCTGCTGCATCACCATGTCTACAATGGGGCAAAACGAAGGTTCAAGTTCGAGCCGTATTGGATCAAGCTACCGGGGTACATGGAGGTCGTCGCTGCCGCATGGGCGTCTACCCCGATCGGCGCTGATCCTTTCCGCATCCTGGACCACAAACTCCGTAATGTGGCCAAGGCTCTACGTAGCTGGAGCAATTCCAAGCTCAGTAATATCAGAATGCAGCTTGCGATGGCGAGGGAGGTTATCTTATGCCTTGATGGTGAGCAAGAGAGAAGGCCGTTAGACTCCTGGGAGTTCAACTTACACTATGCCCTAAAACGTCAGGTGCTTGGCCTAGCTTCGTTGTCCCGCACCATTGCGCGACAACGCTCCAGAATCCTCTTTCTAGCAGAAGGAGACGCAAATACAAAATTTTACCACCTTCAAGCATGTCATCGCAACAGGCACAACCATATCGACTCAATTATTTCAGATGGGTCACAGCTTATAAATGATCGTGAGATGGAAGATGCTTTGTACAACCATTATAATACCATTCTGGGCGTTAATTTTGAACGGACCAGAAGGATTGCCTTTGAGGCTATTGGGCTGCCGTCCGTGGACTTGGACGCCCTGGAGGTTCTTTTTCACTGAAGATGAGGTTTGACCCACCATCAGAGAGCTGCCAAATGACAAAGCGCCGGGGCCGGATGGATTTACGGCCGCGTTCTATAAGTCGACTTGGGACATTATCAAAACCGACATTATGCACGCCATCAACGCGTTCTGGTCACTCGACTTCAGAAGCTTCCATCACTTAAATGGCGCGTATATGGTCCTGTTAAAGAAGTGGCCCAACCCGTCTGGAATCGGAGACTACCGGCCCATTAGCCTCATACACAGTTTCAGCAAGATCATCACTAAGTGCTTGGCACGTCGGGTAGCTGTGGTGGCAGATCACCTTGTCCTACAAAATCAAAGTGCCTTTATCAAGGGGAGAAGCATTCATGATAACTTCAGGAACGTCCAACTCACATGCAAGGCTATGCACGTCAAGAAAGCAGCTTGTGTCATGCTGAAAGTCAACATTGCAAAGGCTTTCGATATAGTTGCATGGTCCTTCCTCCTTGAGATCCTACAGCACATGGGATTTGGCCAAAGATGGAGAAATTGGATATCTACCATTCTATCCACGGCCAGTACCAGAATACTGCTCAATGGTCATCCAGGCAGACGTATTTGCCATGCCAGGGGACTCCGCCAAGGGGACCCATTGTCGCCACTGCTGTTCGTATTTGTCATGGAGGTCCTCAACCGCCTACTGGTCTGGGTGGAGACGCGGGGCCACTTGTCGCCCATCAGTGGTATTGCTGCTTCTCACGTAAGTCTCTACGCTGATGACCTCTTGCTATTCATCAAGCCCACAAAGAATGACCTAAGGGTGGTCATGGCTACGCTCAACATCTTCGGCCTTGCCTCGGGACTGTTCTCCAACCTGCAGAAAAGTGTCGCCACGCCTATTCATTGCTCTGATCAGGAAATACTACGCATTCAGGACATCCTGGCCTGCGCCATTCAGGACTTCCCTTGCCGCTACTTGGGTATTCCGCTCTCGGTTCGCAAGCTGAAGCGCGCGGACGAACAACCACTGCTTGATAAGGTCGCAGCAAGGATTCCGGGTTGGAAAGGAAATTTGCTAAATACTGCTGGACGCTCTGCTCTTGTCCAGGCAACGCTATCAGCAATTCCGATCCATACCTCCATCGCACTCTGTCTCTCGCCTTGGGCAATTGGATGTATCGACAAGCTTCGACGAGCTTTTATCTGGGCAGGCTCCGACTCGGTGGCTGGCGGTCGCTGCAAGGTGGCCTGGACAATTGTCTGTCGTCCCAAGGAGCTGGGCGGCTTGGGCATTGCGGATCTGACCAGGGCCGATGTCGCTTTGCGGACGCAGTGGCTTTGGAAGGAACGCGTCGCAGGGATAGCTACAAACACCAAGGACACAGCTGCGCTTGCTCTGTTCCAGGCAGCAACAGTTTTCACCGTGGGCGACGGGAGATCGACCCTTTTCTGGACGGACCGCTGGCTGCAGGGCTCCTGTGTTCAGGACATTGCACCGACCGTTTTTGCTGCGGTTACGTCGCGAAAGAGAAGGGCGACAGTAGCTGAGGCTATCATTGATGATGCATGGGTACAGCACATTACAGCGCCGACAACAGTACAGCTGCTAATTAAGTTTGGTAAGCTCTGCGACCTCATTGAGGGGGTACAACTCACGCCAAACCCAGACACTATCACTTGGAAGTTCTCTGAGGATCAGGCTTACTCGGCGGCCTCGGCGTACGGCGCCATGTTCCTCGGTTGCTCCACTCCGCTGGGCGCAAGACAGATCTGGAAGACCGGTGCGCCGCCGCGAGTGCGCTTCTTCTTCTGGCTGGTCATGCATGACAGGTGTTGGATGGCCGAGCGTCGATTTCGGCACGGCCTACAACATTCCAGTACTTGTGTTCTGTGTGATCAAGAAGTGGAAACGATGGACCACATTCTTCTTGGATGCTCCTTCAGCCGTGTGGTTTGGCACATTTGGCTGTGCAAGCTGCACCTGCAAGACTCCATTGTACCCAGCCAGGAACCGGCCTTGCATTGGTGGTTAAAAAACAGGAAGCTCATCCCCAAGCAGCAGCGTCGTGGCTTTGACTCATTCTTCTTCCTCATCGGCTGGGCGCTTTGGAAGGAGCGTAATGCAAAAACCTTCAACAGCTCGATAACCACGGCTCAGCAGCTCGCGTTATTGGTGCAGGACGAGGTGGAAGCCTGGTGCACGGCCGGGTTCAGGCGCCTCCGCTCACTCGTGGCCAGGATGTGAGGCTTCCCGGCTGCTTCGTGTGTTTTAGTCGCAAATTAGTTGCTATGTAATCGCTTTATGGTGCTCGTTGTTCGTTGGAGTCCGGTAACCTTGGATTACCGTCTCCAAGTTGTTGTTTGAAACTCCTTTCTTCTTAATGAAAAACGCGCTTCGGCGTGGTCGGAAAATACTGCTGATTAAAAAAGTTAAATGCTGCGCAGTCTGCATGCAGTAACCATGACATGTACGAACGCTGCATAATCTATCCGAATAATTGAAGTGTGGAACCAAAAACCCTATAGCCACCATTTTACTGCAATGGCCTCGTTACCAAGCTAACTTTCTCCCCCAAAGCACTTAGCTAACTTTCTGAACAGAACCAAAATTTGTCCTCACCAAAGTTAGTGATCCAAGGAAGCTTTTGCTACGAGCTAGGGACGACGGTGGTTGACGAACACATAGGCCCTGGATATCCTCACCGTGGCCATAACTAGCACCCCATGCGAGGATATGGGTCGGGACCATAGTATATTGAACCTGATTCCGTTGCAATAGGGCTTATTGCAACGAAAGTGATTCTATTCCAATAGGAAATAGGACGTATTGCAATTAGATAATTTTGTTGCAATAGAGCCTAATAACCCAAATGATAAAAAATCTCTTGCAGTAGGTGCTATTGCAAAGACAATGGTGTTTGCAATAGCCACTATTGTAACTCAAAAATGTCCATCCACTACATATTACAACATTTCATTTCATTGCAATAAGGATAGCTGCATCAAAAACAAAATTGGATATCAAAGGATATTACACCGAGGTCATAATCAGCTCCCAAGGCGGGGGTGGATCAGGCCGGGAGGATTGGCCGATGGAGAATCTGACCCAAGGGTTGGCAAACAAGGCATATAGAAAGATATATACAGAAACCGACTAGATCAGGACTTTATTCAAACCGACCTATGAACCGATCTTGACTCTATTTGCAACCCTACCCTAGACAATATACAAAGGGGTAGGGAGCCCATGATCAGCAGTTGGAGACACATATTATCACCCTTAATTGACTCCAAGCTCAACACTCAGCACTTGAAGCAATACAAATCCTCATATAAACTAGATGTAGGGCATCCCGTCTGAACTAGTATAAATACATATGTCCCATGTGCTACACCTATAATGTACTAAGCGTGATTCTTCAGGTTACTCGTTAGTGGTGAGAAAATAACGGCATTGCTCTAAGTGTGAGTAAACGATCTACGACGGAGGTGGTGCTCGTTGGCTACAATCGCAACGACGATTGGTTTGTAGCCGGTTTCTAAGTTTATGTATATACTCACCAGTTCCAAAGCATTGATCAGTCGATTAATCAATGACCGCTGGTCTTTCCAAACCGGCGGCTGAGACAGGCGGGGTCCAGCGGTTTGGTCGATACCGCGGGCGCGGGTGACGGGCAGGCTCTGTCGCAACGGGCGCCGGACTTTTGCAAAGGCAGCGGACGTGCTCTGCCTTTGTGGGCCCTGCTGATCATCGGCTGAGGAGAAAGGGTGGGGCCCGGTCGTCAGCGCGGCAGACAGGCTAGCTCGGCGTCGGTGCTCGGCCTTGTGAAACATACCACCACCAAATAATTAACTGCTTCACGCCCATTGGGAATATGTTAACATTAAGGGCTCGTTTGGAACGGCAAATCCACGGGGCCATCCCCGCCTTTTCCCCGGGCTGGAGCACCGCGCGGAATTCGTCCCCGGGCTACATTTCCCCACCGTTTGGAAGTCCACGGCGAGGCATGCCCGACCCCGACCCACGAGTTTTCCCCGGGGCGGCTCTCTCCCACCACGAGGGTCCGGGCGCAGCGTCCCCGTCTCGGCCTCGTCGTGACTCGCGAGTGAATGACCGCGCCACCACCGTCGCACCGCCTTCCCGCTGTCGCGGTGCAGCCACTTCGACACCTCCCACCCCCTCCTCCGGTCGTCTCACCATCGCCGATCTGTCGCTCCGTTGTCTCGGCATCGCTGGTCCACCTCCCCGTCTCGGCACTACCACGCTCCGCCATCACGCGTCGTGACTGCGACGCCGCACGATGTCTCGCGCTTCGACGGCGCCTCCACCTCGGCCCCCTTCTCCGCATCCATTGTGATTGACTCCTGCAGTCCTGCCCCCTTCTCCTATTGCCTAAGTTTTCTAGGCCTCTTGATTCTTGCAGATCTTGACGAAGACCTTCATCCCAAGATCCAGTCAAGTGATAATTTCACCTGACATTGCTGAGGCGTAGGCAAGCGGGCGGTGAATTGGTAAGTGTGCCTCGCACTACTGGTACCTTCTCTCTGACGTGATAGATGCAGCTCATGCTGAGGCCTGGAACTTCCATAGTGTTTTGAGTTAATTCTGCAATAAAGGTCATTACCCTGGAAATAGTGATTGTTGTCATGATCTGTGATCTCCCATCCCAGTTGATGAAAGGTTCGTTAGATTGTTTATTCACAGGTTCACTAGCCTTGTGTCGTGTGCAGGTGTGCTCCATTGGCTTCTTGTGTTTATGTTTCTAGCCAAGGCATGAACTTTTGCAAGTTATTTAGATTGCGTGTTTCTTGTTTCTAGTCATCGTTTGGGCAAAAAAAAAATCCTCAGGCTGTTTCTAATTATACAAGAAGATATACTGAAGTTCTCATAGATTACTTAATTTACTGCAAGCTTCAGCTTCTCTTTTTTTTTCAAACAAATGCAGTAATTGTCACTTTCCTTGTGACAATTCTTGTGCCGCAACATCATACAATCTTGTG
The DNA here is from genome assembly GCA_904845875.1 of Miscanthus lutarioriparius. Classification (NCBI taxonomy): domain Eukaryota; kingdom Viridiplantae; phylum Streptophyta; class Magnoliopsida; order Poales; family Poaceae; genus Miscanthus; species Miscanthus lutarioriparius. The sequence continues at coordinate 86,684,093 of CAJGYO010000003.1, read as the reverse complement.
CATTTTTGTGCAGCAACTCCACCTCTCTTCCTCTCGTGACAAGTTGGACCAGAGTGGAGATCCATCTGGGATTGGATTGTTGTCTTCTTTTGTTGGTAAGGGACCCCTCTTTCTGATTGGGTTCTAAGGTTGGTAAGGAAATTCACCTCTTGTGAATCTGAATGGATTGGTAGTTATATTTCTAGGATGGATAAATTGGCAAGAGACACATACCTCTGCAATCTCTTGATGATTAGTCTTCTGAAAAATGTAGATGTGTAGAACTAAAAGCTCTATTCTGATTGGGTTTGCCATAGTGTAGAGCTTTAAATCTGTAGAGTCGTAGATTGCATGGAGAAGATATCCAGTAATTTGATTGGCAATCTTAATCCCTGATTTTGCATAGCGCGAGGCATCATCCAAGTCTTGTCTTGCATAGAGATTGATGCTTTGATTTTTGTTCACCAAGCATCGTGCTCTTTTACAACCTTTGCAGTCACATCAACAAGCGGAATGAGATCTTGCATTAGCAAGGTTGGAGCACATGTCAAGTGTAAACATGATTCTAGTTGCGCACACATGGGAATTTGATAAAGTTAGTATTAATTATCATAGATCATAGAAAAACATGTAGGCTTCAGTCACATCTAGACTGTTGAGTATTCCGAATTAGGTTCAGTTTCAGATACATTATTATCTTATTTACTTGTGTGAATATAACAGTAGATGAGAACCAGACCATGCCTGTTTTAGCTAGGATTAGAGTGCTTCAGTTTAGATCTTTGAGTGCAGCTAGTAAGGAGAAAGATATTCCTTCAAATTAGGTTGCTGGCATAGTATCTCCATGGGGTTCTTTTTTTTTCCCAACAATGGAGTTAGTGCACATATTATTAACGGTTTCAGTCTCCTGAATTAGTTAACCTAAGAGATGCGCTAATAAATTGGTGTTACAGGGGTATTGTGATGCCTCCAGTAATGTCTTCCGGCACTCAAGTCAGTGATCCATTAAGCTCAAGATTTTGCTGCGGAGTCTGGATAATGGGGCTTTCCTGAAAAAACAAAGTGTCATATTATGTTGTTTTATGATCTCTGCTAGGATGTTGTTGTGGCAACAGGTGATTAAGGATAATTAGGCTTCTTATCATCGACTTTTATTCACAATAACATTGCTTTCTTGTAGGAAGGACTTCTGCAACTATGTCGATGACCAATTATGTGGTGGACACAGAGACCTTTAGTTGGTGTCAAGCGAGTACCTCGAATGACTGTTGTACATATAAGCAACCTGGCCCTAACTGTCCAAACAATGTCTTCAGTGTTTTGGATTGAGACAGTACTTATCTTTTGGAAGTGACAGAACTAATATCAGATGCATTAATAGTTTTGCTATGAGATTGTAATGTAGGCTGATCTATCTTCTGCAAAATATTCCTCAAATACTTGCTTTTATTTTTGTTAGGATTTTTGTACAAGTTTTGGGATATTTTTTTGACATGTAGGCATAGTTCTAGGTGTTTTGTATTGCGTTGCAAGTTTCGGCTAGTCACTGTTCTGTTTGCCTTTGAAAAATGAAAACTACCGCAGGTGTCCGCAACCTGCTTGGTTGTTAACCACAAAGCCTGGCAGTCAGCAGGACACTGCCGCAGGCCGCCCCACCCCCGCTTGCATCACTGTTCCAAACGCAGACAGGGGACAGGGGTGCGACGCCCTGGGAATCGAATGGCCGCTAAAATCCCCCTCCGGGCGTCTGTACCCCGGGCTAATCTGGCCCTAGCTTCCAAACTAGGCCTAAGGTGAACTCATAAGATCTAAGCCATAAGCTATCAATTCATTATATTATCATATATATAACAGTGGTATATTTTCTATTATCAAGTGTATACCTCGTTCAGCGTCATCTTTCCCTTGTTTCATTGGCATCTCACTGGCATCCAATCTAAATAGCATCTTCCATTTGTATTAATTTTTCTCCACTAGACGCGGTGGTTCACTCTCGTGATGAAAGGGTTATAATTTGTTTTTGTTAGTCGTCTTTGCTTGTGCCGTTTTATCTTGTTTTACATCAACAATCGGGAAACACAAACTATATATGGAGCCACACAGCTGATGACTGCCCTTAATTAATCACTAGCAGCATACTCGTGCTAATGCTATGGTCAAAACAAAAAACAATACGTTAATTAAAACAAAACCCATACTCAGAGTCAAAGAGATAAATTATGGATGCTTAAATTTTATGATCCATTATCTACTGGCATGCCTATAAAATAGTCTGAACAAACAATTAAACATAGATAGAAAAATATATTAATGAAAGGATCATTGCAAACCATCGATCATCTCATAGTTTCAGACAATATTGCAAAGCCACTGAAGAAGAGCAACATGCCCTCACCTCAAACATTGTTTAGATAAATGGATTATAATGAAAATAGAAGCCGATGTTAATCAACTCACAAGCAGAGTAGATAATGCCATTTCAAGGGAGATTTTCCAAGGTAAACTTCAAAACATATCACAACGAAAACTATCTTCTCCGGAAACCATAAAATCAAGTTTTCTCCACCTTATAACATAGGTTTTTAAATTTGCTTTGCAAAGAAAAGCATCAACTCTTTATTGGGGTGGGATGGATGGCTGTCAGGTTTACTACCTCCCGAGCACCATTCAGTTCCAGTGAACCACTACATGTCTAAAGTTTTCAACACAGGTTTTTAAAAAGTGCAAGCTACCAGACAACAAAAGATGGGCCAATTTTGCCTCAGTTGGGGGGCGGCCAACCCCAGGGGTTGGCCGACCTCTTACTAGCTCCGTTCAGCCCAAACTTTGGTCAGCTGGCTCATGCCGCCTCTCCAAACATCGGTTGCATGTGCTTCGCAGAAGACTTGGCATGGAGGATGGCGGTTTGCTCAAGATAGGAAGGCATGCAAGGAAGCATAACCCCACTCCATCTCCACCATCCATCCTATAATGGTTTGATACAAGGGTTGTGGTGAAGAGGCACATGGATCACTGACATGGCGCATTGAGTGGCCTCCACTCCTCTCAACCTATAAATACCCCCTCACTCCCTCTCATTCAACACACCACCACAAGGGAGAAGAGCACACCTCACTTGAGTTAGAGAAACTCTCCAAAGGGGCTTAAGCCCTAGTAGCTAGCTAGAGTTGTAAGGGAGAGATGTGAGGGAGAGCTCATGGAGGCGCTAGACTTGTCGGTGTCTCCCCAACTTGTACCTCAATGAGCATCTTACTTCAACGGGTTCTCCCGCTAAGTGAGTGTTCGTGTTTTCTATGGTATAAAGTCTTTTGATTGGTTAAGCTTTATTCTTACTTGTTTGCGGGATCATCATTCGCCCTTGCGGCGAATGCTCCAGTAGAAGGGCCCTGATAGAGACGGATAACCCTTGTATACACATTAGAGTAGTAGTCGATAGCGTAGACGTGGTGTCTAGGCTAAAGGCTACCTTCGTTTGCTTCGTTCCCCACGGTTGAGGGGTAGGTGGTAGGTGCTGACAACCCTATCCGCCCTTCGTACTCCCCATGTCTAGGTTCGACGTAGAGCTTGGCAGACCAGGTGTAAGCCGACGCCCAAAGTGAGCAAGTAGAAGTAAAGTTTATCTATCCATAGACCCTATAACCATAGGCATCCATCTCAACCTTTACCAACTCTACCCTTATGTTGTCCTTGGACGAACTAGCTAGAAGAGTACTTCTATTCCATGTGGAAAATACGATACCCTGAATACTTTTGGGTGAAATGCTACAACGGTAATTTCATGCGCTTGCGGATTATTTCTATATGCGTTAAGAAATACCAACACTTCTCCATTCATTTCGGTAAGTTCGAGGGACAACGGGGTTCTAAGGCTTCAGCCTAGAACAACAAGCTACCTGTCGATGTTGATGATGCGCAGCTGGTGACCCCTTATGACGGGTGTCACATACCCATGGAGGCGATCCTCCTCAGAGTTGGTGCTGATGTAGTATGGGGAGTGTAGAAACGACAACTGTGGGGAGGGGGAGCGCGTCGGTGAGGGCGAATGGGAGGGCATTACCGAGACCGTTGGTGCTGGCGAGGGTGAACGGGAGCACACCGGGACCGTCGGTGCCACCGAGACCGAATGGGAGCGCACCTAGACCGTCGGTGCCGGTGAGGGCGAATGGGAGCGCATCGGTACCATCGGTGCTAGCGAGGTTGATGGTGCCAAAGATGCCGGAGCACCGCAGAGCACGTGGGAGGGCGACGGAGGTGTCAGAGACTAGAACGAATGATGAGGATATCACTCCGTCACATACAAGCCAAGGAGAGGAGGAGGTCCAGCATGGGCATCCAATTCATCTTTCTCATGGTGGAGGCCCAGTCCAACTGAAGTTGGAGTCTATCTCGGGTTCTAGGACTAGTCTGTCATAAAACTGGTCACACAGGCGCGTCCAGGCTCCGTTGATCCACATATGGATGGAAAGCTAATTAGATAAGGAAGCCAATGCAAGTGGTCTCACGTCAAAAGCCCTTCGGAATCAACGGGAATCGTCGAAACACGTTAGCGTCCAGAATCTGCCAGGGTGCTGCGACACCGTCTTTTGGTCCGTTGGGCCGTGTATCGTCTTAGAGCCCATTAGGGGGCGCATCTAGGGGGGTGACATCCGGGGCTTTATAATTAGCATCCGTCGCTCTCCTTAGGGTTTGGGTTTTGTTTGGTTCTTGATTTCCTTGTGAAACAGACGTCGTTTTGCTGCAACTGTGCCGCCAAGGCTGCTTGCTGTGAACTAGGGCCCCGGTTCTTGATCTTGTTCGCCTGTGGCGATTAGTCCTTTCGAATAAATACTTGAACTCCTTATCGTCATCATAAGCCTTATATTTATTTGAAATTTCAGATTGCATTCATCCCATTCTTGCTTGTGTTCTCGATTCGCTTGCAGGAAAGCCTTCTCGGCAAGGTCAATCGTGTTCGCGTGGTTGATAACCAACGGAGCCATGGTGTACCAGTTGTGAGGGTCCGAATCAGTCTTGGTTCGAAGCCTATATCGTGAATATCGAGTCTCCACCAATCGATGCTATTGTACCTATCGAGAGATCGGGCCTTGTCAACATCAAGTGGTATCCGAGCCAGGTTGCCTGTTAGGTATACTTTTATTTTTCCTTTTAGATTGTTACTATTTTTGTTTTACCTATAGTCCACAAAAAGCCAAAAAATATACACCGCCTCATATTCCCTATCTTATAGCCTCGTTGTGCCGTGCAATTTCATCTCTGTTTTGTGTTGTTGAGTTTGTGTCCTAGGGCAAGTTCTGTTTGCTGGTTTTAGATCATTTTTTAGTCCAGTTTGTGTCTTTTCCTTTGTTGTTCATCATAATCCGTGAACGCCTTCAAGTCTTGCCATGTTTCCTTTGTATCCATCAAACCCTGGTCCACGCCATCTAATTTGTTACACTTATCTTCACTGTTTGCATCTATCCATAGTCGCCGCAAAAACTTTTACACGCATTGTTCCCGTTTTGTCCTCTAATTCGAAGTTAGTTCTCAAAACTGGTCTAGTTTTCGGATACGGACTCGGATTTTGACGTTCTATATATCAAAATTGATCAGAAAAAAATTCAGATCCATCCGTCCCCATCTCGTTGGGTTTGGAAAATTTTATTTTGGCCAAAAACTGGTCACAAGATCCTCTTTTTGTGGTCACAAGCTTTTTGTCAATTTTGAGCACGTCTTCTGAATTTTCCACAGGCCACGTCTTTCACTTGTTTAAGCTCATATTTTCTGTGGTTACTTCTTTTGTGCTCCTAAGTGAAGAAAAAATATCAAAAAAGTAAAAAGAAAAAGTCAAAGAATCCCAAAAAAACAATGACAGCCCAAAAATAGAGAAAAAAGAGAGGGACAAAAGTGGAACAATATCTAGAGGGGCACATAGGGAGCGCCATTTGAGCTGTGTTTGTGTGTGCTAATTTCTGCCTTGTTTCTAATCATATTCCTGCTGTTCACATCACTTGATACATCTGGTACTTGGAACGTGAATAGGCCAGCAACTAAGACAAGTACTCGGGATACTTATTCAGCTTTGCTATTCAGTTGTGAATATTGCTATTCCTTGCTACTATATTATGCCTATCCAAGCTCCACTTTCTTCTAACCAAGTACAGGTTCACCTTGCAACTGTTTGGTTCAAGCTATAATGGTATCACAGTCACCGACCGATTGCACCATCTGTTGCTTTGGTAAGAACACTTATAAGACCGTGGTAAGACGCTTGAGAGTTGAGTGCCTTGTTTTTCCTTGTCCATAACCTAAGTAGTTGGTAGGGAGAAAACTATTTGTGTTGTCTTTGCCTTTCTACTAACCATGTTAGGAAAAGCCGGAGGCAGCGGCAAAGGAAACGAGGACACACCTACATATTTCAATGAATGTGTTTCCAAGAATGAGCTTCATGTCGTTCTTGATGACAAGTTTAATGAGATCCTTCAACAAATCACCAACTTGGCCAAGAGGATTGAAGATGTTGAACAACGACATCCTGAACCACGTCCTCAAGATGCTGATGATGATGATCTCAAAGGCGAAGATGCTGAAGAGGATGATGGCGACGTGGAGGCTGAAGCTAAAGCCGAAGCTCAATGACGTGCTGAGGATGCACATAACCGTAATCAGTTGAACTGTTACCAACGCGGTATGGGAGGTAATAACCAAGGTAATAATGATCCTTTCTCTAAAACCAAGTTTAAGATACCTCCTTTTTCTGGTTCTGCTGATCCTGAAACATATTTAGATTGGGATATGGCTATAGATAAAAAATTGAGCTCCCATCAAGTACCTGAAGAATATAGAGTTAGACTTGTTACTAGTGAGTTTACTAGTTTTGCTCTTTTCTAGTGGAATGATATTTGTAATAATATTAATGCTAAGGCTCAAATACCTCAAACTTGGACTGTACTTAAACGACGAATGAAATCGAGATTTGTTCCTCCATACTATTAGAGTGATCTGCGATTAAAACTACAACGTTTAAATCAAGGTAGTAAGAGTGTTGAGTAATATTATCAGGAGCTTTTAATTGGTCTAGCACGTAGTAACATACGAGAGGATGAAATGGATAAGTGTTCTAGATTTTTTTGGAGGTTTGCGTCATGAAATACAGGATGTTCTTGACTATAAAGAATGGACTAGATTTCCCCAATTATAACATTATGCTCTCAAAGCTCAAAGGGAAGTATAGGGATGACAACCTATGCGTTCTACGACTCCGTCCACTCCTTCATGTCCAACCGAGGTGAGTAAATTTTCTAATGTGCAGACACCACTAGCGCCTGTAAAGAAGAGTTCTCCTATCACACCTTCTTCCAGTGGATCTGCTATACCTTCCTCTAGCAGCTCTTCTAAAGTTGTTTGCCACTGCTGCAAGGGCATGGGACATATTGCTAAAGAATGCCCCAGCAAACGCGCATATATTGCTTCTGATGATGGTGGGTATGTTAGTGCTAGTGATGAAGATAATGAATTTGCACTTGCAACTGATCTTTATGTAGATAAATTTGTGGATAGTGCTGAAGATCCTGATGAGGTAATTGATAGTCTGGCATGCACTGCAAACTACAAATTAATCCTTGTTCAGTGTGTTTTGAGTACACAAGTTGAGCCAGTAGACAAGCTACAACGCCATAATTTGTTACAAATGTTCCTCATTGTCAATAATTTCCATGTTCATGCTATAATTGATGGAGGGAGCAGCAATAACTTGGTAAGTTCTGAGCTTGTCAAGACCCTTAGTTTATCTACACGTGCTCTGCCACATTCATACCATGTTTAGTGGTTCAACAATAGTGGTAAGGCAAAGGTAACACAATCTGCTCGTGTGCATTTTTCTATCGGATCATACCATGATTATGCTGATTTTGATGTCGTGCCTATGCAAGCTTGTTCACTTTTGTTAGGCCGCCCTTGGCAATATGATAATAATGTTGTACATCATGGTAGGTAAAATAGATATACTTTTATGTTTAAAGGAAAGACCATTGCTTTACTTCCTTTAACTCCTGCTGAAATTGTGCAATATGAAAAGGAACTTGCTGAAAAGAAAAAGAAAGACCATGATAAAGACTCTAGCAAACCAGCAAATGAACCATCAAGTGACATGAAAGAAGTTTTATTTGCTCTTAAATTTGCTCTTACTGATCATGGTGAACCATGTTATGCTTTAACTTGTACATCGCCTATATGTCCACTTGGTCCTGCTTCTAGTGCTATGCCTCTTGTTCGTACTAACCTTTTGCAGGAGAAGGAGGATGAATTCCTAGCAGGGAGGCCACCATGGTAGGCGCCTTTGCGAAGGATTGGGCACCACGATGAACGTCTTCTTCCGGAGCCATCGTTGCTTTCATCCAATGGAGGAGACGATCTACTTTAGTCGAGGATGACTTCAATTCAAGAAAGGGACGGTGATGAGGACATCACTCTATCACATACAATACAAGGAGAGAAGGAGGTCCATCATGGGTGTCTAATTCATCTTTCTCATGGTGGAGGCCCAGTACAACTGAAGTTGGAGCCCATCTCGGGTTCCCGAACCAGTCTGTCATAAAACTAGTCACACGGGCGCATCCGGGCTCCATTGATCCACATATGGATGGAAATCTAATTAGATAAGGAAGCAAATGCAAGTGGTCTCATGTCAAAATCATTTTGGAATCAATGGGAATCGTCGAAACAAGTCAGCGTCCAGAATCTGCCAGGGTGCTGCGACATCGTCTTTTTGTCCGTTGGGCCATGTATCGTCTTAGAGCCCATTAGGGGGTGCGTCAGGGTGGGTGACATCCGGGGCTCTATAATTAGTAGCCATCGCTCTCCGTAGGGTTTGAGTTTTATTGAGTTCTTGATTTCCTTGTGAAACAGACGTTGTTTTGCTGCAACTCTGCCGCCAAGGCTGCTTGTTGTGAACTAGGGCCCTAGTTCTTGATCTTGTTCGCCTATGGTGATTAGTCCTTTCGAATAAAGACTTGAACTCCTTCTCATTATCATAAGCCTTATATTTATTTGCAATTTCATATTGCATTCATGCCGTTCTTGCTTGTGTTCTCGATTCGCTTGTAGGAAAGCCTTCTCGGCAAGGTCAATCGTGTTCACGTGGTTGATAACCAACGGAGCCGTGGTGTACCGGTTGCGAGGGTCCCAATCAGTCTTGGTTTGAAGCCTAGATCATGAATATCGAGTCTCCACTAATCGATGCTATCGTACCTATCGAAAGATCGGGCCTTGTCTACATTAAGTGGTATCAAAGCCAGGTTGCCCGTTAGGTTTACTTTTATTTTCCCTTTTAGATTGTTACTGTTTTTGTTTTACCTTTAGTCCACAAAAAGAAAAAAATATATACACCGTCTCATATTCCCTGTCCTATAGCCTTGTTGTGCCGTGCAGTTTCGTCTCTGTTTCGCGTTGTTGAGTTTGTGTCCTAGGGCAAGTTCTGGTTGTTGGGTTTAGATCGTTTTTTAGTCCAGTTTGTGTCTTTTCCTTTGTTGTTCATCATAATCCGTGAACACCTTCAAGTCTTGCTATGTTTCCTTTGTATCCATAAAACCCTGGTCCACGCCATCTAATTTGTTACACTTATCTTCACTATTTGCATCTATCCATAGCCGCCGCAACAACTTTTGCGCGCATTGTTCTCGTTTTATCCTCTAATTCGGAGTCAGTTCTCAAAACTGGTCTAGTTTTCGCATACCAACTCAGATTTTGACATTCTATATATCAAAATCAATTAGAAATTTTTTTTAGATTCGTCCGTCCCCACTTTGCTAGATTTGGAAAATTTTATGGTCACAAAATCCTCTTTTCGTGGTCACAAGCTTTTTGTCAATTTTGAGCAGGTCTTCTGAATTTTCCACAGGCCACGCCTTTCACTTGTTTAAGCTCATATTTTCTGTGGTTACTTCTTTTGTGCTCCAAAGTGAAGAAAAAATATCAAAAAAATAAAAAGAAAAAGTCAAAGAATTCTAAAAAAACAACGACAGCCAAAAGATAGAGAAAAAAGAGAGGGGCAAAAGTGGAACAATATCTAGAGGAGCACATAGAGAGCGCCATTTGAGCTGTGTTTGTGTGTGCTGATTTCTGCCTTGTTTCTAATCATATTCCTGCTGTTCACATCACTTGATACATCTGGTACTTGGAACGTGAATAGGCCAGCAACTAAGACAAGTACTCGGGATACTTATTCAGCTTTGCTATTCAGTTGTGAATATTGCTATTCCTTGCTACTATATTATGCCTATCCAAGCTCCACTTTCTTCTAACCAAGTACAGGTTCACCTTGCAACTGTTTGGTTCAAGCTACAACGGTATCACAGTCACCGACTGATTGCACCACCTGTTGATTTAGTAAGAACACTTGTAAAACCGTGGTAAGACGCTTGAGAGTTAATTGCCTTGTTTTTCCTTGTCCACAACCTAAGTAGTTGGTAGGGATAATACTATTTGTGTTGTCTTCTCCTTTCTACTAACCATGTCAGGAAAAGCCGGAGGCAGCGGCAAAGGAAACGAGGACACACCTACAGATTTCAATGACTGTGTTTCCAAGAATGAGCTTCATGCCATTCTTGATGACAAGTTTAACGAGATCCTTCAACAAATCACCAACTTGGCCAAGAGGATTTAAGATGTTGAACAACGACATCCTGAACCACGTCCTAAAGATGCTGATGATGATGATCTCAAAGGCGAGGATGCTGAGGAGGATGATGATGACACGGAGGCTGAAGCTGAAGCCAAAGCTCAATGACGTGCTAAGGATGCATGTAACCATAATCAGTTGAACTATTACCGACACGGTATGAGAGGTAATAACCAAGGTAATAATGATCCTTTCTCTAAAACCAAGTTTAAGATACCTCCTTTTTCTGGTTCTGCTGATCCTAAAACATATTTAGATTGGGAGATGGTTGTAGATCAAAAATTTAGCTCCCATCAAGTATCTGAAGAATATAGAGTTAGACTTGCTACTAGTGAGTTTACTAGTTTTGCTCTTTTCTGGTGGAATGATATTTGCAATAATGTTAATGCTAATGCTAATGCTCAAATAACTCAAACTTGGATTGTACTTAAACGACGAATGAAATCGAGATTTGTTCCTCCATACTATCAGTGTGATCTACGTTTAAAACTGCATCGTTTAAATCAAGGTAGTAAGAGTGTTGAGGAATATTATCAGGAGCTTTTAATTGGTCTAGCACGTAGTAACATACAAGAGGATGAAATGGATAAGTGTTCTAGATTTTTTGAAGGTTTGCGTCGTAAAATAGAGGATGTTCTTGACTATAAAGAATGGACTAGATTTCCCCAATTAGATCATTATGCTCTGAAAGCTGAAAGGAAAGTATAGGGATGACAACCTATGCGTTCCACGACTCCTTCCACTCCTTCACGTCCAACCGAGGTGAGCAAATTTTCTAATGTGCGGACACCACCAGCGCTTGTAAGGAAGAGTTCTCCTATCACACCTTCCTCTAGTGGATCTGCTATACCTTCCTCTAGCAGCTCTTCTAAAGTTGTTTGCCACCGCTGCAAGGGCATGAGACATATTGCTAAAGAATGCCCCAGCAAACGCGCATATATTGCTACTGATGATGGTGGGTATGTTAGTGCTAGTGATGAAGAGAATGAATTTGCACTTGCAACTGATCTTTATGTAGATAAATTTGCGGATAGTGCTGAAGATCTTAATGAGGTAATTGATAGTGTGGCATGCACTGCAAACTACAAATCAATCCTTGTTCAACGTGTTTTGAGTACACAAGTTGAGCCAGTAGACAAGCTACAACGCCATAATTTGTTTCAAATGTTCCTCATTGTCAATAATTTCCGTGTTCAAGCTATAATTGATGGAGGGAGCAGCAATAACTTGGTAAGTTCTGAGCTTGTCAAGACCCTTGGTTTATCTACATGTGCTCTTCCACATTCATACCATGTTCAGTGGTTCAACAATAGTAGTAAGCCAAAGGTAACACAATCTGCTCTGTGCATTTTTCTATTGGATCATACCATGATTATGCTGATTTTGATGTCGTGCCTATGCAAGCTTGTTCACTTTTGTTAGGCGTCCCTTGGCAATATGATAATAATGTTGTACATCATGGTAGACAAAATAGATATACTTTTATGTTTAAAGGAGATACCATTGCTTTACTTCCTTTAACTCCTGCTGAAATTATGCAATATAAAAAGGAACATGCTGAAAAGAAAAAGAAAGGACATGATAAATATTCTAGCAAACCAGCAAATGAACCATCTAGTGACATGAAAAAGTTTTATTTTCTCTTAAATTTGCTCTTGTTGATCATGATGAACCATGTTGTGCTTTAACTTGTACGTCTCCTATATGTCCACTTGGTCCTGCTTCTAGTGCTATGCCTCTTGTTGGTAGTAACCTTTTGCAAGAGAAGGAGGATGAATTCCTAGTAGGGAGCCCACCATGGTAGCCGCCTTTGCGAAGGATTGGGCGCCACGATAAACATCTTTTTTCCGAAGCCATCATTGCTGTCATCCAATGGAGGAGACGATCTACTTCAGTTGAGGATGACTTCAATTCAAGAAAGGGAGGATGAGGACATCACTCCATCACATACATGCCAAGGAGAGGAGGAGGTCCAGCATGGGCGTCTAATTCATCTTTCTCATGGTGGAGGCCCAGTCCAACTAAAGTTGGAGCCCATCTTAGGTTCCAGGACCAGTCTATCATAAAACTGGTCACACGGGCGCATCCGGGCTCCATTTTCGACGATCCACATATGGATGGAAATCTAATTAGATAAGTAAGCCAATGCAAGTGGTCTCACAACAAAAGCCCTTCAGAATCAATAGGAATCATTGAAACAAGTAAGTGTCTAGAATCTGCCAGGGTGCTGCGACGCCGTCTTTTGGTCCGTTGGGCCGTGTATCGTCTTAGAGCCTATTAGGGGGCGCGTCCAGGGGGCTAACGTCTAGGGCTCTATAATTAGTAGCCTTCACTCTCCTTAGGGTTTAGGTTTTGTTTAGTTCATGATTTCCTCGTGAAACAGACGTCGTTTTGCTGCAACTGTGCCGCCAAGGCTGCTTGCTGTGAACCAGGGCCCCGGTTCTTGATCTTATTCGCCTATGGTGATTAGTCCTTTCAAATAAAGACTTAAACTCCTTCTTGTTATCATAAGCCTCATTTTTTTTGCAATTTCAGATTGCATTCATCCTGGTCTTGCTTGTGTTCTTGATTCGTTTGCAGGAAAGCCTTCTCTATGAGGTCAATCACGTTCGCGTGGTTGATAACCAACGAAGCTGTGGTGTAACGGTTGCGAGGGTCCAAATTAGTCTTGGTTTGAAGCCTAGATCATGAATGTCAAGTCTCCACCAATCGACGCTATCGTACCTATCGGAAGATCGGGCCTTGTCTACATCAGCAAATGGTTGGGAGGCGAACGAGAACGGGAGCGGGAGGTCGACATGGTGAAGTGATAGGGATTGAGGAGGGCGTGGGTGGTGGAGTTGCAGTAGAGGGTGAGGAGAATGGGGTTTCTCAACTGGCCAGGCGTGTGCGGGTGGAGAAACAAGTACTGGGCATTTTAATAATGGGAGTAGCCATCTGCTTTAATGGGAAATGATGGGGAGCGTTGGAGCAGTGCCTTGGGAACCACAATCGGCCAGCACGGCCTCAGCGTGGGTCGCCTTAGGAACTGAACCACGTTGTTTTGTGCTAAGCCGTCTAGATCATGTTCAACATCCAAGATCAAGTGCCATAGTGCAATTCATGGCCGGATGATATGCCTCCCACTATACTCGCACCGAATCACTATACCCGCACCGGATCATAGACAAATAGGAAACAACTAATATTGTATACGTCAGTGTTGGTGTAGCACCTAGTTTTAAAGACAAAACCAGATACACACTATATGTGAGCCCAGAAGTCAATTCTCACATATAGCCACAAATAAGGGTAATATCAAAAGACAATACTTATTACATAACATATTAGTATAAGGAATATAACCTCAGAGTATAGACTGCAGAAAGACAACTCCGATCTTCAGGCGAAGACTCCAAATACACAGGGACAACTGATTGGTTGACCAGAAGCCTAACTCCTCTAGACTAGCAATCTGGTACGTATTCAGGATTTTTATCCAAAGTATAGAAAAGTAAAGCAAGCGTAAGTACATATCGTACTCAGCAATATAACATGGGGTTCATGAGGCTCAAAAGGTTGACACTGGTTTACTATAGTTAGCTTTTAATAGGTCATCTTTTTAAGCAATTGAGTAGCAACAAATTTATCATAAGCCCATAAACACATGATCAGGTAAACATGAATAATGAATAGCATAAACAATTAACCATTAGTGATCATCTCTATTCCATAAGGGTTCTAAGGCCGCTCGTGTCCGTGAGCATGGCTGCTATAACAGTTTTACACTTTATAGAGGTTGTACACTTTCACTATGAGTCATGATTTACCCTTTCGCCCGAGGTGATCAGCCTCTTGACCCACTACCATGCAAGGTCGACAGGGTTCACTATGAAGACTTTTAAAGGTTTGTCTAACAAGTTAGGGCCGCTAAGGTTTCCCCATCAATAAGCATAAACCCCCCTCCAAGGAGTGACTAACAAAGTGCACCCTCTTGGTAGGCCAAGATCATACCTGTCGGAGCCCCTCTTGTGCCATAAAGGTAACCACTAACAAGCTAGAAAAGGTCCTCATACTAAGCTAAAGCTAGAGCCATATAGCCCTCACAGTTGTACTGTAAGTCCTGGATGATCACTTACCGATAAGGCCTTAGGGAGAGGAATCTAGAGCATTTAGAAAGTAGCTAAACACTCCAGCCCCCTGTTTCTATGTTGCAAAAAAGTCATGTTTTAATGTTTATTGCATATACCATTAGTCGAGTTACAAGATCATGGTTTTAGTTGAGCACTGGCAAAACTACCCAATGCAATAACCCAAAGGTATCAAGGAATCTATGATAGCAATTAACTAGGGAAATTACTACAGTTGCCAAGGTAGACACATGCAACATGAATTAAATGATTAAAGGTGAATAGGTATCAAGGATGGTCCCATGCTATACTTGCCTTAAACTCATATCAGATCTTCTTCTGGTCCAAATCTTCCAGGAACTGCTTCTGGACTCACCACGTATAGCTCACCGACTGGACTTGATCATAGAACACCACACAAGCATCCAAACAGACATGCATAACATACATACATAGCCATATTAGAACAATACACCAACTAGTGGAAAAAGGATTTGAAACAGATCTACGTATTGCAATGAAAACACAGATGTGGGAAGCACGCTAATTGGAGCATGGCTGAAAAGATACATCTACCGGAAGATTTTGCTTATAAAACGGAAAACCATAAGCTTTATTTATTTTATTATATAAAAGCATGTATATGATATTTCAGAGAAAATACTTAAGTTGAATTAAGTCAAACTTATATTTGGTTTTAACAATCGAAGTGGAATTTATTACATTTTATTTATAAATCTAGTGACATAATTATTATTCAAGTTGAGATTTAAACCATGAAATTCCAAAGATTTTGATATAGAAAACATTGATACTAATGCATAGGTCACGTCGTTATGAATCCTACGCAACTTGAACGGACTATTTCAGAGTTAAAATGAATAAGTCATGATTTAAACAAGTTTTCCTTTAGTTAAATAATAGATTAAATCTACCCATGAATTTTAAATATTGCAAACATGCCTAACAGTTGTTATAACACGTAGAAAACATAAATATAGTCCTAACACAATTCGAACAAGTCAAATCGGACTTAAAACGTAAAAGTTATGCATGAAATAAGGTTCAATGGCATTTCTATAAATAACACGAGCTCATTTTCGAATTAAAACAATTAAAATCTGAATTTGCATGGATTCTGGACTGCGCGCACTATTTCTAGAAATTGTAGGGTCTAAAGTGAATAAAAACAGGACTGAAATGTATTTATTTTGAATTGAACTGGACTGCGGGTTGATTTACTAGAAACCTAGGGAGTAATTTGCAAAACGTCCGGCGGCTGACAATGGGTTGACTGCGGCTGCTGACTGGGCAGCCACGTGGCCACACACGATTGGTGTGGTGCACCACGTGTGCGTGGGCATGCGCTGACGCGGCACCGTGGGCCGAGTCCATAGCGCGGTGGACCAGTTACACACTGAAGTGGTACGCTTCAATCGTGGTCGTCTACGTGAATCCGACGGCGTAGGATGCACAGGAGAACCCCGCCAGCTGCACCACACCTCCGGTGAGCCCACCATGGCCGGTGGTGAGCCATGCGCCACGGCGAATGCCGGTGCGGGGCTCCGGACCATCCCGGGACAAACCAAACACATGAAAACGATCTACAGGTGCTCGCGAAATCAACGGGGTGCAATACCGCGGGCGGGGAATGCGCCAGAGCGACGTCCCATGGTTGCGCCATGGCCGGCGATGACTGGTGCTCATCGATATGGCATTCTAGTACATTATTCGAAGGAGTGGGGGCATGGGGAGAACGAGTAGCTCATCGTGAGTTGGAAGGAAGGGATCCGAAGGCTGGGTCGATGGTGGCGGTGACTAGAGAGAGAAACCACGGTGTGGATGAGTGGAATCCAAGAAATTCAAGGCCAAATCAAAGAATTGAAGGTACCTACGGCTGTGTTGGGTCACGGCAGAGCTCCGGGAGGAGTCGGTGTCGAAGATTGGGGTGCTGGTACGGTGAATTGCCGTGCGGCGGTGGTGAGCTCGAGCGCGGATGGGAAAAAGAAGAGAGGGAGGGGTCTAGCTCGGTGCTTGTAGGCGGCGGGTGCTGCGGTAGAAGGAAGGGGAGCGGGAGGCGGGCGAGATTGGTCGCCTTCCAGGCAGGCGTGGTGGCCTGGCGGCTTGTCGTGCATGGCATGCGCCATCACCGGGGCAAAGGAAGGAAAGGGAGTGCACGGGGAAGGAAAGGAAGGGGAAGGAAGGGAGCGGGCCGGCATACGGGTGGGGCCAATGACATAGTGAGGGAGAAGAGGGCGAAGCGCGTGCGGGCGTGGGCGCTAGTGGTGAAGGTCGAAGCGGGCCGCAGTGCCGAGCTGGGCTACGCTGGCGCGCGCCTACGATGTGAAGGAAGGGTGCGAGCAGCGGGTCATGAGCGGGAAGGCCATGCGCGGGAGGATGGGAAGGGAGAAGAAGGGAGGGGCGGTTGGGCCGCCAACAGGCAGAGCGTGGGAGGGGGAGGAAGAAGAGGCTGGGCCGGTGGAGAGGAGTAAAGGAGCGGGCCGAGCCAGAGGAAGCGTGGACCTTCGGGCCAAAATGAGGGAGGAGGTCTTTCTTCTTTTTATTTTTGTTTTCTTTTTTTTCAAAGCACTTTTCAAACTCATTTCAAAAGCATTTGAATTTGTTTTGAATTTTGATCAAAACCGCACATCACAATAAATAAAATGCAACAGCATGTATGCTCACACATGTTACTACCTTATGATAAATTTTAATTTAATGAAAAATTATTATTTCCTATGTTTTCATGGGCACCAAATATTCATAATTAAATCATCCTAGCTATATTATCAAAGGAGCAAATTTTAGGTTGTTACAGTTGGGAGGGGAATGAACGTATCAAACGCTGAGACCCAATTGCACGTTTTCAAGGCACTTTAGAAACTCTAATTTTCATTTTAGGGGATACGATTTCATCCTTGGATTTTTGCATTCTACAACATATTTTTTGGCCCCGGGTGCAAAAAAATGCAGATATATTTACTCAAACATATAGCTAGTGTTACCAATATGTGAATTCCTAGCAGTAGTGATAGGTTGGCTTTAGGGGCATATAGAGGAGGCACTGAGGTGAGCGGCTGTCGGATGCTGGCCATGGGGCACGACCGGACGTGCCCCTACCACTATTCCTCGGCCGCCAAAACATGCAGCAAGCGAGCGGGCATGGCGGTGCATCCGCTCATGCAAGCAAGCGGGCGCGGTCGCATTTTCATACATGGTTACACGATTCACATGGTTCAGAGGATGATGATTGACTTGCCCGAGATGTTCGACACCCCCGCACCGCAGATCCTTCAAGAACGGAGCGATCATAAAATCCCAAGAGGGATTTTTGGAACTTACCTTGCTCTGCTCCGATCCCCCTCATCCCTAGTGCTCCACTCTGCCGTGACGTCACTTCCCAACCCGAGGATCCATCCTTTGCCACTGCTGCGTGTGTCCTCATTTCATGGAGAAGCTCCCGACGGATGTGGCTATTGAGATTGCTAGCTGCATCGCTATGGCTATAGCGGATCCCATGGAAGATCCTGGCAGCATGCGGGCAACCTATTCGTAGATGCGTAGGGTGTGCGGTGAAGCCATAGTGGGACAGAGCATACCACTGCGATGGGTACTGCTGCGTGGGATTCAACATAGGACCTAGAACAGGTTCTACGACCACGAGTACCGTGCCAAGCTCATCGCTAGGCTTGCTAGTGTCGACAACCTAGAGGCCTACTTCTACACTAGGATGTGTGTTGTCTTCATGGAAGACCGTAGTGCGCTCATGTTGTAGCTTGACATGCTTGAGCGCTTCGTCGCGACAGGCCATGATGTTGCTCCATTTGTTCTCCCTTGTGTTCCATAGGTCCAATAGTGGTGCTGGCAATGACAACAGTGCCCGGCGGTGGTTGAGGAAGGTCGAAGGTGATGAAGCGGGCCCAAAGGCGAATGTGACAAGGAAGAATGAGAAATGTACATGGTGCCTCCAATAGGCCATGTTCATGTTGTAGGACTTGCCTAGGCAGCGGGCGCTGGGTGAGTCTAGTTCTCTGCCTCCTCTGGCCATGCCAGTGTGTCAGAGATATGGGCCCAAGGTACCCTCACCGACTATATATCTGGCTGATCAATGGATGACGACTGAGGAGGAAGCCCATGAGGACTAGGTGCAACTACCAACTTGGAGATCATGACATATCAAGGATATCTACCGCCATCCTAGCTATGGTTGGGTATAATTGATTTGTTGTAACAAACTCATAATACAATCTATAGCACTGATCGCCCTCGTTGTAACCCAACCCCTCTGCCTATATAAAGAGGGGTAAGGACTCCATGATCACCACGTCCACCACGACACCATCGCCTCATTCCAATATACCTCGTAGCTAGGAGCAACAACCCTTGTAACCGAGCATATGAATACAAGAAGTAGCAACTGGATGTACGACTTTTGCTCGCTTCCTAGGGGCCCGAACCAGTATAAATTTTTGTGTCTCATGTGCAACCATTTGGATCAATCTACATGATCACATTGCTACACATTGCCAGATATAAATAATTTGATAGTTGGCATGCCAGGTACGGTCTTTCATGTTTAGATTAATATCGTGTTTCAGATGGGAATCATCATCAACATCGATGACAGCGCTGGAAGGATGTAACCGGGCGAGAAGATCACCTTTGGCAACCTCGACTTCATCGCCGACCAGTTTGGGGACTTGCATCTGCAAGAACCTAAACCACCCGTGGAAGAGGAGGAGCAGCCTCCCCTGATCTACACGTTCTTCGCTGGATTGGAGTAAGCTATGAATGTTGGGCCCTGTGCTCTTGCCCAACATCTCAATCGCTATGGATGTGATGTCTTCACCAAGCTTGGTCGAGAGAGCGATCTCGAGGCCACCCTCTGACTCTGGGTAGATCCAAACTAGACCCCCCGATCGGATCTACAATTGTCACCCGATCACTTCCTTCCTAGCTTTCCAGATGGGTTAAGGAAAGCGGCGACAACCTACTCTAGCTGGCTTCAACAAGCCTTGGCAGAACCCACCAAACCTCTCATCGACGATGATTCTATCTATGGTTCTCACTCTCCTAAATGTTTTGATCACCTGGTCACCCAGTTCATCGGGATGATCGCCAATGGTGACGAAGACATTGCTGATACGCCGAAAGATTGGGAACATGCAGAGGACGAGTCTATCCTAGATCTCGATCTCGATGAGTATAATTAGTTTCTCCTCAACAACCCAGAGCTAGGGGAAGGACTACCTGAAGAGGGAGGCACAAAGTCTAAAGAGCAACTTGAGTGTTATGTGAATATACAAGACCCCGAGCCACCTCAGGAAGCACTCGAGAAGCTCACGCTCGAAAGCACCACTCCACCATCGAGAGACGCTATAGTCTCAAACGCCCCATATGAGACCAATGACGAAGCGCACCTGTGTCTCCTTTGTCAGAATGACGATCTTGAAGCAGAGAACAATCACCTTCGACAACAGCTCAACCAATCTCCAAACAATTAGTAGATTCAAGTCAAGCACACCCATCCCATGGGTGGCCAAAACTTGGTTAATCATCCCTACGGGACCATCAGGTTGCTTCAATCGGCTCCCAAGGCATTACAAACGATGCACCCGATGACTCGAAAGTCGCGGTTCAATCGGGAGACTCCCGAGGCATGCCACGGGCCTATCCTACATAATCACTGGCAATGCCTTCCAGGGACTAGGGGCCAACCAATGGGAGGACCTAGAGCATATCGCCCCCCAACCTGATCAATGCATGGAAATAGGAGCACGATACTCATAGCCCTACCTAACATTCAACAGCTCCTAGAAAGCAGGTTTAGCCACCGATCAGGCTTGGGTATACCATCTCGAGAACAACCTTGATCCCTGGCAAGCGGCAGGCTTATCGAGACATGTTCAAAAAGATCATGAACAACCCATGTCAGAACCATGGCTTCGTTGTGACCCACCTTGCCAAAGACTACGTCGCTTATCACAAGCCATGGCCTCTAGGTTCGCATACTCAGACTTACACTTAGCAAGTTCGTCCTTAAGGCGTCTCACCTTAGCAGACTCCATTGCGAACAAAGTGTATCAGTCCAAAAATCGACATACAATTGTAACATGATTCATTGCAGAAAATAAGACATGCCTTGGATCTGCTTCTAGAGCTTCTCTGTCTCTTCCTGAGCAAGCGCCTGCTTCTGCCTCTCCCTCCAGTATGCAGAGCCTGAGGCATGGAAAGCGAACTTCTCTTGGGATAGCTCAACAATAGCCTTAGCAGTAGCTAAAAAGGTAATAAAGGTTTACAAGCCTCATCAAACATTAAGGAGATAGATCTTGGCGGAAGCCCTACCTTGGTCTCGTCCTGATGGTGCTTTAGGGCCACCACCTCTCTCTCTAGCTCGGCTATCCACACCTTCGCTTCATCGCCCGATTGAGAGAACCTCTCCCAGATGAACATGGACTTGGCCAAAGAATTCTTCTGAAGATACTATAAGAACAAGACAGCATAAGTCTTAGCATCATTCAGAATGAATCAACCAAAGACTCGGGGGCTAGACCCATCGGGTCCACTACGTGGCCCCGAGTATAAACTAAGGGCACCCAATGCTCGGGGGCTAGGGCACCCGACATAAATTGTACCTCTAAGGTGGCACTAAGGGAATCCCTAGCCGAGACGCTCTTGGTCTTCATGGCGTTGGCAAGGGCTCGCAGCACAGCATACAAACTGTCTGCATGTTTTGCCATCCTATCAGATCTTCGAAGCTAGAGATGAGATGACGCCGCTCCTCGAGATCATCGAACAAGCTCTCACCTTCAACATCGAAAGCTTGCAGCGATGGACCTCCCCCTCCTCATTCAGCCCAAAACCTAAGAGGGACCAGGTGGACGTTGTCCACCTATGGGGGAGAGTCAATTTGCAGCAACACCCTCTTGAGGCCATCCTTAGAAATAACTTCTAGGGATGGCTCCGACGGGCTCGGCTCATGAACCGCCTCAATGATAGGCTATTTCCCTCGAGCAGCCACATTGGGAACCCAAGCAGGTTCACCCTATGTAGGTCCCACCTAGATCACCAAAGAAACTTCTTCCTGAGCATCCTCCAAAGGTGGTGCATCTGTGTCGAAACCAACCGTGAAGGCATTAAGGGTACGAGCGACCCAAATCATCTCTGAAATACTCAAAACCTCACTCTCGTTCGGGCAAACTCCTGGTGATATGGTCTTGCTAGCGCTACCTAGCATGATCACTTTGGGCAACCTCTCGGTTGACAAGGTCTTTGATTGAGAACTACACCCAAACAACAAGCATCAGGAACTCATCACCCGATAAGACCGCGAGATAAAGGAATTGAACATACATGTTCTTAACACTAGGAACATCCAGCAGCGCAGGCTTCTTCAACCACTTGCATGAGGTTCCTAAACCTTGCTCAAAGGGAACATACTCCACTTTCAGGCCAAAGTTGCCAATGACTGAGATCGTCCCAGCCGACAACTCATGGTAAGCCGAATTCAATACACCAAGGCCATAACTGGCCAAGGATTACCGATGTACCTAGCACTACTGATGCTTACGCTCTGTGTTGCCTCTTATTCTTCCTCTTAGGAGCTTCACCCTCCTCATTAGTGCTTGTAGACTCTACCGCAGCCATGCGCGTCCTCATCTGCACGCCCGAACCCAACGCGTTGCGACCGACATGGCCTGGGATGGGAGCAGGGACAATGGCACTGAACTCCTCTCAAAGTGTGGACATCTCACCATTATTGGTGGATGTCTTTGCACCATCGGTCCTCCACTCCTAGACCTTGTCCAAAGGGGCCCTAGAGCGGTACTTCTGGTGATCTTGTAAAATGGAGCAAGTTACACGAGGAAATTAGAACGGATCATCAACTGATCACCAAATAACTGACACCTTACCAAGTTTTCATTGTCTCTCAGCTTTGAGCTCAGGGGCTCCACTAGACGGTCTTTGCCTGTCAGCTAGGATTTTAGACCCAACACCTTGTTGGTAACAACAAGCACCTAAAGCGCGAACATTGGCTCAATGGGTTCCCTTGATAGACTAACAGAGCTAGGAGAGTCGCACATTAGGGACACACATTCCGTCAGGGGCTTGATCCACCTCTGAAAGAAGGCCACCAGGCAAGCCTAACCGGTAACCCCTCTCCTCTGGTGATAATCCTATAGGTCACTCTCAAGTTCGTTTGCTTCTTCCTGCTCAGACTCAGGAACCTCCTCTTTCTCTGCCAATGGTAGAGGGGGCGAGAGCATGTGGGAGAAGGCCGAGGCAGAGAAGTCGTAAACATAAAACCACTTCTTCACCCAATTTAGGATGTTGGAAGGGAGATCGATGTGAAAGAAGGGAGATTTGTCAGCTGCCTTGATCCAAAGGCTGCCGACAACCTTTTGGTCAGGTTGAGGAAGAACGTCGAAGCTACAACAGAACAACGCCCAATGGGGTTTGATCCTCGTGAAGTCCTCACAATAGGAAATAAACATCGCTAGAAGCATAATCCCATTTGGGGTCAGGTGGTGTACCTACGCGTCATGGTATCGGAGGAGATCTCAGACGAAGCAGTGGACGAGCACCCTGAATCCGCAGCAAAATAAGTCGATGAAGACTACAATCTCGACGGAATTAGGGGCGGGCACATCCTGTCCAAGGGCCACCGGTAACCCGAAAGCTCCCTTGGCGCCAGGAACCCCCCAACCACAAGATTCTTGATGTCCTCCTCCATCGCCGTCGACACCTACCACAGAGAACTAGGCACAGGACTCCATCCCCCTTTGCTCTTTGAGCTCATATCTTCTACACTTACTGAACTAATGGTTTTGGTTTTCTTGGCCAGGGTCTTTCTCGGCGCCATGACTGTGACTGCCAGGAGCAGGATATAGATGTGACGACATCTGCTAGGTCAATGTAAGCAGAGGAGTGAGCACTACTACTTTTTTCAGTGGTGGCAAAGGGACAGACCGTCTCCACCCTCGACTAACCTATAATGGCGGCTAATACTAGTCAAACCTCTTATGGACCCTAGGCTTGAGGCCCAAAATAGCTGGTGAAATTGGGTGGACCAACATTTGGGCCCCACCAAAAGCCCGATGTAGCCCACCAAAGCGCCAAGTGTAGTCGGTGATTCTGGCTCAGAATCGTGAAAGCCGAACCCTGCCATTTCTAGAGTGAGGGGGATGTTCGGGGGGTCACCAGTCGATCCTAAAACCTCTGGCCTCAAGGCTAAGCAAATCCTTCAAATGTTCAGATAGGATCCAAGTACCTTATTTTAGCAGATGTGTGCCCCTCTGGGGGGAACCAGAAAATTGGTCAGCCCATGGTTGCAACCAAAGTACGAGTTCCTAAAATCTGGAAAAAGAGTTCCATGACGTGCCCAGCTGGTCAGGCTTTGTCCTACCGCTTTTGGATAGTGGACGTCACCTATTCTACCCATTATTAACTTGATAGAATAGTATACACCACAGCACCAGAGGCTTACATGTGTTTGCTATTCGCCCAAGTAATCCTTGAGCTCTTGGGATTGCTGGCTTCCAGAGCCACGAATGACCGCACTTGGTCAGAGTAAAATTTTAGATCGAGTCACCTTGCATAACCCATAGTTACACTAACTATCCATCGGGTTGGGAAGGGGGGCCATAAAAATGCAAGGTCAGATTCGATTGAACGAAAATCTTCAAACCACCCGATCTAATCGAGAAATAGGTAGTAGTGTTCAAAATCAACAAAAGTCATTCTTTTTTTATTAAACTCTGCTGCCTCTTACATCATCATGCTTATAATAACCAAAATCTATCAAAAATTGCTACAGTTATGATAAACCTTCTAAGTACATGTTTGACTTCACCACTCAAGCAATGAACATCTCATGAAGCGTAGAAGTCAGACGAAGGTGGACCGTGACCCTCACCCCGCCTTCAACCTTCACGAGCTCGGATGACACATGGAAGCCTTCAACCTTCACGAGGTTGGAGGACACATGGAAGATGCTTGTGGGAGTGCCACCTCATAGAGCTTCCTCTAACATCCAAGAGGAGGAGAAGCCCCATGAGGAGGGTGGCTCACGCCATCTTCTACGGCGTCGGGGAGGAGCGAACGGTGTTGACTCGGTGCCTCCAAGCCTCTGAATCGATACACGAGAGCACCTAGGTTGAGATCTATGGTATAAAGGGTTTCTCGACAATAGCAAGCTATCGTTTGCCCCCTAGGATTCCCTATAGATATCCTAACCCATGGAGCTCCTGAGCGCCGACCACCGGTGAACCCAGCCGCCGCATCTTCAGTGACCTAAGCCACTGTTGATGATAGTTAACAACCATTATAAACTATCAATTAAACATGGACAAGGGCATAAATGTAATCACCAATCAAGGTTTAGGGGTTTAAACTAATAAATTCCATGAGTTTTGATGAATCTGTGTTTTCAGCAGGGCTTATCTAGAAAACCGCCAAGGAGGATCTAATCGTCGAAGGAAATTATGAAATTCCACCATGGTACCTACGTGGAAAGACTCTAGAAGGGTCCAAAAAGCAGGGTTTGACCCACTACCATGTGGGGCCGGCCATCCTATAGGTGGAGGCGCCCGGCCCCTATGGGGCCCCACCTATCAGCCTACTTCGTATGCCGGTTCCCCACCGCCTTTGAGGATGCATCTAAGATGTTGCTTAAGTTGGTTTGATCCAAGGGCTCACGTTGGACCCTCAGGGCAATATATACCAGCCCCTCCAAACTTTTCCCCCTCACTCTATCTCTCTATCTCTAGAAGAAGACTAGATCCTATCAAGGACTAATATTCTCTTGATTGCTAGCCTTGATCCTGGTGGACATATGAATTAGGGTTTCTGGCTTCTCAGCTCTCAGGATCAAATGAGGCTTATGCCTAGGGGAAGAGGCAGGGGCTAGATTATATAGCCCTGAGGGTCCAACATGAGCCCTCGGATCAAACCGACTTAAGCAACGGCCTAGATGCATCCTCAAAGGCGGTGGGAAACCGACGTAGGAAGCTAGCTGACAGGTGGGCCCACCAGGGTTCGGGTGGCCTGATAGTGGGGCCGGGTGGCCCCACATGTCATCCTCTAGTCCTCTACTTTAGTGACGTGGCTCCTAGATCCTTCTAGAGTCTTCCCACATAGGTACCACGGCGGGATTCCGTGTTTTCCTTTGATGATTAGGTCCTCCTTGGCGGTTTTCTATTTAAATCCTACTAGAAACACAAATTCACCAAAACTCATGGAATTTGTCAGTTTAAACCGCTAAGTCTACTTTGGTCATTCATTTATGCCCTTATACATGTTTAATTGACAGATAAAATATGTATGATAACTACCGTTAACAACTCCCCCACACTTAGGCTTTTACTCGTCCTCGATAGAAGGTTGGATTACTCAAGACATAAACTTAGGATAAGACATCAACATAAAACCATTCCCAGTTATGCATGTACCATAGGATTCAAAGTGTCTGACTGTGAAACTTTGGGCGGTTGAAAAATGGAACAGCTTGAAACAGATCACCATCTTCCATCAGTCAAGTCAATTGGAGAAACATTTTAAGATTTTTGAAAACAAAACATAGCTTACCTTCTCCTTTTGTAGTACTCTCAAATCACTTTGTATATGTGGTATTTTTGGATCTCACCAAGGCATTGATGATTTTGCCTTCTTTTTGCCTACTTCTTAAAGCTTATGTGGATCTCAGGTAGGGATGAATATGAAAACATCTTGCATTGCATATATTGTAAAGTCAAAACAAGGATCCAAAGAGAAAGATTTCATACTCTTAGATCAAGATGTGCATGTGTGTGGATATGTATATATGTTGGCTCACCTAATTCTACTATGCTCCTTAAAACATATCTCTCTTGATTAAAACTTTGAGACACTTTTGCAAGAAAACATGGGCTATCTTATTCATCTCCTTTTTTTCTTTTTTTTCAGGCGGGCATCTGAGTACCCATTGTTTTCAATATCTCGGACACTTGTCCATTTTTCCAATACTTTTTCTTTGAATAACTTTTGCATAGCCACATGCCTATTTTCTACAATTGAAATTTTTCAAGAAAGACATTTACAAGAACTTGGAGCATTTATCCTATCAAACATATTTTTGTGTCTATTCCCAGTGTAGGTGTAGAACATTTTTGGATGGATGAAAAACATGGTGTTGCGTACCTCCAGTGTAGCACAGCAGATATATGTGGAGTGTATGTGATATTGATCTTGGGAGCATGATAAGTTTCTCAACAAGGGTCACAAGGTTTGACCAAACTCAATACAATGACAAGTAGTATATATAGAAGGTTTTTCTAGTCTATGTATAGCTCTGGTAGGATATTGCTTACCATAAAGGAGAGGTGTAACTTTTTTAAATAAAATTCTCCAATAACGAGACATCAAGAATCAAGTTCTCATTATTCTACTATATCTCATTCCACAATAACTTAAGCAACATGGGGTTCCTAATAACAAGTTCCCAACAGTAGCATGACTTCTAGGAAAAGTATTATGTAAGTCTGCCCTTAAGTCATGACTGAAATATTCTTTTCTCAGGTTTTAAAGTTGTTTATTAATGGATTTTCAATTCAGTTCAAAATGGAAAGCGAAACATATAAAAACAATGTATTGGGCTCATACCTGACCGTGGACAAAGCGTGAGGCAAGGTGGCACTATGGTGGGCCGGGCGGCCCATGTAAGAGGTCGGACGGCCCGCTCTCAAGCCCGTCTCGGTCCAACTTTGGCGAGCATGGTTCTTGGTCCATTGCTTCCCGAATTTCATGATTTTTGAGATCGGATCTCATTTTGTTGTTGCGGTGTGTCTCCCCCACACTTGTTTCCCTGTATAACTTTCTGCATAACATGTGGAGACAAACACATATCCAAAAGAAATAGAGAGTAGGTAATAATATGACTCCATTAATAATAAGGCACTTTATTACACAAGCACAACTAAGCACAAACTTTTTTCTGACCTAACACAAACTTTAATATCCTAACCATCTGAGCTAAGTGACAAACCTAAACATTAAACACAATCACACTTAACCTAACACTTGTGCCTTATCACTCGACCTATTACTTAGTTTTGCTTCTTATCCCCAAGACAGCGAGAAAGGATAGAGATTTCGCTTTTCAAATTCTTTCGCTGGAGATGTTCTAATTTCATCCTATTATGCATGGCTTCGATAGTCCTAGTGAAGAGATGTGTTTTTTCTTGGAGGGTTGTGATGACCTGAGTAAGGAGATCAACTCTCTTCTCAAGGGTTGCCACAGTCATCCTCTAATGCTTCTCTTCAATCTCTAGTGGAGCTGGGGCAGATCTCTTTGGCGTCTCCTTTGGTGGAATGATCTTGATCTATCCTGGTGCAGCTCGGACTCCATCAAAAGCAACTCAGGGTGTGGCCATAGTGTACTTGGCACATGTGACCTCCCCGAACTTGTTGGTCTTCACACTCATCAATGTCTCATTGGGACTCGAGGGAAGGAGCTTGATATCCTTTGGCACTTGAATCGTCAGGCCCTTCACCTGCTATGGCTTGTCCTTCAAGAGCAGGTGCTCATGATATGGAGGGAGTGCTGGTTGATGAACTTGGGCGTAGTAGGACTGCTCATAGCTTCTTGTTGGATGAACCTGAGCTACATGCTTTGGAGGAACAATGGCTAGGGGCAGAGGTTCTCCTACCGGGATGATGGCTGGAGACTCATCTACAGGCGGTGGCTTCCTTGGGTTGGTCTCGAAGGGGATGATTTGCTTGTCAGCCATGGGAACTAGGAGACGAGGAGACCTTCGCTGCTGTTGGAGGAAAAGGCTTTGATGCGATGGCTCTAGGTGAGGCAGAGGCTCTTTTATATAGGTGGGTTCAACTTGCAGTAGGGGTCCAGATCTATCCATATGAGGTCTTGTAACGAGGAAAAACAGAATGCGTTGAAAAACTGTGGGATTAATAGGAGGAAGGATCCAGAAGACACGAGAGAGTTGACGGG
Organism: Miscanthus lutarioriparius; assembly: GCA_904845875.1. Lineage (NCBI taxonomy): Eukaryota > Viridiplantae > Streptophyta > Magnoliopsida > Poales > Poaceae > Miscanthus > Miscanthus lutarioriparius. The sequence goes on along the minus strand of CAJGYO010000003.1, from coordinate 86,655,364 downwards.
ACACGAGAGGCACTGACAGTGGGCCGAGCGGCCTCTAGGTGGGGCCGGCCGGTCCTACATGTTGGGGTCTCAGGGTGATTTTTCTTGTGGTGGTTTCTAACTCCTATCTAATCTCGAAAAGTATATTTTCACATTACAAAACGTTATGGAGGATCGCAGTGGTGTAATTTGTGGGAAAATCAGAAAATTTACCTCATCCAAATCCTCAGGTGGGTTTTCAGGTTCTAGAAAGATCTTGAGACAGTGGCCATTTACCTTGAATAGCGTACCTTCATCATTTTGAAGTGTTATGGCTCCATGCGACGAAGTGCTTATCACCTTGAATGGTCCTTCCCATTTGCTTCGAAGTTTTCCATGCCCAAATAATTTAACCCTAGAATTAAAAAGTAATACCTTATCTCCAGGGGCGAACTCCTTCTTGATCCTCTTGTCATGCCATCTTTTCGTCCTCTCCTTGTATATCTTGGAGTTGTGATATGCTTTCTCTTGCCATTCATCAAGCTCTGAGAGTTGCATCTTCCTCTTAGTTCCTGCGGCTTCAAAGTCCATGTTCCATCGCTTGATAGCCCAGTGAGCTTTTAATTCTAGCTCAATAGGTAGATGGCAGGTCTTCCCATAGACCAATTGATATGGTGACATCCTAAGTGGTGTTTTATAGGCCGTTCTGTAAGCCCATAATGCATCAGGTAATCAATCTTTCCATGTAGTTCCCATCTCGTTGACCGTCTTCTGCAGAATGTTCTTGATTTGTTTATTTGATGTTTCTGTCTGGCCACTTGTCTGAGGGTGATACGGAGTAGCGACATTGTGATGGATCCCATGCCTTGACAAGTAATTGTGAAAATTCTTGTCAGTGAAGTGAGTTCCTCTATCACTAATCACCATCCCTTGAACTCCAAATCTTGGAAATATTATCTCTTCAAACATCCTCTTAGAGTGTTTTGCATCAGCAGTTCTGCATGGCATGGCTTCAGCCCACTTAGAGACATAGTCAACTGCCACCAAGATATATTCACAGTGCTTTGACTTTGGAAACGGTCCCATGTAATCAATTCCCCAGACATTGAAGAGCTCGATCTAGAGGTTTTTGGTGAGTGGCATGGCATCTCTTGAATTAATATTCCCATGCCTCTAACATGCTCCACACCTCCTGATGAAGTCCTTCATGTCTTCATACATGGTTGGCCAAAAGAATCCACTTTGCCAGATCTTAGAATGAGTGCGCAATGCACCATAATGCCCTCCATATGGTGATGAGTGGCATCATTCTATGATCATGATGCCTTCTTCTGCTGGTACACACCTTCTGAGTAGGCCATCAGAGCAAACTCTAAAGAGGTACGGTTCATCTCATATGTGGAGACGACTTTGATAGATAAGCTTCCATTTGTTCTCTCTTGGTGGTACATAACTTGCAACCATAAAGTTAACAATATTTGCGTACCAGGGGTAGAATTTTGTGACCTTAAAGAGCATGTTGTCCCACAGTGAATCATTAATGGGTAGTTCCTATGAATTCTCAAACTGCATTCTGGACAAGTGATCGGCAACAGAGTTTTCTACTCCCTTTTTATCTTTTATTTCTAAGTCAAATTCTTGAGTAACAAAATCCATCTTATCAATCTAGGTTTAGCGTCTTTCTTAGTGAGCAGGTATTTTAAAGCAGCATGATCAGCATAAACAATCACCTTAGCTCCTACTAAGTAAGATCTAAACTTGTCAATAGCAAAAACAATAGCTAGGAGTTGTTTTTTAGTTGTTGCATAATTAAGTTGAGGTCCTGTCAGAGTTTTACTAGCATAAGCAATTGCATGATGGTTCTTATCTTTAGTTTGTCCCAAAACTACCCTCATTGCATAATCACTAGCATCACACATAATTTCAAAAGGTAGTGACCAATCAGGGGGTTGAATGATTGGTGTAGAGATAAGTGCTTTCTTAAGAATAGTAAAAGACTTCAAGCACGCATCATCAAATTCAAATGGAACATCCTTAGCCAAAAGATTTGTTAGTGGTCTAGCAATATGTGAAAAATCTTTTATAAAGCGGTGATAAAAACCAGCATGACCAAGAAAACTATGGATCCCTTTGATATTTACGAGAGGAGGTAACTGTTCAATTACTTCAATTTTAGCTCTATCTACCTCAATTCCTCATTCGGACACCAAGTGTCCAAGCACTATGCCTTCACAAACCATGAAATGAAATTTTCCCAATTAAGGACTAAGTGCTTTTCCTCACATCTTTGCAAAACCTTGTCTAAATTTTCAAAACAATCATTAAAAGTTTTTCCATAAACAGAAAAGTCATCCATAAAAACTTCCATGGTCTCTTCAATCATATCAGAAAATATAGACATCATGCATCTTTGAAAAGAAGCTGGAGCATTACATAATCCAAAAGACATTCTATGGTAAGCATAAGTTCCATATGGACATGTAAAGGTGGTTTTGGTTTGGTCATCTAGATGAATCGTAATCTGGTGGTACCCTGAATACCCATCAAGCAAACAACAGAACGAGTGATTTGCCAGTTGCTCCAACATTTCATCAATGAAGGGCAATGGAAAGTGATCTTTCTTTGTTGCCTTGTTAAGTTTTCAGTAGTCAATACACATCCACCATCTAGTGATGGTTCTTTGGGGGATTAATTCATTCTTTTTATTTTTAACTACAGTCATGCCTCCCTTTTTAGGCACAACTTAAATAGGGCTAACCCACTCACTATGTGGCACATGATAGATAATCCTGGCAAGGAAGAGATTTAAAACCTCTTTCTTAACAACCTCTCTCATTGCATTATTAAGCCTACACTAGGGCTCCCTAGAAGGTATAGAGTTAAGATCTGTAAGGATGCGATGGGTGCAAAGAGCAAGGCTGATACCCTTAAGGTCTTGGAGGGAGTAGCCAAAGGTAGAACGATGCTTTTCTAAGATAGTTAGCAAGCTTAGGGATTCTTCCTGAGAGAGTTTATCACTTATGATCACAGGAGAATCCTAATCATTATTGAGAAAAGCATATCTAGGACCAGAAGGCAGGGGTTTAACCTCATTGGTGGGCTTAGGTGGTTCCAGCAATTCATCTAAAGGTTTGGATTCTGTCAGATTTTCATCTTCCTCCTTGATGAAGAACTGGGCATCATCTTCAAGGTTGGGTTCGATCAAATAATCAAGAGATGCAACCTTAACCTCTTCCATTGGGTCTTCCTCGGGAATTGGCTCACTCTCAGCATTTAGAGAATGAATAATGGGTATAGAAAGTTTAAAGTTTTTCCCAAGTCTTATATTCAACTTCCCTGTTTGGCCTTCTTGGATAAGTCTTTCAATTGGTTGTCCTATCAACAGGTCAAACTCCATAATATCAAAGACATAAAAGCTCAAATGAACTCTACTTCCATTGACATGGATAGGGAGGACATACAAAATTCCCAAACTCACGAGAATGTGTCCTGAAAGACCTTTCAATAACATTATTATGGGGGTTATTGGCATGTGTTCCAATAAATCAAGAGCAAAAGATACAGACATGATATTAATACCCACAACTGGATTGTAAAGAGCATTGAAAGGAGCTTTGTTAATTTGGCAACGAATGGAAATAGAAGGTGAATCTAAGCGAATCACATCAGAGGAAAGCTCTGACTCTTCTAGCCATTCATTGCTTATAATAGACACTAGCTCCTTCGTTGTCTTTTTAAGGAAAGCTTCCTTAGAAGGATCTAAAGGTTCTTTATTCAATGATTTCCTAGACTTCTAGGGTCTCCTCATGGTATGGTAATTTGAGGTGTTTCCATATTCATCAAAAAGTTCATCCTCGAATTCCGGCAAAAAATCCAAAATCAGAGTTTCCTCCTTTTTCGGTGGTTCAGGATTTGGGACAACTAAAGTTGGTGATGGGTCTAGTAAGGATTTGGGTTCAGCTATCTAGGATTCTTCTTCTAATGGTTTGTCTTCTTCTTCCTCACGGATGTTCTCTAAAATTTTCATAAGAATGCTTCTACCTGCATTTGCGGAGACATGCAAGAACGAGCCTCCTGAGGCCATATTAGGAAGTGTTGAAGATTCCCTATCAAGACCGATATAATAGTGTTGAAGAAGAATGGGTCTTGAATGGCAAGGTTAGGGCCAGCATTGATAAGAGTATTAAAGTGTTCCCATGCCATGCCTAGAGATTCTTTTTTCTTTTGTTTAAAAGATAGAACCTCTGAACGAAGTTTGACTACCCTAGAGATGGGAAAGAATTGCAAGCAAAAGGTAGAACATAGGGCTCCCCAATCTCCTTGTCTACTCCCTATAGTGAGATTGTTCCAACATTTAGCTTTTCCCGTCAAAGAGAAGGGAAAGAGCTTCCATCGTAAGGTTTCGTCTGACATGCCCGCAATGCGCAAGCATGCACAGGTCTACTCAAACTCATTTAGGTAGGAATAGGGGTTTCATCATCTTCGCCTAAAAAGGTTTGATCCTGAACCATATTAATTAAACACGGGTGCAGCTCATAGCCAAGTGTTAGGATAGGCTTTGAAGACTTTTTTGGCTGTAGGCTTGCGCTCGTGGGTGCACCAAATTGGTAAATAGGGCGTATTCTAGATCCATGGTAAAAAGAATAAAAGAAAAGATAAATTATAATACAAGGATAAGCTAGGTTCGAAGTTAACTCAGCAACCATTTCCCCAGCAACGGCGCTAGAAATGCTTATTGATATAAATTAATGCACACAGAATAATCCACAAGCGCACGGATATTATACCAATGTAGCACTTCACTAGGAGTACCCAGTTTTATAACGAACTCAAGTAAACATGTGTGAGAATAACCAAATCTAACTTATCCCAACTTCATAATCAAGGCTAGATAATAGGAGCGTAGAGGAGACTACTAAGGTCTTCTAGTTCTAACTTTGGTAAGCTTTGTCTTCTATTGGTGAATTCTGGGGATAATATTAGAGAAAACACAGACAGAGTATGTTTCCTATAGCAATACTGTCTTGCTAGGCCTACTAATGGGAGGTGGACTATAGAGGATTCAACGAGGCTATAAGAGTCACCCTCGTGAGCTACCACCGATACGGAAAATAGGGTACATCTATGAGTAACCGAGTCTAAGCACCATGCTTACACTATGAATACTACTTTAAACCAGGAGCTACAAGGATTAAAGTACTCAAAAGAGAGTCGCAAACATGAAGAATAATATGAACAAGATGCTTACTTGAATTAGAAGTCGATTACCAGAGAAATCTCAGAAGCAAGCTCAAGAAGAACTTGATTCCACCAGGTACAAGCCGTAAAGAGAGCATCGATAGGCCAGAACTCCTCCAAACTCTTCCCTCTCACTCTATCTCTCTATCTCTAGAACAAGACTAGATCCTATCGAGGACTAATCTTCTCTTGATTGCTAGCCTTGATCCTGGTGGATATATGAATTAGGGTTTCTGGCTTCTTAGCTCTCAGGATCAACTGAGGCTTATGCTTGGGGGGAGAGGCAGGGGTTGGATTATATAGCCATGAGGGTCCAATGTGAGCCCTTGGATCAAACTGCCTTAAGCAACGGCCTAGATTCATCCTCAAAGGCGGTGGGAAACCGATGTAGGAAGTTGGCTGACAGGTGGGCCCACCAGGGGACGGGCGGCATAACAGTGGGGCCGGGTGGCCACACATGTCATCCTCTGGTCCTTTGCTTTGGTGACATGGCTCCTGGATCCTTCTAGAGTCTTCCCACGTAGGTACCGCGGCGAGATTCCGTATTTTCCTTTGACGATTAGGTCCTCCTTGCTGGTTTTCTGATTAAATCCTGCTGGAAACATAGATTCACCAAAACTCAAGAAATTTGTCAGTTTAAACTCCTATGTCTACTTTAGTGATTCATTTATGCCCTTATACATGTTTAATTGAAGGATAAAATATGTATTATAACTACCGTCAACACCTTTCTTTTCCTATAACTAAGGCTTATGTGGAGCTCATAGGAATGATGATAACTTGAAAGAGCATACTTGCAATACATATATTGTAAAGTCAAACAATGGATCCAAAGAGAGTTAAGTCATACAATCAAATCAAGATGTGCATGTGTGTGGAATATATGGTGGATATATATGGTAGCTAACCTAATTCTACTATACTCCTTGAAAACACATCTCTCTTTTAAAACTTGGAAACATTTGCAAGAAAACATGGGCTATCTTATTTATCTCTTTTTCTCTTTTTTTAAGGCGGGCATCTAAGTACCCATTATTTTGATAATTCGGACACTTGTCCATTTTTCCTTATTCTTTTCTTTATGAATAACTTTTGCATAGCCACATGCCTCTCTTTTGCATAGTAATTGTTGGAGAGATAATAACATAAATTTGGAGCATTTATTTAGTGGAAACCTTTGAATAATATTTTTGGTGTTTCCTCCTAGTGTAGGAGTAAAACATTTTTGAATGGATCTAGATGGAAAGCATGTTTTTTGCGCCTACCCCCAGTGTTGGAGTAGTGCATATGTGGGTGGTGTGTACGTGATATTGATTTTAAGAGCATGACAAACCTCTCATAAGGTATCAACAAAGCTTGACTAAACTCAATGCAAAACAAGCAGCATATAACTGGAAGTTTTCCTAGCCTAAATATAAACATGTTTGGCTCTGGTAGGAATTCACACTTTGTCATACAGGATCTCATCAAGTGGAATTTTTATGTTTGCAAAGATAAATCTCCAGAATTTTAGTATCACTCAGAACTAGATAAATAGCAGCTCAGACCTTCTCATATCATATCCGTCAATTACCTAGACTTAGATCAAGCATTGCTATCCACGAGTTTCAAGTCCAGAGAAAATTCTCAGGTCAAATCAATTCTATCCAAAACTCAGGACAATTCAAGGCTAAAAACTAGGTACTTGCAAGGAATTATAGCAGAGCATCTATTCAGTGTTTTATCATGTGAGATCATCTTCAAGTTTCTTTTATTTATATGACTCTTAAAAGCAAGATAAGAAACTAAAGCACATCTTAAGCAAATTATACACACTAATATATATATATATATATATAGATAAAAGCAAATTTTTGTTTTGTTTTCTTGGTTATGCATTTTTTTAAATAGCAAATTCAGAATTTAAACAAACCAAAGAAATTTATAAACTACAAGAAATAAAAACTTACCTGAAATGATGGGGGGCTTCTCCCCCAAGCTGGTTGTTGACATGGTCCTCAGAAGGGCGGGTCGATGTTTAGACCCTGAAACAAATATTGCTAGTTCTTGTTCTCTTGGTCCTAGTGTTGTTGGATGGCAGCAAGACGTTGTCCTACCTCTTCTTTCCATTGGGAGTGTTGGTGGAGAGTATCCTGGATCTCTTGCTGGCCTTCCTCAATGGTGGTGAGCTTGTTGTCGAAATGTACATGCTCCATCTACTGCTCATGGTAACCCGTGGGCAGCGGATGGTGGCCGATGTGCTGATCATGGAAGCCGTGACCCAAGGAGGACATGCATCCTCCCTGGTAGCCACTGGAGATATCCTCATAGGACGGCCGCTGGTAGTAGTCAAAGTTGCCATCCTCCCATCGCCCACTCGAGCCCTATTGCCAGGAGCTCTCTGAATGGTGCTGAATTGGCTGCTCCCAACTAGCATGTCTAGGTTGGGAAGACCCTGGCTAGTACCAACCTATATGCACAGGATGATGAACCTGGGAAGGTCCTACTTCCTTGAATCCTCTATATCTAGTGTATGCAGGGCCCTCTGGGATAGGATCATCTCCTCGGTACCGAGGCTGTGGGTTGCGAGTGATTCTCGTCGATGCACTCCAGCAAGGTGCCTCCTCCTTCCTCTGTAAGTCAAAAACAAGAGAATCCACCACATACAAACCGAGGTTCTAGTTGGATAATGGGATCTCGATTGTGTAATCTAGTACATCATAACTAGTTTCCCGTCTCTCCCCGGTAGCCTATAGCAGAGCTGGATCATAGGCCGGAGTAAGGACGAAGTCTCGGTTCTTCAACTTTTTGTAGACGTACTTCTCTTGATCTCCTCGGAGCTTGAGCTGCTTCTCTTGAAGTAGAACGTTCTTCTCTACAGGGGCAGCTCGGGATGACTATCCAATAGTGGGGGATGGAGGCTCGACATCCATGTTGGCACTCGTTCGGGATGACAAACTTCTTGTCAAACGGAATGAGGCCACCCACTTGATCTTGCCTATCAACTTGCTCACCTTCCTACACAAAAAATGGACAAACACAACTCGTGGAATAGGATTAGAGAAAATAAAATGTCAGTGGTAGATGTCTAGAAGTCAGTCGTCCAACGGTTAGTCGTTCTTTTTGTCTTATTGAATATTCTAATCATTCTTTTCCCACAAATTGGGCAGCACTACTACTCTTAAATTATATATTTCCTCTCAAATTGTAGCAGCACTTCTCCCTCTTTTACTCAAGATTTCACCACTTGCTTCTGAATTTTTGAACTTGAACACTGGAATTGAGTTGTGTTGTGGCCGAGAGCAACGAGTTTTGGGCTGCCATTTATAGTCAATGCTGCAATAGGCCGGCCGGCCTGGTGGTGGGGCCGGCCGGCCCCACATAGTGGCCAAATGGCCTCCTCTTTCTGCTGACCCTTCCTTCCTTCGTGCTTAAGCATGTGATGGTGGCCATCAGTGGAGAATTTCGGTGGAGATATGACAGAATGGTTGGTAGAGTTGAAGGTAGTGGAGAATGGAGGTGGAAGTGAAGAGATGGAGGTGATGTGTGGTGGTTGAGTGGGCCCCACGTGTCTGTGGGTCCCGGTGCCCGTATTTCTACCATATATATGTATAAAAATGCAATGCAAAAATATTTTATGATACTATGAAATATAACAAGATGAATGATGGTATTTTTAAATTTTTATGTCTCTGCGGTAAATATTTCTTACGGGTTTTTACTCCATAAAAATTATTTACATGGGGCTTAGATTTTTATAATGCCATGATGAGAATTTTCATTTTATGATGCAAATATTAAAAAGTAAATATGCTAAGATAAAATGATTAATGCAATACGAAAAATTAAATATGGATAACTACCGAGTTACCTCCCGGTGAGGGTTCAGGATTTTGAGTTCTCCGAACCGTACTTCTCCGTTCGGGTTTATTCTTTGGGTGCATCCATCGGTCCAGGAGATGGAGACCTTAACGACAGCACTTGCTTTTCACGCCACTCCAAATTAGAGCATTGTTCTGGTATTGGCTTAAAGGCGAATCGCTCTTCCTTCCCATTAATATGGAATTTAATTTCTCTGGCTCTGACATCAATGTGAGCATTTCTAGTGCTCAGGATGGGTCTCCCAAGTATGAGGGGTGTCCTCATGTCTTCCTGCATGTCAAGTACTACAAAATCTACGGGAACAAAAAAGTTTCGTATTTTTACCGGAATGTCTTCAGTGATTCCCAAAGGATATCGGACCAATTGGTCAGCTAGTTGCAAGCACATTGATGTTGGTGTGAGTGTTGAATAGTTGAGCTTGTTGAAGACCTTTTTGGGCATGACACTGACACTCGCTCCAAGATCACATAATGCATTCTCGAAGTTCTAGCTCCTGATCAAACAATCAATAGTGGGACATCCTAGATCCTTCTTTTTCACAGGAGAAGTATTTAGGATGGCCGCACTACACTCCTCTATTAACTTAATTACCTTAGTGGAAGGCAGTGGTCTTTTGTTGTTGAGGATGTCTCTGAGATACAAACTGTTCATCCATTTTGGCTTTCTGATTTCTGCGTGGAAAGGGTAGGAGCGCCGTGTCAAGAAAATCTTGTTGCAACTCTTGCTCTTGTGGCCCAAATTCTTCAACTTCATTGGTTGTTTTCTCCTCTTCCTGCACTGCCACTGGTGTCTTACCTATCCTTGTTGGATATGGTGGATCACGAGTAGACTTGCCACCTCTCGTAGTTATGGCATTTACCTTCTCAAGGTCAGTAGCAATAGGCAGAGCAGTAGCCAACTGGGCTAATTGAGCTTCTATCTTTTTATTATAGCTAAGTTGGTCACTTATAGCAAAAGAAAAACTATCCATTTTAGTGTTTATGCTTTCTAGGACCTTATCATTAAAAGCAAGCTTCTTAGAAATATTCTCATTAATCCTAGCTTCTTCTAAGATCAGGTCTCTCAAGGATGGTTGCTTAGGAGTAGAAGAATTAAAGTAATTACTTGGGTACTTACCTTGGTATGTCGACCATTGTTGTTGATTGCACCCTTGTCTCTGTTGTTGTGGAGAAGAATTGTTGATGACGATATTTGCATCCTATTGATATTCAGGGAATTCTACCCCCAAATATTCTCCACATACATTCTGAGCATTGAATGCATCTTGAGTAGCCTAACAATATTTCTTGTAATTGGCTTGCTGTTCAAGCCAATTCAACAATATGTCCATCTTGGTTGACAGTGCACACACCTCTTCTGGTACTTCTTCACTCTTATTGTATAATTGAATATTGCATGATGACTAGCCTTGATTAGAGGCTATCTTTTCCATAAGAGTCTCAGCTTTTCTAGGGGTGAGTGACATAAATGATCCTCTAGTTGTGGCATCGAGATGTTCATGAGCCTTCTGGGTTAATCCATGGTAGAGACTTTGCATGAGCAACCAATCTTCCATCACATGATGAGGACAATATGAAATATATTCTTGAAAATGTTCCTATGCTTCTAGAATGGTTTCTCCTTTCTGCTGTTGGAAGTTTGAAATCTTTCCTCTTAAGGCATTGATCTTGCCTACAGGGAAGAACTTTTCTAGAAAGGCCTTTGAACATCTTGCCCAAGTGTTAATGTGATCTTTATTGATGTAGAACCACTGCTTTGCTCTTCCCACTAGTGAGAATGGAAATAGGCGGACTAGTATGATGTCTTGAGCAACATCCTTGATGACAATTGTGCTGCTAATCTTTAGAAAATTCTGAAGGTGAGCAATAGCATCTTCGTCTGCCTTTCCACTGAATGGGGTTGCTTGCACCATGTTGATGAGGCTTGGCTTGAGCTCAAACTCAAGGTTGTTGGTTTTGAGTTTTGGTCTAGTGCGGATGTTCTCAGTGCTTGGAGCAGAGAATTCATATAGAGTTTTCTCAGCCATGACTTCAGGAACTAGTGTTGAGCTTCCTCTAGATTCGGTTGATTCTGATTGGAAATTGTTGGTGAAACACAACCAAGTCTACAATACCCTATATAAGATATGAACAAAGACAAACAAGGGTAAGCCTGCTAAAGCAGAGGTTATAATTTTATCAATAAGTATTTATTTGGTCAATTCTCTTTAGCCATGTGCCCCTCCCCAGCAATGGTGCCAGAAATGCTTGTTGGCATTTCTTAGAATCACTTGTTACTAGGTTGTCTCCCTAACATAATGCTAGAAATGCATGGTTGGTAATTATTAATGACACTTGTAAACTTCTGAGAAAAATTATATATATTAAAGTATCCGCAAGCGCACAGATAATATACCATTGTAGCATTTCACACGGGAGTATACCTGGTATTGTTATTTATATTTTTACCATAGGGAGGAGCGTATGGAGTGGTGTTGGCATAGAGATATTGACAAATATATATACTTATGATAATAATCACTCTCATGCTATGGCAGGGGTAAGTGAAGGGATAAATAAATGATAAATATAAGGGAATAATGGTATTCTAGAGATAGAAAGAGAGACTCATAAAATGTAGTATACCTAAGCAGGAGATTTGTTAAGTGCAAAAGATTCTTAAGTCATTACTTATCTACTAAGTCTTTTGTACACCCTAATATATACACTCTCATCTATAGTATAACTAACTTTGGATCTATGCATAAGGAACATTACTAAGGAAGTTCAAGAACAGAGCTTGTCCCCCTTCGCAATCACGTTCTACGTGCTCTACAAACAGGGAGTGGACTACAAAGGACTCAATGGGAGTGTCACACCCACGATCTACCACATGACCCAGAGTACAGAGGGCATCCGTAGGCAAACAATATCTAAGCACCATGCTTACATAGTGTCAACCACTTAACTCACATACGTATTGAGCTAAGCGCTTTGTGAGCATATACATAAACTCTTCATTAATCATAACTATATCAAGCATACAACTAGAGAAACTAGGAACATAATAAATAGCAACATAATAACATTAAAGTAGCACAAAGTCATAAATATAGAGATACAATGGCTATACCAGTCTCCAAACAGCAGATCCAGAATCCTGAGGAATAGCCCACACTCTTCTTGAACCTTGCTAGCTAATCTATACTAGAAACTTGAAGAACTAGAGCTCTAATCTCTAATCTTTGGAAACCCTAGTTTTCTATCTAGCCTTAACTTATGACTTGTTGATCTGGAGGGGGGTGGGGCTGGTATATATAGTCCTAAGGATACAACATGAGCCCTTGGATCAATCTAGCTTAAGCAATGGCTTAGATGCATCCTAGGAGGCAGTGGGAAACCGAAATAGCGACAAGGCTAATAGGTGGCGCCTATGGGGATGGGAGGCCAATAGGTGTGGCTAGGCAGCTCCACCTGTCACCGTCTCATCCTCTACTTCAGTGATGTGGCTTCTGGAGTCCTTTGGAACCTTCTGGAGTTGGTTTCGTAGAGGAATTCTGAGTTTTCCTTTGATGTTTTGATCCCCCTTGATGGTTTTCTCAATAAACCCTGCTGAAAACACAAATTCACCAAAACTCATGAAAATTGTCAGTTTAAACCCCTAAGTCTATGTTGGTGATCATTTTCATGCATTATTTTGGGTTATATTGATGTTTATAATGGTCGGTAAATACCGTCAACACTCTTAAAATCAAAATCACGTACACACCACCCAAATATGCAGTACTCCTACACCGGGGGTAGGCGCAAGAACATGCCTTCCATCTAGATCCATCCAAAAATATTTTACACCTACACTGAGAAAAAACACCAAAAATATTCTTGATTGGTTTATCCACCACATAAGTTATCCAAAGTTCTTGTTGCTATCTCTCAAAGTTTTGTTGCAGAAAAGAGACATGGGGCTATGCAAAAGTTATTCATAGAAAAAGAGAGAAAAGAAAACAAATGGTGATGAGAAAAAATGGATACAAAAGTGTCCAAGATATTTAAAACAATGGGTCCTCAGATGCCCACCTAAAAAAAGAGATGAATAAGATAGCCCCTGTTCTCTTGCAAATGTTTGTAAGTTTCAAAAAGAGAGATATGTTTTCGAGGAGCATAGTAGAATTAGGTTAGCCACCATATATATCCACCATATATCCACACACATGCACTTCTTGATTTGATTGTATGACTCAATTCTCTTTGGATCCGTTGTTTGATTTTATAATATATGTATTGCAAGTATGCTCTAGCTTTCTCCCTACCTATGAACTACACATAAAGCCTTAGTGGCAGGAAGAGAAAAAGGCATAACATCTTTATTGCCTTGGTGAGGATCCATAAATACCACATATATTGAGTGACTTGAGAGTGTCATACATTGGAATCTTTGAGTTTTATTTTGAAAGCCTTAGTGGTAGGAAGAACTTGAGACATAGTGCTTGACTTGATTGTTCTATCTTTCAATTGCTCAAGACCCAAGTGAAGGCTAAGAAGCCCCATGATTGAAGGTAACACGGGTAAGTTTGAAAGTCAGATCAGTTTATTCTACTCCGGAGGAGAATTTTTTATTGAACACATGTTTACTTTTGAGGCATGAAAGCATAGTAGCAACTCCTGATCCATTGCTGAGTTTAGTTTTGCTAAGGGACTAGCAAAGGTTAAGCTTGGAGGAATTGTTGACGGTAGTTAACAACCATTATAAATCATCAATTAAACACGGGTAAAGGCATAAATGTAATCACCAATGAAGGTTTAGGGGTTTAAACTCTTAAATTCCACGAGTTTTGGTAAATCTATGTTTTCGGTAGGGTTTATCTAGAAAACCACCAAGGAGGACCTAATCGTCAAAGGAAATTATGAAATCCCACCGCGATACCTACATGGAAGACTCTAGAAGGGTCCAGAAGGCAAATCACCGAAGCAGGGGTGTTACACTATAAATCACTTGCTAAAACATGTCATGAGCATCATGTTTATGTGTTAATGCATGTAATAAAGTGTGTAGATCAAATTCCGTAACTCAAAATGATCAAATAAAATGTGTAACGAAAGTTGATTCGATAGTCATGTTATATCACTTAGGGTTTAAAACCATTTTTTATTAAGCAAAAATGCTATAGAACATATATGTGTCACCTTAATAAAGTTGGAAGTACAAACTTTGTAGATGACAGTGAAATACTTGCGGTCGAAAAATGATATTACTAGCTAATATTTCCACTAGCTTAGAAATCGCAAATGGAAATCAAATTCAGCTAAAAAACTTAGGAATTTTCAAGTCTGTCGACAGTTAGACACTGCTATGTTTGGCAATTTATTGTGAGAGATTGGGTTAAGGAGTGGTGTAGTGTTATAGCTTGATTTGGTAGTCTCATATGCCATCTTGAATGTAGTGAAGACGGTTTAGGTTTAGGCGCAACTGTTTGGTCATGTTGAGCGCTTTAAAATTCATGCGTGTCATTGTCTCGGGTTGGTAGGTGCCGGGTGCGCGGTCACTGTGCGGCCTCCTCGCATCGCCCATGTGGTTGCGCTTCGCACGGTCGCTCTGCGCCACGTGCTGGGTGGGTCAAGCCACCCAGGCTTGGCCGAGGCCGACCGCAGCGAGCCGTTGGCTAAGCCCTACTACCCAGCCTCGTGCTGCCACCATTGATGCCGCCGCAGCCATGCTACTGCTGCCGTCACATCTGCCACTGCTGCCTCGTATCGCGACATTGCCGCTATCATCATGTCGCTCCCGTACTCGCGTCTGCTTGCTGCATCGCGCTGCCCCTTGGCCGTGCACGCTGCCGTCGCCTTGTCATTTAAGGCCTCCTGGATAGCACCGGTCAAGCGCGGGCCATGCTGGTCAAGCCGGGGCCGCGCGGGCCATGCTGGTCAAGCGCACACGCCTATCGGATAGCACCGGTGCATGGGCCTCCTGATCTCACCGACCGCGTCCTACCAAGGGAGGGATGAGCCGAGCCCACTGTTGCGCTCCATTTCTCTCTTCTCTCTCTACTTTCTACCACCGCCGTGTCATGTCGTGGTGCGACTGAGAGCGTGCAACTCTCATCAATTCCTCATACTCATGTCTTTGCCCTCACGTCCCCTCTCCAGTCGACCCTACCCCGCTTTGATTGTGGCTCAGCCGAGCTCAAATTTTTGGAGCTTTGCCCACCACCGTGCCGTTATGAACCATCACCGCCCGCATCGCGGCTAGCCTTCACCCCTTCACCTCATGCAAATTTCTCTGCACCACTAGCTCACCTTGGCTCCCTCTCCACCGTGCACACGCTAGTGGGAGTGCTACCGCCTCCCTGCTACCGCTGACGTGGCCATGTCCGCTTTGGCTTGTCGCCGTGCTTGTCACGCACATATGGCTAGCACTGCTCAGGTAGTCTCTAGCCAAACCACCACTTCAGCCAGGTTCGCGGTGTGCCCCTGGTGCTTATTCCCTATCTCTACCATTCTGTTAGTGATGTGGCTCACCGGAACACGGTTTCCGTCGTTGCAGGTCGCCCACCACCGGGGAGAGCCCGCTCTGCTTCATCTCTGTTCGTGTAGCCACCGCCCATCATCGCACGTTGGCCCATAGGTGAGCATCGGTCCCCTAGATAGGTCTGCAAAGGTCCCTGGTGGCTGGCATACCACCTAGTGCCACCGCCCGTCCCGTCGGTGAGCGCGGGGCATCCCGGGGGCCTCTCCGGTGCGAAGGTGAAAAGGTTCGAGGGTTTCGTTGCAAAGTCACTATCTATAGGAATAGTAACATGGACTGCGGGTTGTTTTGTTCATAGTCTAGGGGCGTTTTCACTAATATGTCAACACGCAAGGATGGTCGAGGGCCATATCATTGTAAAGGAGGGAGGTTCTGAGGGTGTTCTTGCGAAGTTGCTGTCTATAGGAATAGTGCGAACAGCGACGTGTGAATACTAGGTTGTGCAGGGGCGTCTCTGCAAAAGTGCCAGTGCGCATGCGGGCTCCCTGCCACGGACCGCCTACACGCGTGGGCCGAAATCTATTTAGTTTTTTCGTGGAAAATAGAAATAATGTAGATATCCAAAAATTGTGAAACCAATTTTGTTAGGTTCCTAAAATTGTGCTCTATCTGTTAGTGTATTTAGTTCATATATGTGCTTGTTGATACCAGGAGCTATTAAACCATTTGAGAGTGCTTAATATTATTAGGTTAAATATGGTAGGAAATTTTGTGGCAAAATGGTGACAGCTTTAGCTTCAAAAATTTTACAGTAGCTTCATGGTATTATTATGTGCTCACTATAATTTTTGTAGCTTTAGAATAGACTTAACATAAGGGTAGTTAAATGCTCTTTGTTTCAAATATACCTTAAATCATTAGTAGAAAAGAGATATCCTTCATTCGTAAAGCTAGGTGTTTGTTAGTTGAACCCAACAATTTTCTTGATGAAGATGATAATTAGCTTAGTATCTTAGTCATTAGAGCCGGCTTAGTAGTTTACCATGTGTATGCTTATTTTAGGAGCTATTGTTGCTAAAATACTAAGTGTTGCATCATCATCGCATGCATGTAGAGAAGGAGTTGGCGGAGATCGTGACCATTGGAGATCATGAGTTCAAGGAGGTGATCGAGGAGTACGAGGAGGAGATCCTCATGCAGGAGGAGGTCCTAGAGCCACCACTGATTGGCTGAGCTAACACCATGTCTGCCCAAGGCAAGCCCCGATGCATAACCTTTATTTTGAATATTCACTGGATATATATATGTGATGTGCACTTACATTACAGGCTTATTGTTGAAACTACATGCATAGATATAGCTACCTATGAGTCCTACTAGCTTAGGTCGAGTAGCTGCTATGCTTAGGTTATCGGTAGCGTGAGTAACCTACCGTTACTCACAATAGGTGATTATTATTATCACTCTCATGATAAAATGGTGAAAAGGAAAAATGTAGACCAGGCAGGGATTTGGTATGGGTATTGGTGGGTGTAGTAGGTTGTCCCATGGCCAACGGGGCATAGCTTGGTTACACTATTTTCCCTATCCATGACGGTTAAGGACCGGCTGTTGCATTGGATTCTAGTCAGGTCACAGACTTATTATCTTGAGAACATACTTGCTTATGGGAGCGGGAAGGCTCGTTGCTCTCTTGTAATGGGCTCTGGCTCTTTTTGGACCGACTAAATGGAGGCAGGGATGGTGGAGGTCTAAGCACAACACTAAGTCCAGGACTCAGGTGTGGGGGCTTGGAGTCCAAGTTTGGACATTGACCTGGACCCCTTGACAAGAGAGTGGTGGGTTGGTCCTGCTTGTGCCTGGGGTACAAGCGAGGCATGTGTTTCGGGGTACCCAGCCGGGCTACATTGATTCGCGAATAGCCGTGTAATATGGTATGACTTGTCTATGATCTAGCACCGTATTAAGAACTGGAAGGTGAAAGATGGTCAAATGGATCTGATTGCTCAACTCTTGCTTGAAAGTAGAACATGTGCTTACATAGAATGGTTAGCTAATGAACGAATCATGACTACTAATAAAATACATACATAAGGATTCACTGCTAGTAATGTTTTTGCAAAAAGGGAACCCAGCAAACCATAAAGCTTATCATATCTTTTGGAGTTGGGAAATTATTCCCACTAGTCGAGTAAATCTTGCAAGTACATTGTGTACTCAGGGTTTATTTACCCCTATTGCAAGTGTAGCTTGAGGAGTAGCTGTTGAGTGGAGGATTCTTTTGGTGGGCACAGACGGATCCTTGTATCTTATCATTAGATGTTTATTTCAATTCCGCTGTTTAAATTCCACACTCTGAAATTGGTATTGTAATAATGTATTTCTGAGAACTCTTGATGTATGAAATGGACTAAGTATTGTAAACACATTCTCATTATTGGATCCAGGAGGAACAATGTGGATTGTTCGAGTTCTCCCTTTTGGGGTGTGCTCTACGGAACCATCCGATATAGCTTTTTTTCGGGGTGCTTAGTGTCTGGTGGAAGACGAGGGCCTCCAAAGGTGTGTTATTTTGGGTGGTTCGGCCACAGGTGGGACTAGAGCCAATAATGAGTCTATGAGTTTCATAACTCTTTTCAAAACGAAAAATTTGATCAACAAGAGCTTTGCGACAAGTAGGATGCGATAAAATTATGTAAATAAGTATAAGCCCTAATAATATGGTCTATTTAGGATAGCGGCACTGGTTTATCTAATCAATCTTCTATAGGTCCACTAACTTACGCTGCGTAAGAATCGTTTAGCAAGCGGAAAGTGAGTGTGCGATGTGCCAAATTTTTTTGCGAATGCCGCTATATTCCGACTTGAGTGAACGTTTAGGCCGATGCATGCATCATGAAAAGAGAATCTTGTTTAAACTAAACTTCCCCTACCCCCCACACATATAATATGGATTAGTAAATTGATAGGATAATCTAAAAGAATGCTTTAATAAAAGCCTTATCATTTCTCTAATTCTCTTGTTCCTACTCTAGAGGGTTGTCCCTAATGGTTGGTTCCTATCTGTTTACAGATAAACCTGAGGTCTGGTCGTGGGAGTACCAGTATTGGGATGGGTCGTGGCCTAGGCGAAGGCCAAGGTGAAAGTGGTAGTGGCAATGAGAACGGCAACAGGGAGAGCCACGAGGCCCCACTTCTAGCTCCTCCTCCTCCTCCACCACCACCTCTAATGACCCATGCGGTGATGATGGCGGAGATGCTAGCTGCTCAGCGTGAGTTAGCCCATGCCTTGGAGATGCTAGCTCAGGCGATTGGTGGCTTTGCCCGTGGGGGCCACGGAGGCAATGGCAAGAACGGGGGTGGTGCCCATGGTCCCGAGGGGCCCAGCTCTTACCAAGATTTCATGAAGACGCACCCACCCATGTTCACACCAATTGCTGAGCCTCTAGAGCTGAGCACTGGCTTCGTATTCTAGAGCAGAAGTTGCAGCTGCTCACTGTAATTGAAGAGCAAAAGGTGCGCTTTGTAGCGCAACAGCTATTGGGTTCTACCAGTGCATGGTTAGACACGTTCAATGCCATGCAGCCAGTGGACCACCGTGTGACTTGGCAGGAGTTTACCGCTGCTTTCAGAGAGTACAACATTCCTACTTGTGTGCTGAACAGGAAGTTGACGAAGTTCCTAGACTTGAAGCAAGGGAGCATGTCTGTGATGAATTATGTGAACAAGTTCAACCATCTGGCATAGTATGCCAGGACTCATGTCAATACTGATGAGAAGAAGAGGGACCGTTTCTATCGTGGCCTCTCTTGCAGTCTACAGAAGGAACTGTAGATAGAGAACTACCAGACTTTTGGTGCTATGATGAATGCTGCTATTGCCATGGAAGGACTTCAGCATGACTGTCAGGCTGAGTGGAAGTGCAAGTGGGTGATCATTGGGTCTTCTAGTCATCCCCAGGCTTAGAATGTCCAGGTTGTTAGGAGGATGTCCTATCCCTCTCTGGGTGGATAGCCATCCCATCAATCTCAGTAGATTTACTAGGCACCTCCCACCCAGTATCATGCACCTACTCAGCAGGTGCAACAGCAGCCTCAGGGGCAGCAAGTTCTGCCTAGTCAGGGACAGGGGAATAAGCCAGGTGCTTGTTTCAAGTGTCGCAAGGAAGGCCACTATGCTCAGGAGTGTCCACAGAACTAGCCTGTGCAAGTCTTCCTAGCCTTCAACCAACTCCTGTCTGGTCAAGAGGATGATTATCAAGAAGAAGGTGCCCGTAAGCTGCTCTGGACAAGTCAACTTCACTGAGGCTGAGGAGATCTTACAGAATGACCTAGTGATGGCTATTCCTATTGCCTATAGAATCAGTACTCCAGGTGCATAATTGTGCGTTAATACTCAGACAGACACAGTCGAATTAGTGCTAGCCATGCATGGGGTTTGCATAGAGGCATAATATATCTCTTATGGCTATTCCTATTGCCTATAGAATCAGTACTCCAGATGCATAGTTGTGCGTTAATATCTCTTATGGCTATTCCTATTGCCTATAGAATCAGTACTCTAGGTGCATAGTTATGCTTTAATACTCAGACAGACACAGTTGGATTAGTGCTAGCCATGCAGACTTAATGCCTCCAGTTCATGGTGCTGCCTGGGAAAAGCATAGATGCAATTCTAGGCATGAACTGGTTGCATGTTTATGGGGTAGTCTTGAACCTTAAGCATAGAGTTGTTGAGTTACGGCTTCCTTCTTCTGAGGATAGGATGTCTATCCTTATGTTCTCAGATCAAGCCTTACAAGTTGTTGTTCATGTTGAAGCTTCTCCTGCTCTTGCCTCTATTCCTGAGGTTTGTGAGTTCCCGGATGTCTTTCTTGAAGATCTACCTAGGTTGCCACATGATAGAGATGTGGAGTTTTCCATTGACTTTGAACCTAGCACTGCTCCAATTTCATGGCGTCCCTACCACATGGCTCCTAAAGAACTAGCTGAAATGAAGAAGCAGTTAGAGGAATTATTGGGGAACGGATTTATCTGTTCTAGCTCTTCATCATAGGGTTGCCTAGCTATTTTTGTGAAGAAGAAGGACGGTACCCTGTGGATGTGTGTAGATTACCACCCCTTCAATGCGGTAACCATTAAGAACAAGTATCCTTTACCTCGTATTGATACTTTCTTCGATTAGTTGGCTAGTGCCAAGGTGTTTTCAAATAGTGATCTTCATTCTGGGTATCATCAAATTAAGATCCGGCCACAAGATATACCAAAGCCAGCTTTCTCTACTAGGTATGGCTATATGAATACCTAGTCATGTCTTTTGGTCTCACCAATGCTCCTGCATTCTTCATGTATTTCATGAATTTAGTCTTTATGCCAAAGTTGGATAAGTTTGTAGTGGTGTTTATTGATGACATTTTGATATACTCTAAGAACAATGAAGAGCATGCAAATCATATTCAGATAGTACTGACTCAACTAAGGGAACACAAGTTGTATGCCAAATTCAGCAAGTGTGAGTTTTGGTTAGATCGAGTGTAGTTTTTAGGACATGTTCTGACACCTGAAGGTATCTCTATGGACCCAAGCAAGGTACAAGATGTGTCAAATTGGAAGTCTCCACGGTTAGTGCATCAGATCCATCAGTTCCTTGGTCTTGCTGGTTATTATCGGCTCTTCATTCCTAACTTCTCCAAAATAGCCCAACCAATGACCAAGTTGCTCTAGAAAGATGTCAAATTTGTATGGAGTCCAACTTGTGAAGAAGCTTTCCAAGCCCTAAAGAAGTTTCTTATCTCTGCTCCTGTTCTTACCCAACCAGATATTGACAATCCATTTGATGTGTATTGTGATGCCTCAAGTATTGGATTGGAATGCGTGCTTATGCAGGATGGACATGTGATAGCTTATGCTTCACGCCAACTAAAAAATCATGAGGTGAATTATCCCACCCATGATTTAGAGCTAGCTACTGTGGTGCACGCTCTAAAAATTCGAAGGCATTATTTGTTGGGAAAAAGTGCATACTTATATAGATCACAAGAGCCTCAAATATATTGTCACTAAGTCAGAGCTGAACATGAGGCAACGGAGATGGTTAGAGCTAATCAAGGATTATAATTTGGAGGTTCAATACCATCCTAGAAAAGCTAATGTGGTAGCTGATGCTTTGAGCTAGAAGTCATATGAAGTTGAAGGAGAACCCTTGTCTCTCAACCATGCTGAGGTGTTAGCCCATAATGCTCTAGTCTCAGATTTACTTGAGCAAATTATAATAGAGCAAAGGCAAGATGATTCAGAAATTTCACATATCAAGAAGTGAATTGCCAAAGGGCGTGGTCCTCATTTTAGTATTGATGATCAAGGTGTAGTGAGGTTCAAGAACAGATTGGTTGTTTCCTCAAGGGACGAGCTTAGAAGAAAGATTTTGGATGAAGCTCATCAGTCCAAGTTGTCCAACCATCCAGGAAGTAACAAGATGTACCATGATTTGCGCCACTTGTATTGGTGGTCAAATATGAAGCAAGATATCACCAAGTACGTCGTGGAATGCGACACTTGTGGAAGAGTTAAGACAGACCATATGCATACACCTAGATTTTTATAGCCCTTGCCTATCCCTATTTGGAAATGGGAGGATATTTCCATGGACTTTTTTGTGGGTTTGCCTCGCACGGCAAAGGGGTATGACTCTATTTGGGTCATTGTGGATCGCCTTACCAAGTCCGCTCATTTCCTTCTAGTGGATACCAGGTATTTAGCCAAGAAGTATGCCTAGTTGTATTTTGACCAGATTGTGACCTTGCATGGAGTTCCTCTTACTATCGTCTCTGATAGAGGGTCAATTTTTGTCTCTCATTTCTAGGAGCAACTTTAGCAATGTCTTGATACTAGTCTTCTCAGAAGTTTAGCTTATCATCCGCAAACTGGCAGCCAAACATAAAGAGTCAATCAGGTACTTGAGGATATGTTGAGAGCTTGTGTCATCTCTTTTCCTGAGAAGTGGGATGAATGCTTGAACTTAGCTGAGTTTTCTTACAACAATAGTTATCAAGAAAGCATTCGAATGGCACCATTTGAGGCCCTGTATGGCAAGAAATGTAGAACACCACTTAACTGGGTTGAAGTAGGTGACCGTGGATATTTTGGGCCTGATTTTATCAAAGAAGCTCGAGAGCAAGTTAGTATTATTCAGAGCCATTTGAAGGCAGCTCATAACCGTCAGCGGACAAGCGAAGAAGGCCCTTGCAATTTGAAGTTGGTGATCATGTGTATCTCAAGGTATCTGCCATGAGAGGTGTACATCGATTTGGTGTCCATGGAAAGCTAACCCCTTGCTATGTTGGACCTTACAAGATTTTGGCCTGATGTGGTTCTGCTGCCTACCGTATCCAGCTCCTGGATATTTTGTTAGTAGAGCATAATATCTTCATGTTTCTCAGTTAAATAAATGTTTGCGGGTTCCTAGCGGGTTAGGCTTTGTCCTGCCTCTTTTGGATAGCGGATGTCACCTATTCTACCCATTATTAACTTGATAGAATTGTATACACCACGGCACTAGAGGCTTACATGTGTTTGCTATTCGCCCAAGTAATCCTTGAGCTCTCGGGATTGCTGCCTTCCGGAGCCACGAATGACCAGACTTGGTCAGAGTAAAATTTCAGATTGAGTCTCCTTGCATAACCCATAGTTACACTAACTACCCATCGGGTTGGGAAGGGGGGCCCATAAAAATGCAAGGTCAGATTCGATTGAACGAAATCTTCAAACCACCTGATCTAATCGGGAAATAGGTAGTTGTGTTCAAAATCAACAAAAGTCATTCTTTTTCGATTAAACTCTGCTGTCTCTTACATCATCATGCTTATAATAACCAAAATCTATCAAAAACTGCTATAGTTATGATAAACCTTCTAAGTACAGGTTCGACTTCACCACTCAAGCGATGAACATCTCATGAAGCGTAGAAGTCGGACAAAGGTGGACCGTGACCCTCACCCCGCCTTCAACCTTCATGAGCTCGGACGACACTTGCAAGACGCTTCTAGGAGTCCCACCTTACGGAGCGTCCTCTAACCTCCAAGAGGAGGAGAAACCCTGTGAGGAGGGCAGCTCGTGCCATCTTCTATGGTGTTGGGGAGGAGCGAACGGCGTTGACTCGGTGGCGTCAAGCCTTCGAATCGATACACAAGAGCACCTAGGTTGAGATCTATGGGATAAAGGGTTTCTTGGCAATAGCAAGCTGCCCTTTGCCCTCCAGGATTCCCTACAGATATCCTGACTCTTGGAGCTCCTGAGAGCCGACCACCGATGAGCCCAGCCGCCATGTCTTCGGTGACCCAGGCCACTATTGATGGTAATTAACAACAATTATAAACTATCAATTAAACATGGATAAGGGTATAAATGTAATCACCAATGAAGGTTTAGGGGTTTAAACTAATAAATTTCATGAGTTTTGGTGAATTTGTGTTTTTAGCAGGGCTTATCTAGAAAACCGCCAAGGAGGACCTAATCGTCGAAGGAAATTATGAAATGTTGCTGCGGTAACTACGTGGAAAGACTCTAGAAGGGTACAGAAGGCAAATCACCGAATCAGAGTTTGACCCACTACCATGTGGGGCCGGCCATCCTATAGGTGGAGCCGCCTGGCCCCTATGGGCCCCACCTATCAGCCTGCTTTGTATGTTGGTTCCCCACTGCCTTTGAGGATGCATCTAGGCCGTTGCTTAAATTGGTTTGATCCAAGGGCTCACATTGGACCCTCAGGGCTATATATACTAGCCCCTCCAAACTCTTCCCTCTCACTCTATCTCTCTATCTCTAGAAGAAGACTATATCGTATCGAGGACTAATATTCTCTTGTTTGCTAGCCTTGATCCTGGTGGATATATGAATTAGAGTTTCTGGCTTCTTAGTTCTCAAGATCAAATGAAGCTTATGCCTAGGGGGAGAGGCAGGGACAAGATTATATATCCCCGAGGGTCCAACATGAGCCCTTGTGATGAGGACATCGCCAAGATGGAGTCGAGGACGACTCCAATTCGAGAAGGGGAGGATGATGAGGACATCGCCACGCTGGACACACCGACGCCATGGTCTTCCCCAAGTTGCAATTCGTTCCCAACTCAGCTGCCACGTCACCCTCGGATTCAGCAGACACGTTGTCACTGTTTCGGTCATAACTTCCTCATACGACGTCGAAACGGGCCGTTCTTGGATGCGTTGGAAAGGGGACGACGACGCCGTCGTTTTGGATCTGGTCCCAGCTCCAGAAGGTCCGTGGATCATTCTGTGTGACCACGACAAGGTGCTGCATCACCTATTTGGGCCAACTTGGCCATGTATCGTGTCGGGCCTTAAGCCCAAGTTGTGGGCGCCCAACCCCTGGCCGTCCCCAACCCTAGGTCGAGTCTTAGACTATAAACACAGCCGCCACCGCTGCTACACAATTGGGTTTTGTTTAGAGTTTAGTTTTCCATCGAGAAACTGAATCGTTCATTGTAACTGTGGTGACAAATCCTTTTACAGTGATCCAGGGCCCCCGTTCTTGATCTCCTCCACTGTGTCGATTAGTCCTTTGGAACCGAGTTCTTGAACCCTCTATTGATATTCGCGTCATTCATATTTGCAATTTTAGATTGCGTGTTTTACCTTCTTGCTTGTGCTCTTCGATTCGCTTGCAGGAAAAGCCTTCTTGGTGAGGTCAATCAAGTTGTGCTTGGTTGATAACCAACGGAGCGGTGGTGTAACGGTTGCAGGGTTCGAATCGTGTCTGATTTGAAGCCGGATCGCCAACGTCGAGATCTCCACAAATCGAACTTACCGGCTACCTCTCGGAAGATCGGGCCTGTATCCATCAATTGGTATCAGATATTTCAGGTTTACCGTGAGGTATAATCTCGTTTGCCTTAGATTCATATTTGTTCATTACCTAGAGTCCACAAAAAGCCCAAAAATATTTCAATTTCCGCTGTCCTATCGCCCTTTGTGCCTTTGCAATTTCGTTTCAGATTCGTGTTGTTGAGTTTGTGTCCGTGGTCGAGTCTTGTTGCTGGTTTAGGATTGTGTTCGTGGTCGTAGTTCAATCGCCCGTTGCTGTGATTTTGTTTTCCGCCGCTATCCCATCCACCGTTCCCACACAACAAGTCGAAGCCACCACACTACTCGACTTGCCCCGCTAGCCGCCTTGTGTAACTTCTCGCCGCCGCGCAAACCCTAGATAGGTTGCCAGCCGCTCTTATTTTGCCTGCATCGCAGCCCTCCTTACATCATCAGGCGAATACCTACTGCTGTGATCGGTGTTAGAGTTTAGGGACGCTTTGCCCTAACTGCCGCCGCCGTGTTGTGCCTCCCGAAAAACATACCTTGAGATACCTTCGGTAAAACAGGCATAACTTTTCGCTCGTTTATCAGAAAAATCTGAAATTTTTTCAGCAGCTTCTTGACACCATTTGGACCCGACCCAAACTTGGCTTTGCCCTGTTTGGTTTCATCAAAATTGCCAAAAAAATTCAGGAAAATAAAGAAAAAAAATTGTCAAAGTTTTTGCACGCTTTTCAGAGAACGTGCTGAATTTCTGTAGACCACATCCCACCTCAGTTGTAGGTGCCAATTTTTGTGGTTGCATCTTTTGTGATCCTTGTTCAGAGAAAAGTATAAAAAATTAGTGAAAAATAAAAAAAAAAGCGTTTGTGCCTTTTGGAAAAATCTGGGAAAAAATTCAGGAAAAAGGAGAAATCCGGGCTATTTGCTTGTTCTGTGAGTTCTTTCGATCGTCCTTTGTTTTCACCTTGTTGCGCTACGTCTCGACATGTCTTAGCCAGCACCTGTGACTTGTACTTTGGATCCAGTTGAACAATCGCTACTCTGCACTTTCGTTAATTGCTAATCCTTGCTGTCATATTGTGTGCCTACCCATAGCTCCACATATTCTTCAGTCAGATACAGTTCATCTTGCAACTGTTACCCACGCTCCACAATAGATTGCTTCGCCACTTTGGTTTTGCTCCTGTTTGGCGTTGGTAAGAATACAGGCAAGACGGTGGTAAGCCGCTTGTGATTTTGCATTCCACTTTCACCACCACCACCACTTGTTTCCTTTTAGTTGATAGGGATAATACTTTGGTGTTGTCTTTTTCTATCTTCTAACCATGGCAGGAACTCCGACGGACTTCAATGAGTGCGTGTCCAAGGGCGAGCTTGCAACGTTCATGACTGAACAACGCAATCTTATGACCGAGCTGACGCGCAACGTGAACAATCTGGTCACCCGCATTGAACAGATTGAGCAACGCCCTCCGCCTTATCGTGCTGATGATAAAGATGCGGATGCTTTTGGTGATGAAGATGCGTATCTTTGACGGTGGTGCCGTCGCGCCTCAACTTCAATCGTCAGCGGCATGGGAGGTAATAATCATGGTAATAATGATCCTTTTGCTAAAATTAAATTTAGTCTACCTCCTTTTCTTTGGTAATGTTGATCCAGAGGCATATTTAGATTGGGAGCTTGCTGTTCAACAAAAATTTGATTCTCATAATGTTCCTCCTGAGCATAGAGTTAGACTTGCTACTAGTGAGTTTACTAATTTTGCTTTGTTCTGGTGGAGTGATCTTTGCAATGCTAATAATGCTGCTGCTGTGCCTCAAACTTGGAATGTTTTAAAGCAACGTATGAAATCTCGTTTTGTTCCTCCTTATTACCAACGTGATTTACGTTTGAAACTACAAACTTTAAAACAAGGTGATAAAGGAGTGGAAGCATACTATCAAGAATTGATTATTGGTTTAGCACGTTGTGGTATAAATGAAGATGATGATGATGCTAGTGCTAGATTTTTTGGTGGTTTAAACCATGATATACAGAACATACTTGATTACAAAGAATGGCGCAATTTTTCCCAATTGTATCATCTTGCTATTAAGGCAGAACGAGAAGTACAGGGACGCAAACAACACCAGCCTTTCAGGTCTCACAATGGGAGGAATTTTCAGCAGCGTTCCGAGCCGGAGACGCCCAAGCTTCCTGTTGCACCACAGCCATCTACACCTCCATTTTCTTCCGAGGTATGTAAATTGTCTAATGTGCAGTTTCCACAGCTGAAGAAAGGTGGAACTCCGGGTGCTTCTACTAGCTCCTCCTCGTCCAGCTCTAAAATCATTTGCCACCGATGCAAAGGCATGGGACATGTCATGAAGGATTGCCCCAGTTGTCGCGCTTTCATTGCTACCGAGGATGGATATGTAAGTGCTAGTGATGTTGAAGATGATTTAGCCCTTGCTGCTAACATTGATGCAGATCCCACCGAGGGCGATCAAGACAAGGAGACCATCACCATTGACTCAAGTGGCTCTGCGCCATGCGGACTACCCTAGCCTTCTTGTGCAGCGTGTGTTGAGTACACGTGTGGGACATGAAAAAGAGATGAAGATCCAACGCCACAATTTGTTCCACATGTATCTCATTGTGCAGGGTTGTCGTGTTCTCACTATCATTGATGGCGGGAGTTGCAACAATTTGGTGAGTTCAGATTTGGTTGACAAGCTTGGCTTGACCACACGACAACATTCGTATCCATATAAACTTCAATGGTTCAATAATAGTGGTAAGACTAAGGTAACTAAATCAAGACGCATTAGCTTTTTCACGTGCTCTTATCATGATATCGCTGATTTTGATGTTGTCCCTATGCAAGCTTGTTCCATTTTGTTAGGTCGCCCATGGGAATTTGATAATGATGCTTTACACCATGGTAGAACTAATACATACACTATCATACATAAGGACAAGAAAATTACATTGCTGCCTTTGTCTCCTACGGATATTATTAAACATGCTAATGAGATAAAAAATAAACCTCCAACAGACATTGCTAAAAATAATGGGATTAAGTTAAAAGGAGGTGTTTTTCTTGCTACAACTCCTGCTACTGCTGAGTTATGTGATAATCCTGATGCACCATGTTATACTATGTTTTGTCAACCTTTTATGTCTGGTGCATTGCATGCTGTCACTAATCTTTTGCGAGTTACAATGATGGGATGGAGTCGAGGACGACTCCAATTCTACAAGGAGGGATGATGAGGACATCGCCAAGATGGAGTCGAGGACGACTCCAATTCGAGAAGGGAGGATGATGAGGACATCGCCACGCTGGACACACCGACGCCATGGTCTTCCCCAAGTTGCAATTCGTTCCCAACTCAGCTGCCACGTCACCCTCGGATTCAGCGACACGTTGTCACTGTTTCGGGTCATAACTTCCTCATACGACGTCGAAACGGGCCGTTCTTGGATGCGTTGGAAAGGGGACGACGACGCCGTCGTTTTGGATCTGGTCCCAGCTCCAGAAGGTCCGTGGATCATTCTGTGTGACCACGACAAGGTGCTGCGTCACCTATTTGGGCCAACTTGGCCATGTATCGTGTCGGGCCTTAAGCCCAAGTTGTGGGCGCCCAACCCCTGGCCGTCCCCAACCCTAGGTCGAGTCTTAGACTATAAACACAGCCGCCACCGCTGCTACACAATTGGGTTTTGTTTAGAGTTTAGTTTTCCATCGAGAAACTGAATCGTTCATTGTAACTGTGGTGACAAATCCTTTTACAGTGATCCAGGGCCCCCGTTCTTGATCTCCTCCACTGTGTCGATTAGTCCTTTGGAACCGAGTTCTTGAACCCTCTATTGATATTCGCGTCATTCATATTTGCAATTTCAGATTGTGTGTTTTACCTTCTTGCTTGTGCTCTTCGATTCGCTTGCAGGAAAAGCCTTCTTGGCGAGGTCAATCAAGTTGTGCTTGGTTGATAACCAATGGAGCGGTGGTGTAACGGTTGCAGGGTTCGAATCATGTCTGATTTGAAGCCGGATCGCCAACGTCGAGATCTCCACAAATCGAACTTACCGGCTACCTCTCGGAAGATCGGGCCTGTATCCATCACCTTGGATCAATCCAACTTAAGCAACGGCCTAGATGC
This sequence comes from Miscanthus lutarioriparius, assembly GCA_904845875.1. Taxonomy (NCBI): domain Eukaryota; kingdom Viridiplantae; phylum Streptophyta; class Magnoliopsida; order Poales; family Poaceae; genus Miscanthus; species Miscanthus lutarioriparius. The sequence goes on along the minus strand of CAJGYO010000003.1, from coordinate 86,625,896 downwards.
ATCCTCAAAGGCAGTGGGAAACCGACGTAGGAAGTTGGCTGATAGGTGGGCCCACCAGGGGCTGGGCAGCATAACAGTGGGGCCAGGTGGCCACACATGTCATCCTCTGGTCCTCTGCTTTGGTGACATGGCTCGTGGATCCTTCTAGAGTCTTCCCACGTAGGTATCACGGTGGGATTCTGTGTTTTCCTTTGACGATTGGGTCCTCCTTAGTGGTTTTCTGATTAAATCCTGCTGGAAACATAGATGCACCAAAACTCATGGAATTTGTCAGTTTAAACCCCTAAGTCTACTTTAGTGATTCATTTATGCCCTTATACATGTTTAATTGAAGGATAATATATGTATTATAACTACCATCAACACCTTTCTTTTCCTACAACTAAGGCTTATGTGGAGCTCATAGGAAAGGTGATAACTTGAAAGAGCATACTTGCAATACATATATTGTAAAGTCAAACAATGGATCCAAAGAGAGTTAAGTCATACAATCAAATCAAGATGTGCATATGTGTGGAATATATGGTGGATATATATGGTAGCTAACCTAATTCTACTATACTCCTTGAAAACATATCTCTCTTTTGAAATATGGAAACATTTGCAAGAAAACATAGGCTATCTTATTCATCTCTTTTTCTCTTTTTTAAGGCGGGCGTCTAAGTACCTGTTATTTTGATAATTCGGACACTTGTCCATTTTTTTCCTTCTTCTTTTCTTTATGAATAACTTTTGCATAGCCACATGCCTCTCTTCTGCATAGTAATTGTTGGAGAGATAATAACAAGAATTTGGAACATTTATTTGGTGGAAACCTATGAATAATATTTTTGGTGTTTCCTCCTAGTGTAGGAGTAAAACATTTTTGAATGGATCTAGATCAAAGCATGTTTTTTGTGCCTACCCCCAATGTAGGAGTAGTGCATATGTGGGTGGTGTGTACGTGATCTTGATTTTAAGAGCATGACAAACCTCTCATAAGGTATCAACAAAGCTTGACTAAACTCAATGCAAAACAAGCAGAATATAAGTGGAAGTTTTACTAGCCTAAATATAAACATGTTTGACTCTAGTAGGAATTCACACTTTGTCATACAAGATCTCATCATGTGGAATTTTTATGTTTTCAAAGATAAATCTCTAGAATTTTAGTATCACTCAGAACTAGATAAATAGTAGCTCAGACCTTCTCATATCATATCCGTCAAGTTCAGAGCAAATTCTCATGTCAAATTAATTCTATCCAAAACTCAGGAGAATTCAAGGTTGAAAACTAGGTACTTGCAAGGAATTATAGCAGAGCATCTATTCAGTGTTTTATCATGTGAGATCATCTTCAAGTTTCTTTTATTTATACGACTCTTAAAAGCAAGAAAAGAAACTAAAGCACACCTTAAGAAAATTATACACACTAATATATATATATATATATATATAAAGATAAAGGCAAATTTTTGTTTTGTTTTCTTGGTTATGCATTTTTTTAAATAGCAAATTCAGAATTTAAACAAACTAAAGAAATTAATAAACTACAAGAAAGAAAAACTTACCTAAAATGATGGGGGGCTCATCCCCCAAGCTGGTTGTTGGCGTGGTCCTCAGAAGGGCTGGTCAATGTTCAGACCCTGAAACAAATATTGCTAGTTCTGGTTCTCTTGGTCCTAGTGTTGTTGGATGGCAGCAAGACGCTATCCTGCCTCTTCTTTCCATTGGGAGTGCTGGTGGAGAGTATCCTGGATCTCTTGCTGGCCTTCCTCAATGGTGGTGAGCTTGTTGTCGAAACATACGTGCTCCATCTACTGCTCATGGTAACCCATGGGCGGCGGATGGTGGCCGATGTGCTGATCATGGAAGCCGTGACCCAAGAAGGACATGCGTCCTCCCTAGTAGCCGCTAGAGATATCCTCATAGGATGGCTACTAGTAGTAGTCGAAGTTGCCATCCTCCCATCACCCACTCAAGCCCTGTTTCAGAAGCTTTCTGGATGGTGCTGAGTTGGCTGCTCCCAACTAGCATGTCCAAATTGGGAAGACCCTGGCTGGTCCCAACCTGTATGCACAGGATGATGAACCTGGGAAGGTCCTACTTCCTTGAATCCTCTGTATCTAGTGTATGCAGGGCCCTCTGGGATAGGATCATCTCCTCCGTACCGAGGCTGTGGGTTGAGTGATTCTCGCCGATGGACTCCGGTGAGGTGCCTCCCCCTTCCTCTGTATGTCAAAAACAAGAGAATCCACCACATACAAACTGAGGTTCCGGTTGGGTAATGGGATCTCGGTTGTGTAATCCAGTACATCATAAATAGTTTCCCATCTCTCCCCTATAGCCTGGAGCAAAGCTAGATCATAGGCTGGAGTAAGGATGAAGTCTCGGTTCTTCAACTTTTTGTAGACGTGCTTCTCTCGGTCTCCTCAAAGCTTGAGCTGCTTCTCTTGAAGTGGAACATTCTTCTCTATAGGGGCAGCTAGGGATGACTATCCAATAGTGGGGGATGGAGGGCTGACATCCATGTTGGCACTCGCTCGGGATGATGAACTTCTTGTCGAACGGAACGAGGCCGCCCACTTGATCTTGCCGATCAACTTGCTCATCTTCCTGCACAAAACATGGACAAACACAACTCGTGGAACGGGGTTAGAGAAAATAAAATGTCAGTGGTAGCCGTCTAGAAGTCAGCCGCCCAATAGTTAGTCATTCTTTTTTGCTTATTGAATATTCTAATCAATTCTTTTCCCTCAAATTGGGCAGCACTACTACTCTTAAATTATATATTTCCTCTCAAATTGCAGCAGCACTTCTCCCTCTTTTACTCAAGATTTCACCACTACTTTCACACTCAAACTTTCTTTCACTATTTCTCAATCCACACTACTACTTCTCAAAAGAAATTCAACTACAAATTTTGCTTCTGAATTTTTGAACTTGAACACTGGAATTGAGTTGTGTTGTGGCCGAGAGCAACGAGTTTGGGGCTGCCATTTATAGCCGTTGCTGCAATAGGCCGGCCGGCCCCACATAGTGGCCAAATGGCCTCCTCTTTCTCCTGACCATTCCTTCCTTCGTGCTTAAGCATGTGATGGTGTCCGTCGGTGGAGAATTTCGGTGGAGATATGACAGAATGGTTGGTAGAGTTGAAGGTATTGGAGAATGGAGGTGGAAGTGAAGAGATGGAGGTGATGTGTGATGGTTGAGTGGGCCCCATGTGTCTATGGGTCCCGGTGCCCATATTTCTACCGTATATATGTATAAAAATGCAATGCAAAAATATTTTATGATATTGTGAAATATAACATGATGAATGATGGTATTTTTAAAATTTTACGACTCCACGATACATATTTCTTACGGGTTTGTACGTTGTAAAAATTATTTACAAGGGGCTTAGATTTTTATAATGCCATGATGAGAATTTTCATTTTATGATGAAAATATTAAATAGTAAATATGCTAAGATAAAATGATTAATGCAATATGAAAAAGTACATATGGATAACTACCGAGTTACCTCCCGGTGAGGGTTCAGGATTTTGAGTCCTCCGAACCGGACTTCTCCGTTCGGGTTTATTCTTTGAGTGCATCCGTCGGTCTAGGAGATGGAGACCTTAACGGCAGCACTTGCTTTTCACGCCACTCCAAATTAGAGCATTGTTCCGGTATTGTCTTAAAGACGAATCGCTCTTCGTTCCCATTAATATGGAATTTAATTTCTCTAGCTCCGACATCAATGTGAGCATTTCTAGTGCTCAGGAAGGGTCTACCAAGTATGAGGGGTGTCCTCATGTCTTCCTGTATGTCAAGTACTACAAAATCTATGGGAACGAAAAAGTTTCGTATTTTTACCGGAATGTCTTCAGCGATTCCCGCAGGATAGCGGACCGATTGGTCAGCTAGTTGCAAGCACATTGATGTTGGTGTGAGTGTTGAATAGTTGATCTTGTCGAAGACGTTTTTGGGCATGACACTGACACTCGCTCCAAGATCGCATAATGCATTCTCGAAGTTCTGGCTCCCGATCGAACAATCAATAGTGGGACATCCTGGATCCTTCTTTTTCATAGGTGAAGTATTTAGGATGGCCACACTACACTCCTCCGTTAACTTAATTACCTCAGTGGAAGGCAATGGTCTTTTGTTGTTGAGGATGTCTCTGAGATTCAAACTGCTCATCCATTTTGGCTTTCTGATTTCTACGTGGAAAGGGTAGGAGGGTCGTGTCATGAAAATCTTTTTGCAACTCTTGCTCTTGTGGCCCAAATTCTTCAACTTCATCGGTTGTTTTCTCCTCTTCCTGCACTGCCACTGGTGTCTTACCTATCCTTGTTGGATATGGTGGATCACAAGTAGACTTGCCACCTCTCGTAGTTATGGCATTTACCTTCTCAAGGTTAGTAGCAACAGGTAGAGCAGCAGCCAACTAGGCTAATTGAGTTTCTATCTTTTTATTATAGCTAAGTTGGTCTTTTATAGCAAAAGAAAAACTATCCATTTTAGTGTTTATGCTTTCTAGGACCTTAACATTAAAAGCAAGCTTCTTAGAAATATTCTCATTAATCCTAGCTTGTTCTAAAATCAGGTCTCTCAAGGATGGTTGCTTAGGAGTAGAAGAATTATAGTAATTACTTGGGTACTTACCTTGGTAAGTCGACCATTTTTGTTGTCTCTGTTGTTGTGGAGCAGAATTGTTGATGACGATTTTTGCATCCTCTTGATATTCAGGGAATTCTACCCTCAAATATTCTCCACATACATTCTGAGCATTAAATGCATCTTGAATAGCCTAATGATATTTCTTGTAATTGTCTCGCTGTTCAAGCCAATTCAACAGTATGTCCATCTTGGTTGACAGTGCACACACCTCTTCTGGTACTTCTTCACTCTTAGTGCATAATTGAATGTTGCATGATGACCAGCCTTGATTAGAGACTATCTTTTCCATAAGAGTCTCAACTTTTCCAGGGGTGAGTGACATAAATGATCCTCCAGCAGTGGTATCAAGTTGTTCATGAGCCTTCTGGGTTAATCCATGGTAGAAACTTTGCATGAGCAACCAATCTTCCATCTCATGATGAGGACAATTTGAAATATATTCTTGAAAATGTTCCTATGCTTTTGGAATGGTTTCTCCTTTCTGTTGTTGGAAGTTTGAAATCTTTCCTCTTAAGGCATTGATCTTTGTTGATGTAGAACAACTGCTTCACTCTTCCCACTAGTGATAATGCAAATAGGCAGAGTAGTATGATGTCTTGAGCAATGTCCCCGATGACACTGTGCTGCTAATCTCTAGAAAATTTTGAAGGTGAGCACTGGCATTTTCATCTGCCTTTCCGCTGAATGGGGTAGCTTGCACCATGTTGATGAGGCTTGGCTTGAGCTCAAACTCAAGGTTGTTGGTTTTGAGTGTTGGTACAGTGTGGATGTTCTCGGTGCTTGGAGCAGAGTTTTCTCAGCCATGACTTTAGGAACTAGTGTTGAGCTTCCTCTAGATTCGGTTGATTCTGATTGGAAATTGTTGGTGAATCACACCCAAGTCTGCAAAACCCTGTATAAGATATGAACAAAGACAAACAAGGGTAAGCCTGCTAAAGTAGAGGTTATGATTTTATCAATAAGTATTTATTTGGTCAATTCTCTTTAGCCATGTGCCCCTCCCCGGTAACGGCGCCAGAAATGCTTGTTGGCATTTCTTAGCATCACTTGTTACTAGGTTGTCTCCCTAGCATAATGCCAGAAATGCGTGGTTGGTAATTATTAATGACACTTGTAAACTTTAGAGAAAAATTATATATATTAAAGTATCCACAAGCGCACAGATAATATACCATTGTAGCATTTCACCTGGGAGTATACCAGGTATCATTATTTATATTTTTACCACAAGGAGGAGCGTATGGAGTGGTGTTGGCATAGAGATATTGACAAATATATATACTTATGATAATAATCACTCTCATGATATGGCAAGGGTAAGTCAAGGGATAAATAAATGATAAATATAAGGTACTAATGGTATTCCAGAGATAGAAAGAGAGACTCATAAAATGTAGTATACCAAAGTAGGAGATTTGTTAAGAGCAAAAGATTCCAAATGTCATTACTTATCTACTAAGTCTTTTGTACACCCTAATATATACACTCTCATCTATAGTATAACTAACTTTGGATCTATGATAAGGAACATTACTAAGGAAGATCAAGAACAGAGCTTGTCCCCCTTCGCAATCACGTTCTACGTGCTCTACAAACGAGGAGTGGACTACAAAGGACTCAATGGGAGTGTCACACCTGTGATCTACCACATGACCTAGAGTGCAGAGGGCATCCGTAGGCAAACAATATCTAAGCACCATGCTTACATAGTGTCAACCACTTAACTCTCGTACGTATTGAGCTAAGCGCTTTGCGGACTTATACATAAACTCATCATTAATCATAACTATATGAAGCATACAACAAGAGAAAACTAGGACCATAATAAATAGCAACATAATAATATTAAAGTAGCACAAAGTCATAAATATAGAGATACAATGGCTATACCAGTCTCCAAACGGAAGATCCAGAATCCTAAGCAATAGCTCACACTCTTCTTGAACCTTGCTAGCTAATCTATACTAGAAACTTGAAGAAGTGGAGCTCTAATCTCTTTTCTCTGGAAACCCTTGTTTTCTATCTAGCCCTGACTTATGACTTGATGATCTGGAGGGGGGTGGGGCTGGTATATATAGCCCTGAGGATACAACGTGAGCCCTTGGATCAAACCGGCTTAAGCAACGGCTTAGATGCATCCTAGGAGGCAGCGGGAAACCAAAATAGTGACGAGGCTAATAGGTGGGCCCCTATGGGGCTGGTTGAACTACAGGTGGGGCCGGGCAGCTCCACCTGTCACTGTCTCATCCTCCACTTCAGTGACATGGCTTCTGGAGTCCTTCGGAACCTTCTGGAGTTGGTTTCGCAGCGGAATTCTGATTTTTCCTTTGACGTTTTGATCCCCCTTGATGGTTTTTTGAATAAACCCTACAGAAAACACAGATTCACCAAAACTCGTGGAAATTGTTAGTTTAAACCCCTAAGTCTATGTTGGTGATCACTTTCATGCATTATTTCGGGTTATATTGATGTTTATAATGGTCGGTAACTACCGTCAACACTCTTAAAATCAAGATCACGTACACACCACCCAAATATGCACTACTCCTACACTGGGGGTAGGCACAAGATCATGCCTTCCATCTAGATCCACCCAAAAATATTTTACTCCTACACTAAGAGAAAACACCAAAAATATTCTTGATAGGTTTATCCACCAAATAAGTGCTCCAAAGTTCTTGTTGCTATCTCTCAAAGTTTTGTTGCAGAAAAGAGACATGGGGCTATGCAAAAGTTATTCATAAAAAAAGAGAGAAAAGAAAAAAATGGTGATGAGAAAAAATGGATACAAAAGTGTCCAAGATATTTAAAACAATGGGTACTCAGATGCCCGCCTCAAAAAAGAGATGAATAAGATAGCCCCTGTTCTCTTGCAAATGTTTGTAAGTTTCAAAAAGAGAGATATGTTTTCGAGGAGCATAGTAGAATTAGGTTAGCCACCATATATATCCACCATGTATCCACACACATGCACATATTGAGTTGATTGTATGACTCAACTCTCTTTGGATCCGTTGTTTGACTTTACAATATATGTATTGCAAGTACGCTCTAGCTTTCTCCCTACCTATGAAGTACACATAAAGTCTTAGTGGTAGGAAGAGAAAAAGGTATAACATCTTTATTGCCTTGGTGAGGATCCACAAATACCACATATATTGAGTGACTTGAGAGTGCCATATAATGGAATCTCTGAGTTTTATTTTGAAAACCTATAAAACTCTAAAATAATTGTTGAACAAAGAACTTGAGACACAATGCTTGACTTGATTGTTCTGTCTTTCAATTGCTCAAGACCCAAGTGAAGGCTAAGAAGCCCCATGATTGAAGGTAATACGGGTAAGTTTGAAAGTCAGATCTGTTTATTCTACTCTGGAGGAGAATTTTTGATTGAACACCTATTTACTTTTGAGGCGTGAAAGCATAGTAGCAACTCCTGATCCATTGCTGAGTTTAGTTTTGCTAAGGGACTAGCAAAGGTTAAGCTTGGGGGAATTGTTGACGGTAGTTAACAACCATTATAAATCATCAATTAAACATGGATAAAGGCATAAATGTAATCACCAATGAAGGTTTAGGGGTTTAAACTGATAAATTCCATGAGTTTTGGTAAATCCGTGTTTTCAGCAGGATTTATCCAGAAAACCGTCAAGGAGGACCTAATCGTCGACGGAAATTACGAAATCCCGCCGCGATACCTACGTGGGAAGACTCTAGAACGGTCCAGAAGGCAAATCACCGAAGCATGGTGTAACACCCTCAGTGTTACACCATAAATCACTTGCTAAAACAAGTCATGAGCATCATGTTTATGTGTTAATGCCTATAATAAAGTGTGTAGATCAATTTCCATAACTCAAAATGAACAACTAAAATGCGTAACGAAAGTTGATTCGATAGTCATGTTATATCACTTAGGGTTTAAAACCAATTTTTATTAAGCAAAAATGCTATAGAACATATATGTGTCACCTTACTAAAGTTGGAAGTACAAACTTTGTAGATGACAGTGAAATACTTGCAGTCGAAAAATGATATTACTAGCTAATATTTCCACTAGCTTAGAAATCGCAAATAGAAATCAAATTTAGCTCAAAATCTTAGGAATTTTCAAGTCTGTCGACAGTTAGACACTGCTATGTTTAGCAATTTATTATGAGAGATTGGATTAAGGAGTGGTGTAGTGTTATAGCTCGATTTGGTAGTCTCATATGCCATCTTGAATGTAGTGAAGACAGTTTAGGTTTAGGAGCAACCGTTTGGTCGTGTTGAGCGGTTTAAAATTCATGTGCGTCACTGTCTTGGGTTGGTTGGCACTGGGTGCGCGGTCACCGCGTGGCCTCCTTGCGCCGCACGCGTGGTCACGCCTTGCGTGGTCGCTCTACATCCCCGCGCTGGGTGGGTCGGGCTGCCCAGGCTTGGTCGAGGCCGACCACAGCGAGCCCTTGGCCGAGCCCTGCTGCCCTACCTCGTGCTGCCACCATTGATGCCACCACAGCCGTGCTGCTGCTGCCATCACATCCGCCACTGCTACCTCGCATCGTTACACTGCCGATGTCATCGAGTTGCTATCGTACTCACGTCTGCTTGCTGCATTTCGCTGCCCCCTGGCCCGGTTGGGTGCCGCCCACACGTGGCCATCCACGCCGCCGTCGCCTTATCATTTAAGGCGCTTTGGCCGTGCGGGCCATGCCGCTCAGGCACATGGGCCTATCGGCTAGCGCTGGCGCATGGGTCTCCCGATCTCGCCGACCGCGTCCCACCAAGGCAGGGATGAGCCGAGCCCACTATCACTCTCCATTTCTCTCTTCTCTCTCTGCTTTCCGTCGTCGACGTGTCATGTCATGGTGAGCCTAAGAGTGGGCAACTCTCATCAATTCCTCATGCTCATGTCTATTCCCCCACATCCCCTCTCCAGCCGACCCCACCCTGCTTTCATTGTGGCTCAGCCGAGCTCCAATTTTTGGAGCTTTGCCCACCACCGTGCCGTTATGAACCATCGCCGCTCGTGTCATCGCCAGCCTTCACCCCTTCACCTCACAAAAATTCCTCTGCACCACTAGCTCGCCTTGGCTCCCTCTCCACTATGCGCACGCCAGTGGGCATGCTACCGCCTCCCCACCGCCGCTGATGCGGCCATGTCCGCTGTGGCTTGTCGCCGTGCTCATCGCGTGCACATGGCCAACACTGCTTAGGTAGTCTCCAACCGAACCACCACTTTGGCTAGGTTCCTGGTGTGCCTCTGGTGCTTATTCCCTATCTCTACCATTCTGTTAGCATTGTGGCCCACTGGAACATGGTTGCCGCCATTGCAAGTCACCCGCCACTAGGGAGAGCCTGCTCTGCTTCACCTCCATTCGTGCAACCACCGCCTATCATCATGCATCAGCCTATAGGTGAGCATCGGTCCCCTAGATAGGTCTGCAAGGGTCACTGGTGGCTAGCGTACCACCTAGTGCCACCGCCAGCCATGCCGGCGATCGCGGGGCATCTTGAGGGCCTCTCTGGTGCGAAGGTGAAAAGGTCTGAGGGTTCTGTTGCAAAGTCGTTGTCTATCGGAATAGTAACGTGGACTACAGGTTGTTTTGTTCATAGTCTAGGGGCATTTTCGCTAATATGTCAACATGTAGGGATGGCTGAGGGCCATATCGTTGTAATGGAGGGAGGTTCCGAGGGTGTTCTTGCGAAGTTGCTGTCTATAGGAATAGTGAGAACAGCGCCGTGCGAATACCAGGTAGCGTAGGGGCGTCTTTGCAAAAGTGCCAACGCGCATGTGGGCTCCCCGCCATGGACCGCCTCCGCACATGGGCCGCGCCCCACATGGGCTACGTTGGGCCAAAATCAGTTTAATTTTTTCGTGGAAAATAGAAATAGCTTTTCATTTTAATTCTGAGCTGAACTTTGATAATTAATATAAAATAATGTAGATATCCAAAAATTGAGAAACCAATTTTGTTAGGTTCCTAAAATTGTGCTCTATCTGTTAGTGTATTTAGTTCATATATGTGCTTGTTGATACCAGGAGCTATTAAACCATTTGAGAGTGCATAATATTATTAGGTTAAATATGGTAGGACATTTTGTGTATGCTTATTTTAGGAGCTGTTGTTGCTAAAATACTAAGTGTTGCATCATCATCGCATGCATGTAGAGAACCAATTGGCGGAGATCGTGACCATCGGAAATCATGAGTTTGAGGAGGTGATCGAGGAGTATGAGGAGGAGATCCTCGTGCAGGAGGAGGTCCTGGAGCCACCACTGACTGGCTAAGCTGACACCGCGTCTGCCCAAGGCAAGCCCTGGTGCATAACCCTTATTTTGGATAATCACTAGATATATATATGTGATGTGCATTTACGTTATAGGCTTATTGTTGAAACTACATGCATAGATATACCTACCTATGAGTCCTACTAGCTTAGGTCGAGTAGCTGCTATGCTTAGGCTATCGGTAGCGTGAGTAACCTGTCGTTACTCACAATAGGTGATTATTATTATCACTCTCATGATAAAATGGTGAAAAGGAAAAATGGAGGCTGAGCAGGGATATGGTATGGGTATTGGTGGGTGTAATATTTTGTGTCCCGTGGCCAACAGGGCATAGCTTGGTTACACTATTTTCCCTGTCCGTGTTGGTTAAGGACCGATCGTTGCATTGGATTCTAGTCAGGTCACAGACTTGTTATCCTGAGCACATACTTGCTTATGGGAGCCGGAAGGCTCGTTGCTCTCTTGTCGTGGGCTCCGTCTCTTTCCGGACCGACTGATTGGAGGTGGGGGTGGTGAAGGTCTAAGCACCACACTGAGTCCGAGACTCAAATGCGGGGGCTTGGATTCCAAGTTTGGACGAGGACCTAGACCCCTTTGACAGGAGAGTGGTGGTTAGTCCTGCTTGTGCCTGGGGTACAAGCGGGGCTTGTGTTTTAGGGTACCTAGCTGGGCTACATTGATTCACCAATTGCCGTGTAATACGGTACGACTTGTCTATGATCTAGCACCGTAGTAAGAACTGGAAGATGAAGGATGGTGAAATGGATCTGATTGCTCAACTCTTGCTTGAAAGTAGAACAGGTGCTTACATAGAATGGTTATCTAATGAACTAATCATGACTGCTAATAAAATACATACATAAGGATTCACTGCTAGTAATGTTTTTGCAAAAATGGAAACCAGCAAACCATAAAGCTTATTATATCCTTTGGAGTCGGGAAATTATTCCCACTATTTGGATAAGTCTTGCGAGTACATTGTGTACTCAGGGTTTATTTACCGCTGTTGCAGGTGTAGCTTGAGGAGTAGCTGTTGAGTCGAGGATTCTTCTGGTGGGCACAGATGGATCCTTGGTATCTTATTGCTGTTTAAATTCCGCACTCTGAACTTGGTATTGTAATAATGTATTTTTGAGAACTCTTGATGTATGAAATGGACTAAGTATTGTAAACTCGTTCTCATTATTGGATCCTAGAGGAAAAATGTGGATTATTCAAGTTCTCCCTTGGGGTGTGCTCAAAACCGTCAGATATAGCTTGCTTTCGGGGTGCTTAGTGTCTAGTGGAAGACGAGGGACTCCAAAGGTGTGTTATTTTGGGCGGTTCTGCCATAGGTGGTACTAGAGCCAATAATGAGTCTACAAGTTTCATAACTCTTTTCAAACCTAAAATTTGATCAACAAAAGCTTTGCAAAAAGTAGAATGCGATAAAATTATGCAAATAAGTATAAGCCCTAGTAATATGGTCTATTTAGGATAGCGGCACTGGTTTTATCTAATCAATCTTCTACAGGTCCACTAACTTACGCTGCGTAAGAACCATTTAGCAAGTGGAAAGTGAGTGTGCGATGTGCCAAAAAAATTTGTGAATGCTGCTATATTCCGACTTGAGTGAACGGGTAGGCCGATGCATGCATCATGAAAAGAGAATGTTGTTTAAACTAAACTCCCCCCCACACGTATAATATGGATTAGTAAATTGATAGGATAACCTAAAAGAATGCTTTAATAAAAGTCTTATCATTTCTCTAAGTCTCTTGTTTCTAATCTGGAGGGTTGTCCCTAATGGTTGGTTCCTATCTGTTTATAGATGAACCTGAGGTCTGGTCATTGGAGTATCAGTGTTGGGATGGGCCGTGGCCTCGACGAAGGCCAAGGTGAAAGTGGTCGTGGCAATGAGAATGGCAACGGGGAGAGCCACGAGGCCCCACTTCTGGCTCCTCCGCCGCCACCACCACCACCTCCGATGACCCATGAGGAGATGATGGCAGAGATGCTATCTGCTCGGCATGAGTCAGCCCGTACCTTGGAGATGCTAGCTTAGGTGATTGGTGGCTTCGCCCATGGGGGCCACGGAGGCAATGGCGGGAATGGGAGTGGTGCCTGTGGTCCTGAGGGGCCCTGCTCTTACCAAGATTTCTTGAAGACGCACCCACCCACGTTCACGCCAATTGCTGAGCCTCTGGATGATGAGCACTGGCTTTGTATATAGAGCAGAAGTTTTAGTTGCTCACTGTAACTGAAGAGCAGAAGGTGCACTTTGTAGCATAGCAGCTGTTGGATTCTACCAGTGCATGGTGATACATGTTCAATGCCATGCAGCCGGTGGACCACGTGTGACTTGGCTGGAGTTTACCGTTGCTTTCAGAGAGTACTACATTCCTGCTGGTGTGCTGAATAGGAAGTTGACGGAGTTCCTAGACTTGAAGTAAGGGAGCATGTCCATGATGGATTATGTGAACAAGTTCAACCATCCGTCATAGTATGTTGGGACCCATGTTGATACTGATGAGAAGAAGGGGGGCCATTTCTATCATGGCCTCTCTTGCTATCTGTAGAAGGAACTATACATAGGGAACTACTAGACTTTTGGTGCTATGATGAATGCTGCTATTGCCATGGAGGGACTTCAGCATGACTATTTGGCTGAGTCGAAGCGCAAGCAGGTGATCACTGGGTCTTCTAGTCACCCAGGCTCAGAATGTACAAGTTGTTAGGAGGATGTCCTATCCCTCTTCGGGTGGACAGCCGTCCCATCAATCTCAGCAGATTTACCAGGCACCTCCCACCCAGTATCATGCACCTACTCAATAGGTGCAACAACAGCCTCAGGGGCAGCAAGTTCCACCTCGTTAGGGATAGGGGAATAAGCCAGGTGCTTGTTTCAAGTGTAGCAAGGAAGGCCACTATGCTCGGGAGTGTTCACAGAACCAGCCTGCTCAAGTCTTCCCAGCCTTCAGTCAACTCCCATCTGGTCAAGAGGACGATTATCAAGAAGAAGGTGCCTGTAAGCCGCTCTGGACAAGTCAACTTCACTGAGGCTGAGGAGATCTTGCAGAATGAATCGGTGATGGCTGGTATGTTCACCATTGATTCCCACCCAGCCTACATCTTGTTTGATTCTGGTGCATCACATTCATTCATGAGCATGGGGTTTGCATAGAGGTACAATATATCTCTTATGGCTATTCCTATTGCCTATAGAATCAGTACTCCGGGTGCATAGTTATGCGTTAATACTCAGACAGACATAGTCGGATTAGTGCTAGCCATGTAGACTTAATGCCTCTAGTTCATGGTGCTGCCTGGGCAAGGCATAGATGCAATTCTGGGCATGAACTAGTTGTGAGTTTATGGGGTAGTCTTGAACCTTAAGCAGAGAGTTGTTGAGTAATGTCTTCCTTCTTCCGAGGATAGGATGTTTATCCTTATGCTCTCAGATCCAGCCTTACCAATTGTTGTTCTTGTTGAAGGTTCTCCTACTCTTGCCTCTATTCTTGTGGTTTATGAGATTCTAGATGTCTTTCCTGAAGATCTACCTAGGTTGCCACCGAATAGAGATGTGGAGTTTTCCATTGAGTTAGAACCTAGCACTACTCCTATTTCACAGCGTCCCTATCGCATGGCTCCTAAAGAACTAGCTGATATGAAGAAGCAGTTAGAGGAATTATTGGAGAAGGGATTTATTCATCCTAGCTCTTCACCATGGGGTTGCCCAGCCATTTTTGTGAAGAAGAAGGATGGTACTCTATAGATTTGTGTAGATTACCGCCCCCTCAATGTGGTAACCATTAAGAACAAGTATCCTTTACCTCGTATTGATACTTTGTTCGATCAGTTGGATAGTGCCAAGGTGTTTTTAAAGATTGATCTTTGTTCTAGTATCATCAAATTAAGATCCGGCCATAAGATATACCAAAGATAGCTTTTTCTACCAGGTATGGGTTGTATGAATACCTAGTCATGTCTTTTGGTCTCACCAATGGTCCTGCATTCTTCATGTATCTCACGAATTTAGTCTTTATGCTGGAGTTGGATAAGTTTGTAGTGGTGTTTATTGATGACATTTTGATATACTCCAAGAACAATGAAGAGAATGCACATCATCTTTGGATAGTACTGACTCGATTAAGGGAACACAAGCTGTATGCCAAATTCAGTAAGTGTGAGTTTTGGTTAGATCGAGTTCAGTTTTTAGGACATGTTCTGACACCTGAAAGTATCTCTAGGGACACAAGCAAGGTACAAGATGTGTTAAATTGGAAGTCTCCAAAGTTAGTGCATCAGATTCGTCAGTTCCTTGGTCTTGCTGGTTATTATCAGTGCTTCATTCCTGACTTCTCCAAAATAGCCCAACCAATGACTAAGTTGCTCTAGAAAGATGTCAAGTTTGTATGGAGTCCGGCTTGTGAAGAAGCTTTCTAAGCCCTGAAGAAGTTTCTTACCTCATCTCCTGTTCTTGCCCAACCAGATATTGACAATCCATTTGATGTGTATTGTGATGCCTTAAGGACTAGATTGGGATGCGTGCTTATACAGGATGGACGTGTGATAGCATATGCTTCACGCCAACTGAAAAAACACGAGGTGAATTATCCCACCCATGATTTAGAGATGGCTGCTGTGGTGCACACTCTAAAAATATGGAGGCATTATTTGTTGGGAAATAAAGTGCATACTTATACGGATCACAAGAGCCTCAAATGTATTTTCACTTAGTCTGAGCTAAACATGAGGCAACGGAGATGGTTGGAGCTAATCAAGAATTATAATTTTGAGGTTCATTACCATCCTCGAAAAGCTAATGTTGTAGCTGATGCTTTGAGCTGGAAGTCATATCAAGTTGAAGGAGAACCTTTGTCTCTCAACCAGGCTGAGGTGTTAGCCCATATTGCTCTAGTCTCGGATTTACTTGAGCAAATTATTATAGAGCAAAGGCAAGATGATTCAAAAATTCCGCATATCAAGAAGTGAATTGCTGAAGGGTGTGGTCCTCATTTTAGTATTGATGATCAAGGTGTAGTGAGGTTCAAGAACAAATTGGTTGTTCCCTCAAGGGATAAGCTTAGAAGAAAGATTTTGGATGAAGCTCATCAGTCTAAGTTGTCCATCCATCTAGGAAGTAACAAGATGTACCATGATTTGTGCCACTTGTATTGGTGGTCAAATATGAAGTAGGATATCACCAAGTACGTCGCGGAATGCGACACTTATGGAGGAGTTAAGGCAGACCATATGCATACACCTGGATTTTTACGGCCCTTACCTATCCCTATTTGGAAATGGGAGGATATTTCCATGGACTTTGTTGTGGGTTTACCCCACACGGCAAAGGGGTATGACTCTATTTGGGTCATTATGGATTGCCTTACCAAGTCTGCTCATTTCCTTCCAATGGATACCAGGTATCCAACCAAGAAGTATGCCAAGTTGTATTTTGACCAAATTGTGACCCTACATGGAGTTCCTCTTACTATCGTCTCTAATAGAGGGTTAGTTTTTGTCTCTCATTTCTAGGAGCAACTTCAGC
This sequence comes from Miscanthus lutarioriparius, assembly GCA_904845875.1. NCBI lineage: Eukaryota > Viridiplantae > Streptophyta > Magnoliopsida > Poales > Poaceae > Miscanthus > Miscanthus lutarioriparius. The sequence continues at coordinate 86,609,449 of CAJGYO010000003.1, read as the reverse complement.
AATGTCTTGGTACCTGTCTCCTCAGAAGTTTAGCCTATCATCCGCAAACTGATGGCCAAACAGAAAGAGTCAATCAGGTACTTGAGGCTATGTTGAGAGCTTGTGTCATCTCTTTTCCTAAGAAGTGGGACGAATGCTTGAACTTAGCTGAGTTTTCTTACAACAATAGTTATCAAGAAATCATTCGAATGGCACCATTTGAGGCCCTGTATGGCAAGAAATGTAGAACACCACTTAACTAGGTTGAAGTAGGTGACCATGGATATTTTTGGCCTAATTTTATCAAAGAAGCTCAAGAGCAAGTTAGTATTATTCAGAGCCATTTGAAGGTAGCTCAGAACCATCAGCGGACAAGCGAAGAAGGCCCTTGCAATTTGAAGTTGGTGACCATGTGTATCTCAAGGTATCTGCCATGAGAGGTGTACATCGATTTGGTGTCCATGGAAAGCTAGCCCCTCGCTATGTTGGACCTTACAAGATTTTGGCCTGGTGTGGTTCTGCTGCCTACCGTATCCAGCTCTTGGATATTTTGTCGGCAGTGCATAATATCTTCATGTTTCTTAGTTAAATAAATGTTTGTGGGTCCCCGAGGAAGCTATCAAAATTGAAGGACTTCCCCTCTAGCTTGACTTGTCTTATATTGAGCATCCTGTTAAGATGTTAGATGAAAAAGAAAGAGTGACTAGAAACAATGTGATGAAGTTTTATAAAAATCAGTGGCAAAATCACTCGGAGGTTGAAGCAACGTGGGAGCAAGAAAGCTATATCTTGAAGCATTATCCCCACCTTCTTTCTATTTTACCGAGGTAATTGTTTAAATTAGAATTTATTTCTTATCTCTTTTCCCACACTAGGCACATAAAATATCGGGACAAGATTTTATTTAAGGGGGGTAGATTTGTAACACCCTCGGTGTTACACCGTAAATCACTTGCTAAAACATGTCATGAGCATCATGTTTATGTGTTAATGCATGTAATAAAGTGTGTAGATCAATTTTCGTAACTCAAAATGATCAACTAAAATACGTAACAAAAGTTGATTCGAGAGTCATGTTATATCACTTGGGGTTTAAAACCAATTTTTATTAAGCAAAAATGCTATAGAACATATATGTGTCACCTTAATAAAGTTGGAAGTACAAACTTTGTAGATGACAGTGAAATACTTGCGGTCAAAAAATGATATTACTAGCTAATATTTCCACTAGCTTAGAAATCACAAATGGAAATCAAATTCAGCTCAAAAACTTAAGAATTTTCAAGTCTGTCGACAGTTAGACACTGTTATGTTTAGCAATTTATTGTGAGAGATTGGGTTAAGGAGTGGTGTAGTGTTATAGCTCGATTTGGTAGTCTCATATGCATCTTGAATGTAGTGAAGACAGTTTAGGTTTAGGAGCAACCATTTTGTCATGTTGAGCGCTTTAAAATTCATGCGTGTCACTGTCTCGGGTTGGTTGGCATCGGGTGCACAGTCACCACGTGTCCTCCTCGCATCGTGCGTGTGGTCACGCCTCTCGCGGTCGCTCTGTTCCACCACGCTGTGTGGGTCAGGCCACTCGGGCTTGGTCGAGGGCGACCGCAGCGAGCCATTGGCCCCGTGCCCTGCTGCCCTGCCTTGTGCTGCCCCCATTGATGCCGCCACGGCCACACTGCCACTGCCGTCACATCCACCACTACTACCTCACATCATGATGCTGCTACTACACTCGTGTCACTCCCATACTCGTGTCTGCTTGCTATATCACGCTGCCCCCTAGACCGGTTGGGTGCCATTCGCACGTGGCCATGCACGCCACCGTCGCATTGTCATTCAAGGCGCTGTGGCCACGTGGGCCACGCTGGTCGGGTGCACATGCCTGTCGGCTAGTGCCAGCGTGTGGGCCTCCCGATCTTGCTGACTGCGTCCTACTAAGGCAGGGACGAGCCGAGCCCACTGTCGCGCTCCATTTCTCTCTTCTCTCTCTGATTTCTGCCTCTGCCATGTTGCGTCACAGTGAGCTTGAGAGTGCGCAACTCTCATCAATTCCTCGTGCTCACGTCTTCAACCTCACATCCCCTCTCCAGCCGACCCTACCCCCGCTTTGATTGCGGCTCAGCTGAGCTCCAATTTTTGGAGCTTTGCCCACCACTATGCCGTTATGAACCATCGCCGCCCGTGTCATGGCCACCCTTCACCCCTTCACCTCGCGCAAATTCCTCTACACCACTAGCTCGCCTTGGTTCCCTCTCCACCATGCCATGCCAGTGGGAGTGCTACCGCCTCCCTGCTGCCGCTGACGTGGCCGTGTCTGCTGTGGCTTGTCGCCGTGCTCGTTGCGCGCACATGGCCAACACTGCTCAGGTAGTCTCTAGCCAAACCACCACTTTGCTCAGGTTCACATTGTGCCCTTGGTGCATATTCCCTATCTCTATCATTCTGCTAGCATTGTGGCTCTCCGAAACATGGTTGCCGCCATTGCAGGTCGTCCACCGCCGGGGAGAGCCCGCTCTGCTTCACCTCCATTCGTGCGACCACCGCCCATCATCGCACGTCAGCCCATAGGTGAGTATCGGTCTCCTAGATTGGTCTACAAGGGTCCCTGGTGGCCGGCATACCGCCTAGTGCCACCACCCACCTTGCCGGCGAGCGCGGGGCATCCCGAGGGCCTCTCCGATGCAAAGGTGAAACGGTCCGAGGGTTCCATTGCAAAGTCACTGTCTATAAGAATAGTAACAAGGACTGTGGGTTATTTTGTTCATAGTCCATGGTTGTTTTCGCTAATATGTCAACGCGCGGGGAAGGTTGAGGGCCATATCGTTGTAAAGGAGGCAGGTTCCGAGGGTGTTCTTGCGAAGTTGCTGTCTATAGGAATAGTGCGAACAGCGCCGTGCGAATACTAGGTAGCGCAGGGGCGTCTCTACAAAAGTGTGAGCACGCGCGCGGGCTCCTCGCCGCGGTCCGCCTCCGCGCGTGGGCCGCGTTGGGCCGAAATCAGTTTAGTTTTTTTTGTGGAAAATATAAATAGCTTTTCATTTTAATTCTAAGCTGAACTTTGATAATTAATATAAAATAATGTAGATATCCAAAAAATATGAAACCAATTTTGTTAGGTTACTAAAATTATGCTCTATCTGTTAGTGTATTTAGTTCATATATGTGCTTGTTGATACCAGGAGCTATTAACCCATTTGAGAGTGCTTAATATTATTACATTAACTATGGTAGGAAATGTTGTGGCAAAATGGTGATAGCTTTAGCTTTGAAAATTTTACAGTAGCTTCATGGTATTATTATGTGCTCAATGTAATTTTTGTAGCTTTAGAATAGACTTAACATAAGGGTAGTTAAATGCTCTTTTTTCAAATATACATTAAATCATTAGTAGAAATAGAGATATATCCTTCATTTGTAAAGCTAGGTTCTTTTTAGTTGAACCCAACACTTTACTTGATGAAGATGATAATTAGCTTAGTATCTTCGTCATTAGAGGTCGCTTAGTAGTTTACCATGTGTATGCTTATTTTAGGAGTTGCTGTTGCTAAAATACTAAGTGATGCATCATCATCGCATGCATGTAGAGAACGAGTTGGTGGAGATTGTGACCATCGGAGATCATGAGTTTGAGGAGGTAATCGAGGAGTATGAGGAGGAGATCCTCATGTAGGAGGAGGTCCCAGAGCCGCCACTGACTAACTGAGCTGACACCGCGCCTGCCGAAGGCAAGCCTTGGTGCATAAACCTTATTTTGAATAATCAATGGATATATATATGTGATGTGCATTTACGTTACAGGCTTATTGTTGAAACTACGTGCATAGATACATCTACCTATGAGTCCTACTAGCTTTAGTCAAGTAGCTGCTATGCTTAGGCTATCGGTAGAGTGAGTAACCTATCGTTACTCACAATAGGTGATTATTATTATTATCACTGTCATGATAAAATGGAGAAAAGGAAAAATGGAGACCAGGCAGGGATATGGTACGGGTATCGGTGGGTGTAATAGGTTGTGTCCCGCGGCCAATGGGACATAGCTTGGTTACACTATTTTCCCTATCTGTGTCGGTTAAGGACCGGTCGTTGCATTGGATTTTAATCAGGTCATAGACTTATTATCCTGAGCACATACTTGCTTATGGGAGCAGGAAGGCTCGTTGCTCTCTTGTCATGGGCTCCGGCTCTTTCCGGATCGACTAATTGGAAGCGGGGATGGTGGAGGTCTAAGCACCACAGAGTCTGGGACTCAAGTGTGGGGGCTTGGAGTCCAAGTTTGGATGGGGACCTGGACCCCTTTGATATGAGAGTGGTGGTTGGTCCTGCTTGTGCCTGGGGTACAAGCAGGGCATGTGTTTCGAGGTACCCAGCTGGGCTACATTGATTCACGAATTGCCGTGTAATACGGTACGATTTGTCTATGATCTAGCACCATATTAAGAGCTGAAAGATGAAAGATGGTGAAATGGATCTGATTGCTCAACTCTTGCTTGAAAGTAGAACAGGTGCTTACATAGAATGGTTAGATAATCAACTAATCATGATTGCTAATAAAATACATACATAAGGATTTACTGCTAGTAATGTTTTTGCAAAAAGGGAACCCAGCAAACCATAAAGATTATCATATCCTTTGGAATCAGGAAATTATTCCCACTAGCTGGGTAAATCTTGCGAGTACATTGTGTACTCAGGGTTTATTTACCGCTGTTGTAGGTCAGCTTGAGGAGTAGCTATTGAGTGGAGGATTCTTCTGGTGGGCGCAGATGGATCCTTGTATATTATCGCTAGATGTTTATTTCAATTCTGCTGTTTAAATTCCACACTCTGAAGTTGGTATTGTAATAATGTATTTCTGAGAACTCTTGATGTATGAAATGGACTAAGTATTGTAAACTTGTTCCCATTATTGGATCCTGGAGGAAAAACATGGATTGTTCGAGTTCTCCCTTGGGGTGTGCTCGACGGAACCGTCCGATATAGCTTGCTTTCGGGGTGCTTAGTGTCTAGTGGAAGACGAGCGCCTCCGAAGGTGTGTTATTTTAGGCGGTTCTGCCACATAGGGCTTGACCCACCGCCATGTGGGGCTGGTCGGCCTATAGGTGGGGACGCCTGGCCCCTATGGGCCCCACCTATAAACTTGCTTGGTATGTTGGTTCCCCACCGCCTTTGAGGATGCACCTAAGCCATTGCTTAAGTCGGTTTGATCCAAAGGCTCACATTGGACCCCTTAGGACTATATATACCAGCCCCTGCCCCGTCCCTTAGTAGAGATCCTAAAACCCTAATTCATATTCTCCTCATGAGGATCAGAGCTAGCTATCAAGAGAAGATTAGACCTCCATAGGATCTAGTCTTTAGAAATAGAGAGATGGAGAGTGAGGGAAGAGTTTGGAGGAGATGTCGGCCTGTCGGTGCTCTCTCGACAGCTTGTACCTTGGCAGAGGTCAACCTTGTGCCTAAGATTTCTCTGGTAATCAACTTCTAATTTAAGTAACATGTTTATATTGTTCTTCTGGTTTGCGAGTCTCTTTTGAGTGCTTTAATCTATTGGCCTTAGGTTAAAGTATTATTCGTAGTGTAAGTATGGTGCTTAGACTCGGGTAACTCGTGGATGTACCCTACATTCTAGATCAGTGGTAGCTCACGAGGGTGACTCTTATAGCCTCGTTGAATCCTCTATAGTCCACCTCCCGTTTGTAGGACTAGCAAGATTTAGTTATTATAGGAAACATACTCTGTCTGTGTTTCCCTTATTAATATCCCCAGTCGAACATAGAAGACATAGCTTGTCGAGATTAGAACTAAAAGACCTTAGTGATCTCCTCTACACCACCGACTTTCTTAAGTCTTGTTGCTACTCTGGGTTATGTTTGACCGTAGTTAACCTCACACATTTCCCTGTGGATACAATACTTGGAATACCTCCGGGTGAAAGCTACAGCGGTATCCGTGCACTTGCGGATTTATCTGTGTGCGTTAAATATACTACCAGCCACCAATGGCATTGTTCCTCCCCATCTTCATGGAACTTCCTCTAACACCCAAGGAGAATGGTTGCTGCTAGGCCACTATGGAGCCCAATCTTGAAAGCCTTCTCCCAATGCCAGCATGACTACTGGAAATCACCATGAACCATGGCGCACAACCAGAATCGCCACTCTCACACACTATCTAACGCAATGGGATTTGGGGAAGAAAGGAGGGGTGAGACTCACTAGCCTACCTACCCCCTGCTTAAATAAGCTCCCTGAGGATGGTAGTGGGGGAGTGGATGGTTCGCATTAAAAACGCACTTAGGCATCGAGAGGGTTCCACAAAGTAAAAGCATGGGAAACAGAACGGTTTGAGTTCCCAGGCACCACTATCCTTATCTTTTATAGGATTCAATGACGTGCATGCGATGTGTTCAAACGGGTGGGAGACTTCCACTCGAAGGAATCCAGAAAATCAGGAAGGCATTACTGCCAGTCAGTACAACCCACACAGTCGTCTCGATACTTGGAACCTTCTAATTGTATTCAAGCATCTTGGTACCTGAGAAGTGTTCATCGGGACCTACGGTACCCAAGCATTACAAGGAATCACCGCACCTGAAGGATGGTACATCTCTATGAGCCCATCATTAGATCCTATGAGGGCTACTATCAGAGTTATGGGCCCAGGGTACCCCCACCAACCATATATCTGGCCCATCAATGGAGGACGACCGAGGAGGAAGCCTGTGAGGACTAGGCGCAACTACCAACTTGGACATCATGATGTATCAAGGATATCTGCCGCCATCACAGCTATGGTAGGATAGAATTGATTTGTTGTAACAAACTCAAAATCCAATCTGTAGCACCAATCGCCCTTGTTGTAACCGACTCCTCTGCCTATATAAAGAGGGGTAAGGACTCTGTGATCGTCATGTCCACTATGACACCATCGCCTCATTCCAATCTACCTCATAGCTAGGAGCAATAGCCCCTGTAACCAAGCATATGAATACAAGAAGAACTAACAACTAGACGTACGGCTTTTACTCACTTCCCGGGGGCCCAAACTAGTATAAATCTCTGTGTCTCATGTGCAACCATCTGGATCAATCTATGCGATCATGTTGCTAGGCATTGCCGGAGCTAAATAATATAACATGGTGTGTCACCAGGATGGACATTAGTGTGGAGGCGGAGGCTATGGCAACCGTATAGGATAGGAAGGTTGGGAGGAGTGGGCTATGTTTTGCAGCGAGGAGCATAGGATCCGTAGTGAGTGTGATAGGTTCTTCAGAAGTATGTGGTAGATTTGGGGCAGATCAACGTTGATATGTATATATCTAGATAACAGGGATTTGTATGACAAACTCTTCATTCTCCTTAATACAATGGTATGCAAGTATGATTCCTTTCTAAACTTATTACAGTTACCTTCCTTCTTGTATGATGTGGTTCAGATTCCCTTGCACATGTTTCAAATTTCTTAATACAAGTTATTCAAGTTATCACCACTAATAAACACAATTAATTAATATCAATATAAGAAATATAGAAGGTGTATGGTCTCATGGTCTAAATTAAAAACGAGTGCACGCTAGATATACCGGACCAAAGGGAGTATAAGAGAACCAATGTTGTTTGATCTTATAGCACACATGTCCACCGTTTAATACGGCTATTTACATAAACTGATCACCGTTAGTTACTTCAAAAACCAGTGTCATCTGATCTAACGGAGTCGAACATACAACAATAAAGTTGGTAAATGAACCTTTTATTGATAAAATCAATTAGTTTCGATAGGTGTACAATAACAAATACCTATCGAATACTTCCAGATGTACAATAACAAAGACCTTTCAAGTATGGGGTTTACCCATGCCCGTCTACATAGGACACCTATTCCCTCAGCCGATTACTCCACCTAAGAGAGAAGAGACGCGGGATGTAAGCTTACAGCCGGCTTAGATACAAGAATCAAGAAACTTGTGAGAGAGATAAGTGGGCCATGTATTAAAATTGAAGAGCTAACTACTATATATGGGTGGGCTGAGAGAAGGCTACAAAGATCCTTACAGCCAGTCTCTAAGCAAACCCCCTTAGTCGCAAAACTTCCACTAGCACCTAGATTGAGCAGCCCCCACTGTGCCTAGATGCCAGTAGTACCCAATCTTCAATGTCTTTTCCCAACGCCATTGCTAACGCCGGAGGAGTTGGAGAAGGAGCGCCATGGCGATGAAGCAAATATAGAAAGTTGGCTCAAGAGCTTTGTATCTATCTATATCTAAGGAGGAAGGAGTGTGTAGATTGCTAAGAAGCGCATCCAGCCCTAGCTTAAATAGGCCACCCATGACGATGGAGAAGCGGAGGGGAGCAGTTAAGATGCATGATCTAGGCATACGCATCGTGGATGATGCTAGTTCCCGAGGAAAGTGGTGAGATGGTGTTGGAAGTTCAGACATTCATTACTCACACACTAAGTCACCATTCCATACGATGCGGTATAGATTCCCTTACATAATTATAACTTAATGACGCACAATATCTAGTGGACCAAAGGGACGAGCGCATGCGTACATGGGAACTTGAAGTTGCTATGCCCACGTCCATCGTATGAACGCGTATTGATAAGAGCGGTGTAGATGAGGGATCATTGTACTCGTAGATAACCACTTCTTCATAAATCCTTCTATAAAAGCAGAAGCAGAATGAACATGGGTACATGGCAGCATGTGTATACATGTTGGTATTTATTAACACACACAAATAAATCCACAAGCACATGGATACTGTTGTAGCTTTCAACTGAAAGTATTCCAAGTATCGTATCCACAGGGAAATGTGTGAGGTAAACTACAATCTAACTTAACTAGGGGTAGCAACAAGGTTAGGATAAATAGGAGCTTAGAGAGGATAACTAAGGTTCTCTTGTTCTGACTTTGGTAAGCTATGTCTTCTACTATTCAACTGGGGACATTACTATGGAAAGACACCAACAGAGGATACTTTCCTTTATAATCGGGTCCTACTTGGCCTACAAATGGGAGGTGGACTACAGAGAATTCAATGAGGCTATAAGAGTCACCCTCGTGAGCTACCATCAATCCAGAATGTAGGGTGCATCCATGATTAACCCAAGTCTAAGCACCATGCTTACACTTACGATTAATACTTTATCCCCCTAGGAAGAGAATAAAGCACTCAAAAGAGTCATGACCCTAATGAACAATATAAACAAAATGCTTACTTAAATTGGAAGTTGATTACCAGAGAAATCTCAGAAGCAAGCTCAAGTAGAACTTGGATCTGCCAAGGTACAAGCCGTGGAGAGAGCACCGATACGCCGACAACTCCTCCCTCACTCTCTATCTCACTATTATTTACAAGACTAGATCCTATGGTGGACTAATCTTCTCTTGATTGCTGGCTTTATCCTGAAGATATGAATTTGGGTTTCAGGGATGGCTCTGCCGGAGGGGGTATAGGGCCATATATATAGGGGGTAGCATCAATTCTGGACTCTCGAATCAAACTGACTTAAAAAGGATGGCGTAGATCCAATCTAGAGGTGGTGGACAACCGACGTTCGAAGGAGAGCATGACATGTGGGTCCCATGGGTCGGCCGGCCTGTAAGTGGATCGGTCGGCCCCACTTGTCAACCCCTCGAGGTCTACTTCGGTGGGTTGCCTTCTGGAGTGTTCTAGAGTCTTCCCACGTCGGTTTCATTGCAGATAAACATGATTTTCTTTGTCCTATAGGTCATCCTTGATGGTTTTCTAGATAAATCCTCCTGCAAACACAGATTCACCAAAACTCATAGAATTTATTAGTTTAAACCCCTAGACCTATGTTTGGTGATGGAATTATGTATATATGCAAGTTATATTGATGGTTTATAATTGATGTTAAAGACCATCAACAAGCTCCCCCAAGCTTATGCTTTGCCAGTCCCTGAGCAAAGCAAACCTCAGCAATGGATCAAGTGTTGCTACAATGCTTTCATGCCTCAAAAGTGCATATGCGTTCAATCAAGAATTCTCCTTTGGATTAGAATAAACTGATCTGACTTTCAAACTTACCCATATGACCTTCAACCATGGGGCTTCTTAGACTTCTCTTGGGTCTTGACCAATTGAAAGACAGAACGATCAAGTCAAGAACTATGTCTCAAGTTCTTTGTTCCACCATTGTTCTAGAGTTTTTATAAGTTTTCAAAATAAAACTCAGAGATTCCTTTGTATGACACTCTCAAGTCTCTCAATATATGTGGTATTTGTGGGTCCTCGCCAAGGCAATAAAGATCTTATGCATTTTCTCTTCCTACCGCTAAGGCATATGTGGAGTTCATAGGTAGGGAGAAAGCTAGAGCATACTTGCAATGCATATATTGTAGAGTCAAACAACAGATCCAAAGAGAGTTGAGTCATACAATCAAATCAAGATGTGCATGTGTGTGGATATATGGTGGATATATATAGTGGCTAACCTAATTCTACTTTGCTCCTTGAAAACATATCTCTCTTTTGAATCTTGGAAACATCTGCTAGAGATCAGGGGCTATCTTATTCATCTCTCTTTTTTAGGCAGGCATCTAAGTACCCATTGTTTTAAAAATCTCGGACACTTCTGTGTCCATTTTTTCTCAACACTTTTTTTCTCTTATTCTTCTTTCTTTTTTATGAATAACTTTTGCATATCCCATGCCTCTTTTCTGCAACAAAACTTTTGAGAGATAACAACAAGAACTTAGAGCATTTATTTGGTGGATGAAAAAACCTATCAAGCATGTTTTTGTGTTCACTCCCAATGTAGGGGTAGAACATTTTTTGTTGGATCTAAATGGAAAGCATGTTTTTGCGCCTACCCCAATGTAGGAGTAGTGCATATTTGGGTGGTGTGTACGTGATCTTAATTTTAAGAGTATGACAAATCTCTCATAAGGGTCAACAAAGCTTGACAAAACTCAATGCAATTACAAGTAGCATATATGTGGAAGTTTTCCTAGTCTAAATAACATGTATGGCTCTGGTAGAATTCAAGCTTTGTCATACAGGAATTCATCATGTAGCATTTTTGTGTTTTTGTAAGATAAATCTCTAGAATTTTAGTGTCACTTGGAACAAGATAAACAGCAGCTCAGACCTTCTCATATCATATCCGTCAATTACCTAAACTTAGATCAAACATATGCTACCCACGAGTTTCAGGTTCAGAGTAAATCCTTACATCAAAACAATTTTATCCAAAATTTGGGAGAATTCAAGGCTAAAAATAGGTACTTGAAAGGAATTACAATAGGGCAACTATTCATCATTTCCATTTAAGAGATTATTCTGAGTCCTTTTTATTTTATTCAGTTCTTAGAAATCAAACTTACAACAAACTAGACACACTCTTTTTATTTTACTACTATAGGGATAAATATTTGTTTTGTTTTCATTCACCATTTTTTAACTATTAAAAAGAAACTGAAAACTAAAATAAAGGGAAAGAATACTTACCTGGATACATGGGAGTACTTCTCCCCCAAGCTAGCTCTTTTAGTGAGGGTTCGGTGTTGTAAGTTCTTTGAACCGGACTTCTCCTTGTGAAGTTCATTGATCAAGTACCTCTGTTCGCTCTAAAGATGAGGATTCTTATGGTGACACCTCTCATGGTGATGTCACTTTTTTCGCCAAACCCGTCTTGGTTTTGACTTTTAATTTTGGGTTGATAGGTTTAGAACTTTCACTTGTAGAAATCTAGGGAATCGGCTGACTCCCCCACACTTTGCTTGAAATGTGTCCTGCTCATAAAGATAAGGTAGAGATCAAGTGCATAGGCTTTATTGGTGGGAAAACACCAACAGAACCAAAACATTATTTATTCTTCTCTAACCTTAGGCACATTGAACAAGATGAAGTTGATGTTCATATGCTTCATTCATTTATATCATGAGTGATAAGATCAGAAGATTGAGCAGGAATGTAGCATTTAAGTACATTTGGCCAAAAGGGTTGAGTTTCTTAAGCTATGAAGGATTGTCCATAAGGTATTAATATTTACATGATTATGACTATCATCTTCTAGAGATAAGGTGTGCAACTTTTGAGCTCATTTGGAAAAAACTATGAGATTAAGAAAGTGGTGCTAGGAACAAGCTTAAAGAACATGTTGAGTTAGTCAGGTTGGATCAAGTAATGGAGTTGTAACCCAAACATGTTTGTTTCTTATTTATGTGCCTACCAAAATCAAGGAAAAACTCTCTTATTTTTTTTAAATAATGACCATTTACCTTTAGATGTTACCTTTATCATTGGAGCGTGATGACAACATACGACGAAGGGTAGATGACTCGTGATGGTCCTTCCCTTTTGCTTGAAGTTTTCCTTGTTTGGCTAGCCTTGCATCTTGAGCTATTCATGACCTTCATATTTCTTAGATTGCACCCTTTCTTTCTCATTCTTTTGTTATGCCTTCTTTTTGCCCTTTGATCTTTGACATTTTGTTGGACCTTCTGCCTCACCCATTCATTATTTTATGGCACCCGCCTTCTTCCTCTTTGTTCCATGGAGTTCTTCCATCCATGTTGAATGAGCTATCTCTTCTTTTCGCAAAGTTATTGGAGTTCATCATGTGCCTTGCTTCATCTCTAATTTAAATTCATCTCGTGACATACCCAAATTAAATTTGAGAGTTTCCTATAGGGGTTAGTCTAACAAAATATCCAGTATCTACTGCAGCATACTATCGGCTCAAAAATCAACCTATACACCACATCTACTTTGATTTAGGAAGGCATTTTAACCTAAGCACTATGCTTAATTTAAAAGCCTTTGGAAGTATGTGTAGTACTTTCAAACCAAAACTTACTATGGCAGGCAAAGGTAGCATGAAAGCATTATAGTGATTTACTCAAATGGAGATGAAAGAGCATGATTGTTATTTGGCAAATTGAGCATGTATTAAAGTTAGAGACAACCAAGATGAATTAGCAACATGGAATAGGATTTTTCAAAGAAGTCCATCCCCTAGCTTGAATTTTGTAGCAAAATCAAGTTTGGATGATAGAACGCTCATATGTGAATGTGATTTAATGTTGCATGATAATTGGTTGGACATACCTTGCGTCATCATCCTTCATTTTTTTGCTTCAAACCTGGAATGGTTAGTGATAAAAATACCCAAAGGAATATTTTCACAATTTATATTTCTATGCTCACTTCACAAGGGCATTGTAGCGAAAGATGAAAACTTATGTTATCTCCCCAAAGTGCTTGTTTTAGGATAGAAGCTCGTCCTTGGGAAACCTTTGAATTGTTTTTCTAATTGGTGAAGTGGTTTCCCCCCAACACCAAACTTTAGGTGCCTATCTCAAGATTCATGCCAATGAGATTTGCAACATTTATGATAAACATATACATCTACAACAACCCTTTCAAAGTTTTTATAAACAGGGTGTATGAGGGGGTTGAAGATCTCATGTGTAGCAATGTTGGAGAGACCAATTGATTCAGCAGATTTCTCATGTGAGCATGGAATTGATGAGGTGTTCATGAAAGAACTTCCATGTTCGTCTATGTCATCTTCCCTATTAGGCTCCAAGGTTGTTTCTTCATGAATCTCTATAGGCGAAAACATTGTCTCCATCATTCCATGCCTATAACATTCATTGGACATTTTATTGTCCAAGATTTCCCTTGGATTGGTGACTCTCAGGTTGATCTTGTCTAAGGCCTCCTCCAAACTTGGATGAGTGATGTTTGTTAAGGAGATTGACTTAAGCTCACCATTTGGATCTAAAACAGGTTTGGGTTCTATCCTTAGAGCTTCGGCCCCATCCAACCATTCTTTACTTGCAACGACACATGAATGCTCTAGTTGTTGTCATTGCTCTTCTTGGTCATCCATGGACGCGGCCATGCTTCACCGCTGCTCCACCCTGACCTAATCCACGCCATAGAGCTTCACTTGGGTTTGTAGATGCCATAGCAGTGCTCGCCTAGGCTCACCATCGCCGGAGACGACGAGCTCGTCATAGCGCGCCGCCACCGAGCCGCCCTGCTCGCCGGCAAGCTAGCTCTGGTGATCCTTCGAGCAAACCGAGTGTACCTGTAGGTGCGAAATAGTATGGGGAACACGTCGATGGTGACGCTATTGCTGGTCACCTTGCCCTCGACGAGTTCTCATCGGTCAAAGCCGGTGCTCTGCTCTGTCTTGCTGACGTGTGGGACCAGGTTGACCGTGGGGCCCAGTCGTCAATCGCAGCAGGGTGTATACACTGGGTACACCTAGCTATAGCGCCCGATTTGAAATTTGATTTTCTTTATTATTTTTTCATTGATTTGGATATAAACTTCAAAAATTCATATCTAGAGCTAGGAATATCAAAATTGAGTGAACCAAATTTTGTTGGATTCCTCTTGAAGTGTACTATTTGAGAAAAATATGAAATCTATGGTTTAGGGTATTTTTTGGAAGAATTAAATTGAGCAAGATAAGTGCTTTTAAATTAGTTTCTATCTTGTAAATTGCATGACTTAAGCTAGGAAGGTGATAAAATTGTGATTCCAATATTGCTAATCTTGTGTTGACATGCTCTAGCTAGGAAAAATATTAAAACTATAGTAAGCATACTTGAAATATGGTCTTCCTATTTAATCTTAATTAATTGCTAGATTCTAGTGAAATTAATTAGGGTCAAAACACATAACATATGATCATACAAATTTTTACAAAGTATTCTCATGCTAGGAGGAAAGTAATAAAAATATTAAATCTGTTGCTTGACACATTTCACTATGCTAAATTACTTTTGCTAAAATAAGCATATGTAACTTGTCATTTTTGTAGAGGTAGCTATACTTGTCGAAATGAAATGATGTTTGTACAGTAGACTACTAGGGTCCTTTGTAGGCTACTGTAATTTTCTCAAAATTTATTGAGCACTGAGAATATTTATCGTTTAAATCACCTTATTATATAATGAAATTAATAAATGAATATAAATAAATTAGTTAGGCTTAACCATGATGTTTTATGTGGTGTGTGTGATGCATATAATCTGTTGATACAATTTGTGAGGCTTAGAAGTATTTGTTTATAGGCAGCTAGTTAATTATTTCCTTATAATTCAACTAAATGGCTGCATGTATAGTTTCTGTTGTGGTGATGATTTCATGATGATAATGATCTTTTCTGTAAAGATGGATAATAACAAAGTTGTAGATAACTCACTTATCTACCTGGTATTAAATTTTCATAGTCATTGGTCTTATGGTTTAAGAATTATGGCTGTTAGAAATCTGCTATCAGAAATGCTTACTCTCTAGATAGATCTGAAAGATTGAATTGTTTGACCTATATAACTGCTAAATCACATTAAGATGATTAAAATATAGTTTTAGGACATTTCATAAGCTTTCCATAATGTCCAAAACCATATTATTTTGATGTATATAACTCCAGTTATGATCAAAACAATTGGTTGCTGTCATGTAGTCCAGAAAATGATTTACATAAGTGTTTGTTTAAGTTACTAGAGAAGAGATATGCACCTACTCAGTAAAAGAAAATGTAACTTGTTATCACCGTAATGCAATGCTGCTAAGAAGACTTATGAGGATGCATTCATCACATCATATCATATTATACATGTCATTACATATGCATTCATGATATCTAATTTCATGCTCATGCATATAGGATCGTCCGAGGGGATAACTCTTTTGGAGTTCAACGAAGAAGAAGAGGAGGAACAACAGGAGACACCTTAGGCTGTAGCTCCAGAAGGAGAAGAGTAAACTCCGGAGGACCACCTTGAGTGCCTAGATCATAGGACTACCTCTTTCCTCAAAGGCAAGCCCCAGAGCATTCTAAGTCTCCCATGTTTTACAAAATATTACTTGAGTCTTTTATGTTTGATGCATTAGGTTATAAGAGTTGATTGGAAATATTTGATGCATAGAACTACCTTGTCTAGAAACATATACCTTTAACCCTGTATAGGTCTAGGATCGAATATATGCTTAGCCATGCTTAGACCAGTAGAAGTCGGGTGATTTCCTATCACCTATGAGATATAAGTGGATACCAAAGCACGGTTGGCTATAATTGTTATCGTGGAAAAGAACCATGGGGTAATGTAAATGGAGGCTGGGTGGATTCTACGTGTAGGTTGACTCATGTGATTCCATCAGTGCCGATTAAGGACCGTACCATTGTTGGCGCTTCTATCGAGATTGAATGCATGCCTCTCACTTAGCTGGCCGGATAACTCATTCCAACTGACGAAGCCAAGTAGCTCAACTCAGGTCGGGCCCTATTCTATTAGAGTGTACACTCTAGATGGTAGTAAGAATGTGTGGGTAGCTAGACGTGAGACCAAGGGCAGGTCAGGCCTGAACGTCCTGACAGCTGGTTGTCCCTGATTGTGTGGTGCTGGGCGAACCCATGAAATGTGGACCTGAGTTGTACCAAAGGTGACCTAAGGTGACCGCTGATCTGGTCTGTCTAGGTTTGTGTTAGGTATAAATTCCCATCTGGTTGAAATCGATTCGAATCGCCGTCTCTCCCGGATAGTGAGAAACTTGGCTAGTCCCAACATCGTAGTAACTGTGTTATGAAATTTGATGGTTCGAATGAACATGGAATTATTATACTAGCTATGGTTATTACTGTATGCTACTAAATGATATACCACATGTTTGGCACAGGTTAGTTGCTAATCCAAAGATGAATAGCTATAATTAACTTGATGGCCGAATTATAAAAGGTATAGTTGAATTAGTGGCTTTCTATGCAAAATGTTGTCAAGCTAGCTCCACTTATAAAGCCTTGCATAATCCTTGGAGTCACCTTATTTTTGGTTTATGACAGGTAAGTCTAGCTGAGTACCTTCTCGTACTCAAGGTTTTATTCCCATTGTTGCAGATGGTGCAGTTTATCATGGCTATTGCAAAAACTACTTCTGTCCCGCCGTGGATGAGGAGTAATCAACTCAGGCTTTTGTGGAAGTGTGATCATGAGCTGGCACTATATTTAAATAATATCGTAGATGTTGGTTTCAAACTTTTAATTTGCTTCTGCTACTATCTTACCTGAACGTGGTTTGTAATAACTTTAGTTCGTACTCTGATGGATGAACTGTATTTGTGAACTTTATGTAACATGTGACATATATGTTGAATCATGTATGATCTTGGTTGTATGATTGGTTGAATCGGGACCCTTTGCGGTACTCGATAGACTACTAGGTTTATATGGGCTCAAGTATGATAGTGTGACCACCTGTGGGCTGCCATTATACTGGTGCTCTTATAAATTGGTCGGTTCTGCTACAGCTGGCATCAGAGCAAGATTCAACATTAATTGCCACATGTGTATTTAAAACAAAGGTTTTTGTTTTCCAAAACCAGTTTTTAGCAACTTATAGCTATATATACAGGTGTTAAAAATAAAGTTTGAATCTAGAGTGTGCCAGTGATCACTTCCTTTATGCCTAGTTAAGGATTTTAGGTGGCTAATTAAGTACTAACTTGGGGGTTTTTTACTTTCATCGTCCATAAAGCATGCTATTGTATGGATGCCATTCACTTGAGTGGTAATGTATGGATCAAATGCCTCTACGCCCAAGGTAAGATGCCACTCATCATCACAGTGGCATGACCGCAAGTTGTGAGCGTGTGGTCTAATGGGGAGAGTTAGCTTTGACACTAAAGTGTATATATGCCTCATATATATACGGAAGTATTTAATTGTGGGTTAGCTTTGATATGGCTATATATGCATATTTATATGTATATATAGGAAGTATTTACTCTCGGGTAGCTTTGATATAGAAGTATATATATGGGTATATATATATATGGAAGTATTTAGCTTGTAATCTAGAGCCCAGATTTACATTCTGCATATATAATTGTGGGGTTGGGCTAAAATGAAATTCTTGTGCAGGTACACTAACAGCAAAACATGTAGCCCGACTAGTTACGTTATATATGAGAGAACGCTTGTATGCCACTGTGTATGCCATTAGAAGTTTTAAATTTTCCTAAGTTTGTGAGGACGTACGGAATGTTCATGCATCATGATAAATCATTATTATTACACTACATTGTTCCTCCCCTTATGGATTTCTTACTCGGTTATGTAACTCTTATCCATTATGACATTGTCTCAAGAGAGTTGCACCATGTTGTGGTACAGATGGCAGCACCAGCTGGAAGTGAGACTTTCTTGTTGATGTTTGGTACCTCTACCCTACTTTGGAGAGTCTTGCATTATGTGGGGTATTACGAACTGCCCCTCTATTACTGGAATGAAGTATACCTAGAGGGACAACCATGGTATGAAGTACAGCTGACCATACCAGCTCGTAACCAAGCACCCTTCTGGCAGGAATGGAGGGCAAAATCTGAAGGAAGAACTCCTTGGGAAGCTGCCCAAGTAGTGGCTTTTAAGGTGTTGAGCCAGATATGTCAGCAACATGGGGATGAGCTTACCGGCAGTGCCGTTGGTACTTTTCCTCAGGTGGATCCATCCACAGTAGTGTGGGCATAGCACAACTGCAATGCATTGATCCAAGACTGGGATGAGCGAGCAGATAGTTCTAGTCCTGCTATGAGTGTAATGTTTGCAGTGATGGAGATGTTCTATACTTGTCAGGACACCAAGGACTTTTGACAGGAGTCCTATATCACTTGCATGGTGTTTACACCGAAATTTGGAAGAAGGGTCTTAGGGGCTCGAGAGCTCCCAAAATCATGTCAACAGGAGATCAATTGCGTGCAGAATGGGAATAGCTGATTTCGATGCAAGAGCTAGAATCGGCTTTCTTCAAATGACGCCAGCAGATAACGACGGAGGCTACGTTCGGCGCCAGGACGAGACATGTTGGACTCTATGAAAAGGGAAAGATTAGAGTCCAAGTTACCTTAAATTAGGAATGTTTTCTTTAAGGATAAAATTGTGATGAGTCGTGCTTAGACAGGAGTCATACGTAGGTCCCGGGTATAAATATCAAAGCCCCAGCTATTGTAAAAGAACAACCAATCAATCAAATACAAGTCAATTACTTTTTCAGCTCCGTCCACCCCTTAGGAGTAGGAGTAGAGTAGATCTCGGTGAGTTCTTTAGCAAGTACAACTACATCGATCCGGTCGACCTCCACTGCTTGTTGTAAGTACCGCCATGGTTTATACCTCTGTTCGTATGGCTGCATCGATCTGGTCAACCCCCACTGCGACTCTGGTATAGGCTAGTTATCGACTCTTGCCTAGTTCAAGTATGGCCTATGTGATTCTGCCTCACACCCCACTGCTTGAACTAGATCAAGGTCAAGTTATCGACTCTACCTTTGAATGGCAGTCTTTGGTAGATTCATTAAGTTACCGACATTGCTTATTGCTTTTATTGTTTATCTAATTACAGCAATATCACTCTGCCCGATTGAGATTGATCTGGATTGGCCTTATACCTTATTTAACCCATCATTTGCTAATCTAAAACTGATCTAATCTACATCTTAAACGATGAGTTATGTTTTTATCGGCTGTTTTATATCAATCTTTATCGTGCATAGTGTGCGGTTAGGGCATGTTCGATCTTGAGTAGATCTATTGGTTAGCAAGAACCATTCCATGGTCTGTTATCATGGCCTGTGGGATTCTGCCTCTCACCCCACTGTTAGCACCATGGAGTGGGGATCGTTAGCTGATAGATCCATTCCTGAGAAGGCGTGACCTTAACTATGCGCTATGCCTGAATCGATTGTTTAGCCGATATCGAATGCTTTCACGAACAGTTCATATCATGAGATCATTGAAGTAGAGATAAGTTGAAAGATATGTTAGCCCCATGATCTTATTATTGTATTACGGCCTGCATGATTCTGCCTCATGCCCCACTGATATTAGTAATGAGTTAGGGTCGTCGAGTCTATTGTTGTTTCTATGGCCTGCATGATTCTGCCTCATGCCCCACTAGTCATGGTGATAGATGAGATCTAACATGTTCATTAGATTTATCTTTATTAAATGGTTAAGTGGTGTTGAATTGTTTCTTTATATTAAAAGGGGTTCGGTTACTTGTAATCATTGGCTCAGTTTAAACCAATCATCATCGATATCTTATTGCCATTGATTAAATTATTGCTCGAATTATATCTATCTTGGATGATAACCGATTCTTCTTACACAACCCCATGAGCTTTAACCGATTTATTCTTATGAATATGCCAGAATCGACTATTTAGTCGATCTCCTCTCATATCGGCTCTCAGAGCCGTACATTCGGGACTGTCTGGGAACACTGGCATGTTCCGCCCTTAATTACTGATAAACTTTCTCTCCTTGTCAATTGCAGGGTCAAATTGACTAGCACGTTGCGGGAGGATTGCGCAGGATCGACCACACTTGCGTTGAAGCTAGGCGGATCTGCTCCATCGAGCGGACCCTTCCGGCTTGCTGCATGTGTCCTCGGCACAGGACGAAATTATGTATCGACATATGTTTCTGGCACGCCCGGTGGTACCCCACAATAGTCATGGCGGTTCACAATAACGACAACATCCTTATGGTACATTATGAAGACCTACCTAATGAAGATAAGGATGCCTTCAACAAAGCCATAGAGGAATTTCAAAAGAAGTGTTTGTTGTCCTACACCAAAACACGTGACAGCACCATTATTCAGAAATTTCCACTACCAAGAGTTCTACTACACGGGCAGACAGATACAGTCGAAGCTGAAGAAAGGCGTTTCTTTACGGAAGCCATAGACAAATCTGTTCATGATGCTTTATCAAGCCGCAACGAAGCTTTCGTTGACGCATTTCACAACGCCGTGAAAGAGGCGATTCATGGGATTCCAGTTGGTCAGGTTGGATCGACTTATTACAACATTCCAAATCTGTTGACCCAAGGGACTAATCAAGTCAGTACCAGCCATCAAGGAGCAGCACCAGCTGGTAATAATGATGTCCAGGCACTTCAAGGTTCATCTGAACAAGATCAAGATACTACTACAAATCAGACACAGTACAGTACTAGACCGTCGATACAGCATGTGCAATAGTCGGCAGGGCAGAATCAGAATCAGATGATTAATTTCGGCACATCAGGCCACATACCGTCATCGGCTCAGAAAATAGCACCATCAATTCAAAGGATCCGTAGAGATATAGATCCTCATATCTATAATCAGAGACTCCAGGCAGCAAGCCAGCAGAGGATCCAGTAGATTGAGATTCCACAAGGGTATCACTATGGCACAGATTATAACACTCTTCACATGATACCAAATCTAGGATATCAGGGCACACGGGATTTCAGTCCACAGATGGGTCAGCAAGTACCAAGAAATCCAAATCCGCAAGCTGATGAGTTGCTGCTGAAGGTGACCGAGATGATGAAGAATAAGTTCGGTCTGAAGCCAAAAGGGCTGACCTTTTCCTACAAACGCCCATATCCAGAGTGGTATGATTTGGTCGCTCTTCCTACAAATTACAGGCTCCTAGAGTTTGCCAAGTTCACTGGTCAAGACAGTACAAGCACGATAGAGCATGTCAGTCGGTATCTTACACAATTGGGTGAAGCATCAGTTGAGGATGCCCATCGAGTTCGTTTCTTCTCCTTATCCCTATCAGGGCCAGCTTTCACTTGGTTTTCGTCCCTACCAGTCAACTCTATTGCCAACTGGGCTGACCTAGAGAAGAAGTTTCATACATATTTTTACATTGGGACAGGAGAAAAGAAGATAACCGATTTGACAACCATGAGATAGAGGACTAATGAATCGGGCACTGAGTTTCTTTAGAGATTCCGAGAAACTAGGAACTTGTGTTTCTCATTGAGTTTGGCCGATGATCAGCTAGCTGCTTTAGCTGTCTAAGGAATGCTGCCAATGTGGAAAGAAAAGCTGCTAGGACAAGAATTTGATAACTTGGGTCAATTGGCTCAACGAGTAACAGCACTCAATAGCCAGTTCCAGAGTATACGTAGAGATACCCGATTCCAGAAGAGTACCACAGTAGCCGAAGCTTATAATCCATGTTTGATTATCGATGGCTATGAAGATGAAGAGGAAGAGGTTGCTGCAGCTGAATGGAATTGGGGCAAGAAGACGGTGATGGTGCCGAATCCTTGGGGAAGAGGAGTCGAAGAGAGCTATGACTTCGATGTCATAAAATCAGACAAACTCTTTGATTTCTTACTTGAGAAGGGCCAGATCAAATTGCCGGACAATCATGTCATGTTGCCCCCTGAACAGTTGAAGAATAAGAAGTTCTGCAAGTTCTATAATGCTACTTCTCATTCCACTAATGAGTGCAGGATTTTCTGGCAACATATACAGAGGGTTATTCAGCAAGGGAGACTCAAGTTTGATATGCCTCGAAAGATGAAAGTTGATGATGATCCTTTCCTAGGAGATCAAAATATGGTTGATGTCGGTCTATTCAAAGGGAAAACTAAGGTTCTAACATCGGCCAAATCAAGAGAAGCTGGAACAGTTGACCCCAATATGCAAATATCGACTGATGAATACAGAGAAATTAGGAAACATCGTGGTCAGCAAAAGAGCCGATATGAGCAGGGGGAAACGTCAAAAGATGGAGCAACGAAGCCGCGAGTTGCATCTAGGATCCTGTTGAATAAATGGCAGTGGCAGAAGGAAAAGGATTATCAGCGATGGTTAGATGATCAAGAGTACCAACATCAACTAGAAGAAGAAAGGTATGAAAGGAGAGAAGCCAAATTGCACTGGGATTGTCCTTTCTTCAGATACTGTTGGAATGAAGGTTTGAAATTGCCTACTAGACATAATTGCCTAGAATGCAGCAATCAGTATTGGGGATTTAGGCAATCTCAAATCAACCGCCAGTCTATCCATGCCCAGGACGCACATCATTATAATAACATAGATCGGCGCTTAAGAAATAAAAGTGTTCATGATCGGCTGGGAAAAAGAGTCATTGACCAAGACTGGGCCGATCATGAAGAAGAAAGCAACAAGGAGGAATACATTTGGCAGGAAGGCCAGTGGTGCCCCGGAGGATTGACAGGAAGCTAGAAGAGAAGGGTGCAGCGCCTAAGGAATAGAGAGTTAGAATAGGCTCAAACATCCAGTAAACCTCAAGTATGGCGTGCGAGGCAAACAGCCGATAGAGGGCAACCATCGGCTAATATCCAAATGGCTTTTCTGTTGCCGTCGGAATTCAGAGCTCCGGTAAATCAAGAAGTTTATTCGGATTTCAATAAATCAGCGTATGAAGAGATAGTTGCCAAGTTGATGGTCGTTCAGCAAGCGATATTTGACAGACCAGTCAAGCATCGGCACTTGAAAGCGTTATATATGAAAGGTCTTGTCGATGGAAAGCCGACGAGCAAGATGTTAGTAGACGGGGGTGCTTCCGTCAATCTTATGCCTTATACTACTTTTTGTAAGCTTGGCAAAGGACCAAAAGATCTGTTGGAAACCGACATGATGCTCAGAGACTTCGGAGGTAACACGTCTAAGACCCGGGGGGCAATAAACGACGAACTAACAATTGGAAGCAAGACTCTACCCACTACATTCTTCATCATTGATGGAAAGGGGTCGTACAGTTTGCTCCTTGGTCATGATTGGATCCACGCAAACTGTTGCATACCATCAACCATGCATCAATGTTTGATTCAATGCCATGGAGATGATGTCGAATTGGTTCGCGCTGATGAATCTGTAAGCATTGCAACAGTCGATCTAGTCTTTTGGGGACTAGGGGATTTCGAATGTTTCTCTGGCAAGACATGGGAAGGAGGCTTCATCAAAATCAGCAAAGAAAATCAACAGCCGATGCAAGCGATCGGCTCTGAGAGTTTGTTTTAGTAGAAAAGTCATAGCTTCACGTCAGCTGTTGGATCAAAGGAAAATGAATATTAAGTCTTGGAGATGGGTTTAGGCCGACGTATGTGAAGGCCGAGTTAAAGTGTAAGTGCGATTCAGAGTTAATGGATTTCTTAAGAGAAGTTCTATTTCGCTTAATAGGACGCTTGACCTGGAGTGATTACTCTTCCGACCTTTCATATTGAAAGTTCTACGGAACGTTATCCTAGCGTCTGATCAGCACTTGATAGCTGATTAATTCTCGGCTCTAATAGCCGGTACCATAAGGGTATCACCTCTAGTTCAAAAAATGAAAATCTTCAAAGACAATAAAGCTGATGCGATATGTATCGCCTATAGAGCAGAAACAAAAGCAAAAGAATCATACACAAGGACACTGTATTGAAACATGTTCATGGAGGAACAGGAGTCTTTGTTCGTTAGAATCACCCTAAGTACAAACTAATCAAAGACCTTATTCACCACATCCTGAGCGGATGTGATGTCTACTATGGCCTCTGCTGCAATGGTGAATTCTTCCAGCAGGTCCTCGTGCTCCTTAGGGCCGTCACCCACTGGGAAACCTGTTTCCATGGCATGAAGCTCGTACCCCGTTTGGACTTATGTCGCGGTTAGCGCCACCGCCGCACCATGACGAACGCCATGGAGGGCGATCTCCCGAACGCGGACCGGGACATCTTGAAGACGAGCGTCTATGGAAGAACCCCAGGCACTAACAGCATCTACGGCTACGTTCGCCACCAGTTGAAGAGATTCCAACAGTGCTGTCAAGGCTGACAATCACGAGAACAAGAAGACGGTCAAGATGAAGATAATGGAAGTCAAAACAAAAGCCGTCATGGGATTCATCTTACCCGCCACCATGGCCTCGGATTCTGCCAGCCCCGCTCAGACGGCGCTGGCCTCCTCCTCAGCCACGTGAAGAGCGGCCTGGGAAACCCCGAGGTGAATCTCCAGTTGGCCTTTCTCCCGAGTCACCTCGGAGTAACGATTTTGAGCCATCCTCCACTCATGAAGATAGCACCGAGCGTCGTCGCCATTGTAAGAGTCGGAAGAATCCGACGATGAAGCCAGCGTAGAAGATGTGTCAAAGGGCCTGCCGGCCCTAGGAAGAGGACGGAGGCTGTCATTCACAGCAAACCTGTAGACAAAACAGAACTGTTCATCATCACAAACAAGAATGTCAATCTCACCAAATGCGCCGGAGATGTTGATTCATCGGCATATTCTCTTCTGGAATCTCCTCCGCCACACGCTTGCCTCGGTTGTTTTCGCCGACCATGAAGAATGGTTGGATCTATGAAGGGGAAAAGGAGAAACCGCTATAGGATTTCGATAGGTAGAGAAGAGCAAAGGAACAGTTGTGGATAGAGATGTGTTCAAGGCGAGAGACATCGGCCGGTATTTGAAGACATGAAGCGAAGGGACGGACGCCTCGGGACGCACAAAAGGCAACTACAATTAATGGGAGGCGAAGCACCGCTTCACTAATGTCGAAGAGAATACGGCACCAGATGACTAAAGATAGGAGATCGAAGGGCTCCCTTAATGAAGGCTGTGTTTTTAGACCTGAGTGGGATTAATACCGGAAGTCTAGAATCAGCTATTCCCAAGAATCGGCTCTTTAGCCGAAGCAGACGTGATCAACCGACCATAGTGGTTCTTTAAACCTCTTGCCTATTCGACTGCCCCTTGGCCAAAAAAGGGAAGACAAGATTCTGAGGAGAACCTCTTTAGATCAAACGATATGCGCCAGGTGATGCACTTGTTTTGGAAATACTGAGAAGAGAGAGAGGATTCGGTAGAGCAATCAAATGGGAAATATTTGAAGGGATATTACCCTAGCATTCAAATCAATACTTAACAACCAATTTGCTCGGATGTCAGCTCTAATAGCAGATACCACGAGGGTATCGATGCTAGTGCAGAAGATAGGCCCGAAGGAAGGCAAAGACCAGTACAGTGCATATCATTCATAGGGGTAAAGCAAGCATGGACAGAGTGATGCATATAATATGAAGTGCAAATCAAAGCAAAAATCACTCAAGGAAATTGTTTATTAAATGTCGCCTATTACAAGCTATGGGCTGGAAAATACTATGCCTACTATGTCATCGGCTAGGGTGCTGAAGGCCACAGAACTGGCAACACCATGGAAACCCTCAGTCAAGCGCTCACGATCCTCGGGGTGCATCGCGTCTGAGAAACCATAAGGAAGAAGCCGAAGATTGCAACCAAGATGGGCCTGTGCAGCAGCCAACGCTGTAGCAGCACCGTGACAGACACCATGAAGAGCGACCTCCCTGACGTAGTTCGGGACATCGTATAGGCGAACCACCAGGACAGCGCCTGTGGCATTGACAAATCCTGCCGCATGCTCCGTAGCCAATTGAAGGCTTTCCAGTTGAGCAGACAAATCTGAAGAGTTTAGAGGGGAGATAATCAGAATCTTGAAGGTGGAATTGAAAAGGGACAAAGCTTATGATATCTCACCCATGATTTTGGCCTCAGCCTTGGCCAATTTATCATCTACCAAATCAGCTACTGGAGGCGATCGGCATCGAGCAGTGGCCAGGGTTGATTCTATGAGAGAAAGACATTTGGCAAGACCCTGGCCGTGACTGTCAATGGCAGTGAGCAGGTCATCATTATCAATCCGCCGCCTAGGGTAGCAAGGGAGCTGGTAATGAATTGTCGACGATGAAGACCCCAGAGGTCGAACGGAGTCGGCCCTATAACCTGAGACAATGGGTGCATCATGGGCTGCACCCTCTTGATGACGAAGGCGCTGAAGCGATGATGCAGATCTATCGGGAGCCCCTTCATTAGACCTTTTGCTGTTTTCCATGATCTCAAGCTTATAGGAAGAACATGGACTATACTGAGGGTGCCGAGGGGTTGAGACAAAAGCAGGTTGTTGCTCGACCCTTAGCCATAGCCCGTATATATAGCCCGGGAAAACAAGATCGGTTCTGCCAAAGGTATGGAATTAAAATCAGAAACAGAAATGGATCGACATTCTAGGGATTCAGGGGATGGATAACAGAGAGGTAACAGATTCGAACTTATCGCTTCCCTGAGTTATGAAGCATCGTGGGACGGATATAGAGAATTTGCATGGATCAGAAATCAACCCACCAAGGCTGCTTTTGGATTGAAGGAAATCTGGATCCCCACAAGGCCGAAGATCATCATAAACCAAGCTACATCGGCCCATTGATGAGATTGTGCTAGAGGAAAAAGAAGGCCGCCTACCTAACGGATACCCAACCGATTTCTCAGTGACCGAAAAACCACTAGAAATAAACTCGCGGCTTGCCCGATGGGCATTTGGCTGAACAAACAAGAGGAGAGTGTCCACACATTTCAGCCCTTGCAGCTCTACGAGCATGGACAGAAGGTCCAGGCGATATCACAAGGATTCTTCTAACTACAGTGGCTGATCCTCTTGCTCGACAAGGCGCTAGACTGAGCGACACAATCACCCTATGCATAAGAATTCTTCTAACCACTCAAGATCTTCATAGCAGAAGAGTGAACCATGAAGGGTTCGGCAAAGTCAGAGCTCGAGAGGGCAGGAAGAAGAGGAACATAGCTGAATCGTTGAGTTGCTCTTGCTGGGATCGGATAGGCATTTTATAGCCGGACTGGAAGGATGAATCCAAGTGCCCGTGAAGCAACGATGCTCTCGTTAAAGTTGTGGATCATGGGTTCATGAGTTGACATAGATGGCGACAAACAGTAGACCCTAGATCTAGATTCTCTACCCATGACTGTAGGCCCGTCACGAATGAAGACGTGATAATTTTGGAATAAAATTACTTTTATCCCAAAATTGGGGGGCATGTGTTTACACTGAAATTTGGAAAAAGGGTCTCAGGGGCTCGAGAGCTCCCAAAATCATGTCAGTAGGAGATCAATTGCGTGCAGAACGGGAATAGCTGATTCGGATGCAAGAGCTGGAATCGGCTTTCTTCAAATGACGCCAGCAGATAACGACGGAGGCTACGTTCGGCTCCAGGACGAGACATGTTGGACTCTATGAAAAGGGAAAGATTAGAGTCCAAGTTACCTTAAATTAGGAATGTTTTCTTTAAGGATAAAATTGTGATGAGTCATGTTTAGACAGGAGTCATACGTAGGTCCCGGGTATAAATATCAAAGCCCCGGCTATTGTAAAAGAACAACCAATCAATCAAATACAAGTCAATTACTTTTTTGGCTCCGGCCACCCCTTAGGAGTAGGAGTAGAGTGACCTCGGCGAGTTCTTCAGCAAGTACGGCTGCATCGATCCGGTCGACCTCCACTACTTGTTGTAAGTACCGTCATGGTTTATACCTCTGTTTGTATGGCTGCATCGATCCAGTCAACCCCCACTGTGACTCTGGTATAGGCTAGTTATCGACTCTTACCTAGTTCAAGTATGGCCTGTGTGATTCTGCCTCACACCCCACTGCTTGAACTAGATCAAGGTCAAGTTATCAGCTCTACCTTTGAATGGCAGTCTTTGGTAGATTCATTAAGTTACCAACATTGCTTATTGCTTTTATTGTTTATCTAATTACAGCAATATCACTCTGCCCGATTGAGATTGATCTGGATCGGCCTTATACCTTATTTAACCCATCATTTGCTAATCTAAAACTGATCTAATCTATATCTTAAATGATGAGTTATGTTTTTATCGGCTGTTTTATATCAATCTTAATCATGCATAGTGTGCGGTTAGGGCATGTTCAATCTTGAGTAGATCTATTGGTTAGCGAGAACCGTTCCATGGTCCGTTATCACGGCCTGTGGGATTTTGCCTCTCACCCCACTGTTAGCACCATGGAGTGGGGATCGTTAGCTGATAGATCCATTCCTGAGAAGGCGTGACCTTAACTGTGCGCTATGCCTGAATCGGCTGTTTAGCCGATATCGAATGCTATCACGAAAAGTTCATATCATGAGATCATTGAAGTAGAGATAAGTTGAAAGATATGTTAGCCCCATGATCTTATTATTGTATTATGGCCTGCATGATTTTGCCTCATGCCCCACTGATATTAGTAATGAGTTAGGGTCGTCGAGTCTATTATTGTTTCTACAGCCTGCATGATTCTACCTCATGCCCCACTGGTCATGGTGATAGATGAGATCTAACATGTTCATTAGATTTATCTTTATGAAATGGTTAAGTGGTGTTGAATTGTTTCTTTATATAAAAAGGGGTTCGGTTACTTGTAATCATTGGCTCAGTTTAAACCAATCATCATTGATATCTTATTGCCATTGATTAAATTATTGCTCGAATTATATCTATCTTGGATGATAACCGATTCTTCTTACACAACCCCATGAGCTTTAACCGTTTTATTCTTATGAATATGCCGGAATCGACTATTTAGTCGATCTCCTCTCATATCGGCTCTCAGAGCCGCACATTCGGGAATGTCTGGCAACACCGGCATATTCCGCCCTTAATTACTGATAAACTTTCTCTCCTTATCAATTGTAGGGTCAAATTGACTAGCACGTCTTGGGAGGATTGCACATGATCGACCACCCTTGCGCTGAAGCTAGGCAGATCTGCTCCATCGAGCGGACCCTTCCGGCTTGCTGCGTGTGTCCTCGGCATGGGACAAAATTCTGTGTCGACACATGGATAGGCTCATGAGAGCCAAAGCTGCACAACAGAAGCTAAGGAAGCGTGTGCGCAAGCACAAAAAGGCAGCAAGTGAGGCTCGACAGGAAACTGATTAGGCATATGTAGCATTGGGAAATCTCCACGCTCAGATGGAGCAAGCTGATCAGTAGAGAGCTGCCGCCCAAGCGGCAAGAACTGATGATCAGGCAGTGCTAATAGGGCTATGGGAGTAGCTAGAGATTGCTCATGCCGAGGCGCTCGTAGCTATGTGCCAGCAGATCCAAGCAAACAACCGTGCAGCCTTGGTAGAAGCAGCACAAAACAGAGTCAAAGCCCTAACCGTGCAGCAGGACCGTCTCGAAAGGGACTTGTGCCAATAGCTTGTGCATACCCAGAACATGGCGGTTGATCTTTAGCATGAAGTGCATCATCTGAACAACCAACTGCACCCGATCCTTGATGAGGAAGAAGAAGATCTAGAAATGATGGTCGAAGATGACAGTTGGGAGGAAGAAGAAGTGGAGCTAGAGGATGAGGACAATGCTATCTCCGACCTCGACAGCGAGCATGCTAAAGATTAGAGTCGCCTAGTGACTAGTTAAAGCGCTAGATGTATCCTTGTTATTCATGTAATGGACTTGTAGCTTGAAGTTCGGTATTCATGATTTAACTTCGGTGTAATATTGGCACTTTGCATGTTGTCTCACTATGGATTGAGCTTTGATGAAATTCTAGTTTTGTTTTACTGGTGGATTATAACATGCATATTAACGCGTTGCGAGTACGATAAGTGATCTAATTAGTGTTGTTATGTTGCGTGAGTGGATGATTATGCCTCTATTTTATTGTATAAATTTAAGATTCTCTCTAGTAATTTCAGTTTGGCATGATTATACAATTCATCTGCAATCTCTTGACATCAACCAACAATCACTTATTGTTGCAACTCTACAGATGACTCGCACTCGTGCTAGGGCAGGCACCAGCTAAGGTGGCAATGATGGTGACTTACCACCACCGCCGTCATTGTCTGCGAATGAATTCTCTACACAATTCCTAGGTAATCAGAGAGCCATGGAGGATACACTATGCCTCATTGCGTAGAACACCGCTCACGCCCATCAGCAACATCAAGGGCCTAAGCCAAATCAATATAGCTCTTTCAAGGATTTTTAAGACACCAAGCCTCCTATCTTCAAAGAGGCCAAAGAACTGCTCCAGGTGGATGAATGGCTTAACACGCTAGAGCAGAAGTTCTGTCTATTGAGGGTTACTGAGCATTAGAAGGCTGAATATGCGTCCCATCAACTGTAGGGACCGATAGGGATATGGTGGATCCATTTCCTGTCTTCTCTACCGGCAAACGCACACATCACCTAGGAACAATTCAAGTTAACCTTTAGGGGACATCACATTCCCCCGGGGCTAATGCGCATTAAAGCCACCGAGTTCATGAGGCTTACTCAAGGGACCAAAACCCTTACCGAGTACATGTATGCCTTCAATAATTTGTCCCGATACGCCCTAGGGTTTGTCAATACAGAGGAAAATAAGATAGAAAGCTTCAAGAGAGGCATTGGCACTAAGCTAATGAAGACTATGGCCAACTCGAGGTGTACCACATACAATGAGTTCATTAGTGATGCCTTAACCTAGGAGAACCAAAACAATTTGCATGCAGCAGCGAAGGGCTGCAAAAGAGCAGTTAAGGTAGGTGCCTCAAGATCTTCCTAGTCTAGAGCTCTAGTGCCAGCTAGGCCACAGTTTCGTCCACCAACGCCTAAGTATAGGCCTCCTCCACCAAAAGCTCAGGCCAATTGCCCCTAGAGGACATTTCACCGGACGTTCACCATTGCCCTACCTAAGGGAAACGGAGGGCAAGGAAGCTCAGTAGGACCAAGGAGCAATCAGCCATGCTTCAACTGTAACCAGTTAGGTCATTGGGCCAAGGAGTGCCCCCATCCTAAGAAGAATGGCAATCAAATCTAGGGTAATCAGAAATAGGCCAATCCTCAAGCATGTCCTGGATACATGCATTACACAGTTGTTGAAGAAATCCCTGAAGGAGAAGTTGTCACCGCTGGTATGTTTCTTGTTAACAAACATCCCGCCATTGTTTTATTTGATTCTGGAGCTTCTCATTCATTTATGAGCCAAGCATTTGCATCTAAGTATGATTAGAAAATAATTGAGGTAGACAAGGGTGGTTATAGTATAAGTTCAGCTGGGGCTACTATCTCTACAAATCAAATAGTCAGAGATGTGCTCATCTCGATACAAGAGGAGTACACGATGGATCTGATAGTATTGCCTAGATTAGCCATAGATGTGATCTTAGGCATGAGTTGGATGAGTGAGCATGCAGTTCTCATTGACACATCCACTCAGACAATTATGTTGAGAGGACCAAAGGGTGGTAGTGCTTTTCTAGTGCCACTTCCCAAAAGTTTTGATCTCCAAAACTTGTCTTGTGCTATCCAAGCCACTACCCTCTATGATATTCCAGTGGTTTGCGAATTTCCTAATGTATTTTCAGATGAATTGTCGGGTTTACCACCGGATAGGGATGTGGAATTTAAGATCGAGTTAGTGCCAGATACGGACCTTTCTCAAGAAGACCCTATCGGATGCCACCAAATGAGTTAGCTGAACTTAAAATTCAGCTACAAGAACTTTTGGACAAAGGTCTCATTCGACCTAGTTTGTCTCCATGGGGATATCTAGCTTTATTTGTAAAGAAGAAGGACAAGTCCTTGAGAATGTGTGTGGATTATAGGCTGCTTAATGCTGTGACCATTAAGAACAAGTATCCTTTGCCTCGTATCGATATCTTGTTTGATCAACTGGCAAAAGCAAAGGTATTCCCTAAGATTGACTTGAGGTCCAGCTATCATCAGATTAAGATTAGTCTAGAGAATATACCTAAAAGAACTTTCTCCACTAGGTACGGCTTGTATGAGTATTTGGTCATGTCCTTTGGGCTGACAAATGCTTCGGCCTACTTCATGTACTTGATGAATTCGATATTCATGCCCAAGATCGACAAGTTCGTGGTTGTGTTTATCGATGATATCTTGATTTACTTGGAGAATAAAGCAGATCATGTAGAGCATCTGAGAGTTGTTTTGTCTAGATTGAGGGAACATAAGTTATATGATAAATTCAGCAAGTGTGAATTCTGGTTGAGCAAAGTACCCTTCTTGGGTCACATCTTATCTAAAGATGGAATTTCTATACACCCATCTAAAGTACAAGAGGTCATAGATTGGAAGGCCCTGACTTTGGTTCATGAAGTTCGGAGTTTTCTAGGGCTAGCAGGCTACTATCATCGTATCATTCCTAATTTTTCCAAGATAGCTAAGCCCTTGACTAGACTACTTCAGAAGGATGAAAAGTTCAGTTGGATGCCAGAGTGTGAAGCCACTTTTCATACCCTATGGACATTGCTAACTACAGCTCCTGTTTTAGCACAACCCGACATTGAAAAGCCTTTCGATGTGTTCTGTGATGCATCGGGTATCAGTTTGGGGTGTGTGCTCATGCAAGAAGGTTGAATTATTGCCTATGCTTCTCGGCAATTGAGAAAGCATGAAGTCAACTATCCCACCCATGATTTAGAGCTTGTAGCAGTTGTTCATGCGTTGAAGATATGGAGACATTACTTGTTGAGAAACGTATGTCACATACATACTGACCACAAAAGTCTCAAATACATCTTCACTCAACCTGAACTGAACATGAGGCAATGAAGATGGTTAGAGCTGATCAAGGACTATAATTTGGAAGTGCACTACCATCCAGGAAAAGCAAATGTTGTAGCAGATGTATTTAGTCAGAAATCTCATTGCAACACTTTGGAAGCCTTGTTGGAAGATGGATTTAATTTGTTACATCCTGTGGTGATACACAATATCACTGTCAGTTGCTCACTTGAGAGCAAAATCATAGAACTATAGAAGACAGATGTGGGTGTGTTCCACATCAAGCGAAAGATGAAAGAATAGGAAACCAAACATTTTAGGTTGGATGAAAGAGTTGTGCTATGGTTTGAGGACCGACTGGTAGTGCCAAAGGACCATGAGCTTAGAAATCAAATTTTAGATGAAGCTCATTCATCCAAGTTGTCTATCCATCTAGGTAGTAGCAAAATATATCAAGATTTTAAAACCTATTTTTTGTGGACCAAGATGAAGAAAGAGATCGCCGCATATGTCGCTAGGTGTGATAATTGCAGTAGAGTCAAGGCCATTCATTTGAAATCTGCTAGATTACTTCAGCCGTTGCCTATTCCAGACTGGAAATGGGAGGAAATAAGTATGGACTTTATTATAGGCCTTCTGCTAACACAACAAGGTCATGATTCCATATGGGTCATTGTAGATCGCCTCACCAAGTTAGCACATTTTGTACCAGTTAACACAAGGTATCTAGCTGGGAAGTACATTGAGCTATATGTTTCTCAGATTGTGAGACTACATGGAGTACCACGAACCATAATCTTAGATTGAGGACCATAGTTTATAGCTTGTTTTTGGAAACACTTGCACCAGGCATTGGGAACCAAACTAATCAGAAATTCAACATACCATCCACAAACTTCTGGATAGACTGAACGAGTGAACCAAATCTTGGAAGATATGTTGAGAGCTCGTGTTATCTCCTCCAAGGGTTCATGGGAAAAGTTCTACAAGGTGGTGTGGAATAACCACAATGAACAAGACACCACATGGGAACGGGAGGATTATTTACGTGAGATTTATCCCGCTTTTTATGAGGAATGGTAGGTCTTTTAAATCTCGAGACGAGATTCCTATAAGGAGGAGGGGTTGTAACACCCTAGTGTTAAGAATTGCATTTGGTACCTGCATTTTATGAGCACATGCATCATCCAAGCATTCATGAACATGAGCATAAGAAATTTCATCTCATTCTTATACCTTATCACATGAAATGTTGATTTTATATATATGCTTATGCTTGTAATCATGTATGACCAATGTATGAAATGGTTGTGAGGTCATGAAAACACCTTAGACACATCTAGAATGATAATTGGAACAATGTTTATATTCATGACGTAGACCAAATTTGCTTCTAAGTGTTGGTTCCATTTGAAATGCCATTTTCATGGTACAAGTTTGATTAAAGTTGAACAGTAGTTTAGAGAGTTTGCATGGCTATGTGACCTAAATAAAAGTTGTAGTTCTTGTCATGAGTAACAAACTTTATTTAAGGGTCATGGGCTAATTCAGTGTCTAACTTAGTCAAATAGTGCTCACAAAAATCAACAAAATATTGTTTTGAAACTTAGAAAATTTTGCTAAGTCATGTGCTAACTACAGTTTCAAAGTACTCTACTTTGGAGCAATGTAGTTTGAAAACCATTGCGAATTAGACAAAACTCCTTTAAGTAATCTTGTAGTACTCACGTAGCTCTGCAATTTTTATTAAGGAAGTTTTCGCTAAATCGCCACAGATTAGGAGTTATAGTCACGAAGTCGCGCTGTCAGTCGGGTTCGGCGGTGTCTAAATCAGCGCCGCGCGCGCGTCGTGGCCAACCGGCGTAGGCTGCGTGCACCGTGTGGTGGCCATACACCGACGCCGGCCCCACCGGTCAAGCCGACGTGGGCAACAAAGTCGTGCGATGCCGCTACCCTCCCTCACTCGCCCCCAATGGCGCTCCTCTGCCTCGCTTCGCTTCGCCCTCACCATCACCGCCGCACCTCCACCGAGCTCGTTCGCTGCAACCACCGCACCACCATCCATCACATCTCACACACCACTCGACCATCACCTCCTCCACCTCGCCGACCACACATTGCCTTAACCCAAGCCAAGGTAAAGGCCTATGGGCCATCACCGTCATCGCGCCATCACTGAGAGCGCCGCCGCCATGCATGATGTCATGGCTGTGCATGCCCGGTTCTCTTCCTCACGCGCTTCTCGACGTTAGGCTTAGGTTTGAGCTAGGTCTAGTTCAAGGCAAGAGCATAAGGCCAATGCTAGCCTCGTCGAAGCAGAACACCACCGTGACGCCATTGTGCTCATGCCGCCATGCTGCCATGAACAAGCGACCAAGCTTCGCCATCGCTCCACCCTGACCTAATCCACACCGTAGAGCTTCGCTAGGGTTTGTAGATGCCATAGCAGTGCTCGCCTAGGCTCACCATCACCGGAGACGATGGGCTCGCCACAGCACGCCACCGCTGAGCCACCCTGCTCACCGACGAGCTAGCTCTGGTGATCCTTTGAGCAAACTGAGGGTACCTGTAGGTGTGGAATAGTATGGGGAACACGTCGGTGGTGACGCTACCACTGGTGACCTCGCCGTCGGTGAGTTCTCGTCAGTCAAAGCCAGTGCTCTAGTCTGTCTCGCTGACACGTGGGACCAGGTTGACCACGGGTCCCAGTCGCCAGTCGCAGCGGGGTGTATACACAGGGAGCACCTAGTTGTAGCGCCCGATTTGAAATTTGATTTTCTTTATTATTTTTTTCATAGATTTGGATACGAAATTCAAAAAATAATATCTAGAGCTAGGGATATCCAAATTGAGTGAACCAAATTTTGTTAGATTCCTCTTGAAGTGTACTATTTGAGAAAAATATAAAATCTACTATTTACAGTATTTTTCTAGGAGAATTAAATTGAGCAAGATAAGTCCTTTTAAATTAGTTTCTATCTTGTAAATTGCATAACATAAGCTAGGAAGGTGATAAAATTATGATTCTAATTTTGCTAATCTTGTGTTGATATGCTCTAGCTAGAAAAAATATTAAACCTACATAAAGCATACTTGAAATATGGTCTTCCTATTTAATCTTAATTAATTGCTAGATTCTAGTGAAATTAATTGGGGTAAAAATACATAACATATGAGCATAGAAATTTTTATATAGTATTCTCATGCTATGGGGAAAGTAATAAAAATATTAAATCTATTGCTTGACACTTTTCACTATGCTAAACTATTTTTGCCAAAATAAGCATATGTAACTTGTCATTTTTGTAGAGGTAGGTATACTTGTCCCAATGGCATGAAATTTGTACAGTAGACTATTAGGGTCATTTGTAGGCTACTGTAATTTTGTCATAATTTATTGAACATTGAGAATATTTATCCTTTAAATCACATTATTATCTAAGGAAATTAATAAATGAAAATAAATAAATTAGTTAGGCTTAACCATGATGTTTTCTATGGTGTGTGATGCATATAATCTATTGATACTGTTTGTGAGTCTTAGAAGTATTTGTTTATAGGTAGCAAGTTAATTAATTCCTTATAATTCAACTAGATGGCTGCATGTATAGTTTCTGTTGTGGTGATGATTTCATGATGATAATGATCTTTTCTGTAAAGATGGATAATAACAAAGTTGTAGATAGCTCAATTATCTACCTGGTATTAAATTTTCACAGTCATAGGTCTTATGGTTTAAGAAATATGGTTGTTAGAAATCTGCTGTCAGAAATGCTTACTCTCTGGATAGATCTGAAAGGTTTAATTATTTGACCTAGATAACTACTGAATCACATTAAGATGATTAAAGTAAAGTTGTAGGCCATTTCATAAGCTTTCCATAATGTCCACAACCATATTATTTTGATGTGTATAACTCAAGTTATGATCAAAACAATTGCTTGTTATCTTGTAGTCCAGAAAATGATTTACATAAGTGTTTGTTTAAGTTACTAGAGAAGAGATATGCACCTACTCAGTAAAAGAAAATGTAACTTGTTATCACCGTAATGCAATGCTGCTAAGAACACTTATGAGGATGCATTTATCACATCATATCATATTATACATGTCATTATATATGCATTCATGATATCTTATTTCATGCTCATGCATATATGATCGTCCAAGGGGATGACTCTTTTTGAGTTCAACCAAGAAGAGGAGGAGGAACATCATGAGACACCTCAGGCCATAGCTCTAGAAGGTGAAGAGCAAACTCTTGAGGACCTCCCTGAGTGCCCGGATCACAGGTCAACCTCTTTCCTCAAAGGCAAGTGTAACACCCTAAAATTTGCATTCTTTCAAAATAGTTAAATTTGATTTATGTATGTAATTATATGTGCATTCAAATATAGGAAAAATAATAATTTTTGTGCAATTAAAATCAATCTTAAGGATAGATACATGTCGATGCACGCATGTTGTAGCATTTTATTTATTGGGTTGAGTGGTTTGATCCAAAAACTATTTGAAAATGAAGTTGGAAAATTAAAAAGAAAAGCCAATTCTTTGTCCCTCCCTCTCTTTCTCTCATTCGGCCTGCTGGCCCATTTCCCCCCACCGGCCCGCTCATCCACCTTCCCTTCCTTCCCCTTCTCCCCTTTCCCTTCCTGAGCCGGCCTAACTCGGGCGAGCAACCACCACCGCCGCGCCCTCCCCTCCTTCTCTCAACACTGACGCCCTAGGCCCGCATGTCAGCGCCGTCCTCTCCCTCCGTTCCCACTTCGCACGCAGACGCAACCGCCGACGCTGCACCCACGTCGCGTCATGGGAGCGCCCTCCCCACGCCCCGACCTCTATAAAAGAAGTCGAGCCCGTCACCGCTCTCCCTGCTGCCTCCCCCACTCCACTCTCGCTTTCGCCCGAGCACGCGGAAGTCGCAACCGCAGCGCCGTGGTTCGCCGTTCTCCCTTCGTCTCCGCCTCTGATTTTCACCATGGTGAGTTTCGCCATGCTCTCCTCTCTCTCCCCGACCTTTTCCCATGGCAAATGGTGGCTAGTATGGCCATTTTTGAGTGCACCGGCGAGCTCTCGCCGCCAGCCATGGCCACCACCGCGTTGGTCGTGTCCTTCGGCCGCGTTCTCGGCCTAGGCGAGATCGCCTTCACCTCCTCTCTCTCTCTCTCCCGGCGCCCTCGGTTCGTCGAACCGTGGCCCGAAGGCCTTATTTCCCGCTCGCCGATGACCTCCTCGCCGCAGGCCATGGTGCCCCGCCCTGATGGAGCACTGTTCGGGCCGCCGGCTTTCCCCTCTCCCCCTTTCTCCTAATCCGAGCTGTCCATCCTTGATCCAATGGCCCAAGATGGCCGATACCTCTTTGCATGGCAGAATTGCTTAAGAGCCCCTTGGCTTTATTCTTTTTACACCCGCAGTCCTCGACCAGATGAAAATCCTGATTTTCTGATTTAATTAAATTCAAAATAGTTCATTCTTTTTACATAAATGCCACTGCATTGTTTTGCTTATAAAATCGTCGTTTTAGCTCTGAATCGACCCGTTCAAATTGCGTTAGGTTCGTAATTAAGTTCTCTACATGTTAATACCACTGTCAAACATGATTGCAACATTTAAATTTTGAGGTTAGATTTAATTAGATAAATTGCTATAGGAAACCCCGTTTGATTCATAACTTTTGTGTTTTAGCTCTGTTTTTTGTGAACTTCGCATCTATGTGATCGTAGAGAGACGTAGATTCTTTTTAAGAACCTTTTTATCTTGTTTTTATGCCTAGGTGTACTGTTCTAATCCCATAATTGTTTGCTTTGCATGAATGCCTTTGGAATGCTTGTATGTTGCTTTGTTGGTCGAGTTCAGACAGTGAGGAGAACGTTGGATACCAAGAGTTCTTTGACGACCAGTAGGAGCAGCCCGAGTTCATTGAGCAAGGTAAGTATAGCATGGGATCTACCTTGATGTCCCATTCACCATTTATTAATTTCTCATTTACATGTGTCTAATTTTGATACTCGTAAGGACATCCTAGTGATTGAGTATCATGTTTCCTTATCTCCTACAGGTTATATGCATATGGGTAGTTTGCTAGCGCTCAATGTAACTGTACATGATCTACATAATGACTAATGGTTCTATAGAACGAAAAGGTAAAATTTGCTTTTAAACAACTGAATTATAGGGCGAAGGAGCAAATGACTTTTGATCATGATGCTCTTGGCCCTCCATAAGGACTTATCTATCGGTAAAAGCTATGACTGACAGTGCAACCGTGAGGGTCACATGGGTCTGACTTTAGCTCAGTAATAGGACCTTTTCTAGCTTGTTAGAGCTTACCTTTATGGCGCAAAAGGGGCTTGCCACGTTGGGTATAGGGCTGCCTCTGTTCCTATGTGTATAGCCATGATGGAGATGTGCCATAGGAAAGGGGGGTCCCGACATCTGCCTGCCGAGGAAACCTAGCGGCCCTAACTTGTTAGAGAAACCTATGAAATGGCTTCATAGTGTACCCCGCCTACTCACCTTGGCAGTGTTATGGGAGTAATTAACCCGGGCATATGGGAATCACGACTCACGGTGAAAGTGCACAACCTCTGCAGAGTGTTACAGACTGTTATAACAGCCGTGCTCACGGTCACGAGCGGCCCGAAAAACTCATAGAATAAATGGTTACTTATTGTTGTTCATTTATGATGTTCTATGAAGATAATATGATTCAATTGTTTCTGATATCTGATCATGTGGGTTTAATTGGAGCTTAAGTATAACTTGATAATAGTTTATGATAAAATCTTGACTTACTAAAAGTGCTAACCGCAGTTAACCAGAGTCACCCTTTTTGAGCTTTCATAACCCCATGTTATCTTGTTAAGTACGGGAAGTACTTACGCTTGTTTATTTTCAATATTGGATAAAAATCCCGGATGGGTAACAAATGTCAACGGATATGAGGAGTTTCCAGAGGACTTTTAGGCTTGTGGTCAACCAGTTGACCGTCCCTGTGTTGGAGCTACCACGAGAGAGTTACCTTTTTATTTTCCACTATGTTGTGTAAAACTATGTGATGGTATTAATTGTGATGTAAGATACACCGTGATGATACTTTTTTGTAATTTGTCAACTTATGTGTGTGACTGATCCCTGGGCACACATGAGTTTTATGCATTCAATTTTATCCTTAAAATTGGGTGTGATAGCAAGCCCTAGAGCATTCTAAGTCTCCCATGTTTTACAAAATATTACTTGAGTCTTTTATGTTTGATGCATTAGGTTATAAGAGTCGATTGGAAACACTTGATGCATAGAACTACCTTGTCTAGATACATATACCTTTAACCCTATGTAGGTCTAGGATCGAATATATGCTTAGCCATGCTTAGATCGGTAGAAGTTGGGTGATTTCCTGTCACCTGCGAGATATAGGTGGATACCGAAGCATGGTTGACTATATTTGCTATCGTGGAAAAGAACCATGGGTAATGTAAATGGAGGCTAGGCGTAGTTATGTGTAGGTTGACTCATGTGATTCTATCTGTGTAGATTAAGGACCGTACCGTTGTTGGCGCTTCTATCGAGATTGAATGCATGCCTCTCACTTAGCTGGCCGGATAACTTGTTCCGACCGCAAAGCCGAGTAGCTCAACTCAGGTCGAGCCCCATTCTATTAAAGTGTGCACCCTAGATGATAGTAAGGATATGCGGTGAGCCAGACGTGAGCCCAAGGGTAGGCAGGGCCTGAACATCCTGGCAGCTGGTTGTCCATGATTATGCGGCGCTGGGTGAACCCATGAAATGTGAACCTAAGTTGTACCAAAGGCAACCTAAGGTGACCATTGATCTGGTCTGACTAGGTTTGTGTTAGGATTAAAGTCCTAGCTGGTTGAAATTGATTCGAATCGCTGTCTCTCCCGGACATTGAGAAACTTAGCTAGTCCCAACATCGTAGTAATTGTGTTATGGAATTTGATGGTTCGAATGAACATGAAATTATTATACCGACTATGGTTACTACTTATCCTACTAAATGATATACCACATGTTTGGCACAGGTTAGTTGTTAATATAAAGATGAATAGCTATAATTAACTTGATGACCGAATTATAAAAGGTATAGTTGAATTAGTGGCTTTCTATGCAAAATGTTATCAAGCTAGCTCCACTTATAAAGCCTTGCATAATCCTTGGAGTCACCTTATTTTTGGTTTTTGATGGGTAAGTGCAGCTGAGTACCTTCTTGTACTTAGGATTTTATTCCTATTGTTGCAGATGGTATAGTTTATCATGGCTATTGCAAGAACTGCTTTTGTCCCACCGTGGACAAGGAGTAAGCCCTGGATAGGTATCTATTATTAATCCCTCTCTTATGCTTTTGTGGAAGTGTGATTGTGAGCTGGCACTATATTTAAACAATGTTGCAGATGTTGGTTTCAAACTTTGAATTTGCTACTGCTACTATCTTACCTGAACGTTGTTTGTAATAACTTTAGTTCGTACTCTGATGGATGAACTGTATTTGTGAACTTTATGTAACGTGTGACATGTATGTTGAATCATGTACGATCTTGGTTGTATGATTGGTTGAATCGTGACCCTTCGCGGTACTCGATGGACTACCTGGTTTATATGGGCTCAAATATGATAGTGCGACCGCTTGCGGGCTACCATTGTATTTGTGCTCTTATAAATTAGTCGGTTCTGCAACACTGCAGAACCTAGACCACAAGTCCCATTCTTCAAATTCGATGGGCTCACCACAGCCGCCACCTGTGCACTGATGGTGCTCGTCCTGGCGAAGAATGGGCACCACATCAAGTGGCACCATGTCCTGCAATCACCAGTACACGTCTTGGTGGAACTACGTACAGGTCTAGTTCTTCCATGGCAGTCCAGCTGGCCCTGCTTCATCAGCACCTTTGAGCTCTCTCAACAGGCGCCGAGCAATGTCGTCATTGTCGCTGCTAGAATTGGACTTGTAGAGCACGAGGGCATAGGATACATACCAAGTTTATAGCCTACCTCGACGGAGTGCTGAAGTCATTCCATCGGCGGCGTTAATGACCTGCGGGCTTCCACGATTACGGGATGCAAGCCGGTGAGGAAGCAGGCCTCCAGGTTGCCCACCTTGGACAGCCTGGTGGTTAGCAGCGCATGATAGTAAGTGTTGTAGTAGTAGGGCTCCCAGAAACCTTGACACTGTAGCACCCGAGGCAGTGGTATGCGCCGACCAACTTCGGCGGTGCCGCACACCCTGCGCATGTCCGAGTAGGTTGCCCGTAGGCTGGCAAGGTCATCCATGGGGGCATATGACTGCTCAGCGACTCGACCAGTGACGTCCTCGGCCACCTCAGTTGGGAACCGATCCATCATGACGTAGCCGAGGAAGAAGTAGAGTCGGAGTGTGTGCGCGACGAACGATGATGGATGCGGCATTGGAGCGGAGTACAAAGGCACGACGATGATAAGGTGGAGAGCGCTGGGGAACTAGGTTCGGTGGTTTATGCAGGCGGAAACTCCGCATTCTTAAAGGATCGCGTACCATGTAAATGTGTCTCGGGGAAGTGAATCGTCCAATGCTATGGTTCTTTCTCGAGGAACCAAACGCCACCTTGCTCGAGTTCTAGGCGTTCGTGTAAACGTGTCTCGGGAAATTAAATCGTAGCCATGAAAGCAATAGTGACCTGCATGGTGGACCAGCATCGACTGAGAAAAATAAAAGAAAAAAACAATTTGTGTTCAACAAGGCCTACTGGGCTCGTAGGTCCATCTAAGAAAAATAAACATGATGGAGAAAAGAAACAGGCAAGAAATTGCAACAGAAAAAGAAAAGAAAAAGCAATTTGTGTTCAAAAAGGCCTATTGGGCTCGTAGTTCCATCTTCTCGCTGGCCCATCACCGACCGCCTGCCCATCTTCCGAGCTTGCAACGTCCCTCG
Source organism: Miscanthus lutarioriparius (assembly GCA_904845875.1). Taxonomy (NCBI): domain Eukaryota; kingdom Viridiplantae; phylum Streptophyta; class Magnoliopsida; order Poales; family Poaceae; genus Miscanthus; species Miscanthus lutarioriparius. The sequence continues at coordinate 86,566,367 of CAJGYO010000003.1, read as the reverse complement.
CCAACGAATACAGCCCAATGGCGAAGACTGCCTCCTTTCTATATAAATGCGAAGTACACTACCAAATGGAGAAACGCATCAACGATTTTGGAAATTGGATAGAGCAGTAAATAAAGCTGCATTTGATATCTCTTTGTCATGCATTTTAAATGGACCAATGTTGTTTGCTTGTCTATGGACATGTTAATTTCCTCAATGATGCATGTTGTCATTATTTCAGCTAAACAAGTGTGCCATCTTTGTTTTGTTTGTAAATTGAATTATTTTTTTGGTGCACACATGCGTTACGGTGGTGTTACAATAACATTTCAACACCAATGGCTCCTTTGCTTGGCTTTTAATAGAGGGACATGGTCACTTGTACTGTCTTCTGCTTGGCTTTTAATTTAATTCCTCACAAAAAAATATAACACGACACTTGATCGGATGAACTCTATTATGTGATGAATCTAGAATTAGACATCAATTCTCGCCTCACCTGGCAGCGTACCCAATGCGTGCATTCAAACAACGGTTGCTTCACTACCGGTTCATACGGTAATTCGACGGTGATAACTTGATCACCGCCGGTTCTTACTATAGCGCACACGTCCATCTTGGCACCAGCGGTAAAAAACTATTATCTCTGTCGGTTTCTCTGAGCGTCAGACATAGGACGTGCTGCTGGTGGTGAAACCCTTCTACCACCGGTTCGACGGACGACACGGCGGTGAAGGGCGAGATTCTGCTCACCGCCGGATCATACGCTGAGCCGGTGGCAAAAGCGTTCATCACCGCTGGTTATTCGGCCAGAAGGGGGGCCATAGGTCATAAGCCAGCGGTGATACGTATCACCGTCGGTTATCTCAAAACCGCTGGTGAAGGTCCCGTGAAAGGTCCTAATATGGCTAAAGGGGGTGAATAGCCTATTTAAAAATCTACAACCCGACTAGAGCAATTTGATTAGTATAACAAATAGCGAAATGCAAACTTGCTCTAGCTCTATAAAGGTTGCAAGCCACCTATCCAACAATTCTAATTGTTATGATCACTAGGCACACAATCTACTAGGCAACTACTTACTAAGAGCTCTCACAATTACTACACTAAAGAGCTCCAATAGATGAACTTAATATACAAAGCAAGCTCTCAATTCTAGATACACTAAAGAGCTTGCTATAGCTAGTTTGCGGGAATGTAAATGAGTAAGTGAGAGTGGTGTCAACATTTCCCATCTTGAATCCCTTAGATAGTAGGAAATCTCTCAATCTTTCATACCATGCTCTTGATGCTTGTTTCAATCCATACAAAGCCTTTCTCAACTTGTAAACATGGTTGGGAGGTTGCTCAATATAGACAAGCTCATTGATGTATCCATTTAGAAATGCACTCATCATATCCATTTGGTACAACTTGATGTTGTGGGCACAAGCATAGGCTAACAAGATCCTAGTTGCTTCCAATCTTGCAACCGGGGCATATGTTTCTCCAAAGTCAAGACCTTCAACTTGAGTGTAACCTTGAGCCACTAATCTTGCTTTGTTCCTTACAACTATCCCATCTTGATCTTGCTTGTTCCGAAAGACCCACTAGGTTCCAATTACATTATGATCCATAGGCCTCTCAACTGACTCACATACTTGGTTTCTTGTGAAGTTGTTTAGCTCTTCATACATAGCATTGACCCAATCAACATCCTTCAAAGATTCATCTATCTTCTTAGGTTCAATGGATGACACAAATGAGAAATGCTCACAAAATGAAGCCAATCTTGATCTAGTTTGCACACCTCTAGAAATATCACCAATGATAGTGTCCAATGGATGATCTCATGCAACATTGGTTGGTTGAAGCACTTGCACTTGATTGCTTGCATTTGATTGATCACTTGGTTGAGATGATGAACTAGCCACTTGTTGTTGATCTTGTACTTTGTCATCACTAGTTCTTGCTTGAACTTGATCATGAGAACCACTAGCTTGCACATTTGAGTTAGAGAGCACTTGATTCTTGTCATCTTCAACATCAATCACCTCTCTAGGCCTTATATCACCAATGTCCATGTTCTTCATTGCATTGACCAATTTAGTGACTCTTACATCATCTAGATTCTCATCTTCCTCTTGTGAACCATTTGTTTCATCAAATTTCACATCATGAACCTCCTCAAGAGTACCATAAGCCAAATTCCAAACTCTATATGCCTTGCTAGTAGTGGAGTAACCAAGCAAGAAACCTTCATCACATTTCTTTTCAAACTTACTCAATCTAGTGCCTTTCTTCAATATGTAGCATTTGCAACCAAAAACACGAAAGTATGCTATGTTGGGCTTTCTTCCATTCAATAGCTCATAGGGTGTCTTCTCCATCATGGGGTGACAATAGAGTCAGCTGCTATAATAGCAAGCCATGTTGATTGCTTCAGCCCAAAAAGAAGGACTCACATTATACTCACTCAACTTTGATCTTCCATGTCAATAAGTGTTCTATTCTTCCTCTCAATAAGACCATTTGATTGTGGAGTGTACTTGGCTGAGAATTGATGTCTAATTCCAAATTAATCACACAACTCATCAATTCTAGTGTTCTTGAACTCACTTCCATTGTCACTTCTCACTTTCTTGATGGTTGTTTCAAACTCGTTGTGAATGCCCTTGACAAATGATTTGAATGTTACAAACACATCACTCTTGTCAACAAGAAAGAACACCCATGTGTATTTAGTGAGATCATCCACAATCACAAATCCATATTTGTTTCCACCAATGCTAGTGTATGTGGTTGGTCCAAACAAGTCCATGTGCACCAACTCAAATGACTTTGATGTGCTCATCATGCTCTTCTTAGGATGTGTGTTACCAACTTGCTTTCCGGCTTGACATGCACTACATAGCTTATCCTTCTTAAATGTGACATCTTTCAAGCCTCTAACTAAGTCATGCTTGATCAACTTGTTCAATTGTTTCATTCCAACATGACCAAGCCTTCTATGCCATAACCAACCCATGCTAGACTTAGTGATCAAACATGTTGACAATTGAATTTCTCTAGCATTGAAATCAACTAAGTATAGATTATCATATCTAAATCCTTTGAATATCAAGTTAGAGCCATCTACACTTATGATATCTACATCATCCACACCAAATATGCACTTGAAATCAAGATTACACAATTGAGCTACCAATAATAGGTTGAAGTTCAAGCTCTCTACTAGTAACACATTGGATATGCTCATGTCATTGGATATTGCAATCTTATCAAGCCCTTTGACCTTGCCTTTACCATTGTCACCAAATGTGATACTATCAATCCCATTGCTCTTATTTTTATTGATTGAATTGAACATTCTCGGATCACCGGTCATGTGTTGTGTGCACCCACTATCAAGTACCCAATGCCTTCATCTGGCTTTACAATTGACCTACAAAAGAAGATCAATTCTTTTTAGGTACCCAAACTTGCTTGGGTCCTTGAAGGTTAGTTACCAAGGTCTTTGGTACCTAAATGGCTAAATGGCCTTCTTCTTTGGGCCCACAATTGGTGTACCAATGAACTTAGCCTTCATACCATTGGCACCCTTAACAAGCATGTAAAAAAGAATCAAATTTAATTGAGGATACATTAGGTTGCTTGTTCTTGTTAGTCTTGTAATATTGCTCTATATGCCCAACTTGCTTGCATCTATTGCAAAACCGACCATTGCCCTTCACAAAGCTAACTTTGGGAGTGACAAAGGCCGCCTTGCCTTTCTTGGGGGTATATCCTAATCCCTCTTTGTTGAGAGAAAACCTTTGGCTACCCAAGCACTTTAGCAAGCGGGAGGCATTGCCTAAGGCACGAGTGAGCTCATTCACCTCCTTCTTGAGGGTCTCATTTTCCACCATTAGTGAGGCATCACAAGTGAAACCATCACTCAAAGGTGAAGTTGAAGTAAAAGTGCTACAAGAAGTGTTAGTGGGAGCAACTACAATGGGCTTATAAAAAGATTCATCAATAATATCACATGTTAGTCCCACATCACAAGACACAATCACTTGCTCTTTCTTGGCTTCCTCCATTTTGACTTGCTCGATGAGAGAGGAATGAGCCTTTTCAAGCTTAGAGTGAGCTTTGCCAAGCTTCTCATGGGCTTCCATTAGCCTCTCATGAGTGGCATTGAGCTCATGAAGAGATTGCTCAAGAAATTTGACTTTCTTGTGCAATTCTTTGCACTCCTTTCTCTTCATCTCAAAACAAGTGTGCACTTTCTCACACATGTCCATGAGCTCCTCCTTGGAGTACTCATCATCATCATCACTCCTACAAGCATCACTTTTACATTCATCATCATCACTCACATCATATTTTACCTTGGTAGGCTTTACCATGAGGCATGTCGATGGAGTATAGAAGATGGAGGGCTTGTTGTTGATGGCGATGCTTGCTAGTGCTTTCTTGATAGATTTCTTGCTATCATCACTAGAGTCATCACTATCCGAGGAGCCATCACTATCCCAAGTGACCATATAGACTCCACCCTTCTTCTTTTGGAAGGTCATCCTCTTCTCCTTCTCCTTCTTCTCATTTTTGTGCTTCTTCTTCTTATCCTCATCATTGTCACTATTGTAGGGACAATCCACTACAACGTGATCGGGGCTCTTGCAATTATAGCATCTTCTCACATAGCCCTTCTCTTTCTTGCACCATAGCCCTTCTTCTTCATGAATTTGCCCATCTTGCGCACAAATAGAGCCATGGCTTCATCATCAATATCACTAAGATCCTCATCATCACTTGATTCTTTCTTGGACTTGCCCTTGTTCTTGGATGATGAGCTAGCCTTGAATGCTACACTCTTCTTCTTCTTGTCTTCGTCTTCCTTCTTGTCATCCTTATCAACCCCTTCCCTTTCCACACGGTATGTCTCTTGTGTCATGACCTCACCTAGTATTTGGTTAGGGGTAGTCTCCTTCAATCCTCCTCTTATGATAAGCAATCTCAACATCTCAAATCTTGGAGGTAAGCATATCAAGAACCGATAAGAGACATCATCATTCTTGATCTTCTCTTCCAATGCCTTCAAATCATTGACAATCACTTGCAATCAATGGAACATCTCCGAAATGCTCTCATCTTTCTTCATCTTGAAGCTTGTCAACTTGTCCTTGAGAATATACAACTTGGCACTCTTCACCTCCGGTGTGCCCTCATATGTTTCCTCCAATTTCTTCCACACCTTATTAGCTCTCTCACAATCCTTGATTTGCTCAAACACATTGGAATCAATGGCATTGTATATGGTGTTGAGAGCCATTGTATTGCATTGCTTGTTGGTCTTGTCTTGGTTGGTGAGATTGTTGGGATCAATGATAGCATAGTCATTTTTTATCACATCCCATACTTGATCATTGATTGAACCAAGATACATCCTCATCTTTCTTTTCCAATAATCATAGCTTGTGCCATCAAAGAACGGTGGTTTGCCCCCCACATGGTTGAACACAACTTGAGCCATAATTTGACACCGAGGTTGTTAAGCCTTCAATCAAACGGTGACCATGGCTCTGATACCACTTGAAAGGTCCTAATATGGCTAGAGGGGGGTGAATAGCCTATTTAAAAATCTACAAACCGACTAGAGCAATTTGATTAGTATAACAAATAGCGAAATGTAAACTTGCTCTAGCTCTACAAAGGTTGCAAGCTACCTATCCAACAATTCTAGTTGTTATGATCACTAGGCACACAATCTACTAGGTCACTACTCACTAAGAGCTCTCACAATTGCTACACTAAAGAGCTCCAATAGATGAACTTAATCTACAAAGCAAGCTCTCAATTCTAGCTACACTAAAGAGCTTGATATAGCTAGTTTGCGGGAATGTAAATGAGTAAGTGAGGTGATTATACCGCCGCGTAGAGGAGTGAACCAATCACAAGATGAATACTTTATCAATCACCGGGAGAATACCAAAGGGCAAGAGACAACCAATTTTCTCCCGAGGTTCACGTGCTTGCCAACACGCTACGTCCCCATTTTGTCGACCAACACTTGGTGGTTCGGCGGCTAAAAGGTGTTGCACGAACCTCGTTCACACAATTGGACACCGCAAGAACCTACCAACAAGTGAGGTAACTCAATGACACGAGCAATCCACTAGGGTTACCTTTCGATGTTCCACCGGGGAAGGTACAAATCCCCTCACAATCACCAGAGATGGCAACGAACAATCACCAACTCGTGCCAATCCTCCTCCGCTGCACCAAGCCGTCTAAGTGGTGGTAACCACCAAGAGCAACAAGTGAATCCCGCAACGAAACATGAATACCAAGTGCCTCTAAATAAAAACACTCAAGCAATGCACTTGGATTCTCTCCCAATCTCACAAAGATGTTGAATCAATGATGGAGATGAGTGGGAGGGCTTTGGCTAAGCTCACAAGGTTGCTATGTAAATGCAAATGACCAAGAGAGTGAGCTTGAGCCAGCCATGGCGCTTAAATAGAAGCCCCCACGAAATAGAGTCGTTGGCTCTCTGTTCTCTGAAAAGTTGGGGCGACCGGACGTGCCGGTCAGATCGACCGGACGCAGGACCCTAGTGTCTGATCGCGCGATGCACGCCACGTGGCCCCTTCTTCAAATATTGATCGCCCGATCTCAATGGTCATCAGTACACTTAAGTTGTGATCGGACGCGCTGCTTCAAAGTGACTGGATGTAGAACCTCAGCGTCTGGTTGTTTCCAGTATGCATCTAGAGATAATTTTTCACGATCGGACGTGTCCGATCAGTCACCCTCTTCTCTGTGCGTAGCCACGTCAGCAGGACCAGACGCACCCTGTCAGTGTCCCTTCACGAAGTGACCCAGCGTCCGGTCGAAGACCGACGCCAGCGTCTTCACTGCTTCCACTGATCGGATGCTCCGGTCTAGTTGAGGCCAGCGTCCGGTGCACTTTGTGAAAACCTGTCTTTTCTGTATAGGGCGCCGGTGGCACCGTTGGACTGTCCGCACTCTACGGGCGGATACTCCGCCTGTGAAGTTACTTACCCTTGTTCCCAAGTGCTAAACATAATGTGTATCATCTTTGTGCATGTGTGTTAGCATATTTTTATAAACATTTTCAAGGGTGTTAGCACTCCACTAGATTCTAAATGCATATGCAATGAGTTAGAGTATCTAGTGGCACTTTGATAACCGTATTTCGATACGAGTTTCACCCCTCTTAATAGTACGGCTATCGATGCTAAATGTGATTACACTCTCTAAGTGTCTCGATCACTAAACCGAAAAGCTCCTATCAATTTCACCTTTGCCTTGAGCTTTTTGTTTTTCTTTCCTCTTTTCCAAGTCCAAGCATATGATCATCACCATGCCATCACCATCATCATCATGTCATGATCTTCATTTGGTTCACCACTTGGAATGTGCCACCTATCTCATAATCACTTTGATAAACTATGTTAGCACTTAGGGTTTCATTAATTTACCAAAACCAAATTAGAGCTTTCATCCCGGCGGTGAATTGACTTTCTGTAGTAGTTAGTACTATTGCTGGTAGTTCTACCACTAGTTTAGAGAACAGGTCTCCTTGCTGTGGTGGGGCACTTTCGTGCATGTGTTCATTATTGGAACCAGTGTATAGATAAATTTCAAGCAACTCCGATCCCTTGCAAAACATACCACCACCAAATAATTAACTGGCCCATTGAGAATATCTTAGCATTAAGGTGATCTCCCAGGATCTACGTCGTAAGCGAATAACAATTCATCACATCATATATATAACAGTGGTATTTTCTATTATCAAGTGTGTACCTTGTTCAATGCCATCTTTCCCTTTATAATGTCATCGGATCTAAGCATCTTCAATTTGTATGATTTTTTTCTCTGCTAGACGCGGTGGTTCACTGTCGTGATGAGGGCTCTTAAGGTGATCTCCCAGGATCGTAAGCGAATAACAATTCATCACATCATATATATAACAGTGGTTATTTTCTATTATCAAGTGTGTACCTTGTTCAATGCCATCTTTCGCTTTATAATTGTCATCCGATCTAAGCATCTTCAATTTGTATGAATTTTTCTCCGCTAGACGCGGTGGTTCACTCTCGTGACGAAGGATCTTAAGGTGATCTCCCAGGATCTACATTGTAAGCGAATAACAATTCATCACATCATGTATATAACAGTGGTTATTTTCTATTATCAAGTGAGTACCTTGTTCAATGCCATCTTTCCCTTTATAATTGTCATCGGATCTAAGCATCTTCAATTTGTATTAATGTTTTATCCACTAGACGCGGTGGTTCACTCTCGTGATGAAAGGGTTATAATTTGTTTTTGTCAGTCGTCAAGCTTTGCTTCTGCTACTTTATCTTGTTTTATTTTACATTAATAATTGGGGAACACAAACTATATATGGAGCCGCGCAGTTGATGACTGACCTTAATTAATTAATCATGACCATTCAGGTCAGCCACTGAAGCATTCGGTGAACAAGGCATGTATACTGTATATATGATAATAACTTCACTTGGGTTGACGTCAGGAGACATATTCTATTATATATGACGTGGTGTGGGGTCACGCACCCTCTTCATTTCCGTCCCACGCAGCAAACTGTATAGTGTTTGTGTCATCAAAGATTGTTGAAAATGAAATCTACCAATAATAAGAGCTGAGCTAATTAAAGAATGCAAAGGCAATTATATAGCTAGCTTATCTAGACAAGCAACACTAGCTTATATCGTATCATCATTGGACCGAAAATAACAGAGACCGCCTATTTGAATACACATGCACGGTATTTAATTTGCAGCTCATAGGGTTTTGTCCAACGATATATTACATGGGGGGGATCTGAATTAGTGAATTCATACCCAAAAAAAGGTTATGGCAGTTTGGAATACTGATCCAAATTTCCTTCTATAGTACTGAAGCAGGTCTATATATGATGATAATAAGAAAAGAAAACCTAATTAGGAGCGCTAAACAATTTACAATAAGTATTTATTTAGGGCATGTTTGATCCATTAACAATAAAAATTAGCGGCTAAAATTAGTACTAGTGGAGTCAAACAGACCTGCTAATAAACCAACTAATTATTAGCTAGAGGGCAGCTAACTATTAGTTCCATTAGCATGTTTAGAGTTACTATTAATAGTTCACATGCACCTTCAACTCACTATCTAACCACCTATTAGTAGGTGGATCCAAACAACTCCCTGCTAAAAATTAGACTGCTAAAAAATTAGTAGCTATTAGCTCTTAGCTAGCTAATTTTTAGTGTCAATGGATTCAAACAGATCCATAGTTGACTAAATCAACAGCAATTTTCTCATTGGTCTACTAATGCGATCGCTAAGCGTCGAAGGCACGGCCTTAGCTGCCCTTCGTCACTTAATCTAGTGATCTTTTTTCCAACTAACAACTGAACCTTTAAACACCCAGAGAGAGCACCACATAGCAAGAACGAGACAACCAATGATACGGTGTCAGATGAAGGTTGCATCCACTGCTATACAAATGATTTTACGAGGTGGTGTCCTTTTATTAACCGATGCAGTCACAAAATTCAACCGCCTCGTAAAATACTGAGGCACCAGAAAATGACCACCTTTGTTGGTATATTTAAGACGCATACAGATGAATCCGCAAGCGGACGAATACTGCTGTGGCTTTCACCCGGAAGTATTCCATGTATCGTATCCACAGAGAAACATGTGAGATTAACTACAATTTAACTTAACCAAGGGTAGCAACAAGGCTAAGAATAAACAGAAGCGTAGAGAGAATTATTAAGGTTCTCTAGTTCTAACTTGGATAAGCTATGTCTTCTACTATTCAACTAGGGACATTACTAAAGAAAGGCACCAGCAGAGGATGCTTTCCGTAGTAATCGAGTTCTACTTAGCCTACAGACGGGAGGTGGACTACAAATGAACTCAACGAGAATATCACACTCGCTATCTACCACCTGTCTAGAGTGCAGGGTGCATCCACGAGTAACGAAAGTCTAGACACCACGCTTACACTACCGATTACTACTTTACTCCCTCTATAATAGGAACAAAGCACTCAATAGAGTCGTGAACCTGATGAACATTATAAACAAATTACTTACTTAAATCAAAAGTTGATTACTAGAGAAATCTCAGAAGCAAGCTCAAGTAGAACTTGGATCCACCAAGGTAAAAGCCGTAGAGAGAGCATCGACTGGCCGGCACTTCCTCCAAACTCCTCCCTCACTCTCTATCTCACTATTTCTATTTACAAGACTAGATCCTAACTTGGAGGACTAATCTTCTCTTGACTATTGGCTCTGATCCGGATGAGGAGTATATGACTTAGGGTTTAGGATTTTAGGATGGCTTAGCTAGAGAGGTTACAGGGGTGTATATATAGGGGGGCAACATCAATTCTGGACCCTCGGATCAAACTGACCTTAAACAATGGCGTAGATTTGATCCTCAAGACGGTGGAGAACCGACGTAGTAAGGAGAGCATGACAATTGGGTCCAATGGGCCTGCCGGCCTACAGGTAGGGCCGACCGGCCCCACCTGTCATCCCCTCGGGGTCTGTCACGGAGGGTTGTGTCACACCCAATTTTAAGGATAAAATTGAATGCACTAACTCATGTGTGCCCAGGGATCAATCACACACACAAGCTGACAAATTATAAAAGAGTATCATCATAGTGTATCTTACATCACGATAATAACATAACTTAGTCTTATACATCACAGCGGAAAATGAAAGATAACTCTCTCTCGTGGAACACCATCACAGGGAAGGTCAACTGGTTGACCACAAGCCTAATAATCCTCAGGAAACTCCTCATACACGTTGTCATCTATTACCCATCCGAGATTTTTATCCAAATAAAGAAAATAAACAAGCGTAAGTACATCCCGTACTCAATAAGATAACATGGGGTTCATGAGACTCAAAAAGGTTGACACTGGTTTACTGTAGTTAGCACTTTTAGTAAGTCAAGATTTTATTATCAAGTATTATCAAGTTATGCTTAAGCTCCCATTTAAACCCACTTAATCAGATATCAGCATCATTTGGATCATATCATCATAAACCATCATAAATGAACAACAATGAGTAACCAATTATTCTGTGAGTTTTTCGGGCCGCTCGTGACCGTGAGCACGGCTGTTATAACAGTTTGTAACCCTCTGCAGAGGTGGTGCACATTCACCGCGACTCGTGATCCCCATATACCCGGGTTAATTACTCCCATATCACTGCCAAGGTGAGCGGGCAGGGTACACTATGAAGCCATTTCATAGGTTTCTCTAACAAGTTAGGGCCGCTAGGTTTCCTCAGCAGGCAGATGTAGGAACCCCCCTTTCCTATGGCACATGTCCATCGCGGCTATACACATAGGAACAAAGGCAGCCCTATACCCGATGTGGCAAGCCCCTTTTGCGCCATAAAGATAACCTCTAACAAGCTAGAAAAGGTCCTATTACTGAGCTAAAGTCAGAGCCATATGACTCTCATGGTTGAACTGTCAGTCCCAGCTTTTGCCGACAAATAAGTCCTTATGGAGGGCCGGGAGCAACATGATCAAAAGTCATTTGCACCTTCACCCTATGGATCAGTTGTTACAAATCACGTTATCCTCTTAGTTCCATAGAACCATTAACCATTGTATAGATCATGCTCAGTTAGAGCACTAGAAATCTACCCATATGCAATTAACCCATAGGAGTCAAGGGAACAAGTCATCAAATGACTAGAATGTCCTTATGGTTATCAAAGTTAGACACATGCACATGAGTAAATGATTAAAGTGAATAGGACATCAAGGTAGGCCATGCTATACTTGCCTTGGTTCACAAACTCTTGCTGGTCCTGCTGGTCGTCGAAGAATTCTTGGTCTCCAACATTCTCCTCACCATCTGAACGCGACTAACACGGCAACATACAACATTCCAAAGGCATTCATGCAAAGCAAACATTCCTATAATTAGAACAGTACACCAATAGTATAGAAAACAAGATAAAATATTTATGAAAATAATCTACGTCTCGCTACGATCACGTCGACGCGAAGTTCACAAAAAACGGAGCTAAAATGCGAAAGTTATGATTTAAACAGGATTTCCTATAGCAATATATTTAATTAATTCTAACCATGAAATTTAAAAGTCCCAAACTTGACTAACAGTGGTTCTAACATGTAGATTATGAAATTATGAAGCTAACACAATTTGAACGGATCAATTCGAAGCTAAAACGACGATTTTATAAGCAAAACAGTTCAAATGGCATTTCTGTAAATACTGAAAACGTATTCTAGACTAAAGCAGTGAACTTTACGCTTTCAAAACGAGAATGCGTACTCGGGGAAATGCGCTTTGGACTGCGGGTTCTATTACATGAAAATAGGAGGGCTCTTTAGCAAATCCACCCGCGAAGGGGTATCGGCCTACGTGGGCCGTCGATCAAGCAATGGACGGCTTGGATTAGATGTGGGGGAAAGAAGGAGACGCCGGTGGGGAGCAGTGCAGCCGCGGTGGCTCTAGATGGCCGGCGGCGTGGAGCACTCCGGCGAGCATGGTACGGGGGCTAGGGGCCACAAGTCGATGACCCGAAGCCACTGGATGAGAGAGGAGGAGCAGGCGAACACGTCCAGGCCAAGGAGGTGGCCGGAGGGGAAGGCCGAGGCAGCGGTCGCCATGGCCGGCGGCCAAAAGCTATCGGCACATGCGGTTAGAGCCCTAGGGGCCACGAAACTCGAATTAAATGGCATGGGGAGGTAGAGGGGAGCATGGCGAGGCTCACAGCGGGAGAAATCGGGGTCGGAGTCGGCTTGGGGAAGACGGCGACGCGGATGGCAGACTTCGGTGTTCTCCGTGCGCCGGTTGTGGCCTCCGAGGCATGAGCGAGGGCGAAAGTGGAGTGGGGAGAGGCAGCAGGGGGGCGGCTCGGGCACGGGCTCTATTTTGTAGAGGCCGGGGCATGGGGGAAGGGCGCTCCCATGATGCGCGTGGAGCGGGGCGTCGGTTGCTGCAGGCGCACGCGCAGGCGGTTGCGGGATGCGCGGAAGGAGGTGGGGGAAGGAGCTGACAGGCGGGGGCCAGGCGTCAGCGTTTGGGGAAAGGGAGGCGCGGCGGTTTCCAGCGGCGCGCGTGACTTGGGCCAGCTTGGAGCTAGGCTGGCGTGGTCGCTGGGCTGGAGCGGGGCTGGGCCGACGTAGGACGCCAGGGGGAGGCTGATCCGGGCTGACGCGGCTGATCGGGCTAGGCCGAAAATCCAGGAAGAGAGGGGGAAGGAGAAAAGAAAGAATTTTTCTTTTTTTTCTTTTTCCAAACAAATTTTCCAAAAGCATTTTAATTTCAAATTTCAATTCTCTTTGAAATTTTTGATCAATACCAAACATTCACAATTTAATATGCAGCAGCATGTATGCATCACTTGTAGCTAATCTTATATTTGATTTTAGTTTTACAAAAATTATTACTTTCCTATGTTTGAATGCTCACATAAATTGCTTAAATAAATCAATTTGACTATTTTTTTAGAAAATGCAAAATTAGGGTGTTACAATTCTACCCCCCCTAAGATGAATCTCGTCCTCGAGATTCGGGTGATTGCTTACTCAAACAGTTGTGGGTAAGACTTTCTCAGATCCTCTTCTCTTTCCCAAGTAGCTTCATCCTCTGTATATCGATTCCACTGCACCTTGCATATCTTTATGGTTCGGCTTCTCGTAACTCTTTTGGCAGTTTCCAAGATCTTTATCGGATACTCTTCATAAGTAAGATCTTCCTTAACAGCAAGTTCTTCCAAAGGAATTTGCTCTTCTGGTACCCTCAAACACTTCTTCAATTGGGAAACATGGAACACGTCGTGCACACCTGACAAACTCTCAGGCAGTTCCAACTGATAGGCTACTTCTCCATGTCTCTCTAGGATCTTAAAAGGTCCTATATACCTTGGTGCTAACTTTCCCTTCATATTGAATCTTTTCACACTTCTCATTGGCGACACCTTCAAATACACATAATCACCAACTTCGAAAGTCAGCTCTCTTCTACGAGTATCAGCGTAACTCTTCTATCGGGACTGAGCCACTCTCAAATTGTCTCTGATCATTCTCACTTGTTCTTCTGCGTCTTTAAGGACAACGGGTCCAAACACTTGAGTTTCACCAGTCTAATTCTAGAACAAAGGCGTTCTACATTTACGTCCATACAGCGCCTCGAAAGGTGCCATCTTGAGACTCTTCTGGTAACTGTTGTTGTATGAGAACTCTGCGTATGGCAGACTCTTATCCCAACTATCACCATACTGTAGTGCACAAGCTCTCAACATATCTTCCAAAATCTGGTTGATCCTTTTAGTCTGTCTAATAGTTTGCGGGTGGTAAGCAGAACTAAAATTCAACTTTGTCCCTAAAGATCTATGTACTTTATGCCAGAATTGCGATGTAAACTGAGTGCCTCTATCCAACACAATCTTCTTGGGAACACCATGTAAGCACACTATTCTTTCCATGTACAACTCTGCTAGTCTTGCACCTGTATAGGTAGTCTTGACTGGTAAAAAGTGAGCAACCTTGGTGAGTCGATCCACTATTACCCATATTGAATCATAACCTCTTTGAGTGCGGGGCAAACCTACGATAAAATCCATACCAACTTCTTCCCATTTCCATTCAGGAATCTTCATTGGTTGTAGCAACCCTGTAGGTCTTTGATGCTCAGCTTTCACTCTTTGACAAGTGTCACACAAAGCCACATACTCTGCCACATCTCTCTTTAAACCATACCACCAATACTTCTCCTTGAGATCCAAGTACATCTTGGTACTTCCGAGATGTATAGAATAAGCAGACTCATGGGCCTCTTGTAGAATTGCATCACGGATAGCCTTCACTTCAGGTACACATATCCTTTTTCCGAACCAAAGAGTGCCATTCTCATCCATTCTGAATTCGGGTGCCTTTCCAAGCACTACATTCTCTGCTATCTCCTTAAGTTTTTCATCCTCCAATTGACCTTTGCGTATCTCTTATTCCAATGTAGGCTCTATCACCAATTCCATTGCATTAGTGACAAGGCTCAAGTTGAGATGCTCCATTTCAGCACACAACTCTACTGACATAGATGCCATCTGAAGTACATTGGCATAACTCTTTCTGCTAAGTGCATCAGCTACGACGTTTGCTTTTCCCGGGTGATAATGCACTTCCAAATCATAGTCTTTGATCAATTCCAACTAGCGACGTTGTCTCAGATTCAGATCTGATTGGGTAAAGATATACTTCAAACTCTTATGGTCTGTATAGATATCACTCTTATGTCCAATTAGATAATGTCTCCAGATCTTCAAAGCATGAACCACAGCTGCCAATTCCAAGTCATGAGTAGGGTAATTCAACTCATGCTTTCTCAATTGTCTAGATGCATATGCCACCCACTCTTCCTTCTTGCATAAGCACACATCCAAGGCCCAAACGGGATGCATCACAATATATAGAGAAGTTCTTGCTTAAATCGGGCAGAATTAATACTGGAGTTGTAGTCAATTTCTTCTTTAGCTCATCAAAGTTTGCCTGGCATTTATCCGACCATATATACTTAGCATTCTTTTCCAACAGAGCTGTCATAGGCTTAGCTAGCTTGGAAAAACCTTCAATGAACCTCCTGTAGTATCCAGCCAATCCCAAAAAGCTACGAATCTCACTTACAGTGGTTGGTGGTTTCCAATTCAATACATCTTGCACTTTGCCTGGATCCACTGCTATTCCGCCATTGGAGACAACATGACCCAGAAAAGAGACTTCCTTCAACCAAAACTCACACTTGCTCCGCTTAGCGTACAATTTATGTTCTCTAAGCTTTTGCAAGACCAACCTTATATGTTCAGCATGTTCTTCTTCAGTCTTGGAGAATATCAATATGTCATCTATGAATACCACCACAAATTTATCCAGAAACTCCATGAACACCTTATTCATCAGATACATGAAGTATGCAGGTGCATTAGTCAATCCAAAAGACATAACGGTGTACTCATATAATCCATACCGTGTTGTGAATGCTGTCTTGGGTATGTCCGAGTTTTGTATCTTAAGCTGATGGTAACCCGAGCGAAGATCAATCTTGGAGAACACATGGGCTCCTCTCAACTGATCAAACAAATCATCAATCCTAGGCAAAGGGTATTTATTCTTGATTGTAACCTCATTCCGTGAACGGTAATCCACACACATCCGTTGACTACCATCCTTCTTATCCACAAAGATCACAGGTGCCCCCCATGGGGAAGAACTAGAGCGTATGAAACCTTTTTCTTGCAACTCTTTTAGTTGTTTCTTAAGCTCTTCTAATTCATTAACCCCCATTCTATATGGACGTTTAGCTATTGGTGCAGTTCCAGGTAATAATTCAATAATGAATTCAATGTCTCGGTCAGGTGGCATACCTGGCAAGTCATCGGGGAAGACATCTAGGAACTCCTCCACGACACAATCTTGTTTATTGGCTTCACCATCTAGCTAGTTCACTGTGGCTGTAGGCTGAGCTTGCACTACCACTTCTACATAGATTCTATGTCCATTGAGTGATGTCCAAACCACAGATTTCTCCTGACACTGAATCACTGCCCGGTGTTTTTTCATCCAATCCATTCCCAGAATAAGATCAATTCCCACTGTTCTCAACACAATTGGTTTCACTTTGAAGTCTACCCCCTTAAGGAAATGCTAGTTGAGGGACTCCAATATGAAGTGGGCATACTACCTCCCAGTGAATTTACAAGTATGGGGTTTTTCATGGCACACAAAGGTATGCTATGCATTCTAACAAAAGCTTGGGAGATAAAAAAATGCGAAGCACCAGAATCAAAAAGTACGATAGCAGAGATAGAGTTGACGCTGAACATACCCAACATGACCTCAGGTGTCTCCTGAGCTGCATCAGATGACACATAGTTCACCTTCATAGTGTGAGGGGGTTGGGCGTTGAACTTCTGATTGCCAGTCTGGTTCTGAGGTGCTTGTTGGTTCTGCTTCTTAGGACACTAATGAGCATAGTGACCTACTTCTCCACAGCGGTAGCAGACATTGGGGTTATTGGGTGCACCACTCTTCACAGGAGCATTGTTGGATGGTCCCTGGCATGTTGCAGGATTGCTGGTATGTTGCGGGGGACGTTGATTTCCAAACTGTTGCTGGTAGTGGGGGTGTTGCTGGAACTGGTTCCGCTGAGGATACTGACCACGGTTTCCCTGGTGAGTTGGTCCTTGATTCCTCTGCTGAAAACCTTGCTGGGGATAAGCACGTGGGCGAGTGTTGCTTCCAGAAGCTTGCCCTTGTAGCCTCCTCTTCTTAGCTTCCATCTCCTTGCGCTTATCGTCAATCACGATAGCGCGATTCACCAAAGACTGCAAGTTAGGGTAAGTATTAGACATCAGCTGGAGCTGCAGTCCATCATAGAGTCCCTTGAGGAAACGGCGTTGCTTATCCTTGTCATCCGCTACATCATTTGGAGCATAGCGTGATAGTTGTGCGAACTTGTCCCGATACTCCGCCACAGTCATGGATCCTTGCTTGAGGGACCTGAATTCTTCTTGCTTCAGTTCCACTAGTCCATCGGGAATATGGTATGACCGGAAATTGTCCTTGAATTCCTGCCAGGTGATAGCAGGAGCATTGTTGGGACATCCAAACTGGAATGATTCCCACCAATCCTGAGCTGCTCCCTGGAGTTGACTAGAAGCATACAACACCTTCTCCAGATCATTGCATTGTGCTATGTTAAGTTGCTTCTCTACAGCATGCAACCAATCATCTGCCTCCATAGGGTCTGAGGCATGAGTGAACACCGGTGGACGACCCTTCATAAACTCTCCACGCTTATCTCTGACCTGAACATGTGGTGGTCCTCTTGCAGGTTCATTGTCCAAGCGCTGCATCATAGCTTGCATCAGCTGCGCTTGCATTCCCAATATTTGTTCCATGGTCACAGGTGGCGGTGGTGGTGGATTTATGAGAGCATCACGCCCACGACCACGGCCTCTGCCTCTTCCTCCTCTTTGCGGCCATCTGTTTTCCAACAAATGCGCAAAATTTAGAGATTTTCCAAATTATAGAGAGCTTACAAAAGATAAGAAACAATGCTGAGAATTTTCTGGACAAGATTCAAATTCAGCAGTACAGTAAAACTGTTATAACTCGAGTTTCAGAGATCCAACAGAGGTGCACCAAGATTTGTTAGAAATCTTAGGAGATCAGCTACAACTTTTATTTAGATCACTTTTACAGATTCTGACACACACATGGTCAAAAGTAGAGCTAAACCAAATCTGTTCTGGGTTCCAGACAGCGCAGGAACATCAACTTGTGTCAGCTAGATCTCACAAACCTGAACAGCTATTGACGTGATTCCGGAGAAATTTGAAAGATACAGAAGTCTAGTTATCTCCACAAAAATTTCAGAATTTTTGACAGCCCAGATTTCGAGATACCAGATAATGAACACAGGCTGCTCCAGAAATCAGCACAGCAGAGATAAGATAAAGCGAAACATCTGCATTAAGATTTCATTCTAAACTTAAGGTTCCAATCTAAGGAAGTTGTGGACATGCCCACAAACTTCCAGCAATCAAAAAAATATCAAATCAACCAAGTTCACAAATTAAACATCTAATCATCCAAGTTCACAAGACCAAACAAGACTAAATATGAAACACGAACTAACGACATGGTAATCTAGATCAAGGCACCTAACACCTATGGAGCGGTGTCAATCATGGTGAAGGACCGGTGCTTCTTCTTGTAGATCGGTGGCTGCCCAAGTTGAGCACGTAGTTCATCAACTTGCTTCTGGAGGCGTCTCTCGGCCCTCTGTGATGCACGCAGCTCTCCTTTGACTTCTTCATCCACCCCCTGCATGGCATGGACATGCTGCACTGTTGCTTCTAGAGTTGGGTCACTCTCTTGTGGAGCCAAGACCTGCTAAACACCCTCATGATCATTGCGAGGAAGGAACCTGAAACGATCCTCCCTCATGGCCTCAAAGCGACGACCATGGTAGTAGATGTAGGCGTCCTGCGCTGCATCTTCCATGCCATCCAAGGCATGGGCCCTTCTAGCAGTGGCACGGTGGACAGTCTCCACCTCATGTCCATTCTTGATGTCGTTCCAAGCGGTGACCACCAGCTCTACCTTCCAGAATGTGGCCTCCAATGGATGCTGGTACTCTGCACAGTGGTAGCTAATGGAGGCGTGCAGGTCGGGGTAGTAGTTGTCCAGCATGTGAGTGAGGAGGGTGTGGTAGTAGGCTGTCTCCGGGGCTGGCTTGAAGTAGTACTTGCACTTCCAGCCTATCTCCTCATCCACCACAGGGACATCTGGGGATGGCGTAGGTGTAGGTGAAGTAGCTAACGACTCCTCTGGGGTAGCTACAACAGGATAGACAGGTGCAGCAGCTGGAGTAGGAGCAGGTGCAGGTGTCGGGGTAGCCATCTCCTCGTCATCGGAGATTATCACAATCTCCTTCTCTGCCTATGGAGCACGTGGGGTGAACAGGGCATGATAGCCAGCAGTGCTGAGGCGAGCAGTCTTCGGGTTATGAGACATCTATAGATTTAAAGTGAGATAGAATTAGAATCAACAATTTTATATAATAGATTAAGGTATGAAAAGCATAAATGTTTAAATAAAATAACAAGAATAAGACAGTAAGCAAGAAACCAGAGGAGCAAAGACGCTAAAACGACATTTTTCTAACTAGGCTTGCGTCCTACAGTCAACAGGCTTTGATACCAATTTGTCACACCCAATTTTAAGGATAAAATTGAATGCACTAACTCATGTGTGCTCAGGGATCAATCACACACACAAGCTGACAAATTATAAAAGAGTATCATCACAGTGTATCTTACATCACGATAATAACATAACTTAGTCTTATATATCACAGCGGAAAATGAAAGATAACTCTCTCTCATGGAACACCATCACAGGGAAGGTCAACTGGTTGACCACAAGCCTAATAATCCTTAGGAAACTCCTCATACACGTTGTCATCTGTTACTCATCCGGGATTTTTATCCAAATAAAGAAAATAAATAAGCATAAGTACATCCCGTACTCAACAAGATAACATGGGGTTCATGAGGCTCAAAAAGGTTGACACTGGTTTACTGTAGTTAGCACTTTTAGTAAGTCAAGATTTTATTATCAAGTATTATCAAGTTATGCTTAAGCTCCCATTTAAACCCACTAAATCAGATATCAGCATCATTTGGATCATATCATCATAAACCATCATAAATGAACAACAATGAGTACCCAATTATTCTGTGAGTTTTCCGGGCTGCTCATGACCGTGAGCATGGCTGTTATAACAGTTTGTAACCCTCTGCAGAGGTGGTGCACATTCACCGCGAGTCGTGATCCCCATATGCCCGGGTTAATTACTCCCATATCACTGCCAAGGTGAGCGGGCAGGGTACACTATGAAATCATTTCATAGGTTTCTCTAACAAGTTAGGACCGCTAGGTTTCCTCGGTAGGCAGATGTAGGAACCCCCTTTTCCTATGGCACATATCCATCGCGGCTATACACATAGGAACAGAGGCAGACCTATACCCAACGTGGCAAGCCCCTTTTGCGCCATAAACGTAACCTCTAACAAGCTAGAAAAGGTCCTATTACTGAGCTAAAGTCAGAGCCATATGACTCTCATGGTTGCACTGTCAGTCCCAGCTTTTGCCGACAAATAAGTCCTTATGGAGGGCCGGGAGCAACATGATCAAAAGTCATTTGCACCTTCGCCCTATGGATCAGTTGTTACAAATCACGTTATCCTTTTAGTTCCATAGAACCATTAACCATTGTATAGATCATGTTCAGTTAGAGCACTAGCAATCTACCCATATGCAATTAACCCATAGGAGTCAAGGGAACAAGTCATCAAATGACTAGAATGTCCTTATGGTTATCAAAGTTAGACACATGCACATGAGTAAATGATTAAAGTGAATAGGAAATCAAGGTAGGCCCATGCTATACTTGCCTTGGTTCACAAACTCTTGCTGGTCCTGCTGGTCGTCGAAGAATTCTTGGTCTCCAACGTTCTCCTCACCGTCTGAACACGACCAACACGGCAGCATACAACATTCCAAAGGCATTCATGCAAAGCAAACATTCCTATAATTAGAATAGTACACCAACAGTATAGAAAACAAGATAAAATATTTATGAAAATAATCTATGTCTCGCTACGATCACGTCGACGCAAAGTTCACGAAAAACGGAGCTAAAATGCGAAAGTTATGATTTAAACAGGATTTCCTATAGCAATATATTTAATTAATTCTAACCATGAAATTTAAAAGTCCCAAACTTGACTAACAGTGGTTCTAACATGTAGATTATGAAATTACGAAGCTAACGCAATTTGAACGGATCAATTCGAAGCTAAAACGATGATTTTATAAGCAAAACAGTTCAAATGGCATTTCTATAAATACTGAAAACGTATTCTAAACTAAAGCAGTGAACTTTACGCTTTCAAAACGAGAATGCGTACTCAGGGAAATGCGCTTTGGACTGCGGGTTCTATTACGCGAAAACAGGAGGGCTGTTTAGCAAATCCACACGCGAAGGGGTATCGGCCTACGTGGGCCGTCGATCAAGCAATGGACGGCTTGGATTAGATGTGGGGGAGAAAGAAGGAGACGCCGGAGGGGAGCAGTGCAGCCGCGGCGGCTCTCCATGGCCGGCGGCGTGGAGCACTCCGGTGAGCATGTTACGGGGGCTAGGGGCCATGAGTCGATGACCCAAAGCCACCGGATGAGAGAGGGGGAGCAGGCAAACACGTCCAGGCCAAGGAGGTGGCTGGAGGGGAAGGCCGAGGCAGCGGTTGCCATGGCCGGCAGCCAAAAGCTATCGGCGCATGTGGTTAGAGCCCTAGGGGCCACGAAACTCGAATTAAATGGCATGGGGAGGTAGAGGGGAGCATGGCGAGGCTCACAGCGGGAGAAATCGGGGTCGGAGTCGGCTCAGGGAAGACGGCGACGCGGACGGCAGACTTCGGTGTTCTCCGTGCGCCGGTTGCGGCCTCCGAGGCGTGAGCGAGGGCGAAAGTGGAGCGAGGAGAGGCAGCAGGGGGGCGGCTCGAGCACGGGCTCCGTTTTGTAGAGGCCGAGGCGCGGGGGAAGGGTGCTCCCACGACGCGCGTGGAGCAGGGCATCGGTTGCTGCAGGCGCACGCGCGGCGGTTGCGGGACGCGCGGAAGGAGGTGGGGGAAGGAGCTGATAGGCGGGGGCCGGGCGTTAGCGGCTGGGGAAAGGGAGGCACGGCGGTTTCCAGCGGCGCGCGTGACTTGGGCTGGCGTGGAGCTGGGCTGGCGCGGTCGCTGGGCCGGAGCGGGGCTGGGTCGGCGCAGGACGCCAGGGGGAGGCTGATCCGGGCTGACGCGGCTGCTCGGGCTGGGCCGAAAATCCAGGAAGAGAGGGGGAAGGAGAAAAGAAAGAATTTTTCTTTTTTTCTTTTTCCAAACAAAATTTCCAAAAGCATTTTAATTTCAAATTTGAATTCTCTTTGAAATTTTTTATCAATACCAAACATTCACAATTTAATATGCAGCAGCATGTATGCATCACTTGTAGCTAATCTTATATTTGATTTTAGTTTTACAAAAATTATTACTTTCCTATGTTTGAATGCTCACATAAATTGCTTAAATAAATCAATTTGACTATTTTTTTAGAAAATGCAAAATTATGGTGTTACAGGTTGCCTTTTTGTGTCTTCTAGAGTCTTCTGGAGATATTTTCATCGTGGATAAACACAATTGAATCTGACGATTAGGTCCATCTTGATAGTTTTCTGGATAAACCCTGTTCAAAACATAGATTCACCAAAACTCTTGAAATTTGTCAGTTTAAACCCCTAAACCAATGTTGATGATCATATTCTTGCATTTATATAGGTTTTACTAACGGTTTATGATGGATGATAACTATCATCAACAAACTCCCCCAAGCTTAACCTTTGCTTGTCCCTGAGCAATGCTAAACTCAGCAATGGATCAAGAGTTGCTATAATGCTTTCATGCCTCAAAAGTACACAGGCGTTCAATCAAGAATTCTCCTCCGGATTAGAATAAACCAATCTGACTTTCAAACTTACCAATATTACCTTCAACCATGGGGCTTCTTAGCCTTCACTTGGGTCTTGAGCAATTGAAAGACAAAATGATCAAGCCAAGCACTATGTCTCAAGTTCTTTGTTCGACCATTGTTCCGGAGTTTTTATAAGTTTTCAAAATAAAACTCAGAGGTTCCATTGTATGACACTCTCAAGTCTCTCAATATATATGGTATTTGTGGATCCTCGCCAAGGCATAAAAAAGATGTTGTGCCTTTTCTCTTCCTATCACTAGGGTTTTATGTGGAGTCATAGGTAGGGAGAAAGGTAGGGCATACTTGCAATGCATATATTGTAAAGTCAAACAACGGATCCAAAGAGAAATGAGTCATACAATCAAATCAAGATGTGCATGTGTGTGGATATATGTATGGTGGATATATGGTGGAATCCTAATTCTATTTTGCTCCTTGAAAACTTATCTCTCTTTCAAAACTTGGAAACATTTGCTAGAGAACAGGGGTTATCTTATTCATCTCTTTCTTTTTTCAGGCAGACATTTGAGTACCCATTTTTTCAATATCACGTACACTTTTGTGTCCAATTTTTTTCTCATCTCCTTTTTTTATGAATAACTTTTCCATAACCCCATGTCTCTTTTCTGCAACAAAACTTTGAGAAAGATGTCAACAAGAACTTAGAGCATTTATTTGGTGGATGGAAAACTTATCAAGCATGTTTTTGTGTTCACTCCCAGTGTAGGAGTAGAACATTTTTGGGTGGATCTAAATGGAAAGCATGTTTTTGCGCCTACCCTCAGTGTAGGAGTAGTGCAAATTTAGGTGGTGTATACGTGATCTTGATTTTAAGAGCATAACAAACCTCTCATAAGGGTCAACAAAGCTTGACAAAACTCAATACAATACAAGCAGTATGATAGTGAAAGTTTTCTTAGCCTAAATAACATGTATGGCTCTGGTAGGAATTCAAGCTTTGTTATACAGAAACTCATCATGTAGCATTTTTATGTTTTTCAAAAGATAAATCTCTAGAATTTTAGTGTCACTTGGAACAAGATAAACAGCAGCTCAGACCTTCTCATATCATATCCATCAATTACCTTGACTTAGATCAAGCATATGCTACCCACGAGTTTCAAGTTCAGAATACATTTTTATATCAAAACAGTTTTATCCAAAAGTCGGGAGAATTCAAGGCTGAAAACTATGTACTGGAAAGGAATTACAACAGAGCAACTATTTATTATTTCCATTTAAGAGATTATTCAGAGTCCTCTTTATTTGTTTAACAACTCTTAAAACAAACTATCATACCCACTTTTTATTTTTTATTTTTCATTCATCATTTTTTAACTATTTAAAAGAAACTAAAACTAAAACAAAAGGGAAAAGAATACTTACCTGGATAAATGGGAGTGCTTCTCCCCGAAGCTAGCTCTTTTGGTGAGGGTTCGGTGTTTTAAGTCCTTCGAACTGGACTTCTCCTTGTGAAGTTCTTTGATCAAGTATCTCAGTTTGCTCTGAATACGAGGATTCATGTGATGACGCCTCTAATGGTGATGTCACCTTCTTCCGCCAAACCCGTCTTGGTTTTGAGTTTTGATTTTGGTTTGACAGGTTTATAACCTTCACTTGTAAAAATTTGGGAATCAACGAACTCCTCCACACTTTGCTTGAAGTGTATCCTGCTCATAAGACAAGGTAGAGATAAGTGCACGGGCTCTATTTGTGGGAAAACACCAACATAACTAAAACTTTACTTATTCTTCTCTAACCTTAGACACATTGAACAAGATGAAGTTGATGTTATGTGCTTTGTTCATTTATAACATGGGTGATAAGATCAAAAGATTGAGCATGAATGTAGCATTTAAATACATTTGGCAAAAATGATTAAATTGCTTAACCTATGGAAGGATTGTCTATCTACATAATGTATCAATCTTTGCATGATTATGACTGTCATTTTCTAGAGATAAAGTGTGCTTTTTAGCTCATTTGGTTAAGACTATGAGATCAAGAAAGTGGTGCTAGGAAGAAGCTTAAAGAACTAAACATGTTGAGTTAATCGGGTTGGATCAAGCAAGTTGTAACTCAAACATGTTTGTTTCTTATTTATGTGCATACCAGAATCAAGGAAAATTCTTTAAATAATGACTATTTACCTTAGGATGTTACCTTTATCATTAGAGCGTGATGATACCATATGACGAAGGGTAGATAACTCATGATGGTCCTTCCCTTTTGCTTGAAGTTTTCCTTGTTCGGCTAGCCTCACATCTTGAGCTATTCATGAGCTTCTTGTCATCTAGACTGCACCCTTTCCTTCTCATTCTTTTTTCATGCCATCTTTTTGCTCTTTGATCTTTGATATTTTGTTGGACCTGTTGATTTGTTCGTTCACTTCTTATGAGTGAGTGCTTTTATTGTAGATCTTGTTTTATGGCACTCGTCTTCT
This sequence comes from Miscanthus lutarioriparius, assembly GCA_904845875.1. NCBI lineage: Eukaryota > Viridiplantae > Streptophyta > Magnoliopsida > Poales > Poaceae > Miscanthus > Miscanthus lutarioriparius. The sequence goes on along the minus strand of CAJGYO010000003.1, from coordinate 86,540,800 downwards.
TCCTCTTTATTCTATAGCTGCAGTGGTGGCTGGGTTTGTAGATTTATGCCAAACCACGGACATGCTTAGCTTATATTCATTCATCCAGTTCTTCATGAGCTGTGTCTTGCTTCAACTCTAATTTGAATTCATCTCATGACTTACCCAAATTGAATTGAGAGTTTTCTGTAGGGGTTAGACTAACAAACTATCCAGCATCTACTAAAGCATACTATTAGCTCAAAAATCAACCTAGACACCATGTCTAATTTAATTTAGGAAGGCATTTTAACCTAAGCACCATGCTTAATTTAAAAGCCTTTGGAAGTAAAAGTAGCACACCTTTTGGTTCAAGAATCAAACTAGGCACCTTATCTAATTTAATTCAGGAAAACAGTTTAAACTAGGCACCATGCCTAATTTAAAAGGTGTATAAAAATACTTCAAAACCTAAACATATACTATAGCATACAAAGGTAGCATGAAAGCATTATAGAGATTTACTCAAATGAAGATGAAAGAGCATGATTGTTATTTAACAAATTGATCATGTCTTAAAGGTAGAGACAACCAAGATAATTTAGTAACATGGAAAGAGATGTTTTTAGGGAAGTCTATCATCCAGCTTGAATTTTGCAACAAAATCAAGTTTGGATGGATGTGATTCAATGTTGCATGATGATTGGTTGGACATACCTTGCGTTGTCATCCTTCGTTCTTTTTGCTTCAAACTTGCAATGGTTAGTGACAAAAATACCCGAAGAAATATTCTCACAATTATATTTCTATGCTCATTTCACAAGGGCATTACAGCAAAAGGTGAAAACTCATGTTATCTCACGAAAGTGCTTGTTTTAGGATAAAAAGCTCGTCCTTAGGAAACCTTCAAACTGTGCTTCAAGTTGGTGAAGTGGTTTCCCCTCCAACACCAGTCTTTATGTACCTATCTCAAGATCCAACACAACAAGATCTGCAATATTTATGATAAACAAATACATCTACAACCACCATTTCAAAAATTTTATGAGCAAGAAGCATGAGGAGGTTGAAGATCTCGTGTGTGGCAATGTTAGAGAGACGACTTGATTCAGGAGTTTTCTCACATGAGCATGGATTTGATGAGGTGTTCATGAAGTGGCTTCCATGCTTGTTGATGTCATCTTCCTTTTCAAGCTCTAAGGTTGATTCTTCGTGAATGTCCAAAATTTTCCTTAGATTGGCGACTCTCGGGTTGATCTTGTCTAAGGCCTCCTCTAAACTCGGATGAGTCATATTTATTAAGGAGATTGACTTAAGCTCACCCTTTGGATTTGGTTTGGATTTTAACCCTAAGGTTTCCGCCTTGTCCAACCATTCTTTACTTGCAACGACGCATGAATGCTCTAGTCATTGTCGTTGCTCTTCTTGGTCATCCTTAGATCCTTCATGATTCCTATGCTTGGAATTTCTAGGATCATCATGAGACGCGGGAAAAAGAGCATAAAGGGAATCATCGAGGTTAAGGATGGGTTTAGAGATGGGTTCAGATGAAACATCTAATGTGGGCATAGAAGGGGAGAAGATAGGATTGGCTCCTAAATGACTTGGCCCTCCTTCTATGGCATCACTTGACATGCCACCCTTGAGTTTTTCTAGATGTCCCCCAAAGGAATTTGATTTAAGATGCTTTTTAAGATATCCCTTCTTTAGATGATTTAAATTATATTCACTCGAAGGTCTCTTATATATATAGCAAAAAGTATAAACTTTTCCCAGAATCAGCATCAAAAAGATCATCCTTAATTTCAACAGGGATTTCCAAAGGTGGAATTTCTTCTTCCTTTGGAGGATTTAGATTTTGGGGAATTGATGGTTCGGGATTGATAGCTAAATCTTGGGATTGGAATGGTTGTGATTTGGATACCAAAACTTCCTCTTCTTGATTGGGAGATGATTCCTTCTCTTCCTCAGGGAGTTCACCATGAATGCTAGTGTAGGGAATGCGTCCAATAATTTTGTCAAGGATAGTCCTTGACTTCCTAGTAGACAAATGAAGAAAAGCTCCTCTAGAGTCCATATCAAGGAAATTCATAGAATCCTTGCTAAGACCCATGTAAAAATGTTGAAGAAGTATAGGGTCTTGAATGGTAAGGTCAGGGCCAGTGGTGATGAGGTCATTAAAATGAGTCCATGATGTGTCAAGAGATTCTTGTTCTTTTTATTTAAAAGATAGAACCTCAAATTGAAGGCTGACTACTCTAGAAATGGGAAAGAAAGATAAACAAAATTTAGAGTGTAGCGTTTCTATCTCTTTGCATACTTCCTACGGTTTGTCTATACCATCGCTTAGCTCTTTCTGTCAAAGAGAACGGAAACAACTTCCATTTTAAGGTTTCGTCAGATATGCCAGCGATATGCAAGCATGCACAAGTCTATTTAAACTCTTGTAGGTGTGAGTATGGGTTTTCCTCACCTTTTCCCGAAAAGGATTGTTCCTGAATTAATTTTATTAAACACGGGTGCGGCTCATAGCCGGGTGTTAGGATAGGCTTTGAAGATTTTGGAGGCTCTATGCATGCGCTCGTAGGTTTAGCATATTGATATATAGGTGTGCTATCCATGCTAAAAGAAAAATTAAAATAAAAAGATACAAAGTTAAGCTAGATTTGTAGTTAATTCAGCAATCGTTTCTCCGGCAACAGCGCTAGAAAGCTTGTTGGTATATTTAAGACGCACACAAATAAATCTGCAAGCGCACGGATCCCGCTATTGCTTTCACCCAGAAGTATTCAAGTATCGTATCCACAGGGAAACATGTGAGAGTAACTACAATCTAACTTGACTAGGGGTAGCAACAAGGCTAAGGATACACAAGAACGTAGAGAGGATTACTATAGTTCTCTAGTTCTAACTTGGGTAAGCTATGTCTTCTAATATTCAACTGGGGACATTACTAAGAAAAGACACAAGCAGAGGATGCTTTTCCGTACTAACCGGGTCCTACTTGGCCAACAGACGGGAGGTGGACTACAAAGGACTCAATGAGAATGTCACACTCGTGATCTACCACCGGTCCAGAATGCAGGGTGCATCCACGAGTAACGAAAGTCTAAGCACCACGCTTACACTACCGATTACTACTTTACTCCATCTAGAACAGGAATAAAGAACTCAATAGAGTCGTGAACCTGATGAATAATATAAACAAATTACTTACTTAAATCAGAAGTTGATTAGCGAAGAAATCTCAGAAGCAAGCTCAAGTAGAACTTGGATCCGCCAAGGTACAAGCCGTAGACAGAGCACCGACATACCGGCACTTCCTCCAAACTCCTCCCTCACTCTCTATCTCACTATTTCTATTTACAAGACTAGATCCTAACTTGGAGAACTAATCTTCTCTTGATTGCTGGCTCTGATCTTGATGAGGAGGATATGAATTAGGGTTTCAAAATTTTAGGATTGCTCTGTCGGAGGGGGTACAGGGCCATATATATAGGGGGCAACGTCAATTCTGGACCCTCGGATCAAATTGACCTTAAACAACGGCGTAGATTTGGTCCTTAAGGCGGTGGAGAACCGATGTAGCAAGGAGAGCATGATGGTGGGTCCCGTGGGCCGGCTGGCCTGTAGGTGGGTCGTCATCCTCTCGGGGTCTATCACGGAGGGTTGCCTTCTGGTGTCTTCTAGAGTCTTCGGGAGTTGTTTTTGTCACGGATAAATACGATTAAATCTGACGATTAGGTCCACCTTGATGGTTTTCTGGATAAACCCTGCTGAAAACTTAGATCCACCAAAACTCGTGGAATTTGTCGGTTTAAACCCCTAAACCTATGTTGATGATCATATTCTTGCATTTATACAGGTTTTATTGACGATTTATGATGGATGATAACTACCGTCAACAAGCTTGCAAAATCGATTTACGGAGGCGGTAAGCAAATACCGTCTCCGAAAATGAATTTACGGAGGCGATCATTTTATGACAACCGCCTCCAAAAATGATCTATTTTCGAAGGCGGGCACACTATAAGGCCCGCCTCCAAAAATAGTGCCTAGCTCAAAGCCCAGGTGAAGCCCATTCTGCCGGGCTCATATATAAATGAGAGTTAGGGTTAACCCTAGCTCACTCGATCTCCTAGCCGCACCACTCCCTCCTCTCCCAGCCGTGCCCCCACGCTCTCTCTTCCTCCTCTCCCATTTCCTCTTGCATACCGCCCCTCTCCCCCACACTCCCTCTTCCTCCCCACCACAGAGGGCTCCCTCTCCCTTCCTCCCTCTCCCATGGCGTGACTCCACCACGGCGTGGATCCGGCCCCGGCGGCACGTGGAAGGATAGATCTGGCGGCGGCGTGGCCGGGGAGGCCGATCTGGCGCGCACTCCTGTTCCGGCGGCGCTTGCTCCTCCTCTGGCCGGTGTGCGCTCCTCCTCTACACCTCCAGCCGGCACACACTCCTCCTCGCGGCAGCGGTGGCCCGCTCCCCTCCACCTGCAGATGCGACGGGAGAGGGTGCATGCGGTGGCGGCGGCCGGATCTGGCGGTGGGAGGCCGGATCTGGCGCTACTGGCTGTGGTTCGGCGCTGGTGGCTGCGCTCGCGCCGGCGGTGGTCCGCTCCCACCCTTGGCGGCGAATCTGGCGGCAGCACAGTGCCTTATCCCCCTTCGGCAGCCTCCACCACCGGATTTGGCAGTAGGCCCATGCAGGAACGGCGGCGGCACCGTCGTTGCGTCCGAGGCCCAACAGGCCCAGATCCAGGACCGGGCTCGATCGACGGGTTTTCTTTTTTATTTTTTTATTTATTTTTGGAGGCGGACAAAGTAACCGCCTCGGTTAATCCATATTAACAGTGACCTTTGATTGAAGAAGGTTGCTATATCCGCATCCTTTAATCAATTTCATCTGCCTCCATTAAGCATTATGTAGTAGTGATCTACCTTGGTTGAGAGAATGCAAGCCGAATAAAACCGTCATTCTAAAAAAGACTGTATGGATGGACATAGTATACTAGGAAGGTCTCTGACAAGTGGACCTTGCGCTGCAGTCACGCAGCCTGGCTCAGCGGATACGGCCGATTTGGCCGCATGGCTCGGTGCTGCACCTGCCAATGCAGCTGCACCCGTTGATCCAGGGAGTGAGGCGCAACCAAACACTCTTCTGTGAGAATATAGGCACCTAGGGATGCATGACGTGCACGGCGGCATCACGCCAACCAAACATGCCCAAAGTAGCTGCTTGCAGATTCATTGCCGGTGGGATCGACATGTATATGATGTTGTTTATCCTTTTCAAATACTTTAGAACTTTTAATTTGCTTTATCTGTATTTGAAACTTAGATGTTGTTTATCCTTTTCAAATACTTTAGAACTTTTAATTTGCTTTATCTGTATTTGAAACTTACATTGTATTTGAAGTATTTTAAATTGCTTACTTCCCACCGCATGATTTTAGCTCTAGTTTGCGTAGTGACATTTATTCAGGGCAACTCTATGTAACATTTTATTTCTGCTACTAAACTGAGATGTATTGATGATGTGTGTGATTCTCAATTATATATGGTTTAATCAGGTTATTAAGAAGTCATCATATCATGGGACAGATGGAGTGTACGTGTATATTTCAATACCCATGATTTAGAATTGTGTATGCTAATTTTATATGCTAGCTAATTTTCCCTAATTTTGTTGGTGGTTAAAATAGAATTTTAAATCGCTACCAAAATAGTTTTGAAGCGATTTCTTATGTCCAAAAGAGCACCTATTTTCACATTAAATTAGAAAAATTTGCAGCGTCCAAAAGAAAGTAGCTAAATAAGAGCAACACCACCGATCTCTGTTCCTCTTCTCCGTAAATGTTAGTATATAGGGGATCGAGAAAACACAATTCCAAATTATACTTGAGATTTTCTGCAGCAGATTGAGAAAAACAAATCATCTTTTCTTACATGAGACCCATAGGTCGGTGGCATCTCTCTCCTTTTCTCTCTCTTCTCTCTTTCCTCTCCCTCCATTGCGGCAAGGAGGCTATTCGCCCGACGCAGCTGGAGCGCAGTGGTGTGGCCAGCCAGTGCACCCGCCATGGCATGGTGGCCTGTGCTCGCCCACTCGCCACAATGACAGCCCTCGCCCAAAAAACCACCATCCTTGGACCCACGCATCAATGATAGGATGGAGAAAAATCTATAGGTAATCCTACAAAGCGGGCGTCCGCCCATCCGAACGGACCGCTGTGTGGGCCCCATGTTTTTTTAATCAAGCTATCGATTTGATTTGTTTTAAGCGTTTGGATATATTGCTTTGCGCACCCCGCGCCCTGCCCGTGCAGTTGCTTCAAGCCACACCGGCTGTTCAGTGGGCCTAGTTATATTTTAATCCATGGACACAACGTAACACAAATATGTGCATGTACAAGTATGTACGGTGGCCTCATCAGAAGTTCAGAACATAAATACGTGACATGCATGTATACCAGTAGAGGACATAATTGACATGCATTGAGAGCTACGTTGAATGACCATCTAGAGCAACGTATGGAGGTCGTCTATACAGACTATACTTGCATGCATGTGCGTAAAAAAATGCCTTTGGTCCAAAAATAATTATAGACCACAAATAAATGTGAGCCGGATCATATTGCGAGTCAACTTAGCATGGTCAGCATAAATACCAACCATTTTCTTATGGGCCATCATATGTTAGAGCCACATATAAAATATTTGTATGGCCAGCTTAATAATTTATTTTGCCAGATTAACCATCACTACTACACTAAAACTTTTACAAGGCGTTTCCCAAATGGCCTCAGAGGCGGTTGGGACAGCTGCCCGCCTCGGTTATTCGTGGCAGGGTAGCTGGCCTAGCGGTCGCCTCAATTATTGCTTAATCAAGGCGGGCAAACCGAGGCGGTTGCCCTAACGCAACCGCCTTGATTAATACATTAACCGAGGCGGTTGGTTAAGTATTAACCGATGCGGTCCAGTTAGGTTGCCCGCCTCGGTTAATATATTAACCGAGGCATTTGGTACAACATGACCACCTCCGAGCCCCTCCCACTCATGCTGTTGCTCACTCCCGCCCACACGGATTCGCCCCAGCCGTCGTGCGCCCCGCCTTCTACGGCCATCTTGTAGGGCCGCGTCCACCGCGCTAGTTTGTCGCGTGCTCCCGCCCATGTTGCATTGAAAGCGTATGCTGTAAACATCTGTGCAAGTGTTTCTGGATGTTGCGTATGTTGTAATGGCTATACACGTATGTTGCAAGTGTCTATTCAAAATGTTTCATCTACTTCAGACGTATGTTGCATATGTCATAGTGGCTATACACATATGTTGTAAACGTACTGATGAACCCATGGTTTTCAAAATACATTTGATGCACAAGATACACCTGAGAATATATCAAAGCCGCCGAGGACGGTTTTGTTTAAAAGAAAAGAGAGGATGATGAACCCATGGCTTCTCAAAGTATATTTGCGAAAAAGTATTCTCCTATTTCAAATAGGGTAATTGGCCTTCAATTTGGAGCTATAATTTTTTATGAGAAATATTAGCGAGAACCTGGATAAATTTACTTGTGTTGGTCTATCATCACCTATATTTTTTAGAGGTGCTTTATTGTTTGGAAAAGAGGAGAACAAGGACAGCAAGCAAATATGTTATTATAGAGACCATGCACGTGGAGACAAAGGGTTGCCTAACCAGACGTCAACTTTATTTGGCAATTCATTATTAGCATGGTGACTAGCAATGTTGCCGCAATATTATATTATTATCCCCGTATGTGTCATGGTGCCTGCGTGCACTAATTTTGGCCAGGCCAATTGTGGCGTCGTGCACATGCAGGCCAAGTCGGACTTGGTCCAAAGTCTGGTTCGTTCGTTGGAGTTGGGCCTGCGTGCCTTTATTTAGGGGTGTTCCCTTGTAACAGATTAGACTGAATTTTATTTGTGGAGTTATTCTTCATTGAGCCGTCGCTCGAAAAATCATAGATGGTGTTTCTATCAGGTTCTTCGTCTTGAAGATTATCTTCTAGATTCTCGTGGATCTGCGCGGAGTGCGTGATCAAGCTGCTACGCTTGAGTGCGTCGCTTGGAATTCTTGGAGTTCCCCATCTTCTAATCGTGGTTCATCGTGGCTGCGGGTGGAAGGATTATTCTAGGGTTTGGATTGCAACATCTCTTGTAAGCCGATCCCTTTATTATTAATAATATTGCTGCTCGTGTTTGTTTGGCCAAAGGAATTATTTGGATTATTTGTGATACTCAGTCGTTACTGTTATTGTCCAATTCATCATATATATATATATATATATATGTATACGTACTTTTTGAGTTGAGTTTAGTATTGGTCTCTTGCTGCATCTTTTGTGATTGGGATTATATCGGCTCCGTGAGACATTACTGCTGGCTGTTAGGATTTGACTGATCTAGTCACGAGGCACATTTCTAATTTAATTGGTGTTGATATATCTGATTTGAGGACGACCTACTTGTACTCTGTAACTTGCGGACTACCTGTACTAGCTTAACAGAGATTGTTGCAGCGACCTGTTCATACATAAATTCAGATTATTTGGCTTTTTGATATTTTGGCACCGTGAAAGATTGGGTAAATTCTCGAACATCGTAGGCGTGTCCTTATCACGTATGTTTCAAATATTTTATCTGCTCCAAACATATGTTGCAGGAAGTGCTTTTCATGTTGCTAGTGTTTCATGAGCAGGCGGAGGCGGTCCCCGTGTGCACGATATGGATGTTACAAAAGTATATCTAGATGTCATATATGTTGCAATGGCTATACACGTATATTGCAGGTATCTATTCAGAATGTTTCATCTACTTCAGATGTATGGTGCAAGCGCTTTTATTTAGATGTTGCATATATTATAGTGACTATACACATATGTTGTAAACATATGTTTCAAATATTTCATCTGTCCAGAAAGTGTTTTTCATTTTACAAGTGTTTCATGCACAGACGTAGGCAATCCCATGTATACATGTGTTTCATTTCCATGCAAGGTCCATAATTGGATGTTACAACTTTAGTTGGACAACAGAATAAAATGTAATCTACGTAGCCAACCTCTAATAAGAGAGGATGATGACGCCATCCGTCAGTGAGAATGGCACGAGATTACCGTGGTCTCGTCGTTTTTTGCTGTTTGCAAATTTTGTTGACATCAACACAATGAATAAACATGATCCAAGCACGCACCCCTCCCGTGGCGTTGTATGGAGTTTGTTTCTGTCACGTCCTATTTTTCAATGGATTGAGTGTAGTTTTTGATGGTACGAGAAAAAATATACGGATTGAGAAACTGATACGATGAAACAGTTTTTTCACCTCATTCCACTAGGACAGTTTCTTTTTTTTTTTTTATGTCCACTAGGACAGTTTCTAGAAAAAGGAGATTGTTTTTTGTCAATAAGATTGAGTTGCTCTTGTACCGGTTCTTGGTAAAAACAAGAAGTAAAAAGAAAAAATCTACATCACCCTTGAGGTTTAGAGAAATGTCTATTTAACCCCAAAGTATAAAATCAAGTATTGAATATATTAAAATTTGTAAAACCAATCAATTTATCCTTAGGGCAGTTTTGCTAGGTGGTGCGCGCTGAGTTGGACTCTAATGCTAACGTGGATGATTAACGAATGGGCCCGTTTGACATGTGCTAGTGGCAAAATCATCTAGCAAAACCAACGCAAGGAGTAAATTGATCGGTTCGGCAAATTTTAATGGGTTCGATATCTGCTTTTATACTTTTAGGGCTAACAGCGTGACCTATACTTTTTCCGAAGTAAAATCCCCCCTCTTTCTTCCTCCCACAAGCCTTACGCGCACCGCCATGGCCACTGAAGCAGCGCGCCTCTCCCACTCCCAGCCCGTCGCCGGCGCTGCCTTCCTCTACCGCCGCTCTCATCCGTCCCTCTCTGCCCCCTCCCCAATGCTTCCGCGTCGAAGCTCCGCAAGCGACAAGACTCGCCGCCCCCCCTGCCGCCGCCTCCGTTGAGGACGCGGATCTCCTCTCCCTCCGCAGCTTGTTCGGCCGTCCGCTCTGTCCCCTCCCGGGACTCCCACTAGGTTGGTCCTCGCTGCTCGCCGCACCCCCTTTCCCCTCCCTACTCGTCTGAATAAGTTAATTAATGAAATGGTTATCTACTTCGAACTTCCTGAATCTGTCAGCCAAGCATAGAAAGAACTTGTTTCTTTGAACATCTAAGAAACAGACCAACTGTGCGAAATCGAAAATATTGTAGGCGACACAGGCACGGCAACCCCACTTGTTAGTGATAATTACTGCACCATGTCCCGTAGCAGTACTACCGATACAAACGACTGAACCACAGTCTGTCTTTGAAGATGCAAGCTTCCATGTAGTCGTGAGAGGCTTACAAGATCACAGATTTTATTCATTGTCGAGAGTTTTTTCGCAGAATGCTTTGTGACGTATGTCTAATTGATTGCATTCACCAGGACCGGGTAGTGGTGCCTTTCTCTGGAACTATGTCACTATGTCAGTATTTTGTCCAAGTAGTTCACTCCCATACAGGAATACTGCATTCCTTTGAACTTTTTTTTCCTCAAACTATGTAGGAGAACTGCGTGTCATTTTATTAAGAAGAGCATTCCTTTTAACTTATCGGTACCGTTTGAACTTATCAGCACCATTTTTTTAAGAGAGATGCTAAATGCTCAAATGCCTGAAATCTGGTAAAACTCAGTCGACCAATATGAGCCATGGTGAGCATCCGACGGTGATTGTACTCTCCCGTGCCACCTCGCCATCCTCATGTCCAGCAACGACCCACATCCACCACTGCCGTGCTAGCCCATCCAAGCTTTTAGTTCCCTGCCACCAGCACCACCGATCACCAATCACTGATCTTCCAGCAGCGCCCCTCTGCCCCTGCCCACCATTTGCTGGCATCACCAGTCTGGCTTGCATCCATGGCCCTTCCTCTAAGACTGACCCCCCCCCCACACACACACACACACACAAACACACCGGGTGAACTGAAAATCCCGCAATTTCTTTTTTTTCTCGAACACACAGGAGAACTACGTATCATTATATTAAGAAGAATAAAAAGGGAAAGAAACCCCATACAACACGACACACTCACTCCTTGGACTCTAAGAAGAAAAGAAGAAATCCCACAATTTCAAACGCTAAAACATAGGGTTGTGTTCTTTTAAACTGCTAATCATTATTTTATTATTATTCTGTCGAGTAGGTTGAGAAGAAACTGAACCATGGCTGCATGTGGACTCTTTTGCATAGTGGAAATCATGATGTTTGAACTACCGATCGGTAGCTAAATCTTGTGTTATCATCTGGTTTTGTATTGATCAGGTGAGCAGTACTTCCAGTTAATTGTTAAATGATGTGGTAGTTGAATTTCTACGAACTTAACTACATATTTTCGTTTACCTATAAACTGAGTTCACTTAATGGTTTCCATGTTTCAGCAATTGCTGTCCTGGCTTACAGTTCTGTTATGAAAATGAATTGACTGTGTGATCTGAATGTTAATAGTTTGCTGTGGAGCACTCCTTTTTTGCGGATTTTTCTCAAGAACACTGTTATAGTGTAAATTGGCCATCGAACACTATCAAATTGAGTACATTTGATCAGTGTCTACAACAAATAAAATAAAAATTTGGAAGTTTTGCTATAGGACACCAATAATGTTCTGAACCATAACGGTGTCTTTAAGTAACAGTCATTATTTATATGTGTCCACTGTAAATTTTGCCTTGTTAAAATGATTATATCGGTGGGTTGTGGTTACCACAGTTTTTTTGCAACATAACGGAAATTACTATTTGTCCTCTAATTTTGCTCCAGCTTCACCAGCCCATTTGGAAATATGTTTCTGTTATGCTCGTTGTGGTCTAAATTGTATGCATCATATTGCATAACTTATCGATTTGTGATCAAGGAACAGCTTCAATAATATATTGGAATAGTAGTTAAATAATATTGCTCACTCCATATAATATTACATTGAACTCTAAAAGATGCACTCTTTCCGAAAATATCACTTAACTGAAACTTAACTTCAGTTTAATAACACTGAAAATTACTCCTGAGTTCTGATTGTATAATCTTTGGATAATTATACCCCTGGGTTTTCTTACCTACACCCTCCTCTCTCCACATCACCTTACCCATGGACAGAGGGAGGTAGAGACTTTAAGTTCAAGAGGGGATGTTATGTTCTCTGTTAACCTATTTTTCATATCTAATCTGATTGTGAATGTTAGTATTTTTTGTTGATGATGACAGAGTATCTGACAATTTATTTGAAGCACCTCAACAAAAGCTGGAGCGAAATTTGAACCACTAAGAGAAATTTTATCTGGTGTAGAAAATTAAGTCAAATGTTGACTAATCATTAGAAAGCTCACCCTGCAGCTTGATTTCTCCCTCATATAACACCTTAACGTTTCTTCTTTGCCCTTCCCCTGTTTTCTTTTGCTTCCCCTGCCACCCGTCTGTAACATTCTAAAATTTGCATGATTTTAAAATAGGAAAAATGATTTAATTATGTATTTTTGTGAGCATTGAAATTTAGAAAAATAATAACTTTGTTAAAATTAAAATCAAATATAGGCCTACAAACATGTATGTGCATTCATGCTGCTGCATATTATTTTTGTATTGTGTGGTTTCAAATCAAACTTCAAATTGATTTGAATTTGCATTTCAAAATTTGTTTGGAAAATTAGAAAAGAAAAACAAAAAAAGGAAATTCTCTCCCTTTCATTTTCGGCCTGCTTCCCTCCCCGCCCAGCCAGCCTTGTTCGCTCTTTCCTCTCTCCAGCCCATGCCTAGCTGCGAAGCGCGGTGTAGATCTTGCGTGCCTTCCTCTCTCTCTGACGCCTAGTCCCTCTCTTTTGCTTACGCTGACAGACTGGGCCCCTAGTCAGCTCCGTCATCAACCTCATATCGTATTCTACCCGGACAGATCGTATTCTACCCGGACACTGAGCCGGTGTCCATGTCCGGCTCCGTTACGCCGCCCCCTCGATCTTGTGCCCCACGGGTGCCTGAGCCTTAAATAGCGAAGCCCTACGCCCGAGCCTTCCCCACCAAGCCCTAGCACAAGCCCTACGCCGCCAGGAACCCTAACTCCGCAGCCATCCCGAGCCGCTGAGACGAAGCTGAAGTCGCCATGTTGTTTTGTTGGTCCTCCGTCACGGTAAGCACAACTCAGAGCTTCGCGTGAAGTTCTTAAACCGGTTTAGCCCCGTATTCCTCTCTTTCTCTCTCTGTTATGGTTTTCCCCGCGCCGCAGTCGCTTTGTAGCCGGCATAGCCCATCGCCCGCCTTCTCTGCTCAGCAATAGCCGCCAAAGATCTCCTAGATGAATTGCTTTATCCCTAATCTATCTTCTGGTGTCTTTGGTTCGTCTCGCCATAGCCCGTAGGCCTAGATGCAACTAAGCCGGCAAGCTTGCTTGATTTCTGGCCATGGCGTCGCCGTGCTCGGTCCAGTTCCGGCCGGTCGATCACGCCAGCCCCTCCCATCCGTCCAATCTAAGATCAAGGGCCAGGATTAGAACATACCGATTCGCTTGGCAAGTTTGCAAAGGAGCCCCTGTAGTTTCGCGTAATAGAACCCGTCGTCCCAGGCCATAGCACCTTTCCAGAATACGTTTTCCTTTTCAGAAAGCGTAGTTTTCTTCGGATTAGATTCAAAATACGTTTTCATCTATTTACAGTTTTGCCACTAATCTTGTTTTAGCCATAAAATCTCCGTTTTAACTTCGATTTGACCCGTTCAACTTGCATTAGGTTCGTAATTCCATAATCTACATGTTCATACTACTGTTAGGTATGTTTTCAACTTTTAAAATTCGAGGTTATATTTAATCTATTATTTTACTAAAGGAAATCTTATTTAAATCATAACTTCTTTGTTTTAGCTCCGAATTTTGTGATCTTCGTGTCCGTGTGATCTTAGCAAGACGTAGATTCGTTTTACAAACTTTTCATCTTAATTTTATGCTGTTGGTGTACTGTTCTAATCTTGGTGTCTATAGTAGCTAGACCAAGGAGAGGATGGCGTCAAGCTCTGGTGCATCCACTACACACTGCATTGTAGACATGGTGATTCCCTCAAGGTTTGGAGAAAACTAGGAGAATTGTTTTTGCCCATGCTATGCATTTCGGTTTTATCTACATTCCAATTTGGTGTGACAAGTCTAGCAATTTATTTCCTAAAAGTATTTGTTTTAAGTTGCATTTAGTCAAACTATCTAGACATACTTTTCAAAATAAGGAAATTCTTGGAATTTTGATATCGTGTTTGCATTGTTTCATCGTAAAGGTGATCCTTTTATTGTTAATAATCTTATACTTTTTTTTATATAATTCCTATTATATTGGTTTATGTGATTGATTTCATATACTAACATCATTTGTATATTAAGAGCAACTCTTAGGACATATTTGGAAATTATTTCAAAATTTCAAAACTAAACTATGCTTAGTAATTGTTCATGTTTCTTTCCTTTGAAAATATTTCATCTTCTAAAACCAAGAGTCAATTTTAAAGTTACATACTAACATCATCTGTATGTTATTAAGAGAAAGTCTTAGGATGTATATAGAAATTACTTCTAAAAGGTCTTTTACTAAATTATGCTTAGTAATTGTTCATATTTCTTTCCTTTAGAACTATTTCATCTTCTAAAACCAAGAGAGGCATTTTAAAAGTTACAATTACATTCAAATAACTTTTCGGACGTTCAAAATTCATGGGTGGATACTTGAATTTATTCTTATATACTTTTTAATTCATCAATCTAGGTGATGAGGACATCACTTCTTCAGTGCACCTGCTGATCCTCCGATCATTATGTAAGGTCCAATAATCCGATCTCGAATGCGCCTGATCGGCTGTTTAGTTTAGGGACCGACCCCGTCCGGCATCCGCACGTCAGGCATGGGTTCATCCGACGATTTCCAGACGGACAAGTAGGTGCGGTGGATATACTACCGAGGCTACCATCTCGTGACGGACGGTTGGTTCTCTTGGACAAACCAAACAACATTTTAGGTTCGGACACAGGATTGGATGATTCCTGGCCGTGACATTGCGTGAACCAAAAGTGCTGTAAATTTAGAGGTGAGCATATTCTTAAACGATCATTTCTATACTTTTAAGAATATATTATTACTTAATAATGTTATCTTGCTCATAAACATTGGAGAGCATCATGAAAAACGTGGAGGAAGGAGTGGAGGTGGAGAAGATCATCAAGATGTCCAACACAAGCGGGAGGCCTAATCCAACTCTACTTCGAGTCTACCTTAGCCTTCAGGTCCAACTTGCAATAAAACAGACACCTAGGACACATTCGGACTCTATTTTCGGCAATCCACATATGGGTAGAAAGATAATTTCATAAGCTAACTAATGGCTTTAGTTTGAGGTCCAAATTCCACCGGAGTCAACGGGAATCATCGAAATAAGTCAGCGTCAGAATCTGTTAGGTGCTGCGTCACCGCTTTTGGTCCGTTGGGCCATGTACTGTCTTTGAGCCCGTTAGGGGGGCACATTCAGGGGGGCGACGACCCTTAAACCTTATAATCAGTCGCTGTCGCCATCGTTAGGTTTCGATTTTTGCTTAGATCATTCTATCATTGACAGTCGCCGACTATCGGTTTGTGGAACCCCACTTTGAGAACTTAATCATACATCTGCAGTTGTCCCATACTTTGAGCTACGTATTTTCGAGTTCTTGCTTGTGTTCTTCATTTCGCAGGCAGGGATTGGTCTTCTTAGCAAGATCAACCGGATTAGTAACACAGATTGATAACCATAGGTGTCGTGGTGCTAAGATTGCAGGGTTCGGATCTTTGAATCTGAAGTTGGATCGATGTGTCATGCTCCAGTAAAACGATAGTTATCGTCACCTGACAGAAGATCGGGATTCCCCATTCCCATCACTAGGTACGGCACTGCCCAAGTCCTAGCTTGCTGGTTTTCTTTCTCCTATTTTGTTTTTGTTTCATTTTTTCTATTTAATAACTTTAAAAACAGTAGAAGATTGTGGAAACATCATCAGAACTATTAAATAAAATTGTGGATCAATCGGAAATCACAAGGTTTTATTTATTGATCACCACTTAGTTATTATTGGCAGTTGTTGTTTTCTCTATCCTACTTTTGAAAGCCATAATAGTAAAGTCTAGTCCTATGTAGTAAATTAAACTTCATTGCACATCAAGTTCAAAATGGTCATATAACTTTTATTTATTGTTGTTTATAGGATTCAAACATCCTAGTTGTTGAGGCCGTTTGGTGCCATCTCTAATTAAAACAACTTCAGCTATGACTTCTATGATGAAATAGCTTTTTTCTAGCTCCAACTTCAATAATTAGAAAAACAATTGGTAAAATAACTTCTCCTAGTAAATAAAATGCATGAAATGCCCATTATGCTCTTCTATTTCTCTCTCTCTCTCTCTCTCTCTCTCTCTCTCTTCTTTCCTTTTTCTTCCTTTATTCAATAAACATAGGAATTTTATATAATTACACAAAAATCAGTTTATTTTCACTGGAAAACATAGATTTTTTTTTGAAGTGTTCCAAACAGGGCCTAAATTCCTATTCGAGAATGCAGGCAGGGAGTAAAGAGCCAATTGCATTTTTTACCATCAGGGCGATGAAAACGGCCTTAGGGTCCCCGCAATGAATTGAAAATATATAATAAAAATAGCGCAATTCTAGGCCGTAATCGCTGCCTTTCCGCGACCCCTCAACAGATAAGATTATTATAATCGCACAATGGAAACGATTTTGCACATACATACGAACAATCCAAAAGGGGTCCCCGAAAGTACATCCATCGGTCTTTCCGTCTCCACAAGCTTCTTCATCTTCTGCGTCCTCCTCTCTCCCTTCACCGCTTTCTTGACCCTCTCTTTCTCCCCCCACCCCGACGGAAAAGAAAGCTGCGAGCTTTCTCTCTCTACCCCAGGGAGAAGGGGAAGGAAGGCAGCTGGCACAGTCTATCGGCGTCGGGGGCCGGCAACTGACTAGGATCGAGAACTCGGGTTCTTGGAGGGAGGGCGGCCGGTCCATGGCGCAGCGGGGCGAGCTGGGGCGGCAGCTCCCGCTGAGAGGCCCCCTCAAAGCCCTAGAGGCAGACATCCACCACGCTAACGCCATGTAAGCATCTTTACCTCTCACCCCGCCCTGGATTGTGCGCTATTTTGGGCATTTCTCGCCTCCGGTTGTGCCTTGGATTAGATTTTTCTTATGACCATGCGCGCTGAAATTGGGGAAAGTGCCCAGTTTGGAAAGGCCGTAATTTGTCGACTCCCAGCGTAGGGTGGTAATTTTGTAAATTCACTCCAATTAATCAACGAAGAGAGTAATTTAGGGAGTTCACCTGCGGTTATGTTAGGAATTTGGGAAAAACACAATCGGTATGTTGGCCAGCCATAATCCATTGCATTTCTGAAGAATGCTGCTTTGGCGTAACGATTTTTCTCCCCTTAGGCCTTGTTTGGATGCGCATGTATTCATCGCAATTCACATGTGTTGAAGTGGATTGGAGTGGAATTGAACTAAATTCCATTCCATTCCACTCCAACACATGTGGATTGAGGTGGATACACATGCATCCAAACAAGGCCTTATGTGTGTTTCAATGCTGCTGTGATGATTGGTTAGGTTGGACGGTTTCAACTTACTGCTGGTTTGCAAATTCCAGGGCGGATGCAGTTCAGAGGAATTATGGTGGAGCATGTGTGCAGATGAGGCTGTCGTTCAGCTCCCTGGCTCCATTCTTTTTGTACTTCATCCAATGGCTGGACTGCGGCTGCTGTTATGCTCTTCCCAGCTATTTGGGACTGTTTCATATTCTCATATGCAAGGTAAAACTGCAATATGGAGTTTTGGAATTTGGACCTCTTATATTTGTTTCTCTGTACAGGAGGCCTGGGTTTCAGGCATTAGAATCTTTATGTTTTGTTTACGCAGGTTTATGCTGATGGAGATAGCTCAGTGTCAACATATGAAAGGCGGGCAAGCCTTAGGGAATTCTATGGTAATCTCTAGCCTATATGGGCATTTTGTAACCTCCACATCAATCTACTTTGGACTTGAATTCTCATAAGCTTCTTGCATTGCAGCAATTATTTATCCTATTCTGCAGCAGCTTGAGAGTACTTTGATCGAGAGGGACCTGAAGGGGAAGGGTCGATGCAAAGATATAGTGAGTAGGAGAAGGATGGAGGATTGGAAAAAGCTTTCTGGTAAGGATCTGGAAAGGGAGGATGAATGTGGGATTTGCATGGAGGCATGCACCAAGATGGTCCTGCCTAATTGCAGCCATGCAATGTGCATAAAGTGCTATAGAGACTGGTAATTACCTTTCATAATTTTTATAATCTGTATGTGAATTTGAACTGGCTTATGCAATTTGGATACGGATTCTGAGTCTAATAATAGGGCTACATTTTAGTTATTTAATATGTAGTCAATAAATTAATACAATGTATGTCCATGTGTTGCTATAACTTTTGTTTCCTTCTATTGGTAGCTTTGCTTAATGTTATCTTGTTGTTGGTATAGGTATAAGAGATCAGAGTCTTGCCCTTTCTGCCGAGGAAGCCTCAAAAGAATCCGCTCAAGAGACCTTTGGGTGCTTACAAATTACAATGATGTCATTGACCCTGCACATTTAGAAAGAGAAAACGTGAGGCATTTCTATAGTTATATTGACAGCTTGCCCCTAATACTTCCTGATAGTATTTTCTTTTTCTATTATGATTATCTACTATAAAGTGGAAGCAACATACATCAAATGTGTAAATTGTGAAAGCAGATGAAATTCATAGATGAATCACCCTCACTTCACTTTGACCACATGCATGTGTATTTACTCACAGGGTACTAATGTACATGAATAAAATAGTTAGGAGATATTCATTATATTGTCAAGTGAATGCCTTTTCAATTCTTTCTACCGTGCCCACATCATGGTAGATAAAAAATCTCTTGATTCAGATCCCTATCTCATTTTTTTTCTAGGCTTCTGTGAATGAAGCTACCCCATTTTCTGCTCATTTTCAATAACGTATTGTTTTAATTGTATCAAGAAAGTGCATCCTGACATGAACAGTTTTTTTAGCCAAGCATTAATTATTGACACAGGTTATTACATTTTATCATTTTGAAATATACCAAGTGTTTATTTGGAATTACAAGAGCAGATAAAGGTAAACTCTGGTTGTTATCAAATTGATTGGACTGAATGAATTAACTGTGTATCTCTGTTTATATATATTCAGTCATACCTCCTGGGTCCTAGCACTGGAGACAGGTCATGGCACGAGAAGTTAAATGTCTTGTGTACAGTACTTACAAAATCCTCTGCTAGAAATGACGCAGCTGTGCATCTGCGATGCGATCTGGTTTAACGAAATGTATGGATACGGTCGGATTTGTGGCAATTTAACATTTTCTTCAGGAACTGTGTTTTCACTGTTGTGAAATCACGACAACAGGTGGAGCTTCTGCTTCAACGAGATCTTTCTTTGATCCTACTATACTACGTACTGTATATCGTTGTCTTAATTTATTTTGCAAAAAGGAGATAAAAACTGAAAAGGGGAAGGTATTTTACATTTTTTTTCTTTCTAAATAAGCATGGTTGATCATAACTTGAGAAATTTCATTCTTTTTTGGAAGTGAAATTAGAATCATGGTTCACTTACAAAGTTAATTAATCTGATGTATTACTATAACCTTCATGTGTCATCATAATACATTTGAGTCTTGTATCTTATCTTTTCTAAAAAGGTTGATAGTTTTTATTTACAGCCTACGGTAATAGAGAAATATTTGGGCGACCTATATTATTCATTGGACTAAAGAGGCCATATATAACCTTTAAATAAAATGGGTTGATTCATGACAAATTGAATTTTGAGGCCACGAGATTGGTCCAAGGCCAGGTGCGGGTCGGCCCTCATTCCCATCCCACGCTGTAAGGCATTGAGAGAAGACGGTTGGACAAGAATGGGCTTTTCTTTTAATTGTAGATGCAGTTTCTATACAGTGTGGGCTTTTAACAAGATGAAACGTAGGCCTGCTCGTTTACATTACAGTGGGCTAATATGACGCCTGTGGGCCATGGCCTGCAGCAGGAGGCCACCGTTGTTTTTTATTATAAGGCAGAGGAGGGAGAGGAAAAGCTGGGCTCCTGCTCGGAGGTGTCGGTAATGGCATAAATCGCAATTGGGTGAATGCAGAAGGAAAAAGTCTATTTTGCTTTCCTCAACTATCAAAAAAGCCAGCTTTTTCTCCCTCAATTCTAAAAGCGAGAATAGTTTCTCCTCCATCTTTCAAAAGCGGCAACTTGATCTGTGTCTGGTTTTCCTTTTTTTTTCTTTCATGTTTATTTCGGCTGAATTACTGAAAAATCATAAAATAGAAAAATTCAATTGTGTTGGACTCCACATGAGTAGATCTAAACACTGAACACATGATATGATATGTTTTAGTATAAAATTTTTGCTGTAACTTTAAGTCTATGCTTTTCTATAATTAATTCTTAATTGCAGTTTTTATGGTGGGCTAATCATTTCATGCTTTATCTGTAGACCTAGATAAATGTATAACTCAGTCGTGCATGATCCAATGATCATGAAATATCAAGCATGTAATGATTAGCCCACCATAAAAATTTCACTATTGAACCATAGAAACTATAGTTATGAATTAATTACATAAAAGTATAGATATAAAGCTACAACAAAAACTTTGCACTAAAGTATACCATATCATATGTTTATTGCAGAGATATACTCATGTGGAGTCTAGCAAAAAAAAATGTGCTCAATGGATCATGTATGACCAAGTTATAGATTTAATTTCATTTAAAAACTATTTAACAAATATAAACCTATATAAATTTGTAACTCAATCATACATGATCTAATGAGCATGAAAAATTTACTACACCTCAAGCATGCAATGATTAGCCCACCATAAAAATTTCACCACAGTTGGACTAGAGAAACTGCATTTATGAATTAATTATAGAAAAATATAGATCTAAAGTTACAACAAAAAACTTTGTACTAAAACATACCATATTATATGTTCACTGTGTAGATCTACTCATGTGGAGTCCAACACAATTGGATTTTTCATTTTAAAATAGAACTAAACATATTCGAGGTTTAATCAAATTATGTAATTTCATTTTCCACGTAAGAAAATCAATACAAAGGCATGAAATTTAACATTAAAATTATATTCAATTGTAAAAAACATTATAAGATCACACATATCATTCTCTGAATGGAGAACAAATTAAATAGATCTTGAAAAATTGTATAGAAATATTAATATTATTCATTCTATTTAGTATTTTCTTTATAACCAAAATGGAAATTTTAGGATGTAATATGCTTGGAAA
Source organism: Miscanthus lutarioriparius (assembly GCA_904845875.1). Classification (NCBI taxonomy): domain Eukaryota; kingdom Viridiplantae; phylum Streptophyta; class Magnoliopsida; order Poales; family Poaceae; genus Miscanthus; species Miscanthus lutarioriparius. Next base: position 86,519,393 of record CAJGYO010000003.1, on the reverse strand, counting down.
TGTGCGAGAGATGGCTATTGCAGAACTGCATGAGACACTCACATACATGCACATTCACCTCTATAAATGCAATCATAGACACCTTATTCCTATGAGTACATCCGAATGCCTGAGCCGACAGATCTTAGCTTGGCGAAGTCTTTTTACCATTAGCACCTTGTTGTCGATGAGCACATCACTTACCATTGAAAGAATAGACTTAGAATAAATCTAGAAAATTGCGAGCACTCGAATTAAGGACTTTGAACATGGGTGGACATGTTCAACCACAAGAAACCTAACTAGGTGAGATACACTGGGTTTGTGGAACACCTATCATCACTAACATAAAAATGCTAAAAAAAATTAGCTTTGACTATATATGGTGATCACTTTGCACAGTTTGACTTGTTAGATATGCTGGTTTGGGATGCATTTGTTTATATTGACTTGTGCATTAGAGGTAGGAAAGATACTTGGAGGTGAATGACTGCTACCTTAATCTTGAACAGTTTAGAGCAAACATTATTTCTTTAGACCCTATTTAAGGCCTATTCGCTTGGAGGAATTCTGGAGAAATTTGGATGTTTTGAGAAATGCTGGAGGAATTTGTGAGAGAAAAACACTGTTTCGAATGAAAAAAGAAGCGGATCAAGCCGGGTTTAACGGGCACGCAAACGGGGCCTTAGTAGGGTTTTTGTTGTGGCTTCTCCATTGGCTTAATCAAAACCCTATTAAACAGAACACATGAGGAACGACTTATGAAGCCAAAACCAAGCCACAATTAATGAAGCCAAAGCCATTTTTGCCAAGGACCTGAAGCTAGAAAAATGTGGCTTTTTCTGTCTTCTTCACTTTTATTTTCTTCGGGTGAGGCATATATATAGGAATACAATTATATAAAAGGTTTGTAGCGACCAGACAGGTGATTTTTTTTTCAGAAAAATGTGCATTTACCTGGTAAACACTCAACCATATAAGAATAGCAAAAACACGGCGGGCGATCCAACCATACCCAATTTTTTATTCCATCGAGTCACACATGAATACAATTGCAAAAGATATTTGAACTCAACACAATATTTTATTTATTCAAGCAAATGCATTTCTCCCTGGTAAGCACAAGAATATGACCATAAGAATATTATATTATTTTAAAAAGCACGGCGGGCGGTCAGTGAAATTAATGCACAAGAGAGTAGTAGCGAACTGAGCTGGGCAAGTGAGAGACAATCAAAGGTTCGGTGGCTTAACGACAATCTATATCCTCGTTGTGACGAGTCCTAAGATGAGTGATTTGTGCACTAACTAGATGCTCAAGTGTAGGATCTTTGGTTAGCGTCCAGGGGGTTGAATAGGTCCTGCTAAAATAAAACTTGAACAGATGTCAAATTTGACCCGTAGCACTGCCGCTCTATCCTAGCAGCACTGCCTCTCTGCGGCACTGCCGGGCCAAAACAGCGGACACTGCTTGTAACAGAATCGTCCAATTTATAAGAGCACAAGTACAATGGCAGCCGCGGAGCGGTCGCACTTTCATACTTGAGCCCATATAAACCCGATAGTCCGTCGAGTACCATGAAGGGTCTCGATTCGTCGCCAACATACAACCAAGATCGTACATGATTCAACATACATGCCACATATTACATAGAGTTCACAAATACATTGCCATACATCAGAGTGTGATTAAAGTTATTACATACCAAGTTCAAATAGAGTAGTAGCGGAAGCAAAGTAGTTTTTAAACCAACACCTCACACCATGGTTCAAATACTTGCCAGTCTATGATCACAACCCACAAAAGCTTCATAGCTTAGATATATAAATGGAAGCGCTTTGCCTGGTCCTACTCCTCATCCACCGCGGGACAGAAGCGGTTCTTATAGTAGCCATGATAAACAGTGTTATCTGCAACAAGTGAGAAATAAACCCTGAGTACAAGAAGGTACTCAACTAGACTTACCCGTCATAAACCAAAAATAAAGTGACTCTAAGGATCATGCAAGGATTTATAAGTGGAGCTAGCTTGATAACATTTTGCATAAAAAGCCACTAATTTAGCTATATATTTTATAATTCGGTCATCAAGTTAATTATGGCTATTCATCTCTAGATTAGCAACTAACCTGTGTCAAACTTGTGATATATCCGTAGTGACACAACAATAGTAACCATAACAATTTATTATATCATTCTCAGAACCATTCCACTTGTCATTATCACTACGATAGAAGAAAGCGCAGTCAAGTTTCTCACTATCCGGGAGAGACGGCGATTCGAATCGATTGCAACCAGCTGGACATTATTTCTAACATAAACCCAGGTCTACCAGCCATGATAGCCTTAGGTCACCTTTGGTACAACTTAGGTCCAATTCACGAGTTCGATCAGCGTCGCACCCTTAGGGACACTACCGGATGCCAGGTCGATCATGACTCTAACCTGCCCTTGGCCTCACATTGGCTCCCTAGCACATCCTTACTACCTCTAGTGTGCGCACTTTGACAGAATGAGGCCCGATCTGAGTTGAGCTACTTGGCTTCGCGGTCAGAACGAGTTATCCGGCCAGCTAAGTGAGAGGCATGCATTAAAAATGACCGAGGACCAACAACGATGACGGTCCTTAATCGGCATAGACAGAAATCACATGAGTTAACCTACAACATAAACTCCGTCCGGCCTAGATTTACAACCTCCCATGGTTCTTTTATACGATAGCAAATATAGCCAATCGTGGTTCAGTGTCCACCTATATTTCATAGGTGGCAGGAAATTACCCGACTTCTACTGAGCTAAGCATTATTAAGCAGTTATTCGATCCTAGACCTACATAGGATTCAAGATATATTTCTGGACAAGGTAGTTCTATGCATCAAGTGTTTCCGATCAACTCTTATAACATAATGCATCAAACATAAATGACTCAAGTGATATTTTATAAAACATAGAAGGCTTATAATGCTCCGGGGCTTGCCTTTCAGGAAAGAAGTGGGTCAGTGGTTAGGGCACTCTAGAAGTTCCTCAGTATCTGGCTCCTCGCCTTCAGGAGCTGCTGGTTGTGGTGTCTCCTGATTCTCCTCCGCCTCTTCTTTGAATTCCAGTAGGGTTACTCCTTCGGACGATCCTATATATATGAGCATGGAATAAGATATCATGGATGCATAGATAATGACATTGATGATATAATAAAATGCATACTCATAAGTGTCCTTAATAGTAATGTATTAAAGTGATAACATGATAAAATTTTTGTTACCGAGTAGGTGCATATCTCTTCTCTAGTAATTGAACAAACACCTATTTAAAATATTTTCTGGACTGCAAGACAGCAGCCACTTGTTTTGACCATAACTAGAGTTATACACATCCAAACAATATGGTTGTGGACTTTCTGGAAAGCTTATGAAATTTCCTACAACTTTCTTTTAATCATCTTTTGGTGATTCAGTAGCTATCTAGGTTAAACAATTCAATCTTCTAGATCTATCTAGAGGACAAGCAAATCTGATAGCAGACTTCTAACAGCTATAAATCTTAAACTATTTAGCCTATAGCTATGAAATTTTAGGACAAGTAATATGAGTAAGTTGTCTACAACTTTATTATTAACAAGTTTAATAGGAAAAGTCATTATCATCATGAATTTATCAACACAATAGAAACTACTCCTGCAACCATCTAGTTGAATTATAAAACAATGATTAAGTAGCTGCCTATAACCAATCAATTCTAAGCACAACTACTAATATTAACAGATAATATACATCACAAGCACCATAGAAAACATCATGGTTAAGCCCAAATAATTTACTTATGTGCATTTATTAATTTCCTTATATAATAAGGTGATTTAAAGGATAAATATTTTCTAGTGCTCAATAAATTCTGAGAAAATTAAAGTAGCCTACATCGAACCCAATAGTCTACTATACAAATTTTATGCCATTTGGATAAGTATAGCAACCTCTACAAAAATGATAAGTTGCATAGGCTTATTTTAGCAAAAATAGTTTAACCTAGTAAAAAGTGCCAAACAATAGATTTCATATTTTTCTTACTATCATCCTAGCATAAGAACACTTTGTAAAAATTTGCATGATCATAAGTTATGTATTTTACCCCATTTATTATCACTAGAAACTAGCAATGATTTAAGATTAAATAGGAAGACCATATTCCAAGTATGCCTACTATAGGTTTAGTATTTTTCCTCGCTAAATCATATCAACACAAGACCAACAAAATTGGAATCATAATTTTTGCACTTCCCTAGCTCAAGATATGCATTTTACAAAATAGAAACTATTTTAAAAGCACTTAACTAGCTCAATTTAATTCCCAAAGAAAAATATCCCAAACAGTAGGTTTTATATTTTTATCAAATAGTACACTTCAGGATGAACCCAACAAAATTTGGTTCACTTAATTTGAACATTCCTAGCTCTAGTTATGAATGTTTGAAGTTTGCAACAAAATCTGGAAAATAAATAAAGAAAAAAAATTTAAAACCCTGATTGACAGCTGGGCCCCGTGGGTCAACGGGCCCGCACGTCAGCGAGACAGGAGCGAGGACGGCGCTGACCAGCCAGAGCTTGATGACGACGAGCTCGTCGATGGTAGCGTCTTCACCATCGTGACCTACTCGACATCCTGCGTCGACTGGTGCCATTGGTTGGCTCAGCGGTTCGCCGAAGCTACCTCGCTGGCGACAATGGCGGCACGGTGGAGGTGCTCGACGGTGGGATCATCGTCTTCGGCAAAGACATGGTTAGGTGAGCGATGCTACAGCATCAGGGAGTCCTAGCGGAGCTCTAGGGTTAGGTCTAGGGCACGGTGAAGTGGCGGTGTGCTCCGACTGCGTGCATGGCGGCGCGGTGGCGCATAGAGCACGACGGCGGTGTTGCCGTTCCAATGAGACGATGGTCGAAGGTAGGCCTCTGTATTCGGGGATGGTTCTAGGGTTCATGGCAATGTGGCAACGCACGCTAGAGGGGAACAACAGGGTCTAGTCAGGGATGGCCATAGCGAGCTTGAGCTGGCGAGCTTGAGCTCACGACCATGGCAGACGCGCATGGTGCGGTCGCACGTTCCCGCACGATAGCATCGGTAGCGGTTAAACCGACTATGACATGCACTATTGGGACCTAAGACGATGATGGACCAGGGGAGAAAAAGGTAGGAGGAGTAGTGGATATGGTTGGCCACGGCGAGCTCGGAGCTCGGCGGCGCTCCATGGCCATGGTGGCGATGGCGACGCACAATGTGGCTATACCTTGGCTTGAACAGTGACAATGGCGGGTTGGGGAGGTAGAGGAGATAATGGCGGAGCTATGAGCGCAATGGATTGGATGGAGGTGCAGCAATGACGGTGAGCGGGCACGGCGGAGCTCGGTGGCGATGGCGCTGCTCGGCTGCGGGAGAGAGAGAGAGAGCGAGAGCGAGGCGAGGCAGAGAGACTTAGCGAGCGTGACGCGACGCCCTCTTCTGTCCGCTTTGGCCTGACGTGCGGAGCCGGCGCCATCATACGGATGCCAAGTGGCGGCCGCGTCCTGTGGTAGGTCAGCCACGACGGCTGCTGTTGACTTCGTGCACCTGTAACTCCTAATTTGTGGCATTTAATGAAAATGGTATTAGTGAAAGTTGTAGAGCTATGTGAGATCTCCAACTTTGCTTTAAGAAGCATTGTCGAAATCGCTATGGTTTTCAATCTACATAGCTCCAAAGTGGTGCACTTTGTAAGGAAAATGGACCCTTGACCCATTTACTTTGGATTTTGGTGTTTGATGACCAACACAACCAAATTGGACTAATGAATTTGCAAGTGTTTGTTTTGTAGTCCAATAGGGTGCAAGACGTGACTTGGACGAAGGCGACGTGATGATCCGATGATCTACACCTCAAGCAAGACCTTAGAAGCACAAGAAAAGACCCAAGATGTCAAGCAAAGTCCAAGCATGAAGATAGGAACCAAGCCGTGCGCAAGATCGCAAAGAAATGAGCTCGCAGAGGCGATCGGACGCCGGACCGACGCTGGAAGCACGAATCGACGCTGGACCGTGGCTCAATGACAAAGCGACCGGACGCAAGGACCGGACGGCAGGCGGCGGCAACCGACCGGACGCAGAACGCAGCGCGTCCGATCGAAAGTGAGAGGTTCAGCGCGCAAAGCTCACGACCGGACCGCGGCAACCGATCGATCGTGTTCATGGCGCTTCTAACGATCGGGACGACCGGACGCGTCCCGGTCAGATTTATTCAGGCGTCCCGATCGATGGCAATTGCGGGAGTTCGACCCCAACGGCTACTTTCTCAGTGGGGCTTATAAATACAACCCCCAACCGGCTATTTGAGGTGTGTGGAGCTGAGGAAACATATCAAGAGTGTTGATACACCATTTGAGTGATCTCCACATGCATAGTGCTTAGTGTTTTATTAGGTGATTAGCATAAGTGCTTTATGGTGCTTAGGTTGATTAGACCATCGCTTATGCGCTTGCTCTAGGTGTTTGCCTAGTGTTTAAGTGAGGTTTGCATACCTCTTGCCACCCCGTGCTTGTGAGCACAAGTGTTGTACATCGGAGGGGCTTGAAGTCTTGCGAGATCACACCAACCGTGTTTGTGGTGTGGCCGCCACCGTGTACCGGAGGGAACAAGGCCCATGCAAGTTTTCAATCAAAGCTTGATAGTGAAGACGCGGGGAGCATCTGGGAGAGGCTTGCTTGGAAGGCACATCGGAGACCCACTTGCGCGTGGGGAAGGCCCGAGGCTATCCACGGAGTTACCCGACCGGGAGCTTGGCCCTTGCGAGGGATTCCTTGCGAGGGGCTCCAACGAGGACTAGGGGGGAGCTTGCGCGCTTCTCGATACCTCGGTAAAAATACCGGAGTCGTCGACGGGAGTTTGCATATCTCTACCTTGCTCTTTAAGCTTCCGCATTTACATTGATCATATTATTATCATTTGCGGTAGAGATAGCAACACACTAGCAAAACCGTAGTTGCACATCTAGATAGATTATCTTTTGCATAGGTTTTGCTAGAAGTAGAAAAAGAGGCCTTAGTTTAGAGTTAGTTTTTAAGTTGCCTAATTCACCCCCCCCTCTTAGGCGTCCACGTGTCCCTCAATTGGTATCAAAGCCGGTTGGCTCATATTTGGACCTTTGGCTTAACCGCCGTTGAGCCGACGCTTGTAGAGTGGTTGGGATGGATACCGCTAGGCCTCCACATTTTGACGGCTCTAACTTCCCATACTATAAAGCTAGAATGGCTTGCCACCTTGAGGCGGTTGATTTGGGTGTATGGAGAGTCACTCGTGACGGGATGAAACCCATCAAGAATCCCGAAAAACCCACAAAGAGTGATGAAAAAGAAATGCATTTTAATGCTAGAGCTAAGAATTGCTTGTTTGAATCATTTAGCATGGATGTGTTTAACCAAGTGTTCACCTTAAATACGGCACATGAAATTTGGTTAAAACTTCAAGAGCTCCATGACGGTACAAGTAATGTCCGTGAGCAAAAACATTGTCTAGCTAAGCAAAATTATGATTCCTTTGCTATGAATGATGATGAGCTTGTTCGTGATATGTATTCTCGATTGAATCTAATTATCAATGAGCTCCATTCAATAGGATTATTAAAGCTAGATGATGCGGACATCGTGAGGAAGATCATCTCCGTTCTACCACAAAAAGAAATATGCAAGCATCATCACCATCCTTCACAACATGGAGAACTTGAGCACCATGACCCCGGCATTGTCATTGGCAAGCTAGTGGCATTTGAAATGTCACGTAAGATGGGTCAAGGAGAAGCATCTTCATCAAGCAAAGGCAAAGCTCTCGCTTGTAGCGAAAAGAAAAAAAATGAAGGGCAAGAAAGTTGAGTCAAGCTCAAGCTCAAGCTCCTCAAGTGAAGAAGAAGAAGATGAGGATGATGATGATGATGAACAAGAATCAAGTGATGATGATCAATCTTCCTCCTCCACCTCCGACCTTGATGAAGAATCAATCAAATTAATCAACAAGGTGGAGAAGATGATCCAAAGGCTCAATGTCAAGGGTGTGCCCATCCAAATTCAAGATCTCATTTTCACCAATCAAAGAAATGAGCAAAGAAAGAGAGGATGCTACGGATGCGGCGAGATGGGGCACTTTGTGGAAGTTTGTCCAAACAAGCCCACACCCAAGACAAAGAAGAAGGCGTGCAAAAAACAAAGCCCTCACAACAATAAGGTCATGGGATGATTCTTCAAGTGAAGAAGAAAACCATCACAAAAAGGCGAGGTCATAAGCACTCATCATCAAGCTCTTCTCGTGTGTGCCTTATGGCACGAGGTAACAAAAGCTCATCCTCTAGTGAGAGTGATAGTGATGATGACTTGCCTTCTTACAATACAATTGTGCAACAAAATCTTAAATATGCTAAAGTTTGCACTAGTCAACAAAAGAAGCTCAAAACTTTAAAAGAAGAGCTAGGTAGTTCACAAGAAGCATACAAGAATTTGCTTGAACAATATGAAAACTTTGCAAATCTCAATGTTGAACTATCTACTAAAATTGAGCAACTTGAGGCTAGTGCAACAACAAGTGCATGCACAATTAATGATAAGCAACTTGAAAAGAAAAATGAAAAATTAAAAGAAAAGTTAGCTAGCTCACAAAATGATTATCAAAGTTTGCTTGCTAAAATGGAAATCATGTGCAAACATTGTGATGAGCTAACAAATCAAGTTGCTAATCTTAAGGCCATAAAAATACCCCACCAAGGCATCTAAAAGAAATGACATAATTAAAAAGGATGCATCTACCTCTTGCAATGATTTATGTTTAGACTCACCTTTGTGCAACCAAGTTTGTGTTAAGAAAGTGATTGTAGATACATGCACACAAGAGGTTGCAAAGAGAATGAGCAACTCAAGCAAGAAGTAGCTCACTCTCACCAAGGACTTGACTCAAATGAAAGGCAAGGCAAGCAAACCCAACTTCATCAAGATAACACCGTCAAGGGAGTGAAGAAGCTTGATGAAGGACAAATCGTGGTTTGCTACATATTGCCACAAAGAAGGCCACAAGTCCTATGAGTGCAAGGTGAAGAAAGGGGAGGAGCAAAGAAGAAGGAGAAAAAAGCAAACAAGCAAGCTCTCCAACACCTACACCAACAAGGTGGACAAAGAAGGCCTCCACACTTATCTCTTGAAGAAGAAGAAAATGACAAGGTGGTGGCCATCAAGGTGAACAAGCAAGCAAACAATGGGGTCAAACGCTTTTGGGTGCCAAAGGAAATCATTTCCAACATGAAGAGCACCAAGAAGGTTTGGATCCCGAAAGGGAAGTAAGAAGTCCATCGGTACACGGGGAATTTGGAGACTTGGCAAAGTATGGGTGCATTTCATGGGGTGCATCATGATGGACAAAATCATTGCCAAGTGGGTTAGTGAATACTATGGACCCAAATTCCCCTTCCCATGTTAGGTAACTAGATGTTATTGCTTTTAAATTGGTACATCTTGCAATTAGTTTTTCCTACAATTGATATCTTTAAGCATCTAGTTACTTTTCATGCCTAGGGTTGCATTTGCATGCTTATATCTTTTGTCATGCATACACTAGGTATTTCATACGGTAGGCTTGCTCGGTCTCATTTGTAACCCTTGGAGCAAACCTACATGGTTTAAAATTGCTTAGGAGCATGGCACATAGCTTGTCTTACTATTGTTTATCTAATATGTGCCAAAGTCCAAATTGTAGATAATTTTCTCCCAAATATCATCTTTCAAGTGGTATTTTGACTCCAAAATCAATTGTGCATGAGTACTACAAGTATTCCATGTCTCCATGCACAAATTTAGGGGGAGGATCATCCACAAGATGGACGCTTTGAGACTAACACCTTTTTCAAGTTTATCATGTGTGTAGTGGTCTCATTGCAAGGAAAATGGAGTCCCCAAGAGAAGCATCGTTCTTGATTGGCATCATCATGTTGATTTCATTTCATATTTATATGCTTTCTCCATGCATTATATAGATTAAACTCTCTCGTGCAACAATTTGCTAATTATGCATATGCTTTGCTTTCTACCATATGTATGCATATATTTAGGGGGAGCTTAGTCTATATAATGCGAGAGTCAAATTTTGTGATCCATTTCACTCTATACACAAAGGATCATGAAATTTGACCTCCCTTGTGCTACTAATGTCTTCCTTTTAGTGTTTGATGCCAAAGGGGAGAATTTGAAGGACCAAAGGCAAGCATCAAGTTGATGTCTACAAGTGGTAATGGTCCTAGAAAGGGAGGAAAGTGAATTATGGATTAGTCTATGTAATGGGAAATTTTTTAAAAAAGATAGGCTCTAATCCATAATATCACATGGGGACATTTGCAAGGGCAAGACATGCTTTTGAGTAAAGTTTTAATTGGTATCTATCAATTAGTATCATATAACCTTGCTCTTTGCATTGCATCCTAGCAAGTAGATAATTTTAAATTTAAATTTTTTATCATTTGCTTGCTTTGGTCGTGTTGTCATCAATCACCAAAAAGGGGGAGATTGTAAGGAAAATGGACCCTTGACCCATTTACTTTGGATTTTGGTGTTTGATGACCAACACAACCAAATTGGACTAATGAATTTGCAAGTGTTTGTTTTGTAGTCCAATAGGGTGCAAGACGTGACTTGGACGAAGGCGACGTGATGATCCGATGATCAACACCTCAAGCAAGACCTTAGAAGCACAAGAAAAGACCCAAGATGTCAAGCAAAGTCCAAGCATGAAGATAGGAACCAAGCCGTGCGCAAGATCTCAAAGAAACGAGCTCATGAGAGGCGACCGGACGACTGGACCGGACGACTGAAGCGCGACCGCACGTTGGACCGTGGCTCGGCGAGACAGCGACCGGACGCAAGGACCGGACGCTGGCGGCAAATCGACCGAGACGCAGCAGAACGCAGCGTCCGATCGAATCTGAAGAGGTTCAGCGCTGCTGAATCGCGACGACGACGCGTCCGGTGGCGAAGCGTCGACGACGGACCAGCGGCGTCCGATCGGTGAATTCGCGGCTTCTAGAGTCGGGAGACGACCGACGCGTCGGTCAGGGCGATTCAGCGTCCGGTCGATGGCGTAATTGCGGGAGTTCGACCCCAACGGCTACTTTCTCGATGGGGCTTATAAATACAACCCCAACCGGCTATTTGAGGTGTGTGGAGCTGAGAAACATATCAAGAGTGTTGATACACCATTTGAGTGATCTCCACATGCATAGTGCTTAGTGTTTTATTAGGTGATTAGCATAAGTGCTTTGCGAAGTGCTTAGGTTGATTAGACCATCGCTTATGCGCTTGCTCTAGGTGTTTGCCTAGTGTTTAAGTGAGGTTTGCATACCTCTTGCCACCCCGCATGCTTGTGAGCACAAGTGTTGTACATCGGAGGGCTTGAAGTCTTGCGAGATCACACCAACCGTGTTTGTGGTGTGGCCGCCACCGTGTCTGGGAGGGAACAAGGCCCATGGCGTTTGGCCAAAAGCTTGATAGTGAAGACGGCGGGGAGCATCCGGAGAGGCTTGCCGAAGGCACATCGGAGACCCACTTGCGGCGTGGGGAAGGCCCGAGGCTATCCACGGAGTTACCCGACCGGGAGCTTGGCCCTTGCGAGGGATTCCTTGCGAGGGGCTCCAACGAGGACTAGGGGGAAGCTTGCACGCTTCTCGATACCTCGGTAAAAATACCGGAGTCGTCGACGGGAGTTTGCATATCTCTACCTTGCTCTTTAAGCTTCCGCATTTACATTGATCATATTATTATCATTTGCGGTAGAGATAGCAACACACTAGCAAAACCGTAGTTGCACATCTAGATAGATTATCTTTTGCATAGGTTTTGCTAGAAGTAGAAAAAGAGGCCTTAGTTTAGAGTTAGTTTTTAAGTTGCCTAATTCACCCCCCCCTCTTAGGCATCCACGTGTCCCTCACACTTGAAACTGAAAACTGCATTTTGACTTAGCAAAATTTCGAAGTCTAGAAACAGAATTTCATTGCTACTTTGGAGCTATTTTTGACTATGTTAGGCACTAAATTAGCTCATGGACCTAAAATAAAGTTTGTTACCCATGTCAAGAACTACAATTTTTATTAAGGTTGCACTACCATGCAAACACTCTAGGCTATAGTTCAACTTTGGTCAAAGTAGGATCTTGAAAAATGACATTATGAGTAAACTAGGACTTAGAAGCAAAATTGGCCCTTGTCATGAATACAAACATTGTTCCATTTACCATCCTATACATGTCTATGATGTTTTTGTGACCTCACAACAATCTCTTGCATTAGTCACACATGATCACAAGCATATGGATGTATATAATCAAGTCACATGTGATAATATGCAAAGAATAAGATGAAATTCCATATGCTCATGCTCATGAATACTTGAATGATGCTTGTGCTCATGAAATGCAAGTGCCAAATGCAATGCTTAACTCTAGGGTGTTACACTGCTGTACCTGCAGATAATTTTGAAGCACAGTTCAAAAACTATGTATCAAAACTTAGATCAGAGAAATTACTAAGCTTTCTACAGGTGTATAGATCACAGATCGATAGCTAGAAGTGGTAGGAGAAGCACAAGCAAGTAGATCGACCACAAACCCTAGAAATCACCTCAACAACAATATGAATGACAAGAATGTAAATCAAGCACATGATGACACGATGATTTATCCCATGGTTCAGCTCGCCACCAAGGCTTGCCTAAGTCCACGTTGTTGAGGTTAGGCACTAAGGCTTAGGGCTTTGCAACTCTTTCTCGTTCTCAAGTCAAGAGACTTAACTCTTGAGATGAGGGGTGAGTTTACTAGCTTCAAGAGATGGTTACAAACCTCCTGGTGCTGCCACACAAGTTGGCAAGCTCCACGGGCGATGCTCTAGCCGGCTAGGAGCCAAGCTCCAAGAGTAACAAACACAACCGCTGGCCAAAATGTGAACCAAGTGCTCTTTAGAGTTGAGGAACTAGTGATCTGCTCTCTAATCAAGTTTGGGACCTTTTTCTCTCAAGGATTGATGGAGAAATCACAAGGGAAAGCTTGAGAGCTCTAGGGCACCAATGGAGGAGAGAGGGAGTAAGCACTGAGCAAAGCTGTGTCGGTCTAAATGACTGGGCAAAGAACAAGACCATTGCGAGGGTGAGGGAGAGGTATAAATACCTCCCCCATCCCCAACAGTCAGATAAGTCACGACAGTGCCGCGGTCTATCTGCGGCACTACCGCACTACGACATAACCACTCTTCAGATGCGGCACTGCCGCACCAAGCCAGACAGCAAGGGTTAAAAGAGTGTTGAGCTGGCTATCATGGCTGAACTTTGAGGATGCTTTTGTGTAGGATTGAGAACTTGGTTGCACATGTTGACTTAAGCATTGTGTCCCCCTTTATAGTACGTCTTTTCTTATACTCAAATTCAAAATATAAAATGAAATGAACCTCCTTTGAGCTTGATGTCGTCATCTTTTGTAATTGGGGGCTCCTTCATTATGTATAACATCCTCTCTTATGAATCACCTGCTTGTCATCTCGATAAATCTCATTAGTTCTCTAATTGCGTGGTCATTATCACCAAAACCCACAATTAGGGCTTGATTGCACTTACAATCTCTCCCTTTTTGGTGATTGATGACAACCCAATTAGAGCTTACAAAAGATATGAAATATATCTGACATTTTTTGAGCCATGGGTGTAGAGACTCCCCCCTAAATGTGTGAAATGAGAGTTGAATTCTCAAGTTGGCATTAGAGGCCAAAATTCACACTTTAGTCAAAGTGATGGGGATCCCCCCTACATCCATGCTCCTGTGGGGTGCTACACATAGTGTCATGTATATAAACATGATGTGAATGATAGGTTATGCACACAAGAGTTTGATGGAACAGCAAGGTGCGGCACTGCCGCTCCTCAACCACAGCACTGCCGGGCTAGAAGTGCAACACTGCCGCACCGGCTGCAACAGAACAGATTCAAACAAGCACCACACATCAGTTCACATATAAAGAGATAAACAATCTAGCACAAATATATGACAAGCTATATCACACAACGATACATGTCCATATCTGATACCACATAGAGTATTTAGGTAGCAATATTATAATAAAATAGAGTTTTGAGCGACTCTCAAACTCACTCCTAACAACCTACACTCAACGGATATGACATGAAGCTCCTCCAACTGCAGCAACCACATGGCATCGAAATAGATTGACCCCTCTAACGTGTCCCCCTTTGGCATAAAGCACCAAAAAAGAGAAGAAATGAGAGATGTCGACCAACTCGCTCCTCATCTTCTTCGATGTTGTCCCAATCAACATCGTCACCACCAGCAGCATGACCATCACCGCCATCATCATCGTCACCATCGTCGTTGTCCGAGGACACCACCGCCCTCCCTTGGTGATGGGTGGTGATGCGTGCGGCGCATAGAGCGCAAAGTCGACCCCAAGGTCGTCTAGTAGTCGTTTGGTAGTCAAACCCTCCTCGGTCTCCTCCTCATCCTCCTCGGAATATGAAAAACTGGGCAAGTCATACTATGGAGGAGCTAGTGGTGGAGGAAGAGGTGCGAGATTTGCGGCTGCATGCATCTCCCACTGCTCCATCTGTGTCTCATAGGCTCTGTTAGCTGCATAGGTGCCTTTGCCAAAAATGGCCTTGATCCACTGCACCATTTTGTTCTTCTTCTTCCTTCCACTGTGAGAAGATTCAGGCACATCAGAGGGAGAGGCAATGGTCTCACTGGCCTTGGCATGTCTAGCCTTCTCGATCTTGTACTGCTCATGCAATCCATCCTTGACAAACCTATAGCCAGTGACTCTCAATCATAAACATAAGGTAGGGAGCATAGGGCAACCCCTTTCTTGCATCATCCATTGCCACTCTAATCTCTTGCCACATGAAGCGAGGAACATTAAATTTATCTCCACTTGGAGCAAATCTAGCAAGTACATTCCTCACATAACCATTAAGATCCAATGTAGCTCCATCCTTGGGATTGATGGTGTGCCTGATCAAGTTGTTGAGAATGTAATACAAGCTCTTCAAGCCCTTCACCTTGCCATATGCAAATCTACCATCAAGATACATGAATGCAATCTCTCTAACCTTAGCCCTCCACTCATCATGAATGTATGAGAAGCCACGATGCTCCTCATCAAAGCCAAGAATTCGTCAGAAGGTGATGAAGTCAAGACGGTAGTGTCGACCCTCAGTCATCCAATGTATCTCATCTGGGCCATACTTGTAGAAGTAGGTGGCATGGAATTGAGCTAGCACCTCTATGTTCTAGTTGTACCTGAAGGCCATGATGTCTGCCAATCCAAAGTTTTCGCATGCCTAGATTGCTCTGTTGAATTTAGGATCATTCTTCTCTGTTAGCTCCTCTCAATCAATGTACCGCATCTTCACAATCTTGGACTTTCTGCTGTTGAAGATGACAGAGGTATAGAAATTGGAATGGAAAACATTCCAAAACCTATAGTCAACACCAAGATCCTTTTCCACCTCATATGGGTTTTCCAATCTTGCCTCTTCCACCATCTTTTGCTTACCCATATAATCAACAAATGGATGCTGATGAGTGTCATTTGCCCTCTTTTCCACCACATCCTCCTCATAATCTCTAAGATAGGAAGGATCAAACTCATCAAGATGTGGTGGAGTCTCTAGACATGCATTGGGAGGAATGACACGTCCAGCCATCTCCAAAGCTTCCTCTTGCTGAATCTGCTCATCTCTGCTCCCCCTACCTTTGACATCTCAACTGGAGCTAGCTGCACCTCTACTGCTGCCTATTGCCTGCTGCCCCTCTTCCTCGATGATAGGGTTGCTTCTCTCTGGCAATGTCATGCTTCCTCTTGACCCTCCGATCATCATCTCCTCCAAAGTTTGAATAGGCAAGATGATTCAAATCTTGAGCTAGGGAAGCAACCCGAACAGAACTATGTCAGGTGGTGCGGAACTGCTGCACCCTAGGGCAGCACTGCCGCACCTGGTGCTTCACCTAGGTCATGACCAGTTTCTTCTTGTTTACTCAAACTACTTCTCAAATACTCTTCTAGACCATCATAGAATCTCAAAGCATATAGATTTAACAAGACAATGAAGTTATGCAATAGATAGGTAAGGTTACAACATGATTAGGTCAGTAATGGATATGGTAAATGAACCCAATCACTACAGAGTGTCATCGATGGAATGCTGATGTAGACTGCAAGAAATGCAGTTCCAGCTTGCGGCACTACCGCGCCAACATGCAGCATTGCCGCATGGGCTGGTGACACTCCATTAATAAATCTCTATTTTGATTCAATTTCTTTACTAAATCCACTTCTAATCCAATTATCCTATTACTAGAAAGCATAGTCTAACATAAGTCAAACTCCATTGCAACGATTGAGGAAGATTTATGGTTTCACCTTTGTTCACGTGGATTGGAGAGGGAAGAAGAGAAATAGCTCAGCACAAGAGCACCAACAGTTATGGGGACGGGGATCCCGATCTTCCGTCAGGTAGAGGTATCTATCGTTGTGGCGGAGAATGACACACCGATCTGGCTTCAGATCAAAAGATCGAACCCTACAATCTTAGCACCACAACTCCTCTGGTTATCAACCGAGACACGGATCTGGTTGACCTCGCCAAGAAGGCTAATCGCTGCCTGTGCAACGAAGAACACAAGCAAGAATAAGAAAGAAAACAACTAAATTGCAGATGAATGATTAATCTCATGAAGTTGGGGTCTCACAAACTGATGAACGACAAAACTATTCTTGACAGATTAATCTAAGCAAAACCCAAAACCTAATGATGATGGTGGCGTATAATTATAATGGTCTTAGGGTCGTCGCCTACCCTAGACATGCCCCCCTAATGGGTTCAAAGACGTTACATGGCCCATTGGACCAAATATGGTGATGCAGCACCTAGACAGATTCTGGATGCTGAGTTGTTTTGACAATTCCTGTGGATTCCGAAGAGTTTTTGACATGAGACCACTTGAATTGGCTTCCTTATCAAATTAGCTTTCCAACCATATGTGTATCGTCGAAAACGGAGTCCGGATACGTCCTGGGTGACCAGTTTAAGGTAGACTGGTCCTGGAGGCCAAGGCATACTCAAAATCATGTTGGACCGGGCCTCCGGTTTCTATTGGACGTCCTTGTTGGTCATCTTCACCTCCACCTCTTCCTCTAAGTCCCTCATGACCCTCTCCAATGTTCTTAAGCAAGATAACATCATTAGGTAGTAGTCTATTCTCAAAAATATGAAAAGGATCGCTTAAGAACGAGCTCACCTCTAAATTGAGTTGACGCATTCAAGCTCGGGTCATTGGACCGGGTCATTTGACCTTGCATGACGGTTGGAGGATCAGCGGATACATCTGAAGGAGTGATGTCCTCATCATCCTCCCCCTCTTAAAACTGAGTCATCCTTGACTCAAGCTCATCTTCTTCTCCCAAATAAGGCTTCAAATCTGCAATGTTAAAGGTGGGACTAACTCCGGAACTCGGGTGGCAACTCAAGTTTGTAGGCATTATCATTTATTTTCTCAATTATCTTATAAGGACCAGCTTCTCTTGGTATTAATTTAGACTTATGTAGCTTAGGAAATCTATCTTTTCTCAAATGTAACCAAACCAAATCACCCGGTTCAAGTTGAATTTCTTTTCTCCTTTACTACCAGCAATTCTATACTTTTCATTCATTCTTTCAATATTTGCTTTAGTTGTTTCGTGCAACTTATGAATGAAATCAACACGCTCTCTAGCATCACTATGTGTTCTCTCAGTGGTAGGTAAAGGCAAAAGATCAATAGGAGCTTGGGGGTTAAAACCATACCCTACCTGAAAAGGACTTACCTTGGTGGTGGAATGTTCCGCCCTGTTATATGCAAACTCCACATGCTGCAAACACTCTTCCCACATCTTCAAATTGAGCTTCAAAATTGCTCTCAACATGGTGGACAATGTTCGATTCACTACCTCAGTTTGCCCATCAGTTTGGGGATGACATGTTGTAGAAAATAGTAGCTTGGTCCCCAATTTATTCCACAAAGTGCGCCAAAAATGACTCAAGAATTTTGCATCGCGATCTAAAACAATAGTAGAAGGCATACCATGCAAGCGAACGATTTCTTAAAAGAAAAGGTCAGCAATATGAACAGCATCGTTGCTCTTATGACAAGGAATAAAATGTGCCATCTTAGAAAAATGATCAACCACCACAAAAATACTATCCCTCCCCCTCTTAGTCCTTGGCAAACCCAACACAAAATCCATAGATATATCAGCCCAAGGAGTAGAAGGAACAGGAAGAGGCATATACAAACCATGTGGGTTCAACCGTGACTTAGCTTTTTGACATGTGGCTCACCGAGCCACGTACCGTTCTACATCTCGCCTCATTCTTGGCCAAAAGAAATGTGTGGACAACACCCGCTCCATCTTCTTGGCACCAAAATGTCCCATCAATCTGCCTCCATGTGCCTCCTGCAACAACAAAAGACTAACGGAGCCAACTGAAATGCATAGTCTGTTAGCTCTAAACAAAAACCCATCATTGATCATAAACTTGTTCCATGTACGTCCCTCTCTACAATTCAGCAACATGTCCTTAAAATCAGGATCAAGCGCATATTGTTCTTTTATTGATTCAAGCCCAAATATCCAACAATCAAGTTGGGACAGCAAGGTATATCGTCTAGACAAAGCATCAGCAATCACATTATCCTTCCCTTTCTTGTGTTTGATAATATAAGGAAAAGATTCAATAAATTCAACCCATTTAGCATGCCTACAATTCAGATTATGTTGAGAGCGAAGATACTTAAGCGATTCATGATCAGAATGAATAACAAATTCTTTAGGCCACAAATAATGACGCCACATCTCTAAAGAACGGACAAGTGCATACAATTCCTTATCATACGTGGAATAATTCAAAATAGGGCCATGCAATTTTTCACTAAAGTAAGCAAAGGGTTTACCATCTTGCATCAAAACACCCCCAATGCCAACTCCACTAGCATCACATTCTAGCTCAAAAGTCTTACCAAAGTTTGGAAGTTGCAGCAATGGTGCATGTGTGAGCTTGTCCTTCAAAGTGTCAAAGGACTCCTCATGTGCCTTTCCCCAATGAAACACCACCCCTTTCTTCGTCAACTCCTACAATGGGGCAGCAATGGTGCTGAAATCTTTGACGAAGTGGTAGTAGAATCCTGCAAGACCAAGAAAACTCCTCACCTGTGTGACGGTTTGGGGAACCAGCCAGCTCTTTATGGCTTCAATTTTCATCTCGTCCACCTCAATTCCCTATGGAGTTACAACATAGCCAAGAAAAGAAACTCGATCCGTGCAAAAATGCACTTCTCAAGGTTACCAAATAAACGTGCATCACGTAAAGCATTAAAAACAACACGTAAGTGATCCATATGTTCAACAAAAGACTTGCTGTAAATCAATATATCATCAAAGTAAACTACCACAAAATGACCAATAAAAGCTCTTAAAACCTCATTCATTAAGCGCATGAAAGTGCTAGGTGCATTTGTCAAACCAAAAGGCATTACTAACCACTTCTACAACCCGAATTTGGTTTTAAACGCGGTTTTCCATTCATCTCCAAGTTTCATTCGAATTTGGTGGTAGCCACTTCGCAAATCAATCTTGGTGAAAATTATAGAGCCACACAACTCATCAAGCATGTCGTCTAGCCTAGCAATAGGATGACGATACCGAATAGTAATATTATTGATGGCTCTATAATCAACACACATACACCAAGTTCCATCTTTTTTTGGAACCAAAAGTACAGGAACGACACAAGGACTAAGGCTTTCACATACATACCCGCGGTCCAAAAGGTCTTGGACTTGCCACTGAATTTCCTTAGTCTCCTCAGGATTGGTTCGATAGGCAGCACGGTTGGGCAAGGTTGCTCCCAGAATCAAATCGATTTGATGCTCTATCCCTCTCATAGGTGGCAGCCCCGGGGGTATCTCAGCTGGAAAAATTTCCTCATACTCCTGCAAAAGGTTAGTGATAGCAGGAGGCTCACAATACCATCAAGCAAAAACATAGCTCGTTTGCATACCAAAGCATAGCAAATGTCATCGTCAGAAATTTCAACAAAGTCACATTTTGTTGCAAGCATAACACCACCCTTCAATTTAATCCCCTCAGCCTTAGAAATAGATGTAGACTTATCCATTTTAGGTGGGAGAATAGAATTAGCAACTTGCTGATTTTCAGATTGAACATCATTTAAACTAGCAGCGCGTTCTCTATCAGCTTGTACAATTTGAGAAGGGGTCAAAGGTACCAAAGTAATTTTCTTTCCTTTATGCACAAAAGTGTATTTATTACTTCTACCATGGTGTGTAGCATCATTGTCATGTTCCCAAGGATGACCCAATAAGAGTGAACATGCTTGCATAGGTACCACATCACAATCAACAGAATCAGCATAAGAACCAATGGAAAATGAAACTCTGCAAGTTTGTGTTACCTTTGCTTTTCTAGAATCATTTAGCCACTGAATATGGTATGGACGTGGGTGCGGGCGTGTGGTCAAGCCAAGCTTCTTGACCAAATCAGAACTCACCAAATTATTGCAGCTACCTCCATCAATAATGACACATGCTCGACGGTTGCTGATGACGAAGAAAATCTAGAACAAGTTATGGCGTTGTAGCTTCTTAGGTTGCTGTACTTGTGAGCTGAGCACCCGCTGTACAATGATGCTCCTATAGGCCACCGTGGCCTCGTCACCAAGGACTTCGCTGTCCTCCACATCTATATCTTGGTCTTCTTCATCCTTAATGTCAGAGGTGCTAATGTAACCATCTTCTATAGCAATGTATGCCCGCTGACTTGGGTAGTCCTTCTACACATGGCCAATGCCATGGCAGCGGTGGCACTAAATGCCTAAAGTGCGTCCCATCGATGCAACGGATGAGGCACTCTTGGTAGGCACCTACAAAGAATTTTTACCTAAATCTAAAGGTCATGCGGGAGGTGCCTTAGGTGTAGTGGTAACTCTAGAGGCTGCTGGTCACTTGCTCACTGGTGGAGGTGCCCAAAAAGTGGTTGCCTTGGTCAGTCCCGAAGATGGTGCCGAGCGTGGCATGTATGTGGTGCTGACCTTGCTCTTGCTATGCTATTCACGCCCCTGCAATTCCTTTTCTGCAAGCATAGCAAACTAAAACAACTAGTTGACAGTGTTAAATTCTTTATAATCAACAATGTCCTGAATCTTGTGCCTCAAACCTGAATAGAAATGACAAATGGAATCTTCGTTCCCCTCCACAACACTACAACGCATCAATCCCTTTTGGAGCCCACCATAGTAATCCTATATAGATTTCTCTCCTTGTTCTAAACGCATCAATTTCTTATGTAAGTCTCTATGATAAGAAGGAGGAACAAAATGATCACGCATAGCTATCTTAAGTTCTTCCCACATACTAGGTAAAGCATCCTGTGCAGCTAGCCCATTCCACCAAATAATGGCAAAGTCCTTAAAGTCACTAGTAGCTTGTCGAACTCTATGATGCTCAAGCACAAGGTGGGCACTAAACTTTTGTTGTACTATCATCTCCCAATCAAGATATCCTTCAGCATCATAATGACCCAAAAAAGATGGTATTGTGAACTTAATCTTAGCATAAGGATCATCGGGCACATGATGATTATTACCTTGATGGTGGTGGACACCACCCATACCTGTCGTTTGCGACGAAGACATCATCGTAATCTTGCTTGTCGGAAGGCTGCTCGATCTATGTTCCCAGTGGCATCATGCACCGTGTCTTCTAGCAAGAGACCATAGGTGTTGCTGCTAGAGACATCGTTGTTGACCGCCACCAAGGTTTCTAACTCAGTAACCTTGTCGGTTAGCATGGAAATTCATTTGTCCAATCCCTCCATGTTGTTGCCAATGTTGAGTTCAATGAGTGCATTAGTGATGGCCTTCCTGATGGCCTCATTCATTCTTTTTTGGGCATTCTCTATAGCAGCTTGTAGTTGCCCTTGGCTGACACACTCGTTGAAATCCTTGGGACTGTTATCTCCAATCTAATCACCTCCTACCATTGTTGTCGGTACAGAAAGTGACCAACTAGTGAATATTTGTAGTTTTGCTGTACATTGTGATCGGAGGTGGCCTAGCACTCAATGACACAGGATTTATACTGGTTCGGGCAACGTGCCCTACGTCCAGTTTGGGTCGGCCGGTGACTTTATTCCTAAGCCTAGGTGCTCGAAGTCTATAGTGGGGTTACAAACGAGAAGAAGAAAGGTGGGGTGTATAAGAGGCCCGGTCGGGTCCGACCGGAAGGGCCAAGGGCGACTAGAACTCCGCTACAAGCTAGGTGTTCAAGCATGTGCTTGAGGGGTTGTGAGCTATCGATCTAGTGAATCTCAACTTGAGGAAGTCGACCTCCTTCGTTGAGGGAGCGCATCCCCTTTTATAGATGGAAGGGGATGGCTTTACAGGTGAGAGGGAGAGAGTACGGATGTCTCTAAGCCTTGTTGCCCACGCCGACGAGGATAGTGATGATGGTAGGTGCCCACAATACTGTTGATGTCACAGTAGAACATCAGGTGCACATGGGAGGTTGCGTTGGCTTCTTTAGGAAGGGTGGATGTCGGTAACTGCAAAATACTATTGGTATGTGAGGAGCCCTACCATATGTACCAGGTATGGTGAATCCTGGCACCCACAGTACTATCGATGCCTAGAGGCATGTGGGGGCTTTTTGCCGTATGGGAGCCCAACGGCGCCTACAATACTGTAGACACAAATGTCGGCACCTATAATACTGTTTGTGTCAGGGCGGTTATGGAGCACTATTCCCACAGGCGTACAGGGTATGGTCCCTGTTATCGTGGTTTGACTTGTGTGCTTCCTTCTCCGTTCACCCCTGGTCCCTTTCGAGTGGGCGTCCCCGATCGGATGGCTCCAGTCGGCCCTGGCCGCTCCAGTCGGAGAAGAGCGATAAGCAGGCTTCCTATGGGGTCCCGGGTCGGAGACGCGGGGTTGGAGTAGGAAGCAGCGTTTTGGGCCAGGCCTTCCGATCGGAGAGACCATCCGGAGGCGGCTGGTGTCGAAGCGAGTGCTCCGGTCGGAGAGGTGGGCCGAAGAAGTTGACGAGCGGGCATTTGTTCTTTCGGGCAGACCTTCCGGTTGGCGACCGGACTGTCCTTCCGGCCCGTCGTGTTTTAGACTCTTGGGCCGGCCCATGAACTACATGCTATTTTCTTGGGCCGAGCCCTGGCATGGAAGCCGGTCCCCAAGGGACCCTGGGTTTATGAACTCGACAATTGTAAACACAAAAATAGGAATAAACGGTGAAAGTTCTCCCTACCAAATGACTATGTGGTTGTAGTGGCATTGTTTGCCTAAATGGCCATTTAGCCCGTTTAAACACCGTGTAAACGCTACATGGTGGTGCACCGTTTCCGTTTAATCACCCGTTTACCCCGTTTAATTGGCCGTTTAGCCCGTTTAATGGGACGTTTTGCCCGAATAATGGCTAAACGGTAGGTGATCGACTGTTTACTGTTTAGCATTTAGGAAAACACTGTGTAGTGGTGTCACTTTTCACAACAAGTGGAAGCGTCTTACCAAGCTCTTACAAAGTTCTTACCAACACAAGCAGTGGGCGGTACAACCGATGGCTTGTTTGTGATACCTGTGAGGCAGTGGTACTGAGATTACAAGGGCCTTTTTCTGTACTAATCTGAAGAGTTTGTGGGGCTTAGAAGGCACACAAAGAATAATATGTATATTTGGCACACAAGTCAGTAACAGAAAGTAATGCTGAATTATAGTCCAAAGTACTTGTTCTCGTTGCTGGTCTAAAATGTTCCAAGTGCCAGGTGTGTGACAATCAAGTATGGTGGATAGCAAGGTGCTAGGTGTGTGAAAAACAAGTATGGTGGATAGCAAGAGCAACACAAACAAGGAACCAGACAGCACATGCTAACACAACTCACTTTGGCCTTCTCTATGTGCTCCTTTAGATATTGTTCCTCTTTTGCCCTCTCTTTTTTCTATTTTTTTGGGCTGTCATTGTTTTTTTGGGAAACTTCAACTTTTTCTTTTTAGTTTTTTGATATTTTTTCCACTTAGGAGCACAAAAGAAGTAACCACAAAAAATATGAGCTTAAACAAGTGAAAGGCGTGGCCTATGGAAACTTCAGAAGACGTGCCAAAAATTGACAAAAAGCTTGTGACCACGAAAAGAGGATCTTGTGACCAGTTTTTGGCCAAAATAAAATTTTCTGACCCCGGCATTGCCGGGGACGAATGAATCCAAAATTTTTTGATCGATTTTGATATATGGAACGTCGAAATCCGAGTTCGTATATGAAAACTAGACCAGTTTTACGAACTAACTCCGAATTAGAGGACAAAACAGGAACAATGCGCGCAAAATTGGTCACGATAGCAAGGATTTGATGGAAACGATGGGAAAAAACACATGAACTGGACTCTAACATGACCTAACCAGCAACAAGACCTCGACTAGGACACAAACTCAACACGACGGACTATGAAACTAAAATATGCAAAGGCTATGTCGCGGAAGGTTCTAGGACAGGAAAAAAATGAGTATGGCACTGGACTATGGGACAAATGCAAAACATTCAAAACTAGGGAATAAATGTGAACCTGACGGTATACCTTAGCTCTAATTACCACTTTATGGGGATAGGGATCCTGATCTTCCGTCAGGTAGAGGTATCTATCGTTGTGGCGGAGAATGACACACCGATCCGGCTTTAGATCGAAAGATCGAACCCTGCAATCTTAGCACCACAACTCCTCTAGTTATCAACTAAGACATGGATCTGGTTGACCTCACCAAGAAGGCTAATCCCTACCTGACGCAATGAAGAACACAAGCAAGGACAAGAAAGAAAACAACCAAATTGCAGATGAATGATTAATCTCACGAAGTTGGGGTCTCACAAACCGATGAACGGCGAAACTGTTCTCAATAGATTAATCTAAGCAAAACCCAAAACCTAATGATGGTGGCGGTGTATGATTATAAAGCCTACCCTAGACGCGCCCCCCTAACGGGCTCAAAGACGATACATGGCCCATTGGACCAAATACGGTGATGCAACACCTAGATAGATTCTGGACGCTGACTTGTTTTGACAATTTCCATGGATTCTGAAGAGATTTTGATGTAAGACCACTTGCATTGGCTTCCTTATCAAATTACCTTTTCAACCATATGTGGATCGTCGAAAACAGAGTTCAATGCGTCCTGGGTGACCAGTTTAAGGTAGACTGGTCCTAGAGGCCGAGGCAGACTCGAAATCATGTTGGACTGGGCCTCCGGTTTCTATTGGACGTCCTTGCTGGTCATCATCGCCTCCACCTCTTCCTCTAAGTCCCTCATGACCCTCTCCAATGTTCCTAAGAAAGATAACATCATTAGGTAGTAGTCTATTCTCAAAAATATGAAAAGGATCGCTTAAGAACAAGCTCACCTCTAAATTGAGTTGACGCATTCGAGCTCGGGTCATTGGACCGGGTCATTGGACCTTGCAT
Source organism: Miscanthus lutarioriparius (assembly GCA_904845875.1). Classification (NCBI taxonomy): domain Eukaryota; kingdom Viridiplantae; phylum Streptophyta; class Magnoliopsida; order Poales; family Poaceae; genus Miscanthus; species Miscanthus lutarioriparius. Next base: position 86,493,802 of record CAJGYO010000003.1, on the reverse strand, counting down.
GATGGTTGGAGGATCAGCGGGTACATCCGAAGGAGTGATGTCCTCATCAAACAACCACCGGTGACGTAGGAGAGAGCCAGCGGACGGTGCGGCACTGACAGAGGGCAGCGTCGTGGCTGGGCGATGGCGCAGGCAATGCGGGGAAAGAGAAATTGCGGCGTCTATGTCGGGTGAGTGGGAGAGAAATGGAGAGTAACTATGGGGTCCGATGGATAAGGGAAGAGAAAAAGGGCCCCACAATTACTGCCGTTGCGGCCCAATTTGTCATAGCCTATACACGGCATTGTCACGGCCTATACGCGGCACTACTGTAGAGTGGCACTGTCGTGGCCCAGGCGCGGTACTGCCACATCCCGCAATGGCAAAGATTTAGCTACAACTAAATAGCTCTACATATATAGGATATGGACACGTATCTCTAACATATTATGATCAGCAACAGATAAACAATACATGCCATGATCATAACACACTAGTTCTTTTCATAACACCTTTTGAAACACTTGAATTAAATCTTTCCAAACATTTTGCCTAGATACTAGTAGATCAATCAAAGGTGTGCTACAGTTCAAACCACGTTATGAGAATCAAGTATATTTAGCTCACTACGCAAAGCACAAAACCTTGACTCATCGAGAGGCTTAGTGAAGATATCGGCTAGTTGCTTTTCAATGCTCACATGGCGAATTTTGATACCTCCTTTGGTTTGTGGTCTCTCAAGAAATGATGTTAGATGTCTATATGTTTGGTTCTTGAGTGTCTTACGGGATTGTTTGCAAGCTTTATGGCACTTTCATTGTCACACAATAATGGGATTTTGGTAAAGCAACATCCAAAATCTTGAAGGGTTTGCCTCATCCAAAGTAGTTGAACACAACATGCACCAGCTGCAACATACTCGGCCTTGGCGGTGGAAAAGTCTACACAATTTTGCTTTTTAGAACTCCAAGACACTAGGGACCGTCCAAGGAATTGACATGTCCTCAAAGTGTTTTTTCGATCTACTTTGCAACCGGCGTAACGAATCCGAATACCCAAGTAGATCAAACTTAGAGCCCTTAGAATACCACAAGCCAAGGTTTGGATTGTGTACTAAATATCTCAAGATTCTCTTAACGGCCACCAAGTGGCACTCTTTCTGGTTGGCTTGAAATCTAGCACACATGCACACATTAAGCATAATATCAGGCCTAGATGCACACAAATAAAATAGAGAGTTGATCATGGAATGATATATCTTGGTGTTCATGGCTTTCCCTTCATCATTGAGATCAAGATGTCCATTGATTGGTATGGGAGTTTTGATAGGCTTGGCATTCACCATGTCAAACTTCTTGAGCATATCATGGGTGTACTTCATTTGGCTAATAAAAGTTCCATCCTTCACTTGCTTGATTTGAAACCCAAGGAAGAACTTCCATTCACCCAACATGGACATCTCAAATCTCTTGGTCATTATCCTACTAAATTCCTCACAAAAAGTATGATTAGTACTACCAAATATTATGTCATCGACATATATTTGGCATACAAAGATATCTTTACCAACTTTGTGAGTGAAAAGAGTAGGATCAGACTTTTCCTATTTCAAAGCCTTGTTTTAGCAAGAATTCCTTAAGACATTCATACCATGTTCTTGGTGCTTGCTTAAGCCCATAGAGCGCCTTTTGGAGTTTGTAGACATGGTTGGGGAACTTAGGATCTTTGAAGCCCGGTGGTTGCTCAACATAGACATGTTCTTGAATAGGGGCATTGAGGAATGCACTCTTCACGTCCATTTCATATAACTTGAAATTATGATGAGCGGCATAGGCTAGAAGCATTTAGATTGCTTCAAGCCTTGCCACTGGTGCATATGTTTCTTCAAAGTTCAAGCCCTCTACTTGAGTGAAGCTTGAGCAACCATTCTTGCCTTGTTCCTTGTCACCACGCCATTTTCATCTTGCTTGTTGTAGAAGACCCACTTGGTGCCAATCACGTTCGTCTTGGGTCTTTCCACCAAAGTCCAAACTTGATTCCTCTCGAAGTTGTTTAGCTCTTCTTGTATAGCCATCACCCAATCTTCATCTTCAAGTGCTTTCTCTACCTTGAGAGGCTCCAAAGAGGAAACAAACGAGTAATATTGATATAAATTTTCTAAATATGAACGAGTCAATACCCCCTTTTGAAGACTCCCAAGGATGTTGTCAACGGGGTGATGCCGTTGTATTGTTTGCCTTAGTCTTGGGTGATCAATGCCTTCTTGTTCATCTTCTTCTTGCTCAAAGACTAGTTGTAGGTTTTGTCCATGAACTAGAGTTGAATTAGCTGCTGATGACTGGGTGGGTGCGACTGCCGCTTTGAGGTGTGGCACTACCACATGCAAAAGTTGTAGTAGGGGTCTATGTTGGCATTTCTTAGCGTCACCACTAGGATTTGTGTTTCCTAGTAATGGCACCAGAAATGACTTGACGATATTTCTGAACGCATACAGAAATATTCCGCAAGTGCACGGATACATCGTTGTAGTATTTCACCCAGAAGTATTCGGGTATCGTTCTTTTATATTTTCCCAAAGGAAGGCATGGTGTAAAAGTCTCTAGTAGGGACATGGTCAAGATAACATGACTATATAATAGACCAAAGTTCATAACAAGGGTAAGCCAGGATAAATATTGGATAGTGTGACACACAAACTCAAGCCAATCTCAAGGATAAAGATAAAAGAAAGAATAAAGAATAAAAGAATATACCTAAACTGGAGCAGGCTTTTCTTGTATAACTATGTTAAAATGAGCAGATAATCATACAAATACATGAATTTCTAAGGTTAGAGATCTAAGTTAAGATAGCTTTGGTCACTATAAACTTACTTCAGGCACCGGAGATCACCTGGTCTGCCAAGCGATGCCGGCCTACAGCTCTATGCCGAACCCGAATGTGGGGGGTTATAAGGGATGGACAAGGTTGTTACCACCTGCCGCCTACCCCTCAACCATGGGGAATGAGGCAAATGAAGGTAACTTCTAGTATAGACATCATGTCTATGCTTTTGGTTACTACTCTAGCGTCGGCCAGGAACATCTGTCTTTATCAGGAGTCCTCTACTAGAGCATCCACCACGGGGATGGACGACGAACCCGCAAGAATATAATGACCAAAACTAATCTTAAAGTAGAATTCACTACCTCAATTTAGGTCTTGGTTCAAACATGTATGTTGTATGAAAGATTAAGCACAAAGTTCTATATGTTAAACTAATAACATAAGAACTTAGCTCTAATTCATAAGCATAGCTATATTGATAATATGAGAGCAAAAACAAAGAAAAATTCTCAATATTATTCATACCAAGTTCAAGCTCTCCAATGAAGCTTCTTGCCTAACTCCAACAAAACTACTAAAAATAGTAAAAGAATACAAGTGGAGGGAGAGAGGCTCTTGAATTGTGGTGTGTGTGGTGTGAGAGCCCTCTCCATCTATTTATAGCCTTGTCATTGTCGGTTTGGAGGAGATTTCCATGCATGCCCACAGGCAACCGTCATGGAGGCACCACCAGGAGATGCCATCTGGAAGGAGGAGGCGGTTGGAGCCCCTAGGGACCCATGTGTGGCCTCCCTGCCACTACCTTCTGCATGGCGGTTTGTTGTTGGGCCAGGAGCGCAGCCATGCCGGTGGTTGGCCTAGATTGGATGGGTAGGTGGGCCTCTCTCTTTATTTGCTTATTTTGTGCTTTCCTGATTGCGCATTTTGACTCTATTCCCATGCATTTCTTGTATGTGTCATGCAAAACAATGATTCTCCAATACATGTGAAACTAGGTCAATATAAGTAACATATGTGTGTGAGATATGCTAGTTCTCTTCTTTTTGTGTCTTATTTGGAGGTTGAATTTGGTTGATAAGGACTGCCAACAAGATCCCCCAAGCTTACCCCTTGCTCGTCCCAAGCAAGAGCTAAGACATTGGTTGTTGATTAGGAGTTGCTTCAATGCCAGTTGCCATTCACAAGTACCATGTCTATAACGAAGTATTCTTCCTTGATTTAAATAAGTTAGCATTTTATCCACCATTTTACCTTGATCCCTATGGGGTTTGTTGCTTTTCCAAGTTTTGGGCAGTTGCAAGATAGAACGGTTTCACAGAATCGCTAGTCATTCATTCCTTGATCGACTTTCTTTCCAGAAGTTTTAAGAGTTTTGTAAAATAAAAGTAAGTTCCTCAAATGATTCACTCGATCGCTCAATGTGTATAGTCCTCACCAAAGACTTTTGATTGCCTTATTTTCATCCTACACTCTAATAGACTTTTTGTGGAGTTTTAGGTAGGAATAAAAAGAGGCATACTTGCATCACATGATATTGCTGAGTCAAAAACTAGATCCAAGGAGATGCAAGTCATACACTTTGATCAAGAAGTGCAAGTGTGTGGAATTTTAAAATCTTCCTAATTATAAATATTTTTGTACTCCTTTGAAAAAGACTCTCTATTTTGATGATTGCTTTTTATTTTGAAAGTATGGGCTATCTTTCTTTTTTCATGCTTTTTTAGCATGGGATTATTCATGCTCTTTGGCATGGATTTTTTTCCTCTCATGCTCTTTTGGCATGGATATTTTCTCTTTTTTTCTTCTTTTTTTGCATAGCCCATACTTTTCTTTTGGCATATGAAAACTTTAGAGACAGAGACTCATGATACGTGGATGGAGTATTTATTTTGGTGGATGGAAAAACATCATGTTTTTGCGTAACTCTCAGTGTAAGAGTCAGCATATTATTTGTGGGTGTACATGAATCTTGATCATGGGTGCATGACGAGAATCTCAACAAGGGTCACAATAGTTTGACAAAGCTCAATGTGAATACAAGCAGCGTATGACTAAGGTTTTATTGCATTTGTATTATGTCATATGGCATTGGTAGGAATTTATAATCATTAAGGAACTTTTCATTTTTAGCAAAAATAAAACTCTAGGTGTCAAGTTTCTCTTAGAATAAAATCATAGCAAATTCCATTCGTACCATATCATAACTTGCAACAACTTAGAAAAGGATCATGCGTTTGCAACCCACAAGTTTCAAGTTTTAGGATGAGACATTTTTAGCCAACAAACTTAAATCTTGGGGAATACTAAGTTATAAACTAGGCACGGATGAATTATAAGATAGAGCAACTATTCATCATTTCAACGAAGGAGAAACTAAACAATCTTACTTACATATGTAGAGTGGAATAAATATATTTTTATTATAATTTTTTTTAATTTTATTTAAATTTTATAATGTTTTGATTTTTTAAGTAATGCAAGAAAATAAATGCAAGATACTCAATAAAAGATATAATGTACCTCTGCGGGAGTCCTCCCCAAGCTAGCCCAAAGTCTACAGCCCTTCGGCTGCTTTTATTAAAATGCAGAGGCAAACTTGAGGGTTTATTTTATTTATTTTTTTTATTATTATTATCATTGTTATCATTATTATTGTTGTTTTTTAATCAAGGTTCACCAAACATTTTTTTCATCTATGTTGTCATCTCAAAGACTTACCCTCATGAAGTTGATACATTCCTGCAAGGGTTTAGCCCATATGATCAACGAAAATCTATACTAGCAGTTTTGGTTCAAAAAAAATTAAACTAGGCACCATGTCTAATTTAATCAAGGTAGGCTATTTAACCTAAGCACCACGCTTAAATTAAAAAGCCTATAGAAGCATAATTATTACATCCAAACTTCAAACTAAGCACCATGCTTAATTTAAAAAATGTATAACCAATACTCCTAAACCAAAACATGCCGGTATAGAGAGAGGAAGCATGAAAGGATAAACAAGAATCATCCAACGGAGGTGAAACATTAAATAGTGAACAAGAGAACCATAGGTTTTTATTCTTATTTCTCTTATTTCTCTCATTTTTTATTCAAGATAGCGGAAAGTGGTGAGAGTGCAAGATACATGTTACCTTGTGGGGGTCCTCCCCCAAGCTAGCTCAAAGCCTGAGATCCGAGGTTGTACCCCTATGCTTTTTGGCTTTTCTTGCATGGTTAGGATATGGTAGATCACAAGTGGACTTACCATCCCTTGTGATTACCACATTCACATTTTCAACTAAAATCTTGGGTTGCCCCGAGATATTTTCAAGATCATATGCATAAATTGTAGTGGCTATTTGGGCTAGTTGGGTTTCAAACATTTTATTTGCATTTTGTTGGGCCATAAAACCCAGCACGACCCACCCTCACACTGTCACACACACACACGGCACACTAGAGTCTAGAGCCTTTTGCTAAAAAAAGAGAGAGTCAAGAGCCACCTCTGTTGCCTGGGGAGGCGATGTAGCTCCCCACAATCCACCAGCCGCCGGCCATAGAGATGGAGCTGCTATGACCCAGTGCCAAGAGGAGGAGATCTAAGGACCTCGCAGCCGATGAGCCCCAGCCGTGGGCAATGGAAGCCACGAAGGCGGCCAATCTCAGACCTACAACCAACACCAAAGAATCGCTGCTGCCATCTGAAGCTGCTATTGGTAGTGGTGGTGGCAGCGGCGGCGGCGGCGGCGAAGACGACGACATCAACTACATCAGCCTCCTCCCGACGCCATCCTCGGTGAGATAGTTTTGCTTCTCTCCACTAAGGAAGCCGGTCACACCCAAATCCTTGCCTCCCGGTGGTGCCATGTCTGGCTTGCCTCAACTCTCATCCTCGACGGCACAGACCTCTACACCAAGCCCCAGGCCAACAACCACGATGCTAAGAAGTTTACTGCCGCCAACCATGCCCTCGCAAGCGTGGTCTCCCTCATCCTCTTTGCCCACCCGGGCCTCGGCCACCGCTTCTATGTCCCACCACACTTTCTCTAGGACCGTCCTGCCACCGTGGACACCTGGCTCAGCTCCCCGGTGCTTGTCAACCTCCAGGAGCTTGATTTCTGGGAATGGAAAGATATGATATATAGGTATATGCAGCCCTCTCCGTTGGCACCACCACCTACCTCTACTTTCTAGTTCTTGGCTACCCTCCGAGTTGCTACCTTTGGCAAATGCGAGCTCCCGGATAGCTCAGTGAAAGGGATTCACTTTCCCCACCTCAAGCAGCTTGGCCTTGAAGATGTCAGCATCTCCGAGGGCTCATTGCATACCATCATTTCTAGCTGCCCTGTCCTAGAGTGCCTACTGCTTAAAGGCATCTTTGGGGTTGGCTCCCTCTAGATTAGTTCCAATAGCATCAGAAGCATTGGCGTGGGTGCTGATCATCTTAGGGACAATCTCCAGTTCTTACAGGAAGTCATAATTGTCGATGCCCTTGTCTTGAAATATTTTTCTATCTTGGTGCATACAAGCTGACCAGTTTAACTGTAATCTCCACACATAAACTGGAGACCATAGGGCATGTTAATGATGGATGGTTTGGTCATCCCAAGCTTGTGTTTGGCACCACATCTATTCAGGTAGCCATGCCATTTTGTTTTCTTCCCATGAAATGGCTGCTGAGTTTTGTTTTCTGCTACGGAGATTTTCATAAACTCCGCCTATGTTGTCTCAACATAGCAGGTCCCAAGCCCTGGTAAAGGAGGAGGGATGTGATAGGCGTGGCGAGCCAATGTTAAATCTAGCCATTCTAATGGAGATGAAACCCAAAAGAAAATCGTTGGGGCATAACCCTCTTAGCGATGTGCCATATCGGAACCCGGGTATGGTGTTAAATGGGCAAGGGCCGGGTTGGCACCCCCTTGGTGACGCGCCGTGTTGTGCTTTGGGCATGGTGTCAAGTGACCAAGGATCGGGTCATCGCTTCCTTAGTGGCACGCTACATCGGTTCCCGGGCGTAGTGAAAAATGAGCAAGGGTCTTTACATCTGAGTCAACGGGTGCGAAGGGTAAGGAAGCTAGTCGAACCAACTAGGATCCATTTAGGTAGTTGGAATGTAGGGTCGATTATAGGTAAGTTAAGAGAATTAGTTGATACCGTGACTAGGATGTGTGTAAATATATTATGCGTTCAAGAGACTAAATGGAAGGGTCAGAAGGCGAAGGAGGTGGACAATACAGGTTTCAAGCTTTGGTACACAGGGACAATCATGAATAGAAATGGAGTAGGAGTTTTGATTGATAAGAGCCTCAAGAATAGTGTGGTGAGAGTGAGAAGGCAAGGAGATAGGATTATCTTAGTCAAGGTTGTCGTTGGTGATATGGTCTTGAACATAATTAGTGCGTATGCCCCCCAAGTAGGCCTCGATGAGAGTGCTAAGAGACAGTTCTGGGAAGACTTAGATGGCCTGATTAGAGCTGTACCTAGTAGTGAGAAGCTTTTTATAGGAGGAGATCTTAACGGGCATGTAGGTACTACAAGCGTAGGTTTCGAGGTAGTTCATGGAGGTTTTGGGTATGGTAGTAGGAATCAGGAGGGGGAGGAAGTTCTGGACTTCGTGGTAGCTTTTGACCTGATGATAGCCAACACTTTCTTTAGAAAGAGAGAATCTCATCTAGTGACCTTCAGTAGCGAACAACACTCTAGCCAGATTGACTTTGTCCTCGCAAGAAGAAAGGACAAACGAGCATGCTTGGGTTGCAAGGTGATACCAGGGGAGTGTGTTGTTTCTCAACATAAGCTTTTGGTGGCTAACTTTTGTTTTCAGGTGCGTGCCCGTAGGGATAAACAAGCTAAGATTGAAAGAACAAAGTGGTGGAAACTGAAAGGGGAGACGTTAGAGGTATTCAGGGAAAGGGTTATCAAAGAGGGCTCTTGAAAGGAAGAAGAGGACATAAACAACATATGGGAGAAGATGGCAACCAATATTCAGAAGGTGGCCTCAGAGATGTGTGGAGTAACCAAAGGAAGTGGAGGTGAGGCTAAAGATACTTGGTGGTGGAATGAGGAAGTCCAAAGGGCTATTAAGGAGAAGAAAGAATGCTATAGACGTTTGTACCATGATAGGAGTGTGGACAACATAGAGAAGTACAAGGTGGCAAAGAAGACTGCAAAGCAAGCTATAAGTGTGGCAAAAGGTAGAGCGTACGAAGATCTTTACCAACATTTGAGTACGAAGGAAGGAGAGAAGGACATTTATAGGATGGCTAGGGTTCGTGAGAGAAAGACAAGGGACTTCAACCAAGTTAAGTGCATTAAGGATGAAAGGGAGCATCTCTTGGTGAAGGAGGATGAGATCCGACATCAATGGCAAGAGTATTTTGACAAATTGTTCAATGGTGAGAATACGAACACAACCTTTCAGTTGGATGAATCTTTTGATGACACTAATAGGCGCTTTGTGCAGAGAATCCAAGAATCTAAGGTCAGAGAGGCGTTGAAAAGGATGAAAGGAGGTAAGGCGATGGGACCGGATGGTATCCCAATCGAGGTGTGGAGATTGTGGAGATGCCTCGGGGACATAGCTATAGTATGGCTAACCAAGCTATTCAACCATATTTTTCGATCGAACAAGATGCCTGACTAGTGGAGGAGAAGTATATTGGTACCGATCTACAAGAATAAAGGGGATATTCAAAGTTGGACTAATTACAGGGGAATTAAGTTGATGAGCCATACTATGAAGCTATGAGAGAGAGTTAGCATCGCTTGAGAGCAATAACACGGGTCTCTATAAACCAATTTGGTTTCATGCCCGGAAGGTCAACCATGGAAGCCATTTTCTTAATAAGACAAGTTATGGAGCGGTATAGGGAGAAGAAGAATGACCTATACATGGTTTTTATTGACTTGGAGAAGGCTTATGATAAAATACCAAGGAATGTTATGTGGTGGGCTTTGGACAAACATAAAGTCCCAATGAAGTACGTCGGGCTCATAAAGGACATGTACAACAATGTTGTGACTAGTGTTCGAACAAGTGATGGAGACACGGATGACTTCTCGATTAGGATAGGACTACATCAAGGGTTAGCATTGAGCCATTATCTATTTGCCTTAGTGATGGATGAGGTCACAAGGGACATACAAGGGGACATCCCTTGGTGTATGCTTTTCGTGGACGATGTAGTACTAGTTGATGAAAGCCGGACAGGAGTGAATCAGAAACTGGAGTTATGACGAGAGACTTTGGAGTCCAATGATTTTAGACTCAGTAGAACTAAAACTGAGTATATGAGATGTGACTTCGGCACTACTACTCGGGAGGAGGAAGATATTAGTTTGGAAGGTCAAGTAGTGTCTAGGAAAGATACATTTTGATATTTAGGATCAATGCTACAGAGAGACGGGGATATTGATGAAGATGTTAGCCATAGAATCAAAGTAGGGTGGATGAAGTGGCGCCAATCATCTAGTGTCCTTTGTGACAAAAGGGTACCACAGAAGCTAAAAGACAAGTTTTATAGGACGACGATTAGATCTGTTATGTTGTATGGTGCAGAATGTTGGCCTACGAAAAGACGACATGTTCAACAGATAAGTGTCGTGGAATTGCATATATTGTTTTGGATTTACGGTCATACAAGAAGGGATCGAGTTCGGAACGATGATATACGTGATAAATTAGGGGTAGCACCAATTGAAGAAAAGTTTGTCCAACACCGTTGAGATGGTTTGGACATGTCCAACGGAGACCTCCAGAGGCACTGGTGCGTAGTGAAATCCTAAGCCAGGATAGTAACGTGAAGAGAGGCAGAGTAAGACCGAAGTTGATTTGGGTAGAGGCAATAAAAGGAGACTTGAAAGGATGGAATATACCCAAAGACTTAGCCTTAGATGCTTGGAAAATAGCTATTCACGTGGCTGAACCTTGATTACTTCTGCTGGGTTTTAACTCTAGCCTATCCCGACTTGTTTGGGACTTAAAGTCTTTGTTGTTGTTATTGTTGTACGGAGATTTTCATATCATCTGCATTTGCACCTTGATGTTTTGTTCGATGCTTGATCCAGGGATTTAAAGTTGTAAGATTGACAACGGCATTGAGCAATGTCAAGACTCTAGCTGTCACATCATATCATATTAATCTTGATCCGATCATTGAGTTGGTGAAATGCTTTCCATGTCTGGAGAAGTTGTACTTGTACATAAAGGTGACAGTTCTTCAGTTACAGTTTCTGGATCACAATATTCATATATTCTTTTTATTGACTTGGTGTTAATCCTTCTACTAATGTGGTTTGAGTTTCCCATTTTGATTTGTTTTGTTCTTCAGTCTTGTAATTCAGGGAAAATGAATCAGAATCGGTGGCGGCGTCGGAATCACAATATTTCAGGAGAAATGAATCGGTGGCATCGTAAACACAGGGATTTCATTAAAAGCTCTGATATACATCTCAAGAAAATAGTGATGACATATCGAGGCATCGGATCACAAATCAACTTTGCGTCATTCTTTCTACTGAATGCAAGAGAGTTAGAGTTAATGAGGCTCGAAGTTGTAGCCAGTGATTACAATGACGCTTTTTTTTGCAGAACAATATAGAATGCTTCAGATGGAAAAAGGGCCTCGAGAGGTGCACGGCTACATTTTAGAAACAAAATTTGTACCCATGGTATACATGTTAATCATGTCCGAGATTTGTCTGTAGCAGACCCCTTCGAACGTAGATGGTAGAATTGGTCTAGGTCTTTATCCTTGGTGTTGCCACTTATTTGGTATTTGTCGGAGCAACTATTTCTCATGAATTGTAGTGTTTTGAATATCTATTACCTGGAACATGGGATATCCAAACAGTATATATGCCCATTCTTAGTTTTTGTTATATCAGATAAACTGCCTATAGTGTAGAAATAGCAAAATGAGAGCCATGTGCTATTGTGCAATATTGCTGCACTAGACATTTTTTATTTCGAATTCTGAATGTCAGCAACCTCCTCAGTAGATTTATGAAATCTCCATTTGGTACTACATATTGGTCCTGTTAATTCCAATTCCAGGAAGCAGTGCTGTACGTAGTTAATCATCTCATGTGTCTTATTTACAAAATCGCCAATTAGCATTGCTATCAAGACCAAAAAACATTCAGGTTCAAACATTTTACAACATCAGGCACCTGGCATCTGAGACAGAGCACAAGCATGGCTCAACTACCACCTCCAATGTCCACAGTCCACTCAGGTCTCCGGAATTATATTAATAATGAACTGGACTCCACAAAAATGTGGTCCAATAATATACTCTAGCATCACGGTTTGCCAAAAAGCGGACCTGCCACTCAGCTGTAAACTTCAGATCTTTGCAAGGTCTTCTAAGGCATCAGGCATGTTTTCCATCAGGCAGCAGTCATCGAGATCATCTGTGCTTGAGGCTAGCTTCCCCAGTTAGATGCTCCTTTTGTTTTCACATACATTATTACCTTACAAGGGACCCTCTTATTATTCTGACATCTACAGGTTTCCACTGCACATTTTTTCAAAAAATATGCATCTACAGGTTTTGGTAATTGCCTGGGGGTTGGCAATTGCACCGTCGGATAGATTAGGAATTGATGAATGGATATGGTTATCTCAGCAAATATTAAAGGTTCATTTGATAAGGATGTAGATTCTCATAGGAACATGTTTCAAGTGATAGATCTCAGAACCAATTTATGAAACCGTTTTGCTATTAGGATGGATTCTAATTATAAGAAAAAATACTTCAACCCCATTTTTTTCTGGATGAAGAACAACTTAAATAAAATCCATTTTAACTTGTTGCACGAAAAGAAGATGATATAACTAAAAGAATACGTACAATTGCTAGCACATAAGTCAGAAAAAGAAACAGAACAAAATCAACATTTCTGGGCTGAAAGCCTGAATCGTTTCGCTGCTATCCTATTTGGTGTCGTTTCTTCTGAGTCAGGAGAGAGTTGAAGCTGATTCAGGTTGCCAAATGACTCCTAAATGTAGAGTTTTGACAACCCACCCGAAATACGTAGTAGCTTGTTTGTGTTCGTCGGTTCACCACCTCCTAGGAGTCGCTGCTCCCTTTGTCACCGTGTTTTGTTGGTTTTTCACATATGTGCTGGAGGTGATAAGAGATCTTTGATGGTGAAATTTTTGGAGCTTGCATTTTTGTTTTAAGCGTGAGGATTGTTGACGGTAGTTAACGTTCATCATAAACCATCAATATAACTTATATAAATGCATAAAAAGGATCACCAACATAGGTCTACGGGTTTAAACTAATAAATTCCACAAAATTTGGTGAATTTGTGTTTGCAGGAGGATTTACTCAGAAAACCGTCAAGGAGGGCCTATTCATCAAAGCAAATCACGTTTATCCGTAGCGAAACCGACGTAGGAAGACTCTAGAAGACTCTAGAAGGCAAACCACCGAAGCGAAGGGCAGGTGGCTGCCATGTGGGGCCAGCCTACCCCACCTGCAGGCCGCCTGGCCCCCTGGGCCCATCTGTCAGCCCCTCCTTCGAATCTCGGTTCTGCACCGCCTCCAAGATTGCATCTACGCCGTTCTTTCAAGTCGGTTTGATCCGAGGGTCCAGAATTGATGCTCCGACCTATATATAGCAGCCCCTACCCCCTCCCTAGAGCATCCCTGAAACCCTAATTCATACCTCTCATTCAGAGATCAAGATACACCAGGAGGATTAGGTCTAGACTCTCCAATGTAGTAGATTAGTAGCTCGGAAGTGAGGGTCGAGTTGGGCTCATGCTCAAGTTCCGGATTGTAAGAAAAATGGACCCTAGGCCCATTTACTTTGGATTTTGGTGTTTGATGACCAACACAACCAAATTGGAATAATGAATTTGCAAGTGATTGTTTTATAGTTCAATAGGGTGCAAGACGTGACTTGGACGAAGGCGACGTGATGATCCCACGATCAACGCCTTAAGCAAGACCTTAGAAGCACAAGAGAAGATCCAAGATATCAAGCAAAGTCTAAGCACGAAGATAGGAACCAAGCCAGACGCAAGATCGCGAAGAAACGAGCTCACAGAGGTGATCGGACTCTGGACCGGACGCTGGCATATAGCGATCGGACACTCCGATCAAGAGGCTCAGCAACAGAAGGCGTCAGCAGCAGCGACTGGATGCTAAATAGTAAAGTGACCGGACACATCGATGGAACTAGTCATCATCACCGGCAAAACATTTAGTATTGATCGGATGCTGGCGACATATCGACCGGACGCTGGACTGCAGCGTCCGATCGAGTATAGAGAGGTTCTAGAGCGGTGAAATTGTGACCAGATGCGTCCGGTGGCATGTGACTGGACGCTGGCAACGTTCGATTAGTTAATCACAGCTCTAATGGTCGGGACGACCAAATCACGTCCGACCAAGACGACTTGCGCATCCGGTCAGGAGCAGAAAACCGGATTTTGTCCCCAACAGCTACTTTCTTAGTGGAGCTTATAAATAGACCCCCAACCGGCCATTTGAGAGTAGTGGAGCAGAGAAAACATATCTAGGGTGTTGATACACCATTTTAGTGATCTCCACTTGCATAGTGCTAAGTGATTCATTAGGTGATTAGCGAGGGTGCTTTGCAAAGTGCTTAGGTTGATTAGACCACACCTTATGCGCTTGCTCTAGGTTTAGGCCTAGTGTTTAGTGAGGTTTGCATACCTCTTACCACTCGGTGCTTGCGCGCACCATTGTTGTACATCGGAGGGGCTTGTATTCTTACGAGATCACACCAACTACGTTTGTGGTGTGGCCGCCACCGTGTACCGAAGGGAACAAGGCCCTACGGTGGTTCGGCCGAAAGCTTGATAGTGAAGACAGCGGGGAGTGGTCCGAGAGGCTTGCCGGGAGGCACGTCGGAGACCCACTTGCGCGTGGGGAAGGCCCGAGGCTATCCATGGAGTTACTCGACCGGGAGCTTGGCCCTTGCGAGGGGCTCCAACGAGGACTAGGGGAAGCTTGCGCGCTTCTTGATACATCGATAAAAATACTAGAGTCATTGATAGGAGTTTGCATATCTCTACATTGCTCTTTAGCTTCCGCATTTACATTGTTTATATTACTCCTTTTATGGTAGAGATAGCAACACACTAGCAAAACCGCAGTTGCACACTTAGATAGTTTATCTTTTGCATAGGTTTTGCTAAGGGTAGAAAAATAGGCCATAGTTTAGAAGTAGAATTTTAAGTTACCTAATTCACCCCCCCATCTTAGGCGTCATGGTCCCCTACAAGTGGTATCAGAGCCGGTTGGCTCAATTTGGACTATTGGCTTAACCGCCGTTGAGCCAATGCTATTTAGAGTGGTTGGGATAGATATCTCTAGGCCTCCGCACTTTGACAGCACTAACTTCCCTTACTACAAAGCTAGAATGGCTTGCCACCTTGAGGCGGTAGATTTGGGTGTTTGAAGAGTCACTCGTGACGGGATGAAACCCATTAAGAATCCCGATAAACCCACAAAGAGTGAAGAAAAAGAAATTTATTTCAATGCTAGAGCTAAAAATTGCTTGTTTGAATCTTTTTAGCATGGATGTGTTTAACCAAGTGTTCACTTTAAATATGGCACATAAAATTTAGTTAAAACTCCAAGAGCTCCATAATGGCACAACTAATGTCTATGAGCAAAAACATTGTCTAGCTAAACAAAATTATGATTCATTTGAAATGAATGATGATGAGCTTGTTCGTGATATGTATTCTCGTTTGAATCTAATTATCAATGAGCTCCATTCAATAGGATTAACAAAGTTAGATGATGCGGACATCATGAGGAAGATCATCTCCATGCTACCACAAAAGAAATATGCAAACATCATCACCATCCTTCACAACATGGAGGACTTGAGCACCATGACCCCAGCCATAGTCATTGACAAGATAGTGGCATTTGAAATGTCACGCAAGATGGGTCAAGAAGAAGCCTCTTCATCAAGCAAAGACAAAGCTCTCGCATGTAGTGAGAAAAAAAAGATGAAGGGCAAGCAAGTTGAGACAAGATCAAATTCAAGCTCTTCAAGTGAAGATGAGGATGATGATGATGATGATTCAAGTGATGATGATCAATCTTCCTCCACCTCCGACCTTGATGAAGAATCAATCAAACTAATCAACAAGGTGGAGAAGATGATCCAAAGGCTCAATGTCAAGGGTGTGCCCATCCAAATTCAATATATAATCTTCACCAATCAAAGAAATGAGCAAAGAAAGAGAGAATGCTATGGATGCGGCAAGTTGGGGCACTTTGTGGAAGTTTATCCAAACAAGCCCACACCCAAGACAAAGAAGAAGATGCAAGGACAAAGCCCTCACATCAATAAGGCCATGGGATGATTCTTCAAGTGAAGAAGAAGACCATCACAAGAGGCGAGGACACAAGCACTCATCATCAAGTACCTCACGTGTGTGCCTTATGGCACGAGGTAACAAAAAGTCTATCCCTAGTGATAGTGACAATGATAGTGATAGTGATGATGAGCTACCTTCTTATGATGAAATTGTGCAAGAAAATCTTAACTTTGCTAAAGTTTGCACTAGTCAACAAAAGAAGCTTGAAAAATTAAAAAAAAAGCTAGATAGTTCACAAGAGTCATATAAAACCTTGCTTAAACAATATGAGACATTTGCTAATCTCAATATTGAACTATCTACTAAAATTGAGCAACTTGAGGCTAGTGCAACAACAAATGCATGCACAATCAATTATAAGGAACTTGTAAGGAAAAATGAAAAATTAAAAGAAAAGTTAGCTAGCTCAAAAGATGCTTATAAAAGTTTGCTTGCTAAAATGGAAACCATGTGCATACATTGTGATGAGCTAACTAATAAAGTTGCTAATCTTGAAGCCGTCGGTACAACCCCCATGAAGGCACCTAAAAAGAAAAGTTCCATCTTTAACATGCCTAAAAAGGATGCCTCTACTTCTTGCAATGATTTATGTTTAGACTCACCCTTGTGCAACCAAGTTTGTGTTGAGAAAGTTGTTGTAGATACATGCACACAAGAGGTTGCAATAGAGAATAAACAACTCAAGCAAGGAGTGGCTCGCCTCACCAAGGACTTGACTCAAGTGAAAGGCAAGACAAAGCAAGCCCAACTTCATCAAGATAACACCATCAAGGGAGTGAAGAAGCTTGATGAAGAACAAACCATGGTTTGCTACGTATGCCACAAGGAAGGCCACAAGTCCTATGAGTGCAAGGTGAAGAATGGGGGAGGAGCAAAGAAGAAAGAGAAAAAGCAAACAAGCAAGCTCTCCAACACCTACATCAACAAGGTGGACAAGAAGGCCTCCATACCTTATCTCTTGAAGAAGAAGAAAAATAACAAGGTGGTGGCCATCAAGGTGAACAAGCAAGCCAACAATGGGGTCAAACGCTTTTGGGTGCCAAAGGAGATCATTTCCAACATGAAGAGCACCAAGAAGGTTTGGATCCCGAAAGGGAAGTGAGAAGTCCAATGGACTTTGGGGAATTTGGAGACTTGACAAAGTATGGGTGCATTTCATGGGGTGCATCATTATGGACAAAGTAATTGCCAAGTGGGTTAGTGAATACTATGGACCCAAATTCCCCTTCCCATATTAGGTAAATAGATTTAATTTCCTACAATTAGTATCTTTAAATATCTAGTTACTTTTCATGCCTAGGTTTGCATTTGCATGCTTATATCTTTTGTCATGCATACACTAGGTATATCTTATGGTAGGCTTGTTCGGTTTCATCCTTGACCCTTGGAGCAAACCTACATGGTTTTAATTATTTAGGAGCACGGCACATAGCTTGTTTTATGATTGTTCATCTAATATGTGCCAATGTCCAAATTGTAGATAATTTCTCCCGAATATCACCTTCGAAAATGATTCTCACATTCATGTAATGTCATCTTTCAAGTGGTATTGTTGATTCTAAAATCAATATGCATGTCTCCTACAAGTATTCCATACTTGTGTGCACAAATTTAGGGGGAGGTTATTCTACAAGTTGGATGCTTTGAGACTAACATTTTTCAAGTTTATCATGTGTGTAGTAGTCTCATTGCAAGGAAAATGGAGTCCCCGAGGTTAGGCATTATACTTCAAATATTCACCACCTATTGCAAGTGGTAGAAATCAAATTGGTTTCCACATGTGGTATTTCTAAACCGATATCATCATGATGATTTCACTTTGGTATTCATATGCTTTCTCCATGCATTATATAGACTAAACTCCTTTGAGCATTAATTTGCCAATTATGCATAAACTACATTCTCCATCATATGTATGCATATATTTAGGGGGAGCTTAGTCTATGTAATGTGAGAGTCAAATTTTGTGACCTATTCCACCTCTCATACAAAGGATCACAAAGTTTGACCCTTCCTTGTGCTACTAATGTCTTCCTTTTCGGTGTTTGATTCCAAAGGGGAGAATTTAGAGGACCAAAAGGAAGCATTAATTTGTAGGACCAAAAGCCCGATCATAATAATTTACAAGTGGTAATGGTCCGAGAAAGGGAGGACAGTGGATTATGGATTAGTCTATGTAATGGGGAGAATTTGTAGAACCAAAAGCAAGGCTTAAATCCATAATGCCACATGGGGACATTTGCAAGGGCAAGATAAGTTTTCAAGTGGTATCTTTTAGTCTTTCAAGTGGTATCTTTTAGCATCATATAACCTTGCCCTTTGCATTGCATCCTAGCAAGTAGATAGTCTTTAAATTCCAAATTATTATCATTTGCTTGTTTTTGGTCATGTTGTCATCAATCACCAAAAAGAGGGAGATTGTAAGGAAAATGGACCCTAGGCCCATTTACATTGGATTTTGGTGTTTGATGATCAACACAACCAAATTGGACTAATGAATTTGCAAGTGATTGTTTTGTAGTTCAATAGGGTGCAAGACATGACTTGGATGAAGGCGACGTGATGATCCCACGATCAACACCTTAAGCAAGACCTTAGAAGCACAAGAGAAGACCCAAGATATCAAGCAAAGTCCAAGCACGAAGATAGGAACCAAGCCGGATGCAAGATCGTGAAGAAACGAGCTCACAGAGGTGACCAAACGCTGGATCAAATGCTGGCGTATAGCGACCGGACGCTCCGATCAAGAGGCTCGGCAATAGAAGGCGTCAGCAGCAGCGACCGGACACTAAATAGTAAAGTGACCGGATGCACCGTTGGAACTGTTCATCATCACTGACAACACATTTAGTACTGACCGGACGCTGGCGGCATATCAACCGGACGTAGGACTACAGCGTCCGATCGAGTATAGAGAGGTTCCAGAGCGGCAAAATTACGACCGGACACGTCCGGTGGCAGGTGACCGGACGCTGGCAGCGTCCGATCAGTTGATCATGGCTCTAACGGTCAGGACGATTGGACACGTCTGATCAGGACGACCTACGCGTCCAGTCAGTAGCAGAAAAGCGGGATTTCATCCCCAATGGCTACTTTCTCAGTGGGGCTTATAAATAGACCCCCAACTAGCCATTTGAGAGTAGTGGAGCTAAGGAAACATATCTAGGTTGTTGATACACCATTTTAGTGATCTCCACTTGCATAGTGCTAAGTGATTCATTAGGTGATTATCGTAGGTGCTTTGCAAAGTGCTTAGGTTGATTAGACTACCGCTTATGCGCTTGCTCTAGGTTTAGGTCTAGTGTTTAGTGAGGTTTGCATACCTCTTACCACTCGGTGCTTGCGCGCACCATTGTTGTACATCAGAGGGGCTTGTAGTCTTGCGAGATCACACCAACCGCATTTATGGTGCGGCCGCCACCGTGTACCGAAGGGAACAAGGCCCGCGATGGTTTGGTCGGAAGCTTGATAGTGAAGACGGCGGGGAGCGGTTCAGGAGAGGCTTGCCGGGAGGCACATCGGAGACCCACTTGCGCATGGAGAAGGCCCGAGGCTATCCATGGAGTTACCCAACCAGGAGCTTGGCCCTTGCGAGGGATTCCTTACGAGGGACTCCAACGAGGACTAGGGGGAAGCTTGTGCGCTTCTCGACACCTCGATAAAAATATCAGAGTCATCGACCGGAGTTTGCATATCTCTACCTTGCTCTTTAGCTTTCACATTTACATTGTTTGTATTACTCCTTTTGCAGTAGAGATAGCAACGCACTAGCAAAATTGTAGTTGCACACTTAGATAGTTTATCTTTTGCATAGGTTTTGCTAAGGGTAGAAAAAGAGGCCATAGTTTAGAAGTAGAATTTTAAGTTGCCTAATTCACCCCCCTCTTAGGCGTCATGGTCCCCTACACGGATCTAGTCTTGGAGGCTCAACAAAGCCTTGTATCTTCACTTCTATATCTTGTAAGACTTATTATCAACTCATCATATTCCTATCTACATGGCCATGCTTAGTTTAATATGTATCTTGCTTAGTTGAGGTTATCTTTACTTTTGTGTGCGGATTCATAGAGCGCTTAGCCTGCTAGTTTATCAATTGGGCTAAGCAGTCAAGCCTCGTGTAAGCATGGTGCTTATACGATGCTCTGCCTATGAGTACACCCTGTTCTCTGGTTGGGTGGTAGCAGCGGGAGGTGACAGCCCCGTCTATCCTTTGTAGTCCACTCCAAATTGAGCAGGTTCTTAAATTATAGGACCATAGTCGCCTCGGTAGGGTTATCTAATGTGGGTACTCCACCATCTAAGTGGTCTCCCGAAGTGCACAAGAGTAGAGTTAGTCTTAACTATAATTGGATGTATATATACTTTGACCATGTAATAAGAATATCATAGGAATCTACCTTACCCGTTATTCTGCTGAGTTAACTAGTTTACATTATCTTAGTGAACTATCCCCTGAGTGTCATTATCCTTAATTCCTATCATTACCTCTACCCCTTGCTCTAGCTATGTTGGTATGTTGATTAGTAGTCCAATAAATCTTTACTCAATTGTTTCCCTGTGGTAAAATATAAATAATGATACCTGGAATACTTCCGGTAAAATGCTACAATGGTATTCTGTGCGCTTGCGGAATCCTTCATATTATATTTGCACTTATAAATACCAACAAGGCCCTTTTGGAATGAAGGAAAAATAAGAGATTTTAGAGGATTGAATTCCTATTGAAATTTTTGAATTTCTTATAAGAGCGGTTGGAACAAAGGATTGAAACCTATGAATTTCTTTAAAATTCTTATGGAATGAGTTATCCTATAGGACTTTTGCAGGAAAATAAGCAAGAGGTCCAACCTCATGTTTTATTTTCCTATGTCTTTCGTTTCCAATTTTCTTTCTATGTACCATCCAAATGCTTCATTCATAACTTTCCTATTTCGTATAAGATTTCAATTATATGGACATTTCAATCTTGTGTTTTCTCAATTTCTGTCTTGAGAATCTCTACATTCAAAAGAGGACATGGATGTTGGAGGATGTGTTTTGTTCTTTCTATCATCCACACACTTCCCTATATCTGGTTTCCTATAGGATTTCAATTGTATGGACATTTCAATATTGTGTTTCCCTATTTTTATGTTTTGAGAATCCATACATTCCAAAGAGGACCTGGATGTTGGAGGATGCATTTTGTTCTCGCAATAATACTATGAGCCTTTGTATTGTCCTTGTTTTTCTTATCTATATTGTTTATGATAAATTACAAGTGCTTCAACTTGGGCGTACATCAGGTATGCATGGACCTCCACCTCCACCTAAGACACTTGGATTTTTCCCTAGATTACAAGTGCCATTATGCAAAGTTTGGAGCGGGCACCATTCCCATTCTCGACCATAGTAAGGAATCTTATCTTTCACTCAATTTATGTTTTTAGACTTTGTCACATCCTAACATACTTTTGAAATTTACTATAGAAAATTGAGCCAATTAGATGTCTCCAAGATGCACTATGGTTTCTCTGAGTGCATCAAGTTAATAATATTACAACCACCTTTCATGATACATAGAGAGTCATTTTGGTGTCATATCAATTTTGTCATTGGTGCAAGAGGGGGTAGCCCTTGAGTGTCGCACCCAGATTTAAAGATAAAACCAAATGCACATCGTATGTATGCCAGAATCTGTTTATTCATATTTGTGACGATGATATAGTGATACATCGTAGTGTTTATTATAAAAGTGTAAGTTATTATAAAATGACCAAAGAGTCTAAAAAATACATCTCAAAGTCCAGTGAAACAAGGTATCCATCTTCATACATCGACCTAGGCTACACTAGTCTAGCCTCAACACCGTCTTCAGGACGCCCATCATCTAGTCCGAATAGCTCAGTGGCGCAGCTGAGACATGGGTAGCCAAGCAGTAGTGGAACGACTACGGAGTCGAGGTAGTGCTGCCTGGTGGTGCGGTGGTGCTACGAAAGTAGAGGTGGCGTGCAACACGGCAGCAAAGGCAGCTGTGAGCAGCTCGACATGCAGTGAGGCGACGACATGGCACATGTGCTAGGGCGAAGGGTGCGGCGGCGATGCTGAGCAGTGGGTGGAGGGTGCGAGGTTGGTGCTAGGGCAGTGTGTGGCAACGTGCGGTGCGAGTATGAGGATGGAAGGAGAGCGGAGCAAAGCACGGAGATGACAAGCGACTGACCATGAAACGATGAGAACACAACCAACAATGGTGATGAGCTCGCCGAAAAAGGGAGGACAAAGGGGATCAATGATGTGGTGATATATTCATGGAAAAGGAACACATGTTAGCATAGAGGAGGGCAAGACGAACCTTGTAGTGGTGACAAAATTCATTGAGGACACTGGAGAGATGGTCGGAAGAGGTCGTGGAACGTTCCTTGCAAGAACTTTGGCTTCAGATCTATGGTGTTTGGGGGCAACGCCTCGTGAAACAGAGACTAGATCTACAACCAATGCGACTAGACAAACGCCAACGTACATATATACCTGGTTTTGGGTTGGTGGAAATTAGGGTTAGGGTTTCCTAATTTCTGAATTAATTAATTTCACAAATAAAAATAATTCTAAGGAATCCAGAATTACTATTTAAGTCGTAAAAAATTATCTGAAGCTCAGAAAAATCCCTAAAAAGTACTGGAGATAGAATAAAGGATGAGGAACTCAAATAAAGTATATTGAGATCATGAAAAGATTATTGGAATGTTCAAATAAAAAGATTAAGATCATGGAAAGAGGAATTAATTTCTAGAAAAAATTCCTGGAGTGAGATAATTGTCTCCTAGACGTATTTTGAAAATAGTTTTCACTCATAAACATAAATGCAACCGACATGAATGCAAAACCCTGTCAAATTAATTGAAAGACTTTGCATGTTCATTTTAATTTTCACACTAATTTATTTTTCTCACTAGCTAAATATTGGAAAATTCTATGAAAATTATCAAATCGTAATCAATTTAGTGTATGCTATTTACAATTGAAAATAAAAATTTTAGGGTGTGACATGGAGGCATCATACAAATTTTTGTAATGGGGAAGAAGCTCACCTTACCAAAGAACTGCTGAGAAAAATGTTGTGAAGGCGCTTCCAGTTGCGGCCAATGGATACTATATTCTTGACTTATCATCCATTCGTTTATAAGCTTTACACGAGGACAATGCAGACATGGTAGCAGTTAATGAACGGATTGCTCAGCCGAACCAAACTGATACTCCCTCGGTTTCAAATTGTAAGTCGTTCTAGTTTTTCTAGATACATCGATTTTTGCTACGCACCTAAATATACAATTTAGAATGTAGGGAGCATGATATAGTTAAAGGGGTGCTCATAATGTGTGTAACTTCCATGCCATTCTAATCGATGTATAAAAACATTTTGTAAAGAAACTTTTTACAACAAAAATATGATATGCATGCAACCATCGTGGATGTATCGTACATTAATGTTGAATGCATTCAAGCTGGCTGGAAATTTCAGAACGTTTTTATACATCAATTAGAATATTTTGAGAGTTTTCCATTTTTGGATATTTTACCATTTTTCATGAGATAAATCTACCTTTCAACCTTCTAGAGATATTGTCATGAGGTCTAACTATTTTACTAGTGGACATGCACGTGCGACACGCACGTGTCATGAAAAAATTCATACATAATAATTGAGAAATAAGGCTATACATTTTGCAACTCCTATTGTAAACCCTTAATTTTGAATGATAAGTCCTATCACTGAAGGGATGGATTCAATTGCTAGTAATTTATTTTTTCCAAAACAGCAGCATTGATAGCAAAGGTAAGCACCTTGTTGACCTTAGTACTTTCTTCCCTAGCATATATCAAGCTGAAGACAAAAATTATTGAAACTGTTAACTGAAAGTTACATATGAAAATTAGATGAATATTTTACTTATCAAACTACAATCAGTAATAATGTATAATTGGTAAATTGTTCAAATAACCTCACCTTCTGTGCTTCAACAATAGTGTGTTTTGTGGATATTGTACTCACTAAACTGACTCCTGGAGTACAAGATATATAATAGAATGGATATAAGTGCAAAGCATGCACAAATACAGACATATTGTCGGTCTCTTAGACATTTTATTGAGCTCCTTGTAGATAGAGATATTTTGTGAAATAGTTCCTAGCCATTAAGGTATTTTGTCCACACACCAATTCATGACTGACGTACTTCCTCACCATAGCTTGTAGCTCTGTAGCTCCAATCAAGATCAATTGTTTTGAACATTATATGAAAACATTTGACCACTGAAGTCACAACCTAAATAGATAAGATTAAAAAAGATTGTGTACAACATCGTTATAATAGCCTAAATAAAAATATTATAGTGATTAGTTAATAACATGGCCTGTAGTACTAAAATATTGTATGAAACCAAGAAAATTACAACAACAAAATTCATTTATTTTTGCTAAGGTTGAGTAATCATTTTTGCACTGTTTTTTAACAGAACCTGAGCCAACACTGAAGTCACAACCTAAATAGATAAGATTAAAAAAATATTGTGTACAACACCGTTATAATAGCCTAAATAAAAATATTATAGTGATTAGTTAATAACATGGCCTGTAGTACTAAAATATTGTATGAAACCAAAAAAATTACAGCTACAAATTCATTTATTTTTGCTAAGGTTGAGTAATCATTTTTGCACTGTTTTTTAACAGAACCTGAGCCAAAAGCATCAAGCAATAATAATTATTTAGTTGAAGGTTCAATGCTGACCTTTGTCCTTTCATCGCGGCTGAATCCATCAAGCTGGTTCAGCAATTCCAACATTGTCCTTTGCACTTCTTCTCTATTGCTACTAATAACTTCACTGTTCAATGAAACAAAAAAAGATACAAATTAATTGACTGCAGACAAATAATATATCCAAATCTGATGCTAATATATAATCATCCTATAACATCGATTACCACCCAGCATGCAGATACTAAATAATGCCTAAAGGAATACATCACTAAAAAGAAAAGAGTAAGTTTGCAGTGTAGAATCACACTGCAAGAATTCTGTAAACTGCAAGTTGTTTATCAGTGTAGTATTAGAATATGTTGTATATTGTCATGAGGTCTAACTATTTTATTTGCATTCAACGTATCCCAATTTATTGCTATGATTTTCTCTTCATTTTTAGAAGCTTAGAGATATTTTCTCTAGTTTAAAAAGCTTATCAAATAATAATTATTATTTTATAACTAAAACAGAGAAAAATAGCTAAGCAAGGAGGAGACAACTAAAATTGTAGAACCACAATGATAATTTAGGAAGAAGCGATGTGAATGAGAGGCTATCGAGTGCGTGGCTTTTGGGCGTGGCTAGCGCCATCCATTCCTTTTGGCGCGGCTAGCGCTAAGATGTCCGGAGGCCCACGCCTGCCTGCCTGATGGGCATGCTGCTGCTGCACGCGCCCGCATGCGCGCCTACGCATGCTGCCCTATCTGCTTCCGCCTGCCCCCTCCTGCTGTTGCTACACGCCTACGCATGTTGTTCTGTTGCTGCTGAATATCCCCACCTTGGCCCCGCCTGCTTGCTGCTGCTGTTGAGCATCTATGCATGCTGCCCTAGCCTTTTGCTGCCAGCCCCGCTTGCTGCACGCGCCTGCTGCTGTTGTGCGCCTACGCATGCCATGCTTCTGCACATGCACGCGGGGACTGCCTCCGTGCCTTGATACCCTAGATTTGGAATCATGTGAAGGGTGTTATAATATATGCCATAATGATACCCCTGTGGAATCTCTATCTGCTGGGTCATTTGCTGGTTTGCTGCTTGAAGTCTCTGATTATAGACATGAGGATCTATATCTCTGGATCCTTTGAATTGATGGTGCTATTTTTTGAGCCGACGACGATATGTGGCCTGATGTACCAAAATTAATCACCTGGTTCTGACCTTGCCCCGCCGGCTGTTGCACGTGCTGCACTAACGATCCAGAATTATACTATGTCTGATTTGTAGTAGTACCTTGAGCTTGTTTAGATGAACTCTGAATTGCCTGGACATCATCATCACTAGCTGGTGCTGCTTCTTGACGGCTGGTACCGACTTGATTAGTCCCTTGGGTCGATGGATGTGGAATGTTGTAATAAGCCGGCCCAACCTGACGAACTGGAAACCCATGAAACACCTCTTTCATGGTGTTGTGGAATATGTCCAAGAAAGCTTCATTATGGCTTGATATGGCATCACGAACAGATTTGTTTACAGCTTCCGTGAAGAAACACCCGTCTTCAGCTTCATCTGCATCTGACTGCTCGTGCAATAGAACTCTTGTTAGTGGATATTTCTGAATAATTGTGTTGTCACGTGTTTTGGTGTAGGACAACAAACACTTGTTCTGAAACTCTTCTATAGCTTTGCTGATGTCACCTTTATCTCCATCAGGTAGGTCTTCATAATGTACCAAAAGGATGTCATTGTTGTTGTAAACCACCATGACGATTGTGGGGTCCCATCGAGCGTGTCAGAACGTGTGTCGGCATGGAATTTCATCCCGTGCCAAGGGCACACGAGTAAGCCGGAAGGGCTACTCAATGGAGCTTATCTTTCAACCTATCTTTACTTCAACGATCTCATGACATGAACTGCGTATGTGAAAGCACTCGATATCGGCTAAAACAGTCGATTCAGGCATAGCACACAGTTAAGGTCATGTCTCATCATGAATAGATCTACAAAAAAATGATCCCCACTCTACGGTGCTAACAGTGGGGTGTGAGGTAGAATCACACAGGCCGTGATAACGGGCCATGGAACAGTTTTTATTAGCCAATAGATCCGTTCAAGACCAGTCATGCCTTAACCGCATGCTATGCACGATCAAGATTGACATAAAACAGCCAATAAAGCATAACTCATCGTTCAAGGTATATATTAGATCAATTTAGATTAACAAACGATGGGTTAAACATGATATAAGGCCGATCTAGATCAATCCCAACCGGGCGAAGTGATATTGCTGTAATTAAATAAACAATGAAAGCAATAAGCAACATTGGTAACTTAATGAATCTATCCAAAGGATGCCACCCTTAGATAGAGCCGATAACTTGACCTTAATCTAGTTCGAGCAGTGGAGGTCTACCGGATCGATGCAGCCGTACTTGACCTAAACAAGAGTCGATAACTAGCTTATACCAGAGTCGCAGTGGAGGTCAACCAGATCGATGTAGCCATACGAACAGAAGTATAAGCCATGACGGTACTTACAGACAAGCCGGAAGGTCGGCCGGACCGATGCAGCCCTGCTCGCTGAAGAACTCGCCGAGATCTACTCTACTCCTACTCCTAGGGGTGGCCGAAGCCAAAAAAAGTAAGTAACTTGTATTGGATTGATTGTGTGTTTTATAATAGCCGGGTCTAATATTTATACCCTAGAGCCCAAACATGAATCCTACTCGAGCATGACTCATTACAATCTTCGGCATAGAAGAAAACATTCCTAATTTAAGATAACTTGGACCCTAATCTTTCCCTTTTTGTAGGGTCCGACATGTAGTTTCCTGGCGCCAACCATAGCTCATCATCGCTATCTGCTGACGTCATCCAAAGAGATCCAATTCCGGAGTTGTATCTGAATCAGCTGATATCGATCCTCATGCAATCGATTCCTTGATCGACACAATTTTGGAAGCTTTGAGTTCTCGCATTTTTCTCTCCAAATTTTGGTGTAAACACATGCCCCCCAATTTAGGGATAAAAGTGATTTTATTCCAAAATTCATATTTACTTGTTTACCATGCCGCAACCGTTTTGCTCCAAGATATACGCGCGACTCTAGACTTCTCGGGCCGAGTCTTATATAATGTCCCAATAGTATTTTTTCTGACTCACTCAGCCTGTTTGCTTTCTCCTTCTTTCTCAAGCAAATCTCAACAGCCGACGCCGCCATCGCCAAAGCTTCAACCCTAGTAAATCTTCCGCCCCATCAAGCTCTTATTCAAGCGGTATTCCTCAGATTTATATTTGTCTTCGGCGATAATGGCAACCAGCGACCACATCCCCAAGGTATGCTTTCAAGCTTCTACTCCCCAAGTACTGGCTACTACCCTAAATTTCCTTTCCTCTTAAATTTATTTCATCTGATTTCTAGGAAATGAGGAACAAAGTCTTAATTCCATCGGTTGTTGTTTCTAATGCCTATTTTCTTGGGCCTATGGGTGACTCTAACCCATCTAATTTTATCCGCCAAGAGACCAACCAAATCCCCTTCAAACAATTCATGGTAGATTTGTCTTCCTGGACTATCAAAACCCTCTTTAGAAACTGGCCTAAAATGCCCAAGGGGTGGAGAGATTGGTTCCGAAGGGTATCTGAGAAAAAGGGTGAGATTGGGAGGTGTATGATTTGAATCAATGTTTGACACTCTTGTTGTCTAGGATGGAGAGGAATGATTCACTCTTGATTTCCGCATCTTATTTCTGGTCTAATGCCCTGAACACTTTTGTTTTTGGTCACGGCCCGATGACCATTACCCTGGCCGATGTTTACATGTTAACCGGCCTTAGAATAACTAGATCAATGCTGCCTTATGAATATATGAGTGCCAGATCCAAGAAATTAGCCAAGATATCAGACTGCATAGGATGGGCCAGTTATATTTTGAACTATATTGGAGACGAATCAAATGTTAGTGAAAGGGAAGATGTAGCCTTCCTAAATATGTGGCTTGAGAGATTCATCTTCTATGGGTTATCTTGTGGCCCGACTTACAATCATAAACTAATGGTTGAGCATCTAGCAGTAGGCAAGGACATCCCTCTCGGAAAGTATCTGTTAGGAGCCGCTTATCATCTGCTGTACTAGGTAGCTGCCAAATTATTAAAGAATGAACTAGTGTATGCTATTAGTGGCCCCTGGTGGTTGATACAACTGTGGCTTAACCTGTACATGCACAAGATTGTAAGGCTCGATCTCAAAAACCTAGGTTTCCCTTCTTCCAACTTTGACGAGGAATATTGAGGAGAAGAAGGAAGAACCCATCAGTGTACAAGCTATGGTGAGGCTGCATCGGCCATAACAATCGATATTGACATTGGCCATCTCTTCAAAAAGTTTTATAGAGGGTTTGATGTAGACATCCTAACTTGGCTGCCATACGACGAGGATGAAGACAATGAGTTGATATTCCCATTCAAATTTCGATTTGAATCAGGCTGCTCGGATAAGATGGCGGCTGCAATCTTCAATTCCTTTATCAAGCCCTGTGTCCCTCCAACCGAATTTCATTATGGTCATGGCAAAATGGCCATAGGTTCCTTCTTCCTAGGCAACCTTCCAACCTATGAATTCTACAATCCCTCTTTTGTAGCTCATCAGTTTGGTTTTGGCCAATTGCCCCCTCAACTTTTCTTCAAGGATATGCTGAGGCCAAGAGAGGATATTAGTGAAATACTGGAAGTCTCCAGAGTTTTCTAGCTGGGGTCAGATCTTCCTTCCCTCTGCTTACAAGACTGGGTCAGAGTCAGCTTCTCTTCCACTCTCTTCGACTCCTAGTGGCAAGAATGACACTCTTATCTTTTCTGTGGGTTGTTTCACCCTTTGTGTATAGCTCTGGATGGGGAATTTGCTTCTGACAAAGAGGTAACTTGCCATTTCTTTTCAAGAAAACTGCTTGACGAATTCCCCTGCCAACTGTTCTAACCGACCTTTTTTAGGATGCTGAATTTGATCCTCCGAGCTTGGATAGGAAGGGGCGTCCTATAGATTACCAGCCACCATGCCCAGTTTCAAGAATGGGATCAGCTATGCCTTCACTAAAGAATTTGATGAAAACTCCTGCTGCCTCTACTATTGTAACATATCATTCTTCAAAGTTCAAGGTGGGTCAAGGGACATCCTAGAAAACCACTACTAGGAAGAGACTCCACAGAACAAGACCATCAGCTGCTCAGGTAAACAATTTTATCTCCTTCTCAAAAATATTATTCAATTGCTGATCCCGTTCCTTCACAGCTATCGAGCATTGCATCCCAACCTGCTCTAGGTGCAGGACTGCTATCCCAAGCATTCGACTCAGCACCAACTGAACCCCCAATCAGCTGATCCTCAAAAGGAGCCAATTTCAGTTGAAATAACCGATACTTCCATAATAGCAGAAAATGTGAGTTTTATCCTTAATGCTTGTCAGAGCATTTTCTTTAACTTTTTATCTACTCGGCTTTCATTCTTCATCTGGCTTCTTACCATGCCAGATACTTCCTGAGGAAACACCCACGCAAGAGCAGGAGCCTAACAACCCACTTAATGATCCTGTCGGCGTCGAAGGTGATCCTGTTGACTCCCCAGCTCAGCATGCAACTGATGGTAAGGAAGTTAAACGCCCCCTTTATTCATCTACAATAATTATGAACCAAAATGTGAGATTGCATATATCAATGTTGAAAGCTCAGAGCCAATCCAACTAGATGCTATTGGTGCATCATCAGCTGTTCCTTCTTTTCAGATAGAGGCTACTGCAGAGAAGGTATTGTATCCTTTTTGCCATCCATTGATTATAAATTGATTTAAGCCTCCTAATCAAGATTTCCTTATACATAGGCACTCAATCTTCTAGCCCTGAGTTACTCTTTCAATCTTGAGGAGTATTTTGATGAAGATGAAATCAGTTCGTCAGCCACTTTCTCTAAGGAAACCTTGCCAGATGAGACCAAAAATCAGCTAAGAGATGTTCTACCAATATTTGAGAAAAATATAGCCGATTTGGTCCAAGACACTGATCCAATGCATAGAGTCTTCTTGGCCATCAAGGGTAATCCATCCCCAGCTGTCTCCAGAGTCTTGTCTCCTTTTTCTATCTTTGAAGGTCAGGTCCTGAAGGTGAAATAGGTTCAGAGTTATCTGTCTGATCATGAAACTTTATTGGCCAAGGGGTACTCTAACAGGCAAGAGGCTAAAGAATTGTCACAGTTGATTGATCACTTGAAGAACTCCTCCCTCAGTATTGACCCAGAATTGTCTCAACTGGAAGCCAGACGTGCAGAACTTGAGAAGGAGCTAGAAAACGTGAAGGTTGCCATCGATCGTCATAAGTCCTCCCTAAGTCAAATACCCGATGCCATCAAGCAAAAGAAATAAGAGTTGCTGGCCAAAGTCAGAGAAGGCAGAGCCATCCGAAGTGGCCTCGAGAGCATTCCTGGATCAACAGAAGAAGATAAACAACAGATCGCAGAAGCTGATGTTATTCGGCTAGAAGTGTTGAAAGCAATCCAGGATGTTCTAGACTTGTAATCAATGTATCAACATATGTCTTGTGTAGAACCAATGACAACCACACTTTCCATTGTCTCACTGTGTTTTTCTTTGTTTCGGCTAAAGAGCTAATTTTGAAAATAGCCAATTCTAGACTCCCGATCTTAATCCCATTTAGGTATGAAAACATGGCCTTTATTAAGAGAGCCCTTCAATCTTCTATCCTTAGTCACCTAGCGCCGTATTCTCTTCGGTATTAGAGAGGTGACACTTCACCTCCTATTAATTGCGGTTGCCTTTTGCACGTCCTGAGGCATCCACCTCTTCGTTCCATGGCTTCAAATACCAGCTGAGGCCTCCGGCCTTGAACACATCCGCACTCGCAACCGCTCCTATTCCTTTGCTTTTCTTTGCTCTCGAAAACTCTATAGCGGCTTCCCTCCCTTCCTGTAGATCCGATCAACTTCATGGCCGGCGAGGAGAACCACGGCAAGCGCGTAGCGAGGAGGTTTCGGAGGAGAACATGCCGGTGAATCAGCACCTCCGACGCATGAGGTGAGATCGACATCTTTTGCTTGTGATGATGAACTATTCTGATTTGTCTATAGATTCATTTTGAATGACAATTTCCATCCTCTTCCTAGGGCTAGTAAGCCCTCTGACGCTGCATCTTCCGCTGCCGCCTCATCATTGGATTCTTCCGACTAGTACAACAACGATGATGCCCAACGCTTCTTCCGAGAGTGGAGGGCAGCCTAGGATCACTATTTTGAGGTGACTCGGAAAAATGGCTAGCTTGAGATCCGTCTCGAGGTCTTCCAAGCGGCCCTTCATGTGGTCAGGAGGAGGCCAGTGCCATTTGAGCACAGCTAGCTGAGTCTGACGCCACGGTGGTAGGTAAGATGAGCTCCATAAACGCTTCTATTCTGATTTCCACTGCTTTTGTCTTGATAGTTTTTCTATTTCTGTGATTGCCAGCCCTGACGGTGCAGTTGGAGTCTCTCCAACTAGCGACGAACACGGCCGTGGACGCCGTCAATGCTCGGGGTTCCCTCATCAACGTTGGCCTCCAAGACATCCTGGCCCACGTTTAGAAGACCGCCCTCCATGGCGTTTGCCATGGCACGTCGGTGGCGCTGACCGCGGCACAAGTCCAGACAGGGTACGAGCTCCATGCCATGGAGACTAGCTTCTCGATGGGCGATGGCCCCGAGGAGCATGAGGACCTAATGGAAGAATTCGTCGTAGCGGCGGAGGCCATCGTGGACTTCACATCGTCTCAGGATGTGGTGAACAAGGTCTTTGATTAGTCTGTACTTAGGGCAAACTAATGAAAAAAACCTTCTATTCTTTCATGAGTGTATCTTAGTGCAGTGCCCCTATATGTGTCATGAATGTCTTTGTTTTCATTTTTGCTCTGGAGGCGATACATATCGTATCGGCTTTTATATATTCGAAGATCTTTATTTTTTTGAACTAGAGGCGATACCTTTCGGTACCGGCTATTAGAGTTGATGACTAAATGAATCGGCTATCAAGTGCTGATCAAAATGCTAGGATAACATCCCTTTAAATATTTCTCATCAATCGCTATTGATAGATTGCACCAGAACTTTTCATACCAAAGGTTAAACGATCGATCAATCCAGGCCAAGCATCTCATTAAGCGAAATAGAACTTCCTTTAATAGATCTATCAACTTTGAATTGCACTTATGACTCGACTTAGCATTCACATATGTTGGCCTAAGCCCATCTCCAGGACCAGTGCTTATTCTTCCTTAATCCAATGGTCGACGTGGAGCTGTGACTATTTACTAAAACAAACTCTTAGAGCCGATTGCTTGCATCGGCTTGGCTTTCATTGCTGATTCTAATGAAACCTCCTTTCCATAACTTGCCAGAAAAGTATTCGAAGTCTCCTAGTTCCTAAAAGACTAGATCGACTATTGCGATGCTCACAGACTCATCAGCGCGAACCAGTTCGACATCATCTCCATGCCATTGAATCAAACACTAATGCATGGTCGACGGTACACAATAGTTTGCATGAATCCAATCACGACCAAGGAGCAAACTATACGACCCTTTTCCATCGATGATAAAGAATGTGGTGAGCAGAGTCTTACTCCCGATTGTTAGTTCAATGTTCATTGCCCCCGGGTCTTGGACGCATTACCCCCAAAGTCCTTAAGCATCATGTTAGTCTCAATCAGATCTCCTGGTCCCTTGCCAAGTCTACGAAAAGTGGTGTAAGGCATGAGATTGATAGAAGCACCTCCGTCTACCAATATCTTGTTCATCGGCTTCCCATCAACCAAACCTTTTATATATAAAGCCTTTAAGTGTCGATGCTTGATTAGTTTATCAAATATAGCCTGTTGTATAACCGTCAGCTTGGCAACTATCTCTTCATACTCCGATTCATCAAAATCCGAATAAACTTCTTGATCTATCGGAGCTCTGAATTCTGATGGCAATAGAAAAGCTATTTGAATATTAGCCGATGGTTGCTTTCTATCGACTGTTTGTTTAGCATGCCATACTTGAAGTTTACCGGATGCCTAAGCCTGTTCCAACTCTCTATTCCTTAGGCATTGCACCCTTCTTTTTCTGGCTTCTTGTCAAACCTACTAGATACCATTAGCCTTCCTGCCAAACATATTCTCTCTCATTACGCTCTTCTTCATAATCAGCCCAGTTTTGATCAACAACTCTTTTTCCAAGCCGATTATGAACATTTCTATTTTTTAAGCGCCAATCCATGTTATTATGATGATATATATCTTGAGCATGGATAGACCGGCGGTTGACTTGAGATTGCCTAAACTCCAAATACTGATCGCTGCACTCTGGACAGTTACTCTTGGTAGGCAACTTCAAATCTTTGTTCCAGCAATGTCTGAAGAAAGGACAATTCTAATGTGATTCAACTTGCTTTCTTTCATACCTCTCTTCTTCCTATTGACGCTGGTATTCTTGCTTTTCTAACCAACGACTGATAATCCTTTTCCTTCTACCGCTGCCATTTATTCAATAGAATTTGAGATGTAACTTGTGGCTTTGTCACCCCTTCTTTTGATGTTTCTCCTTCTTATATCGGCTCTTTTGCTTGTCGCGATGTCTTTTAATTTTTCTTGCATTTGTTAGCCGATATTTGCCTCTCGGGATCGACTGTTCTAGCTTCTCTTGATTTGGTTGATGTCAGGACCTTAGTCTTTCCTTTGAGCAGCCTAGCATCGACCATGTTTTGATCTCCTAGGAAAGGATTATCATCAACTTTCATTTTCCGAGGCGTATCAAATTTGAGTCTTCCTTGCTGAATAGCCCTCTATATATGCTGTCGGAAAATTCTGCATTCATTAGTAGAATGAGAAGTAGCATTATGGAACTTGTAGAACTTCTTATTCTTCAATTGATTAGGGGGCAACATAACATGATTATCCGACAACTTGATATGTCCCTTCTCAAGCAAGAAATCGAAGAGCTTGTCTAATTTTAGTGACATCAAAGTCATAGCTCTCCTCGACCCCTCTTCCCTAAGGATTTGGTACCATCACTGCCTTTTTGCCCCAATTCCATTCAGCCACGGCAATCTCTTCTTCTTCATCTTCATAGCCATCATAGACTGAGTATGGATTATAAGCTTCAGCCACTGTGGTACTCTTCTGGAATCGGGTATCTCCGCGCATACTCTAGAATTGGCTATTGAGTGCTGCCACTCGTTGAGCCAATTGACCCAAGTTGTCAAATTCTTGTCCTAGCAGCTTTTCTTTCCATGTTGGCAGCATTCCTTGAACGGCCAAAGCAGTTAGTTGATCATCAACCAAGTTTAATGAGAAGCATAAATTCCTAGTCTCTCGGAACCTCTGAAGAAACTCAGTGCCGATTCGTTAGTTTTATGCC
Source organism: Miscanthus lutarioriparius (assembly GCA_904845875.1). Classification (NCBI taxonomy): domain Eukaryota; kingdom Viridiplantae; phylum Streptophyta; class Magnoliopsida; order Poales; family Poaceae; genus Miscanthus; species Miscanthus lutarioriparius. Next base: position 86,458,499 of record CAJGYO010000003.1, on the reverse strand, counting down.
TTATAGTTATCAAATCGGTAATCTTCTTTTCTCCAGTCCCAATATAAAAATATGTATGGAATTTCTTTTCTAGGTCAACCCAATTGGCAATGGAGTTGACTGGCAGTGATGAAAACCAAGTGAAGGCTAGCCCTGACAGTGACAGGGAGAAGAAATGAACTCGATGGACCTCCTCAACTGATGCCTTGCCCAATTGTATAAGATATCGACTGACATGTTCTATTGTGCTTGTGCTATCTCTTCTAGTGAACTTAGCAAACTCTAGAAGCCTATAATTTGCAGGAAGAGCGACCAAATCATACCATTTTGGATATGGGCGTTTGTACGAAAAGGTCAACCTTTTTGGCTTCAGACCGAACTAATTCTTCATCATCTCGGTCACCTTTAGCAACAACTCGTCAGCATGTGAATTTGGATTTCTCTACACCTGTTGACCCATCTGTGGATTGAAATCTCATGTGCCTTGATACCCTGGATTTGGAATCATGTGAAGGGTGTTATAATATATGCCATAATGATACCCCTGTGGAATCTCTATCTGCTGGGTCCTTTGTTGGTTTGCTGCTTGAAGTCTCTGATTATAGACATGAGGATCTATATCTCTACGGATCCTTTGAATTGATGGTGCTATTTTTTGAGCTGACGATGGTATGTGGCCCGATGTACCAAAATTAATCACCTAGTTCTGACCTTGCCCCACCGGCTGTTGCACGTGCTGCACTAACGATCCAGAATTATACTATGTCTAATTTGTAGTAGTACCTTGAGCTTGTTTAGATGAACTCTAAATTGCCTGGACATCATCACCAGCTGGTGCTACTTCTTGATGGCTGGTACCGACTTGATTAGTCCCTTGGGTCGATGGATGTGGAATGTTGTAATAAGTCGCCCAACCTGACCAACTGGAAACCCATGAAACACCTCTTTCATGGCATTTTGGAATGTGTCCAAGAAGGCTTCATTATGGCTTGATATGGCATCACGAAAAGATTTGTTTACAACTTCCGTGAAGAAACACCCGTCTTCAGCTTCATCTGCATCTGACTGCCGTGCAATAGAACTCTTCGTAGTGGATATTTCTGAACAATTGTGTTGTCACGTGTTTTGGTGTAGGACAACAAATACTTGTTTTGAAACTCTTCTATAGCTTTGCTGATGATACCTTTATCTCCATCAGGTAGGTCTTCGTAATGTACCATAAGGATATCATTGTTGTTGTAAACCGCCATGACGATTGTGGGGTCCCACCGAGCGTGCCAGAACGTGTGTCGGCACGGAATTTCATCCCATGCCGAGGGCACACGAGCAAGCCGGAAGGGTCTGCTTGATGGAGCTATAGATCCGCCTGGCTTCAACGTAGGGGTGGTCAATCCTGCATACTCCTCTCGAGACGTGCCAGTCAATTTGACCCTGCAATTGACAAGGAGATAAAGCTAATCAGTAATTTAAAGTGAAACATGTCGGTGTTGCCAGACAGTCCCGAATGTGTGGCTCTGAGAGCCGATATGGAAGAAGATCGACTAAATAGTCGATTCTAGCATATTCATAAGAATAAATCAGTTAAAGCTCATGGGGTTGTATAAGAAAAATCGGTTATCATTTAGGATGAATATCGTTATTTAGACAAATATTAGTCAATGTCAATAAGATGTCAACAATAATCAGTTTATGCTAAGCCAATGACTACAAGTAATCAAATCCCTTTTATATAAAGAAGCAACTCATCATCATTTAACCATTTAATAAAGATAAATCTAATGAACATATTAGATCTCATCTATCGCTATGACCAGTGGGGCAAGAGGTAGAATCATGTAGGCCGTAGAAACAATAATAGATTTGACGACCCTAACTTATTACTAATATCAGTGGGGCATGAGGCAGAATCATGCAGGCCATAATACAATAATAAGATCATGGGACTAATATATCTTTCAACCTATCTTTACTTCAACGATCTCGTAACATGAACTGCATATGTGAAAGCACTCGATATCGGCTAAAACAGCTGATTCAGGCATAGCGCACAGTTAAGGTCATGTCTCATCAGGAATAGATCTACCAAATAACAATCCCCACTCCACGGTGCTAATAGTGGGGTGTGAGGCAGAATCACACAGGCCGTGATAATGGGCCATGGAACAATTTTTGTTAGCCAATAGATCCGTTTAAGACCGGTCATGCCTTAACCGCACGCTATGCATGATCAAGATTGACATAAAATAGCCGATAAAGCATAACTCATCATTCAAGGTACAGATTAGATCAGTTTAGATTAACAAACGATGGGTTAAATAGGATATAAGGCCGATCTAGATCAATCCCAATCGGACAAAGTGATATTGCTGTAATTAAATAAACAATGAAAGCAATAAACAACATCAGTAACTTAATGAATCTATCCGAAGGACGCCACCCTTAGATAGAGCCGATAACTTGACCTTAATCTAGTTCGAGCAGTGGAGGTCGACCGGATTGATGCGGCCGTACTTGAACTAAACAAGAGTCGATAACTAGCTTATAGCAGAGTCGCAGTGGAGGTCGATTGGATCGATGCAACCGTACGAACAGAAGTATAAGCCATGACGGTACTTACAGACAAGCCGGAAGTCGGCCGGACCGATGCAGCCCTGCTCTCTAAAGAACTCACCGAGATCTACTCTACTCCTACTCCTAAGGGGTGGCCAGAGCCGAAAAAAAGTAAGTAATTTGCATTAGATTGATTGTGTGTTTTACAATAGCCGAGGTCCAATATTTATACCATGGAGCCCAAACATGAATCCTACTCGAGCATGACTCATTACAATCTTCGGCATAGAAGAAAATATTCCTAATTTAAGATAACTTGGACCCTAATCTTTCCTTTTTGTAGAATTCGACATTTAGTTTCCTAGCGCCAACCGTAGCTCATCATCGTTATCTGCTGATGTCATCCAAAGAGATCCGATTCCGGAGTCATATCTGAATCAGCTGATATCGATCCTCATGCAATCGATTCCTTGATCGACACAATTTTGGAAGCTTCGAGTTCCCGCGTTTTTCTCTCCAAATTTTGGTGTAAACAGCTTGTAAACAAACATCTAAAATAGATGAAAACATTTTGAACAAACGCTTCCAACATTCATCTAAAACACTTGCAACATAAGCAACATGTGCAATATCCCGATTTACTTTTGCAACATCTATATGAAGCACTTGCAACGTACCTCTGAAACATCTAAAACATTTAAAACATACGCTTTCAATATGTGCTTTAAGTGTAGCGCAACATCTTCTTCCTGCTTGGAAGAATGGAGGCTCGTCGGCATGTGGAGTTCACTCGAGAGGCGGCGGCGGGCCGACGGTGGTGGCTGTGCGAAGCGGCAAGGAGGTAGCGCCCGCACAACTGGGAGAAGGGAGCCGGATCCGCCAGGGAGCCACTTGTGTCGGGCCTACCACGCTGGTCCGCACGTGATCGGAGCCGTCGGTACCGTTGCGCCGCTGTGTCGAGGGCCGGTCGGGCCTCCTCAACGTGGCCCGCTCACGCTGAGGCTGTTGTGCTGCTGTGCTGAGATGCTCACCCGCACCGCAGAGAGAGAGGGAGAGTAGAGCTAGAGGCACAAGAGAGAGGGGAGTGGTGGCTGATAAGGCACGCATGCGGCGCAGGCGGGTCAGGGTTGGGGTACAGGCGTGGGCAAGTCGGGTCCAGGTACAGGCATGGGCAGGTCACGGTGCGTCCGGATGGATGGACGTCCTCATCCTATCATTATCGATTCCTTTTCGCTTAATCACCTTAACCAAATAAAAATTAAGTTAAACATATTCCTCTCAACTAAATATGGAATGAAACCATCCTATCCCTAAAATTAGAGATGAAATCACCGTATCTCTAAGTGTTCCTAAACGAAACAAGCTAAGCATGAGACTCTGAAGTTTTTTTTTTTTTTTTTTTTTTTTTGGATAGGAGAGACTCTGTAGTCTGTAAGAAACCTAACAAACGGTGACAATAGGGCTTGTCAACGAGAGACGAGACCACAAACCTGTTGGCATTCTGTTGGGCCGTAAAACACAGCACGGCCCACTCACAGTCTCTCACACACACACACCCGAGTCCAGACTCCAGAGACGATACGGGCAGCTCGGTGCGGCGGCGCAGCCTCCCCAACAAGCCGCCGGGCGCCGGTCGCGGAGCTGGAGCTGCAGGGTCCCAGTCCCAAGAGGATGAGATTGGAGGACATCACAGCCGGTGAGCCCCCACCGCGGGCAACTGGAAGCCACAGAGGCGGTCAATCCCGGACCTACAACCATGGGCGGATCCAACGGTGGGGGGGGGGGGCTCGAGCCCCCCCTACCCATACACCCTATAGGGCCCCATGAATTTTTAGGCAAAGTTTTACAGTGCAGGGGGCCGAGACTTAAGATCGAGCAGTATGTGTTGTTCAGTCCCCCTAAAATATTTGCTGGATCCGCCGCTGCCTACAACCAACAGCAAAGAACTGCCGCCGCCGCCGCCGTCTGAAGCTGGTGGTGGCGGCGGCGGCGGCGGCGGCGAAGATGACGACATCGACGTCATCAGCGGCCTCCCCGATGCCGTCCTCGGTGAGATAGTTTCGCTTCTGTCCACCAAGGAAGCCGGTCGCACCTAAATCCTCGCCTCCCGGTGGCGCCACGTCCGGCTCGCCTTCCCTCTCGTCCTCGACAGAATGGACCTCTACGCTAAGCTCGAGGTCTACCCCCGCAACGATAAGAAGTTTACCGACGCCAACGAGGCCCTCGCCAGCGCGATCTCCCTCATCCTCTCCGCCCACCCGGGCCCCGTCCGCCGCTTCTGCGTCCCGCCGCACATTCTCCAGGACCGTCCCGCCACCGTGGACGCCTGGCTCAGCTCCCTGGCACTTGTCAACCTCCAGGAGCTTGATTTCTGGGATGGGAAAGATATGATATATAGGTATATGCAACCCTCTCCGTTGGCACCGCCACCTGCCTCTACTTTCAGGTTCTCGGCTACCCTGCTAGTTGCTACCTTCGGCAAATGCGAGGTCCTGGATAGCTCAGTGGAAGGGATTCACTTTCCCCACCTCAAGCAGCTCGGCCTTGAAGATGTCAGCATCTCCGAGGGCTCACTGCATACCATCATTTCCAGCTGCCCTGTCCTGGAGTGCCTGCTGCTTAAAGACATCTTTGGGGTTGGCTGCCTCCGGATTAGTTCCAGTAGCCTCAGAAGCATCGGTGTGGGTGTTGATCATCCTAGGGAGAATCTCCAGTTCTTACAGGAAGTCATAATTGTCGATGCCCCTTGTCTTGAAAGATTTCTCTATCTTGGCATGCCAATCAATTTAACTGTAATCTCGGCACCTAAACTGGAGACCTTAGGCTGTCTTATTGATGAATGGTTTCATCCTCCCAGGCTTGTGTTTGGCACCGCATCGATTCAGGTAGTCATGGCATTCTATTTTCCTCCCATGAAAAGGCTGTTGGTTTTGTTTTTCTGTTACACAGAGGTTTCATATCATCTGCATTTGCACATGGCTTGATGTTTTGTTCGATGCTTGATTCAGGGATTTAAAGTTGTAAGCTTGACAACGGCATTGAGCAATGTCAAGACTCTAGCCATCGCATCAGATTTTATTGATCTTGATACGGTCATTGAGTTGATGAAATGCTTTCCATGTCTGGAGAAGTTATACATAAAGGTGATAGTTCTTCAGTTACAGTTTCTGGATCACAATGTTCATATATTCTTTTTATTGACTTGGTGTTAATCCTTGTACCAATGTGGTTTGAGTTTCCCATTTTGACCTGTTTTGTTCTTCAGTCTTGTATTTCAGTGAAAATGAATCGATGGCGTCGTAAACACAGGGATTTCATTAAGAGCTTTGATATCCATCTCAAGACAATAGTGTTGAAGCAGTATCGAGGCATCAGATCACAAGTCAATTTTGCCTCATTCTTTGTACTGAATGCGAGAGAGTTAGAGTCAATGAGACTCGAAGTTGGAGCCAGTGATTGCAATGAGGCTTTTTTTGCAGAACAATATGGGATGCTTCAGATGGAAAAAAGGGCGTCGAGAGGTGCACAGTTACAGTTTACAAAAAAATTATGTACCCATCATATACATGTTGATAATGTCCATGATTTGTCTGTAGCAGACCCCTTCGAATGTAGATGGTCTTTCGCCTTGGTTTGGCGGCTCTCATTTTGTATTTGTCGGAACAACCGTTTCTCATGATTGTAGTGTTCTGAATATCTATTACCTGGAACTTGGGATATTTAAACAAAATATGCCCGTTCTTAGTTTATGCTATATGTTATAAACTGACTATAGTATAAATAGCAAATATGAGAGCCATGTACTATTGTGTAAGATTGCTGCAGTAGAATTTTTTTATTTCAAATTCTGAATATCAGCAACCTCCTCAGTAGATTTATGAAATCTTCATTTGGTACTACATATTAGTCTTGTAACTTCCAACTCAAGGAAGCAGTGCTGTCCGTAGTTAATCATCTCATGTGTCTTAGTTACAAAATCCCCAATTAGATGTTTCTTCTTATGGTTTCAGGGAAAGGCCTCCGTTTCTCCTTGTTTTGCCATAGCAGCAACCTCGCCAGAGCTCCGCCGCGCACCTCGCCGCGGTGCGGACTCTGCCGCGTCCTTTGGTCACCGCCGGTGCATTGATTGGTTCCCCCGTGATCCCAATTAGAGGAAAGGAGACACACTCGGCTCCAATCGCAGCCGTAGCCACCTCGCCACCATCTGCCGCCATCGCCGTGCCACTGCCGCCGCGGCCAGCCTCGGTTGAGCCCCCGCAGACACGTCTGGAGTAGTAGTCGCGTTCGTGGGAGCGCAAGGGAGCCGGCGAAGCTCGAGGGAGCCTTCCCGACACACCGTGGAACCCCACCGTCGACCTTGCGCCACCGTACCCCGCCGTGGAGCCTACGCCGGGCGCTGAAGTCACCAAGGCGCCGCCTTTAGCCCACCGGTGAACTCGCCGTGAGCCAGCAAAGCCGTAGAACCCCCTAGCAGCCCCGCCGAGTCACCACAGCGCGAGAACGGGTGGGCTCGCCACTGGCGAGAGCGCCGCCGCGGGAGGGGAGGAAGAGAGCTGCCGCGCCACTGTCGCCCCCGTGCACCCGGTGTGCCGTAGACCGAAGGAAGGAGGGAGAAAGGGTGGACGCGGTCCACCATGGACCGTGCCTGCGGTCCATGGACCCACGTGGCGTAGTCCACCCTGAGCCGCGCCCGTGGGCGTGAGCCCGTTAGCAGCCCACCAGCGCCACGTGGCCGCCTGCCTGTTTGACACGTGTCTGGGCCAGGACGACCCGAACCCGGCCCAACTCGGCCCGAATCCGTCCCACTAGGCCTAGTCCGAGCCCAGCCAACGTTGACCGTTGATCGGTCAACGCTGACCGTTGACCGACCCCACCTGTCAGTGACTCATCTGCCTCAGCCAATCACCGCCTGCCACGTGTCAGCCTCTAGTTTTTCCATTCCTTTTTCTTTTTCAAAATATGATTTAAAATTAGGAAATTCATAGAAAATTCATACGACTTCAGAAAAATATGAAACCAGAGTCCAAATTTTCTAAAAATGAGCTCTACGTCATAGGCTTATGTTTGAGTGCATTTGGATCTTTTAAATTTCCGTTGCTTCTTTGTGATCATCTATAGGACTCGCTTATTGCGGCTATATGTCTCGTTTGATAGACCCGAAGGAGCCGCAGACTGAGGAGCACGACCTCGACTACACTGAGGAGCTTGGAGATGACCTACCAGGTGCCACGTCCCACCCAACCTCGTAGAATCCTAGTAGACATGCTATAATGTATGTCACAGAACCGACCAATTTATAAGAGCATACGTACAATGGCAGCTCGCAAGCGGTCGCACTGTCATACTTGAGCCCATATAAACCCGGTAGTCTGTCGAGTACCACGATGGGTCTTGATAAATGATTCATATACAACCAAGATCGTACATGATTCAATATACATGTCACATATTACATAAAGTTCACAGATACATTTTCATCATCAGAGTACGGAATAAAGTTATTACAAACCAAGTTTGATAGATAATAGCGGAAGCAAATTAAGTTCGAAAGTAGCATTTGCCAACATAAGTCAAATACAGTGCCAACATATGATCACGATCCACAAAAGCATAATGGAGGGATTATTTAAGATGCTGGCCCAAGGCTTGCTCCTCATCCACGGCGGGATAAAAGCAATTCTTGCAATATTCATGACATACTGTGCCATCCGCAACAATGGGAATAAAACCCTGAGTACGAGAAGGTACTCAGCTAGACTTACCCATCATAAATCAGAAATAAATTAACTCCAAGGATTATGTAAGGCTGTATAAGTGGAGGTAGCTGACAACATTTTGCATAAAAAGCGATTAACTCAATTATACAATTATACTTCGGTAATCAAGTTAATTATAGCTATTCATCTCTAAATTAGCAACTATCCTGTGCCAAACATGTGGTATATCATTTTAAGAGCATACAATAGTAACCATAGCCGGTGTAGTAATTCTATCTTTATCCGAACCATCACATTCCATAATACAATTACTACAATGTTGCAGCTAGCCAAGTTTCTCACTATCCGGAGAGACAGCGATTCAAATCGATTTCAACCAGCTGAGAATTTATTCCTAACACAAACCTAGACAGACCAGATCATTAGTCGCCTTAGGTCACCTTTGATACAACTCAGGTACACATTTTGTGGGTTCATACAGCGCCACACAATTAGGGAATGATGGTAGCCAGGTCGCTCAAGCCATGCCTGGCCACGGTTCCGGACTAGGTTGCTCAGGTCATGCTTGCCCACGGTCTATTATCCGCTCCCCGTAGAGGGCGCACAATAGAATGAGGCCCGACCTGAGTTGAGCTACTCGGCTTCACGGTCGGAACAAGTTATCCGGCCAGCTAAGTGATAGGCATGCGTTCAATCTTATCAGAAGTGCCAACAACGGTACGGTCCTTAATCGACACAGACGGGGATAGATCCACACCCAAGACCTCCATGTCTTGTTGCTTCTCTATCGACATCCCACCCGTTCTCCATTTACATTACCCCATGGTCCTTTTCCATGATAGCAATATAGCCAACCGTGCTTCGGTATCCACCTATATCTCGCAGGTGATAGGAAATCACCCGACTTCTACCGATCTAAGCATGGCTAAGCATATGTTCGATCCTGGACCTACACAGGGTGAAAGGTGTATATCTCTGGACAAGGTAGTTCCATGCATCAAGTGTTTCCAGACAACTCTTATAACCTAATGCATCAATCATAAAGGACTCAAGTAACATTTTGTAAAACATTGGGAGACTTAGAATGCTTCGGGGCTTGCCTTTGAGAAAAGAAGTGGGGCGGTGATCTGGGCACTCAAGGAGCTCTTCTAGAGTCTGCTCCTCTTCTTCGGGAGCTGCGGCTTGAGGAGTCCCCTACTGATCCCCTTTCTCTTCTTCGTTGAATTCCAGCAACGTTATCTCCTCGGTTGATCCTATATGCATAATTATGGAATAAGATATCGCGAATGCATGTATGACAACACGTATAATATGATAAAAGGTGATGAATGCATCCTCGTAGGTATTTTCAATAGCATGGTGCTAAAGTAATGACAAGTGCATCCTATTTTACTGAGTAGGTGCATATCTTTTCTCTATTACTTAAGCAAATACTTTTGCAATTTATTTATCGAACTACCAAAACAGCAGCTACTTGTTTTAATCATAACTGGAGTTATATACATCACAATCATATGGTTATGGACATTATGGAAAGCTTATGAAATTGTCTACAACTTTGTTTTAATACTCTTAAGGTGATTCAACAGTTATCTAGGTGAAACAATTCAGTCAATCAAATCTGTCCGGAAAGTAAACATTTCAGACAGCAAACTTGTAACAGCTAGAACTCTTAAACCCTAAGGCCTATGACTATGAAAATTTAACACAAGGTATATTAGTAAGTTATCTACAACTTTGTTATTAACATGTTTTACAACAAAGATCATTATCCACATGAAATCACCCACACAATTAAAACTATACATGTAACCATCTATTTGAATTACAAAGTAACAATTAATTAGTTGCATACAACCAATTGCTTCTAAGCCTTACTATGAACACCAACAGTTACTATGCATCACAAGCACCATAGAAAACATCATGGTCAATCACAATTTAATTACTTAAATGCCCTTATTAATTTAATTAAATAATTAGGGGAAATAACAAACATACACCAAATGTGCATAATAAATTCTTATAAAATTATAGTGGCCTCCTAGTGCTCACAATAGACTACTGTGAAAATTTCATACCATTTGCACATGTATAACATCCTTTACAAAAAATGACAAGCTAGCAAGGCTTAAAATAGCATAAATAGGAAACCCCATTGAAAAGTGTCAAACAATAGATTATATATTTTCCTAGCTTCATATTAGTGCCATACTACTGTACAAAAATTTTTGATAGCAATATGTTGCATATTTTTATCCAAATGATTTTCTTTAGAAAATGCCATTTATTAAGAGATAAATAGAAATATCATATTGCAATCAAGTTTACAACAAGTTTATTATTTTGCCTAGATAGAGCATGTCAACACAAGTCTAACAAAATTAGAATCTCAATTTTATGAGTTTTCTAGCTTAAGATATCTAATTTACAAATTCACTAACATTCAAAAAGTACTTATTTAAATACATTTTAATCACCAAGAAAAATATTAGAAACTGTACATTTCATATTTTTACAAAACACTACACTTCATAAGGAGCACAACAAAATTTGGTTCACAAGAATTGGATCTCTAGAACTCCACTTATCATTTTTCAAAGTTTGCATCAAATTTGAAAATAAATTGAACTATCCTACAGCCCTAAGCCACTTACAGCCGGGACCCATAGGTCAGTCGGGCTGCATGTCATTGAAAGTGAAATAGAGCAGCGGTGCAAACTCGACGTGGATCGGCCAGAGTTCGCCGACGGCAAGCTTCTCCGGTGAAACGAATAGCACCAACGTGATCTACACACTAAGACGCATCGGTTGACCTAGGTGGTGGAGGCTCGGATGCACAGGAGACACCTCGTCGCCGGCCATGGTGGCACGGCGGCGCGGTGCTGCGGAGTACACCAGCCATTGCAGGCCACGACGAAGCTAGGTGAGTAGCGCACAAGCACCACGGCAACGACGCGACCCTATTGCAGCTACCTAGGTGACGTGAGGCGCTCCGACGAGCTCCGGTCACGTGCGCGGTGGTGCGGAGGTGAGAGCGCGGCGGCGCGGGTCATCGTGTTCTGCACCAGCGAAGAAATGACTTGCAGTAACATCATACCACAAGCAAGAGCACACCCTGTACAAGCCCTAATGCAAGAAATCAAAGGAAATGCCCAAGCAAGCAGTGCGGCGGCGAGCTCGCCGTGGAGGCGGCTATGGGAGCCGAGATCTCCGGCGAGGATGAAAATGGCGAATACGCCCTCACCGAAGCTCCTCCAGCGCTGCAATCACGTCGAGGAGGTGGAGGAGAAAGTGGCGCAGCTGTGGGCGAGATGTAGGCGGCAATGGCGTGAGCGTTAGGCGACGGCAGAGCGGCACGGTGCTCGGCGGCGCTGCGCTTTTCCGCGGCGAGAGCGAGAGCAGGCGCTGGAGAGTGAGTGAGGGAGTGCGCGTGAGTGGGAATGAGGCGTGGGGCATGCAGATAACGGGTGCCAGCGCGCGGCATCGAGGGCCCGGCGTCAGCCTACGATGGCCATGCTCTGTCCATGGTCGGCCATGACAACGCGCAGCGCGGCGTTCTTCAGAGCGCGAGGACGAGCCTAACAGCGTATTTTTGATCCTTTGTAACTCCTAAACGATGGTGATTCAGTGCACTATGTCTAAACCAGTTTTGTAGAGCCATGTTCTAGCTACAAATTTCCTTAAGACATCATAGTCTAATACTCAACGATTAAGAAGAAAAATCATCACAAAGTCGGCTACGTCGACACTGTCAGTTCACAGGACAACAAAATTTTCCTAAGTGTTGAAAACAGTGAAATGCTGATTTTTGGTGAGCCAATTTCAAGCATGTTAGGAGCTAAACTAGCCTATGACCCAAAAATAAAAGTTGTTCCTCACATCAAATACTACAACTTTTCTTTAGTGAATGCATCCATGCAAGGTCTCTATCACATAGTTCAAACTAGGTCAAACATACTACATTCAAATGATGACTAACACTTGAACTATGACTTAGTGACCAAACTAGCCCTAGTCATGAATACCAAAGTTGTTCATAATGACATTCTAAACATGTTTAAGCTATTAATAAGGTCACACAAGCATTTTATACATTGGTTACACATAAAACTCCCTAGGTCAACATGCATATCATCACTTAGGAGCTTAATTAGACAAAGTGGTCTACATGAACAATGTTCCATTAGTCATCCTAAGTGTAGCTAAGATGTTTTAGTAACTAACATCAACCACTTACATATATTCACTCATGATCATAAGCATACATACAAGGAAACATGAAATAACAAATCATGTTTCATATGTTTCAATCATATGTTTCAAATATAAAAGCTTATATATGAATGCTTGATGCTCGTGCTCATGCAATGCAAGTTAAATTATGCAAGGCTAACACCTAGGGTGTTACAGCCCCTCCCCCTTATAAAAATCTCGTCCCAAGATTTGCAAGACCTACCATTCTTGGAAAAAGGCGGGATAAACCTCATGTAAATAATCCTCCTGTTCCCACGTGGCATCTTGTTCACTGTGATTATTCCACACCACCTTATAGAACTTAATGATCTTACTCCGTGTTACTCTTTCCATCTCTTCTAACACTCGGATTGGTTTCTCTTCATAGGTCAAATCTGATTGGAGCTTAATGTTGGTGGGTGCAACATCTTCCTCAGGTATACGAAGACATCTCTTTAACTGAGAAACATGGAAGACATCGAATATGGCACTCATTTATGGTGGAAGTTGTAACTTGTAAGTGACGTTCCCTTTCCGTTTGGTAATCTTGTATGGCCCTACATATCTAGGCGCAAGCTTTCTTTTCACTCCAAATCTCTATACTCCCTTCATGGGTGACACTTTTAAGTATACATAGTCTCCCACTTCAAAAGTTAGTGGTCTTCTTCTTTTATCAGCATAACTCTTTTGTCTTGACTGAGCTGCTTTCATATGCTGTTGGATAATGCGCACCTGCTCTTCAGCTTCAGTGACAAAGTCAATACCAAAGTATCTTCTTTCATCGGGCTCAACCCAATTCAACGGAGTTCTACATTTCCTACCGTACAAAGCTTAAAAAGGAGCCATCTTGATGCTTGCTTGATAACTGTTGTTGTAGGAAAACTTGGCCAAAGGTAGCCATTTCTCCCATGAACCCTTGGAAGATATAACACAAGCTCTCAGCAAATCATCTAAGATCTGGTTCACTTGCTCAGTCTATCTATTTGTGGATGGTATGCTAAACTTTTGATTAGCTTAGTCCCCAAAGCCTGGTGCAAGTGTTCTCAGAAACGAGCTATAAACTGTGGTCCTCGATATGAGATTATGGTCCTGGGTATTCCATGTAGTCTCATGATATGAGAAATGTATAACTCAGCGTACTTCCCCGCATGATATGCGGTGTTAACCGGTATAAAATGTGCTGACTTGGTGAGACGATCTACAATAACCCATATTGAATCATGACCTTGCTATGTCATTGGAAGGCCTGTGATAAAGTTCATTTGATTTCTTCCCATTTCCAACCTAGAATAGGCAAATGCTGCAGTAATCCAGCAGATTTCAAATGAACGGCCTTTACTCTACTGTAATTATCGCATCTAGCGACATAGGCGGTGATTTCCTTTTTCATCTTGGTCCATCAAAAGTGGGTTTTCAAATCTTCATACATTTTGCTACTACCCGGGTGGATAGACAACTTGGATGAATGAGCTTCATCTAAAATTTGATTTCTAAGCTCACGGTCCTTCGGTACCACAAGTCATCCTCAAACCATAGCACATCTCTTTCATCTAATCTGAAATGCTTGGTTTCTTGCTCTTGCATCTTTCTCTTGATGTGAAATATACCTACATCTGTCTTTTGCAGTTCTATGATTTTGCTCTCAAGTGAACAACTGATAGTGATATTATGCAGTACAACAGGATGTAGCAAATTAAATCCATCTTCCAACAATGCTTCCATAGTGTTGCAATGAGACTTCCGACTAAGTGCATCGGCCACAACATTGGCTTTCCCTAGATGGTAGTGCACTTCCAAATTATAGTCCTTAATCAACTCTAGCCATCTTTGTTGTCTCATGTTCAGCTCAGGTTGGGTAAAGATATATTTGAGACTTTTGTGGTCAGTATATATATGACATACATTGCCCAACAAATAATGTCTCCATATCTTTAATGCATGAACAACTGCTGCAAGTTCTAAATCATGTGTAGGGTAGTTGACTTCATGTTTTCTCAACTGCTGAGAAGCATAGGAAATCACTCTTCCTTCTTGCATGAGCACACACCCCAAACCTATACCTAATGCATCACAAAACACATCAAAAGGCTTTTCAATGTCGGGTTGTGCTAAAACATGAGCTATTGTTAATAGAGTCCTTTGGGTGTGAAAAGCTGCTTCACACTCTGGTGTCCAACTAAACTTTTCATCTTTCTGAAGTAGTCTAGTCATGGGTTTAACTATTTTGGAGAAATTCGGAATGAAACGATGATAATATCCTGCTAACCCTAGAAAACTCTAAACTTCATGCACCGAAGTCGGGGCCTTCCAATCCATGACCTCTTGTACTTTAGATGGGTCTACAAAAATTCCATCCCTTGATAAGATGTTGAAAGGTCCTAATGGCTAGGGGGTGAATAGCCTAATAAAAATTTCTACAACAACACTTAGCAAACCGGTTAGACAATTATGAGGCGAAGCAAGTGTTGCGCTAGCCTACCAAAATTGCAAGCCACCTACCACAATTTTAGTTGATATAGTTTCTATCCACACAATAACTATGTCACTACACTAAGTTGGTGTGCTCTCAAAGGCTAACTAAAGAGCCACACTAACCAAACTAATAAGCTCTCACAACTAGCTACACTAAAGAGCTTGACAACTAGTTTGCGGTAATGTAAAGAGAGTGAGCAAGAAGGTTATACCGCCGTGTCAAGGAAGGAGTCAATCAATCACAAGAATGAATAACAATGAAGACCAATCACCTCGGAATCAAATGATGAACACAATGATTTTTTACCGAGGTTCACTTGCTTCCCGGCAAGCTACTCCTTGTTGTGGTGATTCACTCACTTGGAGGTTCATGCGCTAATTGGCATCACATGCCAAACCCTCAATAGGGTGTCGCACAACCAACACAAGATGAGGATCACACAAGCTATGAGCAATTCACTAGAGTACCTTTTGGCCCTCCACCGAGGAAAGGTCAAGAACCCCTCACAATCACCACGATCGGAGCCGGAGACAATCACCAACGTCCGCTCAATGATCCTCGCTGCTCCAAGCCATCTAGGTGGCAGCAACCACCAAGAGTAACAAGCGAATCCCATAGCGAAACACAAACACCAAGTGCCTCTAGATGCAAACACTCAAGCAATGCACTTGGATTCTCTCCCAATCTCACAAAGATGTTTAATCTATGATGGAAATAAGTGGGAGGGCTTTGGCTAAGCTCACAAGGTTGCTATCATCAATGCAAATGGCCAAGAGAGTGAGCTTCCATATCTCTCCACTCCCGGTCTGCCATTCTCGCCATGGGGCTTAAATAGAAGCCCCCATGAAATAGAGTCCGTTAGATTTACCCCTTTCCATATCACATGTTAACATAATTAACCAAAGTTCCATTGAAAGCGGGGTGACCACCCGAATCGCTTCTAAGCATAGCTAAGCAAAACTAGGTCATATTGATTTAAAACTAATCACTTAATGCAGAAGCAAAAGCGAAATAAATTTGTAAAATACAAGGTAGGGTTATATGCATCCGGGCTTGCCTTCGATGGACCTCGGTGTTCAACTACTTGGTCAATGCCATGTTTAACATGATGCGGAATACAAAACATGATGCTCGATGATGGATACAAAATTAAACAACTGTGTCCCCTCTCTTCAAATAACTAAACCTATTTCGTAATACATACATCAATTGCCAAAGTGCTCGATCTCAATCAAAAGTCATGTCATGACTATTCGCTTTTATGAATTAATTATTTAATTAAAAATTATGAAATAAATCAACTTGTTCAAAGTGACTCAAAATTTTTGTAAGCGTTCATTACATAACTAAGTGGCAAAACAATTTTCCCAGCCTAGAAAAATCATGGAAAGTCATTTATTAATTAATTTGTTTTCAAATTTTTGTCAAGCAACCAGAGTCACACAAAAATTTTCATACTTTTACACAAAAATAACAAATTCCAGCACTATTCATATAAATCGACGCGTTCGGTCATGCTCGACTGGACACACCCCACATCATCACTCGCATCGATCGATCAAGGCACTCACATGGCGACTCGCCATGGCCATGCTTCTCAGCGCATGCCAGCCATGTCGGCGTGCACAAAGAATTCAGGGAGCAAGGATCGTCGGTGATGGTGTGCGACGCGAAATGAGCAAGCAACAACCCTCCAATGTCCGTGGGATCACGAGTTCACCGACGCGAGGACGAAGGCGTGGACGCGAATTTCCGACGGAGCCAACCAAATTGGTGGGTCGGCCGACGCGCAAGGAGTAGTAGGCGGAGCGAGCTAGCTTATCAACGATGGTGGAGCCAACAACAACGACAGCTCACCGGAGATAAAGCAATGGCGACGGGAAAACCGGGTCACTTTCAAAAGGATGACCTCCATCTTTTCTGTCTAGGCGCCGGTGGCACCATCGAACTCACTATTCGCACTCTATGGGCGGACACTCCACCGGTGAAGTTTTCTACCCTTGACCGGTAACGCTCAAATTACGTAGAAGGTAGCGAGCAAATTTTACTAAAACTCAAAATTCCAAAATAAAAGTTGTTCAAAAATCAAAGTTCTACAACTTTGCTTTTGAAACCATATTCAAATTCATTCTACATTTTGAAATTCCAAAACACTTAAAGAACTTTTACTAAACAACTTTGAAAACTCAAATGTGCCAACCACCAAGTGTATCACCTTGTGCACATGTGTTAGCATATTTTCACAAACATTTTCAAGGGTGTTAGCACTCCACTAGATCCTAAATGCATATGCAATGAGTTAGAGCATCTAGTGGCACTTTGATAACCACATTCCGATATGAGTTTCACAAACTCTTAATAGTGTTAGCACTCCACTATCGATCCTAAATGTGATCACACTCACTAAGTGTCTCGATCACCAAAACAAAATGGCTCCTATCATTTATACCTTTGCCTTGAGCCTTTTGTTTTTCTCTTTCTTCTTTTCAAGTCCAAGCACTTGATCATCACCATGGCATCACCATCATCATGTCATGATCTTCATTTGCTTCACCACTTGGAATGTGCTACCTATCTCATGATCACTTGATAAACTAGGTTAGCACTTAGGGTTTCATCAATTCACCAAAACCAAACTAGAGCTTTCAGATGTGACCCAAGAAAGGTACTTTACTCAACCAGAATTCGCACTTGCTAAACTTGGCATATAACTTATGTTCCCTCAATCTGGATAGAACAATTCTCAAATGCTCTGCATGATCTGCCTCATTCTTCGAGTAAATCAAGATATCATCGATAAACACAACCATGAATTTGTCAAGCTCGGGCATGAATACCAAATTCAACATGTACATGAAGTAGGAAGGAGCATTCGTCAGTCCAAAAGACTTGACCAAATACTCATACAAGCCGTACCTAGTGGAGAAAGCGGTTTTAGGTATGTCCTCTGCCCTGATCTTTATCTGGTGATAGCCTGACCTCAAGTCAATCTTGGAGAATACATTTGCTTTTACCAACTGATCGAACAAGATATCGATACGAGGCAAAGGATACTTGTTTTTGATGGTCACATCATTAAGTGGCCTATAATCCACACACATTATCAAGGACTTGTCCTTCTTCACAAACAAAGATGGACATCCCCATGGAGATGAACTAGGTTGAATGAGACCTTTGTCCAACAGCTCTTGTAACTGAATTTTAAGTTCTGCTAACTCATTTGGTGGCATCCTATAGGGTCTTCTTGAGATAGGTGTCGTACCTGGCACTAACTCAATCTTAAATTCCACATCCCTATCAGGTGGTAAACCCGGTAACTCATCTGGAAATACATCAGGAAACTCACAAACCACTTGAATATCATAAAGGGTAGTGGCTTGGATAGCACAAGACAAGTTCTGGAGTTCAAAGTTGTGGGAAAGTGGTACTGGGAAAGCATTACCTCCCTTTGGCTCTCTCAACATAACTGTCTGAGTGCTAGTGTCAATGAGAACACCATGATGTTTCATCCAATTCATGCCTAAGATCACATTTATAGATAATCCGGGCAATATTATCAGATCCGTTGTATACTCCCTCCCTTGTATAGAGATGTGCACATTTTTAACCATCTTATTTATAGAGATAGTGGCCCTAGTAGAATTTATACTATAACCACCCTTGCTCACCTCAACTATTTTCTGATCATGTCTAGATGCAAATGCTTGGCTCATAAATGAATGAGAAGCTCCTAAATTGAATAAAACAATTGCAGTATGCTTGTTAACAAGGAACATACCAGTAGTGACAACTTCTCCCGCAGGAACCCCTTCAATAGTAGTATAATGCACGTGTCCAGGACGTGCCTTAGGGTTCACCTGCCTCTGATTTACCTAATGCTGATTGTTGTTTTCCCTGGGATGGGGGCATTCCTTGGCCCAATGACCCACTTGATTACAGTTGAAGCAGGGTTGATTGCTCTTGGGTCCTATGGAGCTTCCTTGCCCTCCATTCCCTTTGGGTAAGGCAATAGTGAATGCCTTATGGAACACTTTCTGAGGTTGGAACTTGGTTGTTGGTGGTCGAAACTGTGGCCTAGCTGCCACTAGAGCTCTGGACTATGAAGACCCTGAGGCACCTGCCTCAGCTGCCCTCTTGTGTCCCTTTGCTACCGCATGTAGATTGTTCTGGTTCTCCTGAGTCAATGCATCACTGATGAACTCGTTGTAGGTGGTGCACTTTGAGTTGGCCATAGTCTTCATCAACTTGGTGCCAAGACCTCTCTTAAATGTTTCTATCTTCTTTTCTTTAGTGTCAACAAAACCCGAGGCATACCAAGATAGATTGTTGAAAGCATGCATATATTTAGTAAGGGTCCTTGTCCCTTGTGTGAGCCACATGAACTCCGTTGCCTTCATGCGCATCGGCCCTAGGGGAATGTGATGTCCCCTAAAGGCTAACTTGAACTGCTCCCATGTGACTTGTGCATTGGCAGGTAAAGAGGACAGGAAATGGGTCCACCAAATCCTGGCTGGTCCCTGCAGCTGATAGGACGCATACTCTGCCTTCTAGTGCTCGATGACCCTCAGCAGATGGAACTTTTGCTCAATAGTGTTGAGCCACTTGACCTGGAGCGGTTCCTCTGCCACCTTGAAAATAGGAGGCTTGGTATCCAGAAAATCCTTGAAGGTGTTGTACTAGTTTGGCTCAGGCCCTTGTTGTTGCTGGTGGGCGTGAGCCATGTTCTGCGCAATGAGGCACAAGGCTTCCTCCATAGTCCTTTGACTTCCTAGGAATTATGCAAAGAACTCATTAGTAGATGGCGGTGGTAGTGGTGGTAAGTCACCGTCATTGCCCTCTTGGCTGCTGCCTGTTCCGGCATGAGTGCGAGTCATCTGCAAAGTCGCAACAATAAGTGATTATTGGAGGATGTCAAAAGATTGCAGATGAATGGTATAATCATGCCAAACTGAAATTACTAGAGAGAATCTTAAATTCATGCAATAAAAATAGAGGCACAATAATTCATTCTTGCAACATGACATCACCAATTTGACCACTTATCGGGCTCGCAGCGCGTTAACCTACTAGTCACTAGGCGACTCTAATCTTCATTATGGTCGCTGTCGAGGTCGGAGATAGGGTCATCCTCATTCTCTAGCTCCACTTCTTCCTTCAGATTCCGCTTCCCATTCCCGCCAGAATGGTGCTTGAGTACGAGCTGGTATGGTTAACTGCACTTCATACCAGTGATAGAGGGGCGGTCCATAATACCCCGCATAGTGCAAGACTCTCCAAAGCAGAGCAGAAGTTCCAAACATCAACCGGAAACTCTCGTGAGACAAAGTCATAATGGATAAGAGTTACATAACCGAGTAGAGATCTATATGGGGAGGAACAATGCAAGTATTAAATAATTATTTATCATGATGCATGCATGTTCCGTATGTCCTCACAAACTTAGGAAAAATATTTCTAACGACATACGCGGTGGCATACATATGTTCTCTCATATATAGCGTAACTAGTCGGACTACATGTTTTGTTGTTAGTGTACCTGCATAAAAAGTTTCATTTTAGCCCAATCCCACAATTATATATGCAGAATGTAAATCTGGGCTCTAAGTTGTGTCGACATGGAATTTCATCTCGTGCTGAGGGCACACGAGCAAGCTAGAAGGGTCCGCTCGATGGAGCTGAAGAACCGCCTAGCTTTAGCGCAGGGGTGGTCGATCCTACGCACTCCGACCAAGACATGCTAGTCCATTTGACCCTAAAATTGACAAGGAGAGAAAGTTTATCAGTAATTTAGGGCGGAACATGTCGGTGTTGCCAGGCAGCCCCGAATGTGCGGCTCTGAGAGCTGATATGAAAGGAGATCGACTAAATAATCGATTCCAGCATATTCATAAGAATAAATCGGTTAAAGCTCATGGGGTTGTGTAAGAAGAATCAGTTATCGTTCAGGATGAATATCATTCTTTAGACAAATATTGGTCAATGGCGATAAGATATTAACAATAATTAGTTTATACTGAGGCAATGACTGCAAGTAACCGAACCCCTTTATAAAAGAAACAGTTCATCATCATTCAACCATTTAATAGAGATAAATCTAATGAACATATTAGATCTCATCTATCGCTATGACCAGGGGGGCATGAGGCAGAATCATGCAGGCCATAGAAACAACAATAGACTCGATGACCCTAACTTATTACTAATATCAGTGGGACATGAGGCAGAATCATGCAGGCCGTAATATAATAATAAGATCATGGGGCTAACACATCTTTCAACCTATCGCTACTTCAACGGTCTCGTGACGTGAACTATTCATGAAAGCACTCGATATCGGGTAAAACAGCCAATTCAGGCATAGCGCACAGTTAAGATCATGCCCTCTCAGGAATAGATCTACCAAATAACGATCCCTACTCCACGGTGCTAACAGTGGGGTGTGAGGTAGAATCACACAGGCCGTGATAACGGGCCATGGAACAATTTTCGCTAGCCAATAGATCTACTCAAGATCAGACATGCCTTAACCGCACGCTATGCACGATCAAGATTGATATAAAATATCCGATAAAACATAACTCATCATTTAAAGTGCAGATCAGATCAGTCTAGATTAACAAATGATGGGTTAAACAAGATATAAGGCCGATCTAGATCAATCCCAATCGGGCGAAGTGATATTGCTGTAATTAAATAAATAATGGAAGCAATAAGCAATATCGGTAACTTAATGAATCTATCCAAAGGAACGCCACCCTTAGATAGAGCTAATAACTTGACCTTAATCTAGTTCGAGCAGTGGAGGTAGACCGGATCGATGCAGCCTTACTTGAACTAGACAAGAGTCGATAACTAACTTATACCAGAGTCGCAGTGGAGGTCGACCGGATCGATGTAGCCATACGAACAGAGGTATAAGCAATGATAGTACTTATAGACAAGCAGTGGAGGTCGACCAGATTGATGCAACCATACTTGCTGAAGAACTCGCCAAGATCTACTCTATTCCTACTCCTAAGGGGTGGCGAAGCCAAAAAAAGTAAATAACTTGTATTTGATTGATTGTGTGTCCTTTACAATAGCCGGGTTTGATATTTATACCCGAGACCCTCGCATGACTCCTATCTAAGCACGACTCACCACAATCTTTGGCCCTAGAGAAGACATTCCTAATTTAAGATAACTTGGACTCTAATCTTTCCCTTTTTGTAGAGTCCAACATGCTTTGTCCTGGCACCGATCGTAGCCTTTGTCGTTATCTGCTGGCGCTACCTGAAGAAAGCCGATTCTAGTGTTGCATTAGAATTAGCTTGCATGCAATTGATTCCCTGATGACATGATCTTGGGAGCTTTCGAGTCCCTGCGACCCTTCTTTCAAATTTTGGTGTAAACACATGCCCTCCAATTTTGGGATAAAAGTAATTTTATCCCAAAATTATCACATCTGTACTCCCGATTGGTCCGCAGTCACTGGTAGAGAATCTTGATCTAGGGTCTACTGTTTATCACCGCCTATGTCAGCTCATGAGCTCATGCTTCAAAACTTTTACGAGAACATCATTGCTTCATGGGCACTTGGATTCATCTTTCTAGGCCGGCTATAAAATGCCTATCCGACCCTGATGAGAGCAACTCCATAATTCAGCCATGCTTCTCTTCTATCTACCTCTTCGAGTGCTTCTAACTCCGCCGGACCCTCCATGGTCTATCTTTTTGCTATGAAGATCTTGAGCGGTTAGAAGAATTCTTGTGCATAGGGTGATTGTGTCGCTCATCTTAGCACCTTGTCGAGGAAGAGAATCAGCTACTGCGGTTAGAAGAATCCTTGTGATATCGCCTGGGTCTTCTCTCTATGCTCGTAGAGCTGTTCTAGTGTTTGCAAGGGTTAAAATGTGTGGACACCTTCCCCTTGTTTGCTCAATCAAATGCCCATTGGGAAAGCCATAAGCTTCTTTCTAGCGGTTTCCCAGTCACCGAGAAATCAGCTGGGTATCTGTTGGGCAGGCGACTTTTCCCCTTCTCTGTCATAATTTTATTAACGGGCCGACATGACTCGTTTTATGATAACCTTCGGCCCTGTGGGGATTCGAACTCCCTTCAATCCAAAGAAACCTTGGTGGGCTGATTGCTGGTCAATGTAAATCTTTTGTATCCACCCCATGATATTCTGTAACTTGGGGAAGCAATAAGTCCAAATCTATTATCTCCTCATTATCTGTCCCCTAAATTTCCGGAGCGTCGACCTATTTTCATATCTGATTTCAATTTCACATCCCCGGCGAAATCTCCTCGCCTTCCTGGGCTATATATACGGGCCATGGCTGGGGATCGAAAAACAACTCGCTTCATCTCAAACCTTCCATGTCCTTAGTTTTAGTTCTACATCTCTGTAAGTTTGAGATCATGGAGAACAACAAGTGGTTTGTTGAGGAGGTCCTCAACGGACCTGCATCATCGCGTCAGTGCCTTCATTGTCAGGAGGGTACAACTCATGATGCCCCCACTATCTCGGGGATAGGGCTGACTCCGTTTGGCCTTTAGGGTCCTCTTCGTTAATAGCTCATCGCCAGCTCCCTTGTTATCAAAGGAGGCAGATTGACAATGATGATCTGCTTGCCTCCATTGATCGGCATGGCTAGGGTCTCACTGAATGTCTCTCCCTTATAGAATCAGCTCTGGCCATGGTTCGATGTCGATCACCTCCCGAGGCCAATTCATTGGAGGATAGGTTGGCCAAGGCCGATGCCAGAATCACGGTGAGATATCTGTCATAACATTTGCCTCCTTTCAATTTTATCCTCAAGATTCTAATCATCTCCCCTTTGAATCTTTTTAGATTTGTTTTGCCCAACTATGAGAGCCTTTGATTGGCTGCGGAGCATGCACGACAGAATTCGTCAATGCTAGAGGCGTTGTCCCAGTGGTTTGCCTACATGACATCCTAAACCATGTCAGGGAGGTCGCTTTGCATGGCGTTCGCCATGGTGCTACCATGGCATTGGCTTCTGTGCAAGCCCATTCTGGCCATGAACTTGGGTTCCTTCCCCATGGTTTTCTAGCCACGGCGCACCCTGGGGATTATGAACACCTGATTGAGGATTTCTTTAGTGCTGCTAACTCCGTAGCCTTTATCTCTCAGTCCGATGATATAGTAGCCAAAGTGCTTTCCAGCCTGTAGTTTGTAATAGGTGATATTAGCAAACAATTTCTCCGTCTTAAGTGATTTTTCTTTTGTTCCGTACCTCATACTATATGCATCACTTTGTCTATGTTTGCTTTGCTCCCGTGGGTGATACACATTGTACCGGCTTTTACCCCTTTGGGTTTATTTTTGCACTAGAGGCGATACCCTTCTGGTATCGGCTATTAGAGCCGACAACCGAGCAAATTGGTTGTCAAGTATTAATCCAAACGTTAGGGTAATATTCCTTTAAATATTCCCCATTCGATTGCTCTTTCGAATCCTTTTAGTGTTTCCAAAATATAAGTATTACCAGGCGCACAATGCTTGATCTGATAAGGTCATTCCCAGTTAAGTGACTATTTGTCGGATTTGTTGTCCTTTGACCCGATCGGCAATCTTACTCTCCAGACCAAATCTCTTTCAGAAAATTGCTCATTCTTGACCTTTTAATTGTAATATCTTGCAATCCTTGGTTTATGGGCTTTAATGTTTTTCGAGAGCACGCAGCCAAAGGCAACTCAGGTCTTCTAAGCCATCCATCACAAGATTCTTGTAGACTTCGGCTGATAAATCATTCTGCAACAACGCGCCTCGATCCAGTTTGAACTTCTCAAGGAGGGATTGTATTTTGGCTATACACGAGTTCATAAGGCGACCATATCAGCTCTCTTGCTCTTGGCCATCAAGGGTAATCCATCCCCAGCCCTCTCCAGAGTCTTGTCTCCCTTCTCCATTTTTGAAGATTAGGTCCGGAAGGTGACATAGGCTCAGAGGAGTCTTTTGATCATTAAACTCTTTTGGCCAAGGAGAATTCAAACAGGCATGAGGCTAAAGAACTGTTACAGGTGATTGATAACCTTTGTTTTGGCTAAAGAGCCGATTTTGAAAATAGCCAATTCCAGACTCTTGGTCTTAATCCTATTTAGGTCTGAAAACACGGCCTTTATTAAGAGAGTCCTTCGATCTTCTATCCTTAGTCATCTGGCACCGTATTCTCTTTGGCATTAGCTAGGTGACGCTTCACCTCGTATTAATTGCGGTTGCCTTTTGCGTGTCCCAAGGCGTCCACCCCTTCGTTCCGTGGCTTCAAATACTAGCCGAGGGCTCCGGCCTTGAACACATCGCACTTGCAACCATTCCTGTTCCTTTACTTTTCTCCACCCTCATAGAACTCTATAGCGGCCTTTCCCTCTTCCTGTAGATCCGATCAACTTCATGGCTAGCGAGGAGAACCGCGGCAAGCGTGCGGTGGAGGAAGTGCCGGAGGAGAACATGCCGATGAACCAGCGCCTCCGACGCATGAGGTGAGATCAACATCTTCTGCTTGTGACGATGAACTATTCTGACTCTCCTATAGGTTCATCTTGAATGACAATCTTTGTCCCCTCCCTAGGGTCGGCAAGCCTTCTAACGCTGCATTTTCCGTGCCGGCTTCGTCGTCGGACTCTTCCAACTCATATAATGGAGACGATGCCCAGCGCTTCTTCTAAGAATGGAGGGCGGTGGAGGACCGCTATTTCGAGGTGATTCGGAAAAACGGCCAGCTTGAGATCCATCTAGGGGTCTTCCAAGCGGCCCTTAATGCGGTTGAGGAGGAGGCCAGCACCATTCGAGCGTGGCTGGCTAATTCTGACGCCACGGTGGCAGGTAAGATGAGTTGCATGAATGCTCCTATTCTGGTTTTCACTGCCTTTTTCTTGATAGTTTTCTGTGATTGCCAGCCCAAACGGTGCAGTTGGAGTCTCTCCAATCTGGCGGTGAACGCGGCCACAGATGTTGTCAATGCACGGGGTTCCCTTATTGACGCTTATCTCCAAGATATCCTAGCCGCGTTCAGGAGATTGCCCTCCACGGCGCGTCGATGGCGCTGACCGCGGCGCAAGTTCAGACAGGGTACGAGCTCCACGCCATGGAGACCGGTTTTCCAATGGGCGATGGTCCTGAGGAACACGAGGACTTGATAGAAGAATTCATCATAGCGCGCGAGGCCATCGTGGACATCACATCCGCTCTGGATGTGGTGAACAAAGTCTTCGATTAGATTGTACTTAGGGAGAACCAATGAACAAAGACTCCTGTTCTTTCATGAATGTGTCTCAGTGCAATGCCCTTGTGTATGACAGTCTTTGTTTTTATTTCTTGCTCTAGAGGCAATATGTATCATATCGGCTTTTATTGTCTTTGAAGATTTTCATTTTTTGAACTAGAGGCGATACCTCTTTGGTACCGGCTATTATAGCCGATGACTGAACGAATTGACTATCAAGTGTTGATCAAATGCTAAGATAACATCCTTTAAATATTCTACCGTAGAACTTTTCATACCAAAGGTTAAATGACTAATCAACCTAGGTCAAGCATCCCATTAAGCAAATCAGAACTCCTTTAAGAAATCTATTAACTTCAAATCACACTTGCATTTTGACTTAGCATTCACATACGTTGGCCTAAACCCATCTCCAGGACTAATGCTTATTTTTCCCTTAATCCAATGGCCGACGTGAAGCCGTGACTTTTTGCTAAAACAAACTCTCAGAGCGATTGCTTGCATCGGCTGCTGGCTTTTGTTGCTGATTTTAATGAAGCCTCCTTCCCAAAACTTGCTAGAAAAGCACTCGAAATCTCCTAGTTCCTAGAAGATTGGATGGGCTGTTGTGATGTTCACAGACTCATCAGCGCGAACCAGTTCAACATCATCCCCATGCCATTTAATCAAACACTGATGCATGGTCAATGGTACACAACAGTTTGCATGAATCCAATCACGACCGAGGAGCAGGCTATACGACCCTTTTCCATCGATGACGAAGAATGTGGTGAGTAGAGTTTTATTTTCGATTGTTAGCTCGACGTTTATTGCCCCTCGGGTCCTAGATGCATTACCTCCAAAGTCTTTAAGCATCATGTCAGTCTCCATCAGATCTCCTGGTCCTTTGCCAAGTTTACAAAAAGTGGTGTAAGGTATAAGATTGACATAAGCACCTCCGTCCACTAACATCTTGTCCATTGGCTTCCCATCAACTAAACCTTTCATATATAAAGCCTTTAAGTGCCGATGCTTGACTGGTTTATCAAATATTGCTTGTTGTACAACCATCAACTTGGCAACTATCTCCTCATACTCCGATTCATTGAAATCCGAATAAACTTCTTGATCTACCGGAGCTCTGAATTCTGATGGCAATAGAAAATCCATTTGGATATTAGCCAATGGTTGCTTTCTATCGGCCGTTTGTTTAGTACGCCATACTTGAGGTTTACCAAATGCCTGAGCCTGTTCAACTCTTTATTCCTTAGGCGTTGCACCCTTCTCTTCTGGCTTCTTGTCAAACCTCCTGGACACCATTGCGTTCCTACCAAACATATTCTCTTCCATTGCCTTCCTCTCCATAATCAGCCCAGTCTTGGTCAACAACTCGTTTTCCAAGCCGATCATGAACACTTTTATTTTTTTAAGCGTCGATCCATGTTATTATGATGATATGCATCTTGAGCATGGGTAGACCGGCGGTTGGTTTGAGATTGCCTAAACTCCCAATGTTGATTGCTGCATTCTGGACAGTCATATCTGGTAGGCAACTTCAAACATTCATTCCATCAATGTCTGAAGAAAGGACAATTCCAATGTGATTTGGCTTGTTTTCTTTCATACCTCTCTTTTTCTAGTTGACGCTGGTATTCTTGATCCTTTAACCAACACTGATAATCCTTTTCCTTCTGCCGCTACCACTTATTCAACAGGATCCGAGATGTAACTCGTGGCTTTGTCGCCCCATCCTTTGATGTTTCTCCCTGCTCATATCGGCTCTTTTGCTTGTCATGATGTCTTCTAATTTCTCTGTACTTGTCAGACGATATTTGCATCTTGGGATCGACTATTCTAGCTTGCCTTGATTTGGTTGACGTCAGGACCTTTGTCTTTCCTTTGATCAGCCTAGCATCAACCATGTTTTGATCTCCTGGGAAAGGATTATCATCAACTTTCATTTTTCGAGGCGTATCAAATTTGAGCCTCCCTTGCTGAATAGCCTTCTGTATATGCTGCCGAAAAATTCTGCATTCATTAGTGGAATGAGAAGTAGCATTATGGAACTTGTAGAACTTCTTATTCTTCAACTGATCAAGGGGCAACATAGCATGATTATAGGGCAACTTGATCTGCCCCTTCTCAAGCAAGAAATTGAAGAGCTTGTCTGATTTTGTGATGTCAAAGTCATAGCTCTCCTCGACTCCTCTTCCCCAAGGATTTGGCACCATTACTATTTTGTTACATCAATTCCATTCAGTCGCAGCAACCTCTTCTTCTTCATCTTCATAGTCATCATTGACTGAGTATGGATCATAAGCTTCGGCTACCGTGGTACTCTTCTGAAATCGGGTATCTCTGCGCATACTCTGGAACTGACCATTGAGCGCTGCCACTCGTTGAGCCAATTGACCCAAGTTTTCAAATTCTTGTCCCAGCAGTTTTTCTTTCCACATTGGTAGCATTCCTTGAATGGCTAAAGCAGCTAGTTGATCATTAGCCAAGTTTAAGGAGAAGCACAAGTTCCTAGTTTCTTAGAACCTCTAAAGAAACTCAGTGCTCGATTCATTAGTCTTCTGCCTTATAGTTGTCAGATCGGTAATCTTCTTTTCTCCAGTCCATGTATAAAAATATGTATGAAATTTCTTCTCGAGGTCAGCCCAGTTGGTAATGGAGTTAACCAGCAATGATGAAAACCAAGTGAAGGCTAGCCCTGACAGGGACAAGGAGAAGAAACAAACTCGATGGGCATCCTCAACTGACGCCTCGCCCAATTGCGTAAGATACCGATGACATGTTCTATCGTGCTTGTACTGTCTTGGCCAGTGAACTTGACGAACTCTAGGAGCCTGTAATTTGTGGGAAGAGCAACCAAATCATACCATTCTAGATATGGGCATTTGTATGAGAAGGTCAGCCCTTTTGGCTTTAGACCGAACTGATTCTTCATCATCTCGGTCACCCTTAGCAACATCTCATCAGCCTGTGGATTTGGATTTCTCTGCACCTACTGACCCATCTGTGGATTGAAATCTCGTGTGCCTTGGTACCCTGGATTCGGAATCATGTGAAGGGTGTTATAATATGTGCCATAGTGATACCCTTGTGGAATCTCTATCTGCTGGGTCCTTTGCTGGCTTGCTGCCTGAAGTCTCTGATTATAGACATAAGGATCTATATCTCTATGGATCCTTTGAATTGATGGTGCTATTTTTTTAGCCGACGATGGTATGTGGCCTATGTGCCAAAATTGATCACCAGGTTCTAACCTTGCCCCACCGGCTGTTGCACATGCTATATTGGCGGTCCAAGATTATACTGTATCTGATTTGTAATAGTTCCTTGAGCTTGTTCAGATGAACCCTAAACTGCCTGGACATTATTATTACCAGCTAGTGCTACTTCTTGATGGCTAGTACCGACTTGATTAGTCCCTTGGGTCGATGGATCTAGAATGTTGTAATAAGTCAGCCCACCTTGACCAACTAGAAACCCATGAATTGCTTCTTTCATGGCGTTGTGGAATGTGTCCAAGAAGGCTTCATTATGGCTTGATATGGCATCACGAACAGATTTGTCTACAACTTCCGTAAAGAAACGCCTGTCTGTAGCTTCAGTTGTATCTGTCTGCCCATGTAATAGAACTCTTAGTAGTGAAAATTTCTGAACAATTGTGTTGTCACGTGTTTTGGTGTAGGACAACAAACACTTGTTCTAAAATTCTTCTGTAGCTTTGTTGATGACACCCTTATCTCCATTAGGCAGATCTTCATAATGTACCATAAGGATGTCGTTGTTGTCATGAGCCACCATGATAATTGTGGTGTCCCACCGAGCGTGCCAGAAACATGTGTCGACATGGAATTTTGTCCCGTGCCGAGGGCACATGAGCAAGCCGGAAGGGTCCGCTCGATGGAGCTGGAGATCTGCCTAGCTTCAGCGCAGGGGTGGTCGATCCTGCGCACTCCTCCCAAGATGTGCCAGTCAATTTGACCCTGCAATTGACAAGGAGAGAAAGTTTATCAGTAATTTAGGTCGAAACATGATGGTGTTGCCAGATAGTCCCGAATGTGCGGCTCTGAGAGCCGATATGAAAGGAGATCGACTAAATAGTCGATTCCAGCATATTCATAAGAATAAATTGGTTAAAGCTCTTGGGGTTGTGTAAGAAGAATCGGTTATCGTTCAGGATGAATATCATTCTTTAGACAAATATTGGTCAATGGCGATAAGATATTAACAATAATTAGTTTATACGGAGCAAATGACTGCAAGTAACCAAATCCCTTTATAAAAGAAACAGTTCATCATCTTTCAACCATTTAATAGAGATAAATCTAATAAACATATTAGATCTCATCTATCGCTATGACCAGTGTAGAATCATGCAGGCCGTAGAAACAACAAAAGACTCGATGACCCTAACTTATTACTAATATCAGTGGGGCATGAGGCAGAATCATGTAGGCCATAATACAATAATAAGATCTTGGGGCTAACACATCTTTCAACCTATCGCTACTTCAACGGTCTCATGACACGAACTGTTTGTAAAAGCACTCGATATCGGCTAAGACAGCTGAGTCTGGCTTAGTGCACAGTTAAGATCATGCCCTCTCAAGAACAGATCTACCAAATAACGATCCCCACTCCACGGTGCTAATAGTGGGGTGTGAGGCAGAATCACACAGGCCGTGATAACGGGCCATGGAACAGTTTTCACTAGCCAATAGATCTACTCAAGATCAGACATGCCTTAACCGCACGCTATGCATGATCAAGATTGATATAAAATAGCCGATAAAACATAACTCATCATTTAAAAGTGAAGATCAGATCAGTCTTGATTAACAAACGATGGGTTAAACAAGATATAAGGACAATCTAGATCAATCCCATCGAGCGAAGTGATATTGCTATAATTAAATAAATAATGGAAGCAATAAGCAATATCGGTAACTTAATGAATCTATCCGAAGGAACGCCACCCTTAGATAGAGCCGATAACTTGACCTTAATTTAGTTTGAGCAGTGGAGGTCGACCGGATCGATGCAGCCTTATTTGAACTAGACAAGAGTCAATAACTAACTTATACCAGAGTCACAGTGGAGGTCGACCGGATCGATGTAGCCGTATGAACAAAGGTATAAGCCATGATGGTACTTACAGACAAGCAGTGGAGGTCGACCGGATCGATGTAGCCGTACTAGCTGAAGAACTCGCCGAGATCTACTCTACTCCTAAAAAAAGTAAATAACTTATATTTGATTGATTGTGTGTCCTTTACAATAGCTGGGGTTTGATATTTATACCCGGGACCCTCGCATTACTCCTATCTAAGCACGACTCACCACAATCTTTGGCCCTAGAGAAGACATTCCTAATTTAAGATAACTTGGACTCTAATCTTTCCCTTTTTATAGAGTCCAACATGCTTTGTCCTGGTGTCGATTGTAGCCTTTGTCGTTATCTGCAGGCGCTACCTGAAGAAAGCCGATTCTAGTGTTGCATTCGAATCAGCTTGCACGCAATTGATTCCCTGATGACATGATCTTGGGAGCTTTCGAGTCCCTGCGACCTTTCTTCCAAATTTTGGTGTAAACAAGTTGCAATCTAAATACTTCCATATATGTATACCCATACATATACTTCGATATCAAAGCTACCCAATGACAGTTTATTACCCACAATTAAATACGCACCATATACACATGCAAGCATGCATACATAGTCGTACCAAAGCTAGCTCTCCCTGACCGCATGCTCACATCTTGCGGTCATGCCACTCATCAACTTACCTTCTTACCTTAGCGTAGAGGCATTTGATCCATACATTACCACTCAAGTGAATGGCATCCATACAATAGCACGCCGTATGGACGACGAAAATGAAAACCCCCAAGTTAGTACTTAATTAGCCACCTAAGAGTCCTTAATTTGGGCATAAGGAAAGTGATCACTGGCACACTTTAGATTTCAACTCTAGGTTTCAAATACCATTTATATAGCTATTAGTTGCTAGAAAAGGGTTTTGGAAAACAAAAACCTTTGTTTTAAATACACATGTGGCAATTAATGTTGAATCTTGCTCTGATGCCAGCTATCGTAGAACCGACCAATTTATAAGAGCACAAGTACAATAGCAGCCCGCAAGCGGTAGCACTATCAAACTTGATCCCATATAAACCCGGTAGTCTGTCGAGTACCACGACGAGTCTCGATAAATGATCCACATACAACCAAGATCTTACATGATTCAACATACATGTCACATATTACATAAAGTTCACATATACATTTCCATCATCAGAGTACGGAATAAAGTTATTACAAACCAAGTTTGATAGATAATAGAGGAAGCAAATTAAGTTCGAAAGTAGCTTTTGCCAACATAAGTCAAATACAGTGCCAACATATGATCACAATCCACAAAAGCATAATGGAGGGATTATTTAAGATGCCGGCCCAAGGCTTACTCCTCATCTACGATGGGATAGAAGCAATTCTTGCAATATCCATGACATACTGTGCCATCTACAACAATGGGAATAAAACCCTGAGTACGAGAAGGTACTTAGCTAGACTTACCCATCATAAACCAGAAATAAATTGACTCCAAGGATTCTGCAAGGCTGTATAAGTGGAGGTAGCTGACAACATTTTGCATAAAAAGCGATTAACTCAATTATACAATTATACTTCGATCATCAAGTTAATTATAGCTATTCATCTCTAGATTAGCAACTATCCTATGACAAACATGTGGTATATCATTTTAAGAGCATACAATAGTAACCATAGCCGGTGTAGTAATTCCATCTTTATCCGAACCATCACATTCCATAATACACTTACTACGATGTTGGAGCTAGCCAAGCTTCTCACTATCCGGGAGAGACGGCTATTCGAATCGATTTCAACCAGCTGGGAATTTATTCCTAACACAAACCCAGATAGACCAGATCATTAGTCACCTTAGGTCACCTTTGGTACAACTCAGATACATATTGTGTGGGTTCGTACAGCGTCGCACAATCAGAGACTGACGGTAGCCACACTACAAAAAAATTGGTTTGTATGACATAAGCACATTGTCGTGGTAAGTACAAATTTGGTCATAAAAAGTGTCTTATGACAAAAAAGAAGCGTCATGCCAGTCGTCATATAACGACCATCACATAATGTAACTTGTGACGATAATATTGAGAACCATCACAAAATGTTACAACCTTTTGTGACTGTTGTCTCTTTCGTCACATATTGTTATCTTTTATGACGACTGTAACTGTCACATATTGGTCAGTCAACGCGTCACCTAATGTACAAAACATAATAAATGGTACGTGCGAGAACAGTCTCAGATAAGTTTTTTTGACGACACAGAAACGTCATATATAAGTATGTGGATTTTGTGACGCCTAGATTTTGTCTTGTTTTGTATGGTAGTTAGAGACATTTTGAGACGACCGTATGGCGTCACAAATTGTCCTCTCATTCATGACGAGCGTGGCAGCCATATTCAGTGACGACACACTGATCTTTCATCACAGCTCATAAAAGCATAATACACATATATATCAGCCAAGCCATCATCCACAACATTCTCATCACAAGTTATAAATCATACACAATTCAGTCAAGCCATCATGCATACAGATAAATTCAAGACCAGAAGACAGTGGTTCAACATGTTCCAGCACACTTGTTCCACCACATAGTTCCAGGTTCCATCAGGCATGTTCCACCACAAGAGGTTCAAACATATAGAGGTTCCACCACAAAGGTTCAAACATACAAATAGATTGCACATAGTTCTGACAAAGTTCCAACCACAGAGTAAGTTCTAGCAAGGTAGCAAAAGCTTAGGCAAAGGCATCATCCTCAGACACTGCATTCATACCTACCTCAATCTTTCTAAAGTTTTAGGACAGCTCGTAGCAGTGCATTAGTCTCTTCAAACTTGGTATGCATCCCCTTCACTTCCTCTTGGGTTTGACACAGCAAACTTTGGTTTTCTTCAAGTGCGGCCTGTTGAGCTTGAAGTTGTGCTTGCAACTCTTCCTACTTCCTAGCAGCTTCCTCTCTTTCTACTTGGAGTGTTTCCTCAAACTGAGCATGCAGGCGTGCTTGTGCGGCTGTCGATGTGGACCGGCCAGTCTTCGATGGTCGAGGGACACCAATGTTAGGAAGGAAGGTGGATGAACGGCTGATCTGGCTAAGACAGTCAGCAACAATCTTGGAGGGAGACTTTTGTTCTTCTCCTTCTTCTAGCTCTCTTTCCTTCTCTACAACCATTTATTCCTACATAAAATGAATCCACTTAATAACAAGGCCATACAATAGTGTTGAACCAGGCATTTACTTAAGTGCAGTACATGCATGTATCCATTGATTTTGTAACTTACATATATTTTATTTGCAAGAGGAGTACGATCATTTTGGGGACTACTCATACATTCTCCAAAGAAATCAACAGCATCTGGCTCCATGTTGTTGTACTTAGTCCTCTGCAGCATGTTAAAAACTTGGGATATAAGATTAGCCATAGATTATTTGTACATGCCAACAGCAAGATGCCAAAATATGTATGCACTACAGATCATACAAGTATTTGCCTCTAGATTTTTTATGCCAACAACAAATACAATCACTAGCAAAGTCAACTAATTACTGACAGTTCAAGAAAAACAACACAGGAACATGCATCAATGCAACCTGGACAGATCAAGAATAATAACTTGGCCTAAACAACACCTACTACTGATGATGATCATCTTTGATGACATAGCAATTCCTCTTGCAGATTTTAGTTTCAAATGGTCACCATAAAAGAATTGGAGCCTAAACACCTATTGATTATAGCTCACTTGGCACAGCGCAAATATTATGAACATGGGAGCTCATCTCAGAAATAATTGGAGCATGTGCTAACTTGACAGTTCAAAAGCACATGGTAATTACTAAGCTACAAATGTACAAAATACATAGTATCCATACTAGGCTGTATCGATGGGCAATATAGGACCTAGCTCTAGTCCTTTGATGAAGCTGCACTTGGGCTCGGTTTACTTTATTCTTAGCACATTTTTCCTGCACCACATGCAATATAGAGTTGTCATTCACATGCACAGTTTGCATTGCATATTAACAAAAGTAGATAATTCAGGCATGGACCTGATTCTTTGGGTCACACCAGTACTCTACCAGCTTGGTCCATTCCTCTTTCTTCATTTTAGGTGGAGGTTGCTTGGCCAACAGCTGTTCTTCTGTCAGTGACTCATCGAAGTACTTCTTTTTTAGGTGATACCTCGTCTGCCTTACTCCCCTCTTAATGATATCAATGCATGCAGCTTTACTTGGTGCCTCATTCTTAACATCCACATCCAACCTTGACTGAAGCCACACAAATCATTTATTAGATACAATTTTTCACATGGGAGTAGAGTAATGCAAGAGAGTATTTGGAGGAGTGAAATAGCTATCTCACCGCCACCTTGTCAAGCACTTTTTTTACTTCTACCTTTCCCGCATCATTGTCATAAAGCTTCCATGATGTGTAGATGGGCATGTTGTCTCTAAGGGCAACACTAGTTTCTGATGCCAGCTTCGCTGCCTGAAGTGGGACATCAGGTATTTTCTTCCCTTCAGCCACTTGGATAGCCAGCTTCTTTCCTCTATTTAGCATCTTCTCTAAGCCATGACCCATGGTTTTCTTGCGGACATTCTTTGGGGGCGCTGCATTGGCAAATAATGATCAAAATGTGTTATTAAAGTAGTAACAATTGTAGATATTGAATGGAGAAACAAATGCTTAGAAACTCATATTGTTTACCTAGAACTAAGTCATCTCTTGGTTCTCCTTCATATGTATGACCCTCTGAATTAGCGGCATCAAATTGCTCACCGACTCATTGATGTCATTGCTTTGCCTAGAGCTCTATCCACCTGGTGAGTTGTCTATAGGAACTGTAGTCCTGCACTAATGCTTAACAACTGATGTTGTCATACACATACAATTTAAATGATTGTTTACATTTTATCATCCATAACACAGCAAGGCCAAAAGGCCATTCATGGTCTTTTGTGCTTCCCCACAGAAGTACTAGTGCAAGAAAGGGTCTAACTAACAAAGAAACCTCTAGGAAACAAATAATTCACCACATCTGCCGACCAAGGTAACAGGAGCTACAAGTTAGGGGAGAAGGGAAAGCAAGAAATGTTTGAGGAACTAACCAAAGCTGGCCGGAGGGGGACTATGCAAATGACGAGGCCAGGGCCAGGCAGACGACGGCTGGAGGAGGAGGTGGCGCTCTGTGCGGAGCCACAGAGATTAGCCCGCGGAGGGAGTCAGAGCTGCGGGTGGTGGGATGGGCCGCTCCGGCCTCCAGCATTGGTGTGGTGGCGGGATAGGTGGCTCCACGCACTGGCGTAGGAGTGAGGGTTGGATGGCCGAATCTGGCCTACGGCATTGGTGTGCCGGCAGGATGGGAGCCTCTGGCTTCGGGCGTTGGTGTGCCGGCGGGATGGGAGCCTCTGGCTTCGGGCATTGGTGTGGCGGAGGGATGTCCGGATCCGGCCTCCAGCGGCGATGTGGCCACGAGATGGGCAGATCTGGCCACGGCGGAGGTGTGGCGCCGGGATGGGTCGGCAGCGGGAGGTGTGGCAGCAGCGGTGAGTGGCAGGCGGGGTGGTGGCAGCGGAGTGGCGGCTAGTGGTGAGTGGCGAGCGGGGTGGTGGCGACGGAGTTGCGGCGGACGGGGTGGTGGCAGCGGAGTGGCGGCGGGCGGTGAGTGGCGGTGAGTAGTGAGCGGTGTGGCGGCGGCGTGGCGGCGAGTGGAGGGAGGAGAAGGAGATTGGGGATTTCCCCTTGGTCTGACCCGCGGGCAAGAGGATAAGGCCGCGGGGGGAACATGGATGCCTTGAGAGGGAGGCGTGGTGGGGCCCATGTGTCGGCGAGTGAATCAGCGCGGGAGAGTGTGAGGTGCAACTTTGAAAATTTAGCCACATTTTTGTCCTGGCGCAGTGGGTCCACTATGTCAGTGACCGTTTTAGTAGTATTAGGACTTCAAATGGATTTTTTGGCTAATAAACGATTGAAAATGGAAATAATATCTGAAACAAAGTTGTACAACGCGTCGAGATTTACCAATTTGGTT
This sequence comes from Miscanthus lutarioriparius, assembly GCA_904845875.1. Taxonomy (NCBI): domain Eukaryota; kingdom Viridiplantae; phylum Streptophyta; class Magnoliopsida; order Poales; family Poaceae; genus Miscanthus; species Miscanthus lutarioriparius. The sequence goes on along the minus strand of CAJGYO010000003.1, from coordinate 86,421,177 downwards.
TTGGTTATTTCTTCGTATGACTTTGTTTCGATAGTTTGAAATTTGAATTTCAAAATATTCAAACTTCTAACAAAAATTTGGGGTACTAAATAATTTCAAATTAAAAAATGATGAACACAAAGGTTGCACAACTCATCAAGACCTACAATTTTTGTTTTGGTCATTTGTTCATCCGACAAAGTGACAGTAACTTTGTTCACAGAAATTACATCTCTCACTTATAGTTCATGAAACTCTAAGAGAATGTAAAATTTATGAACTAAGTTACTACCACTTTCTCGGATGAACAAATGACCAATACAAAAATGTAGATCTTGATGAGTTGTTCAACTTTGATGTTTGTGATTTTTTTAGCTGAAATCATTTGGAGTTTCAAAATGTGGTGTAAAGTTGTAATTTTTTTATATTCAAATTTTGATTTGTTCAAACTTTGACACATGATGATGGAGCCAAAATCAACGCTATACATTGATAGATCATGATTTTAGAAAATTTTAACAAAAAACATCAGATTTGGAGCTAGTATGTGGGAGAAAAACTTGTTAGAAGTTTTTGCCATAGATCAAAAAAAGAATTGATGTTTGCACCACATGGGAGGCTAATGAGCATGCTGGGCCCGCATGTCATTGAAACTTTGGACCACATGGCACTCAAGGCTAATTAGCTAGAGCCTAGCCGGCCAAGGCACCTGCAGCAGTGCCGCCCACCCTCACAAGCAGCCGCGCCGCCCCCCCTCCCCCCACAAGCAGCAGCACCGGCCCCCTCCCCCCCATTAGTAGCCTCGGCGCCCCCTAGAGGCAGCCTGGCCGGTGACCACAGCTGCTCCCTCGCTCGTGCCGCGCCGACCACCCATACTGGAGAATGGAGCCTACATCGGCGACCCCTGCTGGAGAGTGGCGACCCCTACTAGAGAATGGAGCCTGCATCGGCCACCCTTGCTAGTGTCGCACCGGCCACCTATGGTGGAGCCTAGTCGTCCACCCCAGCTGGAGCCTGGCCGGCCAAGCCACCTGCTCCCGCATCTGCTGCCTCGGCCCCCTTCCCCCCCACCATCAGCAGCGCCGCCTAGGTCGAGATGGATAGAAGCTGGATTTATAATAGTGCCCCATTTACTGCTCCCTATTTGTCTGGTGTTGCACAATTCATGGAACATGTCAGAAGTAGATATAGTGTAGATGAGAAAATCAAGTGCCCATGCCGAAAATGCCTGAACCAAATAGAAAAAAGCCAAGGTGTGGTATAGGAGGATATCGAAATCAATGGTATGTATAGGTCCTATACAAGGTGGATTGACCATGGAGAGGGAGATAATGATGTTGAACAAGATGATGATGGAGAACTCACTGTTGTACCTAAAGATATGTCATGGGAGGGAAATGACCAGGCAACACTTGATAAGGAAGGACAAGCTAAAGATGTCATAGAAGATAGTGCACGGGGAGTTTAGGGGTTGATTCAAGATTTGCACACTACAGCAAGCCATGGCTTTGGTGGTAACTTATATAAAGAAATCATGGAAGAGGCAAAGCGTGAGCTTTATCCAGGTTGCACCGAGGAATCTAGGCTAACTTTCATTATTAAACTGCTGCATATAAAAGTGTATAATCGGATAACAAATTATGGGTTTAATGCTTTCCTTGAGTTGCTTTCGACATCTTTGACGAATGTGACCGGCCTCCCTAAGTCCTATAACGAAATGAAAGTTCTACTTCGGAAGCTTGGTTTTGGTTATGTTTGTATTGATGTGTGCAAGTATGATTGTACCTTATTTTGGAAGGACCATGAAGACAATGATCATTGCCTAGTTTGTGGCTTCACAAGATGGAAAGTGAACAAGGAGGGCAAAAATAAAGTTCCTCACAAGGTCCTCCATTACTTTCCAATAATTCCATGCCTTCGAAGGCTTTTTATCTCAAAGTAGCGGGCACAGTATGCAAGATGGCACAAGGAAAAGAGGGTACTAGTTGAGAATGAAATGAGGCATCCTGCTGATGGAGAAGCTTGGAAAGAATTTGATAATACTTTCAAGTATTTTGTAGATGATCCTCTAGATGGATTCAACCCATTTGGTGGATTTAACCCATTTGGTCACACCAATTCATACAACTCAGCCAAAGGATAGTGGTTCCATACAATTTTCCACCATGGATGTGTATGGACCAATCCAATTATATGCTTGCTTTAATAATTCCAGGCAAAAAATCACCGGGCAAAGATTTCCATGTGTTCATGCAGCCTTTGATAGCAGACATGCTAACTCTTTGGGAAGGTGTCCCTACTTATGATGCATATGAAGGCAAAGAATTTAGTCTGCGTGCAGCGATTCTATGGGGAATCAATGACTACCCTGCATTAGGCACCATGTCAGGCAAAACTACTAGGGGTTACTTTGCATGTGTGCACTGTGATGAGAATCCATGCTCCGAATGCCTAAGAAACAAAATTGGTTTCATAGGCCATAGACGTTTCCTCCCAAACGACCATCCCTGGAGGAAAAATAGATCTTTCGATGGCCACCATGAAACTAGAGAGCAGCAAAGGAAATTTTGTGCAGATGAGGTTATGGCAAGGTTGGATGAAGTTTGCTATGTTCTAGGCAAAAATCCAGATAAGCCGAAATCAAGAAAACGACGCTGTAATGGAGAACTAGTATGGCATCTGAAGGTTAGCTTGTATGATTTGCCATACTGGTCAAAATTGAAGCTGCAGTACAACCTTGATGTTATGCACATAGAGAAAAACATATGTGAAAACATTTTGTCAACTCTACTTAATATTCCGAACAAGACAAAGGACACAATCGTTGCTAGACTAGATTTGGAAGACAGAGGTATAAGAAAAGAGCTTCATTTGCAGGAAGACACTGGTAACTCATCCTCAAAGCCCAAAGCTTGTTACGTTCTAACACCAGAAGCAAAGAAGAAGTTCTTGTAGTTTGTGAGCAATGTTAAGTTTCCAGATGGCTATGCCTCTAATATATCAAGATGTGTCAATATGGAGGGAGAAACAATGCATGGGCTAAAAACACATGACTGTCATATACTGCTGCAGCGTATTTTACCAGCTGGCCTTCATGGTTTGGTGCACAAAGACGTATATGATGTAATTGCTGAATTGGGTAGGTTTTTTAGACAACTTTGCTCGAAAACTCTAAAGGTTGATGCACTACACCAGATGAAGGAAGATATTGTAATTATCCTTTGCAAGCTAGAGAAAATTTATCCTCCTGCATTCTTCGATGTTATGGTTCACCTAGCAGTACACTTACCTAATGAGGCACTCCTTAGGGGACCGGTTCAGTATGGATGGATGTATCCCATTGAGAGAAGATTGGGCACCTTTAAGCGTTTCATCTGCAATAAAGCAAGACCTGAAGGATCTGTTGCAGAGGCATACACTGCATATGAGTGTATGACCCAGTGCTCAACATATTTTAGTGACATTTTTACTAGGTTCACTAGGCCTGAAAGAAACTTATATGTAGAACATAACATGTCACCCAATGGTTACTCTATTTTTTGTCATGGTATTAACCTGTTGGGTGCTTCAACACTTCATTACGAAGATAAAGACTATGACTCCATGGTTTGGTTTGTTCTAAATAACTGCGAAGAGGTTGATGAATACAAAGAGTGAGTAATTATTGTCATTTCATTTATGCCAATTTTAGTCAATATTAGTCTCACAATAAACTAATTAACTACTTCCTTTGCAGAATGTATAGAGCCCAATTGGAACAACAACAGGTCAATAATATTGAAAAAATGATGTCAACACACTTTGCTGCATGGTTTGAGAAACATGTGCGTGCAACTTTTACAACCTGAGTGAATCATTTATGATACAATAAATTTTCAAAAATCACCAATTCTCTGTGTTTTCCTGTAGATTACCAGATTGAATTACGTAGGCACAGCAAATGTTGATGAAGACTTGTACTCACTCGCATGTCGACCGGATAGGCGTGTGCGATCATACACAGCTTGTATAATCAATGGGGTATGGTACCACACTATGGCTCGTGAGGCACATAGGAAAACACAAAACTCCACCATCAAGACTACAGGGGATCACAATGATGTCACTATTGACTACTATGGGACAATCAGAGACATTATTGAGTTGAGTTACACTAAGAACAGCAAAGGAGATAGATCTGTTATCTTATTACGGTGTGAATGGTACAATCTTGAGGGAAGGACATACCAAATGAAAGATGATGGTTACTTCAAGAGAATTAACATCGAAGGCCGATGGTATAAGAATGATCCTTTTATTCTAGCCACAGAAGCTTCACAAGTATTTTTCTTGGAAGATACAAAGTTCGACTCATCTTGGTGAGTGGTACAAGAATTTGGCCACCAACATATATTTGATGTTGAAGAGTCCGATGGAAAGCAACCAATCCATGAACAAGTACAGATGAGATGTCAGGAGGCATACCAAGAGGAGAATACTTCGTCCAGAGATGGTACAGTGGGAGACATTTATCCTGATATCGATTTGTTGCACATGGACAATCAACCAAACAACCCTATTAGTAGAGACCTTGTCGAGAGCATCTGTGGACATCAACATACAACTCAAGGTGATGAAACAGACGGCGAAGATGAAGATGAAGATGAAACCTTCCTTGAGTACCATAGTCCAGATGAAGACAACATATCAAAAGAAGACAGTGATGATGACTAGCCTTTGTATTTTTGGAGCTATTTGTGAACCATGAACTCCTGTTAGTGATTCTGTTGTATCTGAATTATGCCATTGAAATTTGTATCTGAATTATGAAATTGTAAGACCTTGTATGCAATGATTCAGTTTCAATGTTAAACTTGATTTATGAATTCTATTCTATGCACATGTAACCTATTGGAAGTTACATACAGGCTATATGCTGCTAAAATATCATGGATATGTTATATGCTGCCCAGAATTCATTGAGATGATATATACTACAAAAATTTTAGGTTTTTATGACAACCTGACAATGTCATAGAAATTACAGGATCTGTCATGATATATATGCTAGAAGTTACATACATGCTGCCAAAATTTCATCACACACAGGTTACACATCAAAGCAAAAGGGATGTTTAATTCCAACATACATCACAAAGGTGCATATTTCATCACACAGATAGGTTACATATCCATGCACACAAGAGATGTACAACAGCACAAAGGCACATATTTCATACCAACTGCAAATACATCCTAGATAACAGGTTCAATACAACATGTCCTAGCCTACTTCATCATCATAGCCAAAAGCATATCATGTGTGACCAACATATCCAACCTACTTCACAACATGTCCTACTTCATCATCATTGCTACTTCAACACTATAGTTACAACCAAAAGGATGGCCAACACCAAGAATGTTACATTCAGACAGCCACACACAAGACAAATATAGCTTCCCATGCCTTCCCTGTTCTTGCCAACCATTTCCTTCAACTTGTTCAGATTCTGCTCTAAGCTATCAATTTTTCCCACCACTTTCGGAACTTCATTGTCGAAGTTTGCTTTGCAATGGTCGAGGAAGCTGACAGTAGATAACCATTATCATGAAGGAACACCACATATTCTTCCTCAAACCAATACCTAGTACATGTCCCCTGCATCCAAATTAAAACAACAGGCAAATTAACATCAATAGTGCAGCCACTGAATGCTAAAAACACTACCATTCTCAGGCATGCCCATTCAAACAAGAATGAAATTTGGGCAATGCAAAATGATTATAACACTAACATTTCGATAGTTCTTCCTAGGGCACTTGAAAAATCTCCTTCCAATGTTATACTCAAACTGCGTGGTAGTGGTAGCAAGCACCCTCACGTCCTTACAATCAGGGCACATTATCAACGGCAACCCAGGTCACATCATCAATCGATGCCTGTAGCTCGATAGTAGTGGGTGGAGGCACTATAGCAACAATAGCAAGGGGGTGGGTTGCTGGGAAACCCTAGCTACGCTTGACCACCGAGTGCGAGTGGTAGATGACGACGCCTACGACATGAGAACTTGAGGGAGAGGGGATTGATTAGGCCTCACACATCAACTGGAAAGGGGGGAGGTGAGCGACGGGGAAAGGCAACAGAGGGGGAATGGGGAGGTGGATGAGGGCGGCACTGCCACAATGGCGCACCTAGGGACTAGGAGCACGCCGCCGACCAATGAGATGGAGTCACCGCCGGTCACCGAGATCCACGCTCCATCGAGCGGGCTTGCAATGGATCTACGCGCTGGCTCTGCCCAGAGGCCACCGCATTGTTAGTTGGGGAGTTGGCTCCGCCTAGAGACCGATGACTAGCAATGCTCTACCTAGAGGCTGCCGCACCGTCAGTTAGGGAGATGGGTAGCTCGCTCCGCCCAGAGGCCGCCCGCTGCTGTCTTCAGTTGGGGAAATGGGGAATGAAACTAGTCAACAGAGAGGGGTCAAGGGTCCACCTCCTATTGGGGGTATATTGATGTTGGGGCCATCATGTTTGAAATAACAAACAGTGACGCTCCAAAGCCATCACATAAAAACAACACATATCGTCATAAAAACACCATTGTCAACTAGCTCCTGGCGACTTACATTTTGTGATGACACTAGGTACCTTTATGTGACAAAAAAATAGTGTCGTCATAAATAGTTATGGCTGTCCTGATTTTATGACGCTACAGACTTTTGTGTCATATTATGATATATTGTATGACCAAAATTTGCCCCGTCATGTGGATTTTTGTCATAGAAAGAAGGATTTCTTGTAGTGCCAGGTCGCTTAAGTCATGCCTGCCCACGGTCCCAGACCAGGTTGCTTAGGTCATGCTTGCCCACGGTCTATTGATCCGCTCCCCGTAGAGGGCACACAATAGAATGAGGCCCGGCCTGGGTTGAGCTACTCGGCTTCACGGTCGGAACGAGTTATCCGACATGCTAAGTGATAGGCATGCGTTCAATCTTGTCAGAAGTGCCAACAACGGTACGGTCCTTAATCGACATAGACGGGGATAGATCCACACCCAAGACCTCCATGCCTTGTTGCTTCTCTATCGACATCCCGCCCGGTCTCCATTTACATTACCCCATGGTCCTTTTCCACGATAGCAATATAGCCCACCGTGCTTTAGTATCCACCTATATCTCGCAGGTGACAGGAAATCACCCGACTTCTACCGATCTAAGCATGGCTAAGCATATGTTCGACCTAGACCTACATAGGGTGAAAGGTGTATATCTCTAGACAAGGTAGTTCCATGCATCAAGTGTTTCTAGACAACTCTTATAACCTAATGCATCAATCATAAAGGACTCAAGTAACATTTTATAAAACACTGGGAGACTTAGAATGCTCTGGGGCTTGCCTTTGAGAAAAGAAGTGGGGCGGTGATCTGGGCACTCAGGGAGCTCTTCTGGAGTCTGCTCCTCTACTTAGGGAGCTGTGGCTTGAGGAGTCCCCTGCTGATCCCCTTCCTCTTCTTTGTTGAATTCCAGCAACGTTATCTCCTCGGTCGATCCTATATGCATGATTATCGAACAAGATATCGTGAATGCATGTATGACAACACATATAATATGAGTTTTCTAGCTCAAGATATCTAATTTACAAGTTCACTAACATTCAAAAAGCACTTATTTAAATACATTTTAATCACCAAGAAAAATATCAGAAACTGTACATTTCATATTTTTACAAAACACTACACTTCATAAGGAGCTCAACAAAATTTGGTTCACAAGAATTGGATCTCTAGAACTCCACTTATCATTTTTCAAAGTTTGCATCAAATCTGAAAATCAATGAACTATCCTATAGCCTTAAGCCACTTACAGCCGGGACCCATAGGTCAGTCGAGCCCGCATGTCATTGAAAGCAAAATAGAGCAGCGGCGCAGCTCGACGCGGATCGGCCAGAGTTCACCGACGGCGAGCTTCATGGTGAAACAAATAGCTCCAAATGAATCTACACACTGAGACGCATCGGTTGACCTAGGTGGTGGAGGCGTGGATGCACAGGAGACACCTTGTCGCCGGCCATGGCGGCACGGTCGGTGCGACGCTATGGTACGCCGGCCATTGCAGGCCATGGCGAAGCTAGGTGAGTAACACACAAGCACCACGGCAACAACGCGAGCCTATTGCGGCTACCAAGGTGACGAGCTCTGGCCATGTGCGTGGTGGTGTGGAGGTGAGAGCGCGGCAGCGTGGGTCATCGTGTTCCGCACCGGCGAAGCAACGACTCGCAGTAACATCATGCCACAAGAAAGAACACACCCTGTACAAGCCCTAACGTGAGAAATCAAAGGAAATGCCCAAGCAAGCAGTGTGGTGGCGAGCTCACCGTGGAGGCAGCCATGGGAGCCGAGATCTCCGGCGAGAGATGAAAATGGCGAATACGCCCTCACCAAAGCTCCTCCGACCCTGCAATCACGCGAGGAGGGGGGGGGGTGGCGCAGCTGTGGGCGAGATAAAGGGAGCAATGGCATGGTGATGTGTGAGTGCTAGGTGACAACGGAGCGGCACGGAGCTCGGTGGTGCTGCACGCTTTTTCACGAGAGAGAGCGAGAGCAGGCGCTGGAGAGTGAGTGAGGGAGTGCGCGTGAGTGGGAATGAGGCGCGGGGCGTGTAGATACCGAGCGCTAGCGCGCGGCATCGAGGGCCTAGCATCGGCTAGCAGCGGCCACATGGTGGCCATGCTCTATCCATGGTCGGCCATGACAGCGCGTGGCGCGGCGCGGCATTCTTCAAAGCACGAGGACGAGCCTAACAGCGTATTTTCAATCCTTTGTAACTCCTAAACGATGGCGATTCAATGCACTATGTCTAAACCAGTTTTGTAGAGCCATGTTCTAGCTACAAATTTCCTTAAGACATCATAGTCTAATACTCAATGGTTAAGAAGAAAAATCATCACAAAGTTGGCTACGTCGACACTGTCAGTTCATAGGATAGCAAAATTTTCCTAAGTGTTGAAAACAATGAAATGCTGATTTTTGGTGAGCCAATTGCAAGCATGTTAGGAGCTGAACTAGCCTATGACCCAAAAATAAAAGTTGTTCCTCACATCAAATACTACAACTTTACTTTAGTGAACATATCCATGCAAGGTCTGTATCACATAGTTCAAACTAGGTCAAACATACTACATTCAAATGATGACTAATTCTTGAACTATGACTTAGTGACCAAACTAGCCCTAGTCATGAATACCAAAGTTGTTCATAATGACATTCTAAACATGTTTAAGCTGTTCATAAGGTCACACAAGCATTTCATACATTGGTTACACATAAAACTCCCAGGTCAAGATGCATATCATCACTTAGGAGCTTAATTAGACAAAGTGGTCTACATGAACAATGTTCCATTAGTCATCCTAAGTGTAGCTAAGATGTTTTAGTAACTAACATCAACCGCTTACATATATTCACTCATGATCATAAGCATACATACAAGGAAGCATGAAATAACAAATCATGTTTCATATGTTTCAATCATATGTTTCAAATATAAAAGCTTATATATGAATGCTTGATGCTCGTGCTCATGCAATGCAAGTTAAATTATGCAAGGCTAACACCTAGGGTGTTACAGCCCCTCCCCCTTATAAAAATCTCATCCCAAGATTTTCAAGACCTACCATTCTTGGAAAAAGGCGGGATAAACCTCACATAAATAATCCTCCTGTTCCCACGTGGTATCTTGTTCACTGTGATTATTCCACACCACCTTATAGAACTTAATGATCTTACTCCGTGTTACTCTTTCCATCTCTTCTAACACTCGGATTGGTTTCTCTTCATAGGTCAAATCCGATTGGAGCTTAATGTTGGTGGGTGCAACGGCTTCCTCAGGTAGACGAAGACATCTCTTTAACTGAGAAACATGGAAGACATCGAATATGGCACTCATTTCTGGTGGAAGTTGTAACTTGTAAGCGACCTTCCCTTTCCATTCGGTAATCTTGTATGGCTCTACATATCTAGGCGTAAGCTTTCTTTTCACTCCAAATCTCTATACTCCCTTCATGGGTGACACTTTTAAGTATACATAGTCTCCCACTTCAAAAGTTAGTGGTCTTCTTCTTTTATCAGCATAACTCTTTTGTCTTGACTGAGCTATTTTCATATGATGTTGGATAATGCACACCTGCTCTTCAGCTTCAGTGACAAAGTCAATACCAAAGTATCTTCTTTCATCGGGCTCAACCCAATTCAATGGAGTTCTACATTTCCTACCGTACAAAGCTTCAAAAGGAGCCATCTTGATGCTTGCTTGATAACTGTTGTTGTAGGAGAACTCGGCCAAAGGTAGCCATTTCTCCCATGAACCCTTGGAAGATATAACACAAGCTCTCAGCAAATCTTCTAAGATCTGGTTCACTCGCTCAGTCTATCCAGAAGTTTGTGGATGGTATGCTGAACTTCTGATTAGCTTAGTCTCCAAAGCCTGGTGCAAGTGTTCCTAGAAACGAGCTATAAACTGTAGTCCTCGATCTGAGATTATGGTCCTGGGTATTCCATGTAGTCTCACGATATGAGAAATGTATAACTCCCTAGTTCAACATGCATATCATCACTTAGGAGCTTAATTAGACAAAGTGGTCTACATGAACAATGTTCCATTAGTCATCCTAAGTGTAGCTAAGATGTTTTAGTAACTAACATCAACCACTTACATATATTCACTCATGATCATAAGCATACATACAAGGAAACATGAAATAACAAATCATGTTTCATATGTTTCAATCGTATGTTTCAAATATAAAAAGCTTATATATGAACGCTTGATGCTCATGCTCATTACCTTGTCACAACCTAGGGTGTTACAATGTAGATGCTAGTGCTTTACTTTTTTGCAATGATCTATGATAGGTTGCATGGTAGGATTTCTTGTGAGCCATTACCTTGTCACAACCTATACCCATGCACACCCACTGTTAGGCTAGACGCTCGCTTAATTACTTGCTACTGCTTCTACTACGCATTATATCTATGATGTGATGCTTGGTGGAGGATTGTTTGTGAGTGGTTAAGGCACTTTGTGCCGATAATGTAGTAACAACCGGGGAGATCTTGGCGTGCATCTTGGGTGTGTGGTGAGGGTTGAGTCGATCGGGCAGGATCCTACGACGAGTCATTGGATGAGTCTTGCCGAGGGGGGGGTGCGACCTGGGCATCCACTATGGGAGGTACCTATGGCAGGTGCATGTGAGATGAGGAGATCCTGAGGTGGTGTGTCTTTGTGGGATGAAGCCCCATGATGGAGGTGCCATCGTAGCATGGGGTGTTGGTTATCCTCTTTGAGAAGATATTCCGTCCGGTCCCCCTAAGGACTGGTATGTCAAGAGAACCGGATCATAGGACCCTTCATACACACCACTCGCTCCTGAATGGGCGGGGGACAGCTACCTGACCAACTAGGACGATGCCATTACTGCTACGTTGGAAGTGGATAGTGTAGGGAGGTATGGGTGTATGGCCCACACCCTCCTAAGATAGCGTAGTGACCTCTAGGAGCCGGCACTATGTCTCACAGTCTCAGTGTTTTGGTAGACTCCGGGGTGGCCCAGGGCTGAGTGGTAGGGTGGCACCATACCAGTTGGGAGGCAGTCAGTATCAACCTAGGCGGGGCACCGCCGATGATGGTGATCTTGTGGTTCTAGGTGTACACGCTTTGTAGAGTTGATCAATCTATACGTATAGCCGTGTTCTCGGATATGGACATTCATATGACCTATGCTTCCCTTGATTAGTGAGTGGAATCCCTTCTTCTCTCCCCCCTGGATTCTTGTGTTGGATTCTAGCTTTGGCCGATGAGGCAAGGCATGAGAGGGAGTTGTCCTTGTTGCCTAGAGAGTGTGAGAGTGGTGAGATGTGTGTGATGGGATGGGAGAACATGTGAATGAGATGGGTTAAAACTTGATGAATTATTATTGAAACTTGACATACTCGCATAGGAAAAACCACAGCCACAAATAGGTCTTTTGCTCTACCCTTGCATTCCACTACCATAAAGCAAATGCAAAACATAGGGTGGGAGCCAGTGGCCAGTACAAATCATACTGATAATTGTTTGGAAGGTTCTGAGTCTGAGTACGACTACCATGGAGATGGTTGGGAGGATTAGAGGTCTTGTTCCTACGCTCAAGTTTGGTTCATGAAGATGGAGTCGATGCCCGCTGCCATTCTACTTGATGCTATTCTAGTTGCTACATGCTCTGAGTGATTCCACCAAGTGAGGATGTAATAATGAGTAAACCTTGCTAATTGTACTTTCTTTAAGATAGGGATTCGATGTATGACTATGATATCGACTGTTATATGATAATGTGATGGGATGATCGCCTGGGACTATCACGTTATACTTCAAATCTATGGATTTCCATTCGTGGAAATCAGGATCGTTTCAGTTGGCAATTGCATCGTCCGATAGATCAGGATGTGATGAATGGATGTGGTTATCTCAACAAATATTAAAGGTTCATTTGATAAGGATGTAGATTCTCATAGGAACATGTTTCAAGTGAAAGATCTCAGAACCAATTTATGAAACCGTTTTGCTATTAGGATGGATTCTAATTCATAAGAAAAAATATTTCAAACCCTTTTTCTTTTGTGTGGATGAAGAACAACTTAAATAAAATCCATTTTAACTTGTTGCACTAAAAGAAGATGATATAACTTAAAGAATACAATTGCTAGCACATAAGTGAGAAAAAAGAAACAGAACAAAATCAACATTTCTGGGCTGAAAGCCTGAATCATTTCGCTGCTATCCTATTTGGTGTCGTTTCTTCTAATTCTATAGAGAGTCAAAGCTGATTTATGTTGCCAAACGACTCCTAAATGTAGAGTTTTCACAACCCACCCTAATATATGTAGTAGCTTGTTTGTGTTCGTCGGTTCACCACCTCCTAAGAGTCGCTGCTCCCTTTGTCACCGTGTTTTCTTGGTTTCACATATGTGCTAGAGGTGATAAGAGACATTTGATGGTGAAATTTTTGGAGCTTGAATTTTTGTTTTAAGCGTGACGACCCTTTTGGAATGAAGGAAAAATAAGAAATTTTGGAGGATTGAATTCCTATTGAGAATTTTGAATTTCTTATAAGAGCCTTTGGAACAAAGGATTCAAACCTATGAATTTCTTTAAAATTCTTATGGAATGAGTTATCCTATAGGACTTTTGTAGGAAAATAAGCAAGAGGTCCAACCTCATGTTTTGTTTTCCTATGCCATTGGTTTCCTATATTCTTTCTATGTACCATCCAAATGCGTCATTCATAACTTTCTTGTTTCCTATAAGATTTCAATTGTATGGACATTTCAATCTTGTATTTTCCCGATTTCATTGTCTTGAGAATCTCTACGTTCTAAAGAGGAGCTGAATGTTGGAGGATGCGTTTTGTTTTTTCTATGTACCATCCACACACTTCGTTCAAAACTTTCCTATATCTGGTTTCCTATAGGATTTCAATTGTATGGACATTTCAATCTTGTGTTTCCTTTTTTTTTTGTTTTGAGAATCCATACATTCCAAAGAGGACCTGAATGATGGAGGATGCATTTTGTTCTTGCAATAATACTATAACCCTTTGTATTGTCCTTGCTTTTGCTTATCTGTATTGTTTACGATAAATTACAAGTGCAACTTGGGCATACATCAGGCATGCATGGACCTCCACCTCCACCTGAGACACTTGGATTTTCCCTAGATCTATGCCATTATGCAAAGTTTGGAGCAGGCACCATTCCCATTCCCGACCATAGTAAGAAATCTTATCTTTCACTCAATTTATGTTCTTAGACTTTGTCACATCCTAACATACTTTTCAAATTTACTATAGAAAATTGAGCCAATTAGATGTCTCCAAGATGCACTATGGTTTCTCTAAGTGCATCAAGTTAATAATATGACAAGTAGCTTTCATGATGCATAGAGAGTCATTTTGGTGTCATATCAATTTTCTCATTGGTGCAAGAGAGGGCAGCCCTAGAGTGTCGCACCTGGTTTTAAGGATAGAACCGAATGCACATCAAATCAGTTTATTTATATATGTGATGACAATATAGTGATGCATCATAGTGTTAATTACAAATGTGTAACTTATTACAAAGTGACCAAATAGTCTAAAAGAAAATTACATCTCAAAGTCCAGCGAAGTAAGGTGGCCATTTTCACACATAGTCGGCCAAGGCTACACTAGCCTAGCCTCAACACTGTCTTCATGATACTCCATCTTCTAGTCCGAATAACTCGGCGGCATAGCTAGCAAAGGGCAGCGACGCTGTTGGGACATGGGTAGCCGAGCTGCAGTGGAGCGGCTACGGAGTTGAGGAAGGGCTATGAGGTGACACAGTGGTGCTATGAAAAGTAGAGGTGGCGTGCAACACGGCAACAGAGGCAGCGGCGAGCAGCTCAACATGCAGCGAGGCAGGCACATGTGCCTGGGCGAAGGGTGTGGTGGTGGTGCTGGGCAGTGGGTGGAGGGTGGGATGGTGGTGCTAGGGCAGTGAGAGGCAATGTGCGATGCGTGTATGAGGACGGGAGGAGAGCAGAGATGAGCAGCGTTGACCACAAAAACGATGAGAACAAAACCAACAATGGTGATGAGTTCGTTGGAAAATGGGAGGACAAAGGGGATTGATGATGTGGTGATGGATGCCTGAAAAAGGAACACATGTCGGCGTAGAGGAGGATGAGGCGAGCCTTGTAGTGGTGACGATTCATCGAGGACACTAGAGATGGCCAAAAGAGGTCATCGAACGTTCCTTGGAAGAAATTTGGCTTCAGATCTACAAAGTTGAGGTAGCACTCATGAAACAGAGATTACATCTGTAATCAGCGCGATGAGACAAACAATGATGTACATATATACCTAGGGTTTTGGGTTGGTGGAATATAGGGTTAGGGTTTCCTAATTTCAAAATCAATTAATTTCGTAGATAAAAATAATTCTAAAGAATCTAGAATTACTATTTAAGTCATAGAAAATTATCTGAACTCAGAAAAATCCCTAAAAAGTGCTAGAGATAGAACAAAGGATGTGGAACTAAAATAAAGTATTTTGGGCTCATGAAAATTATTGGAATGTTCAAATCAAAAGATTAAGATCATGGAAAAAGGAATTAATTTCCAAAAAAAGCTAGAAAATTTCCTGGAGTGAGAAAATTGTCTCCTAGATATATTTTGAAAATAGTTTTCACTCATAAACATAAAATGCAACGCATGAATGCAAAACCCTATCGAGTTAATTGAAAAATTTTGCATGTTCATTTTAATTTTCACACTAATTTAATTTTCTCACTAGCTAAATATTGGAAAATTTTACTACTAGGAATATCCACTTCTATGACGATCAGTTTTCATCACTAAAGGAGTCAAATTCATCATAATTTTAGTTTTATGATAAATTTATGATGAAAAACGGTTCATCATAGAAGTCGCATCATTCTTGCAATTCTATGACGATTTGGATGGATCTATGATGAAAATTGATCGCCATAGAACTGCTTTGTTCAGTGTTTATATCAATTTCTTTATTTCATCGCAATGTTGTTCACTGTTCAAAGAAATCCATTACCTGTGCGCCCTCATCAAAAGCACATTTCAAAATACATGAAAAGCACTCAAAAATAGTGAAAACCGCCATTATATTGATTCCTAATTCCTAATATTTATCTGGGTAGATGAGGCCATTCGAAATAGACCAAAAGTGCACTACAACGCACACGCCATTGTACTACTACTAGTTAGTACTAGACCTACTACTACTATACTAATTAACTAAACCTACTGATTGACGCCGCTGCCCTCGCCATCGCCTTTGTCGCCGCCCTCCTCGTCGTCCTACTCTGACGAGGAGTCATCCTCGTCCTCCACGATCGTGTTGGGGGATGGAGGGTTGAGCCTGCGCTTCTTGTTGCGTGGCATAGGGCCAAACCCCGGCGGAATGGTTTCGGGGATGTTGTCCACCTCCTCTACCGGTACCTCCGCCTCCTTCTCCTCCTCCTCCTCTACCGCCTGCGGCGCCTCCTCATCGTCGTCAGTGGGCTCACCATCATCTTCGGTGGGCTCCCCGTCATCTTCGATGGGCTCCTCCTAGCGCTCAGGGGTCGACTTCGGTTGATTCACCTCCTCGCCATCCTCGTCTTCGTAGTCAGTGGAATACTTGCTAGATGACCAGTGCCCCATTGCTCGCTCTATGCGCCGCTGGTGAGTAGGGATCGGCTGGTGAGTAGAGATCAGAGGAGGTGATGTGATGTGTACTGGTACATATGTATGAAAGAATACCCCAGTCGGTGGTGGTCTCTATAGCCTACTGGTCATTTTAAAGAGGAGAGCCGAACGGTTGTTCTCCCACAGGACACGACGATGGTTAAAGAGGAGAGCCGAACGGTTGCTCTCCCACAGGACGCGATGATGGAGGATTCATGGTTGGTTGGCATCCCCCATCTCACGTTTTGACTCCTAGGATTGGAAACAATGTACACTCAATGCACCCGGTCACCTACCCACCCGGTAATCTGAACCGTGTCATCGTTGCGAGTTCCCACGCTAGTTCATAGAGGGAATTTGGAGAACTCCTACTGTAACCGCCGCTCGGCCGCCTCCCCCACCTCCCCTTCAATCAACGCACGTCGTGCCACTCCACCTCTCCAACCCTCCAGCTTGCCGCTATCCATATGCTATAGCTCCATCCACGCGCGGCACTCATGTCACTAACGGCGCTCCCTACCGATGTGCAAATTGAGATCGTTGGGCACCTCACTGTGACCTCAGATCGGCCCATGGACAACCTCCAGCCTATGGGTGACCTGCTCGTCCATGCGCTGTATCTGCGGTGACCCCGCCATCGATCAGCGTCTGGCACTGGATCGGGTCAAACACGGGAGGATGGGGGCCGACCCCATCAACTACTACGCCCTCCTTGCTAGCTTGACCCAAGTCAGCAACCCAGAGGCATGCTTCCTCATTGGGATACAAACCGTATTCATGGAAAAGCACAACCCCCAGCCATGCCTCGATGATCTCACCCATGCCACCGATGGTGGGCACAATCTAGCAGCCTATCTGGTTGCCATATTGCTCTATAGGCACAATGGCGGTGCCAGTGAGATGACACCATGAGGCGGTGCATGAGATGGGTCGAGGGCGAGGAAGAATCACAGGCGACGACGGTGGGCGGCGGCGGTGAACCAATGAGTAGGTGGCTAAGCAACAAGGGGTGTGTGCTGTGCCACCGCCCAGACCGCCAAGGTGATCTACAATATGACATGGGGATGGTTGTCGCTGCTACCACTAGCGCAGATATGCACGGTGATCTTCCTTGTGCAGGCGGCACTTGCGGTGATGTAGACGGATGAGAAGGAAGGGCTGTGTATTGCAGCGAGGACTATAGGCTTTGTCAAGAAATCCATTTTTTGAATGGGAATTTGGAATAAGAGACTAGTCCTTTCACTCTCTGAAATGTAGTGTATTCTGGCATTTGAAATTTGTCCTCAAATATAGTGTTTTCTACAGCTTTTGATTTCCTGTTGTTTTGTTTTAATTATATTTGTTTCCTTATTCAACAAAAGTACTAGTACGAAACAGGTTTCCCTGTATAACGTGACATGTGTCCGGCCTGATCAGATTTACAATGCTCGGACTTTCTTGCGTGTGTAGTAAAATTTGAATAGCTATGTGGCTCCTCTGTTAGGCATTAGATCGATGCAAGACTTGATCGGATGAATTTCGTATGCATGTTTACCACACTACAGATCAGAAAGAGAACTAGGAAGAAACCTACAGGCAAAACCAACCAACAGGGGCTAGAAACCGGCTACCAAATGACCCTTGGTTCAGTAGTAGTAGTAGTAGTAGTAGTAATGAGTGTCTTTGATCTGTATTGAACCCAACTCATCTTATTTTCATGGCCGCTTCAATCTTCAGTCTGTAACTCGTTAGTCTCTAGCCTTCAGTTTGCCCCTTTACTATCATCACTACTTGCGTGCTCATACATTCCCACGTAGACGCGTCGTGCATGGGTGGCATCAGCATCTTGTTGCAGCAGGGACACTCGCATTGATGTGATGCATCCAAGCCGCACCGCCAAACCACACAAACGTCTCATTGCTCCTTGGTCATGGGGTGGTACTTTGTATTAGGTGGGTTGAACTGTGTTGAGCGTGGTGTAGCTCAGGTCATTTGGTTTCGTTTGTTTTTTTTTGTTGCCTTGGTGCCTTTGTCAATCTTTATTGAACATGCAAGAACCTTTGTAGCGAGGAACAAGTCTCACCTTAGTCTAATGTATAGCTGAGTAGCCATTGGTGTTGAGATGTTATTGCACACGTAAGAAAGTCCGACCTCGGTACATTTGGTCACGTCTGACAGTTTCCTCCATAGTTTTTTCCTCGTTTGGACGCGTCTAACATGTAAGAAACTCCCAACTCCCAACATAAGGAAGATACATCAAATACAACGTGACATAACAACAAATAGAATTTTATTTACTCCTCTGCTAATGACTCCGAGAACAAGGGAACATAGGACTAAAGTTTAATAGGAAAGATCCTAGGGTGTTTGGTTTAGGTGACTAAAAGAGACTAAAGCAGTTAAAAAAGACCAGAGTGCCCATATTAATTGCCTAGGATCTTTGCTGCTGCCGCAATATTGAGGGGCAGGGGTGTCTTTTTTGGTCCTCTACATGTCTGTATTTACTTTTGTTTAACTTTGTATTAATTAGGTGGGTTAAACTCTATTGAGCATGGTGTAGATCATGTCCTTTGGTCATTTGATAGCCGATTTCTAGCCCCTGTTGGTTGGTTTTGCCTACAGGTTTCTTTTTGGTTCTCTTTCTGATCTATAGTATGGTAAACATGCATAAAGAAATTCATCCGATCAAGTCTCGCGTCGATCTAATGCCTAAAGGGGGAGCCACATAGCTATTCAAATTTTACTACACACGCAAGAAAGTTCAAGCATAATAAATCTGACCGGGCCGGACACATCTCATGTTATATAGGGAAACATGTTTTGTACGAGTACTTTCGTTGAATCCCTAAAGGAAATAAATAAAATTGAAACAAAACAACAAAAAATCAAAAGTTGTAGAATACACTACATTTGAGGAGCTCGAACTACTTCAGCAGTACTTTTCAGTGAACGCACAGTGTTTTTTTCTCATAACAAATCAGCATAAGCATCAGCATAAGCCAAATTTCAGAGAAACGAGGCCCTATTTGTTTCGCAAAAATTTGGCTCATCCTAATGCTTATGCTGATTTGTTGTGAGAGGAAAATACTGTGCGTTCACTAAAAAGTACTGCTTGAAGCTAGAATACAATATATTTCAGGATGGAGGGAGTAATTCACTCTCGCATGTAAAGAGTGAACTAGTAGTTTCTTATTCCTAGTTCCCATGTGAACAACTCAAATTCATGGTGAAGCCTACAGTCCTCACTGCAATACACAGCCCTTCCTTCCCATCCATCTCATCATCATTGCAAGCGCCGCCACGCATGGAAGATCGCCACGCACCTATGCTGGAGGTGGCAGCGACAACTTGCCCCAGGCCTACCTCGTTTTGTGGATCATCTCGGTGGCCGCCTCATCACGGCATAGTACACACCCCTTGTTGCGTAGCCACCTACTCGTTGGACTACCGCTGTCACCCGTGATTCTTCCTCGCCTTGGACCCATCCCATGTACCACCTCGTAGTGTCATCGTCGTCGCGGCATTGCCATTGTGCCTGTAGAGCAATATGGCGACCAGATAGGCCACCAGATTATGACCGCCATTGGCGGCATGGGCGAGATCATCGAGGCATGGCTGGGGCCTGTGGGTTTCCTCGAATACCATTGGTATCCCGGTGACGAAGCAAGCCTCTGGTTTTTCGAGTTGGGTCAGGCTAGAAAGGAGGGCGTAGTAGTTGCCGACATCATCCCACCCCAGCCCGTGTCTGCACTGGTCCAGTCCCACACGTCAATCGATAGTGGGGTTGCCACAGATGCGACGCATGGATGAGCAGGTCTCCTATAGGCTATGGAGGTCATCCATGGGCCGTTTTGAGGTCGCAGCGAGGTGGCCGGTGATCTCAATGGCCAGCTCCTCAGGGAGCGCCAGCAAATGCAATGTGGGGTGCCGCCTCACCACCATGATTGCTGGCGTCGACGTCGCATGATGTGGAGCGCGAGGAGGCCAACCGAGAGCTCATGCGGCGGCGTGGATGGAGCTATGGCGTGTGCGTGGATGGAGCTATGACGTGTGGACAGCAGCGAGACGGAATGTTGTAGAGGCGACGTCGCGTGATTGACTTACGTTGATTGAGGAGGAGGCGGAGGAGGCAGCTGAGCAGGGGTTACAGTAGGTGTTTTAAATACCCTCTATGAACTGGCGTGGGAATTCCAATGACAACACAGTTTAGATTACCGGTTGGGCGGGTGACCGGGCGGACGAGATGGTCAGATTACCAGGAAATGTGGAGTTTCCTGGTTCTCTTTTTGATCCGCACGTTTCTTTCTGTTGACATTTTTTACTGCACACCTAAGAAAGTCCGTCCGCTATACATTTCATCTTGTAGGACAGTATATAGTGTTGTCTGTACATTTAAAAGTCAAAGCAAATTGAGTGCATTTGTTCATACTGCCTCTGGGCTGGTTTGTTAGGCGCACGGGATGAAATTTCAGATACCAAGGAATGGAGGAAGATTGTGAAATTGCATTAATTACAAATATCACGTCCAAGCCTCTATTGGAGCCGTCTCCCTGGCTTCCATGCATGTATGCATGCAGCCTTTAATTGGAACGAACCACAGACGAGCTTGGCTTCCATCGGGAGTTAATTGTAGCCTTGTTTCTAGGATACGCCTAATAATACGAACTTTTTCTAAAACCCACGGGCGCCTAATAAAGCGGCAGCGTCAACCACAGCCCAGGGAGTGCAGTCGATCAGAACCTATAAAACCATAAAGCCATCTCTAGCTAGCTGCTGTCCCTCGGCTATTGCGAGCTTGCAACTACTTGGATTGGAGTGCACTGTATACTTCATCGGATGATAGAAGGTCCGACCATCTAAAATATTCACTACTTGGATACTAGTAATGATGACCTCGTGCGGTCACATCAGAAGCCTATTCTAGCCCTAGTGTCCCTATGTGTACAAAGCCCAGCCTCACTCCCATTGTATATCCATCTCTAGCTAGCTGACTGCCTTACTACCCCTCGACTGCTGTGAGTCCTCTTCATAGCCACACCAGGCTTTCAAGTCTCAAGCGTGTCATGGTGGTCAAAAGCTCTTCTTCTAAGATACACTTCTTGTGTCCAGCTTTCCTACACATTCACTTCACTCTCGACAACCGTGTAAGGTCTATATGGAAGGAGTGTCCCCCTTTCCTCAAAGATTTTGAGTTTTATTTGTTTCTTTAGGAATTCAATGAATGTATTCATACGAAACAGGTTTCCTTGTATAACGAGAGATGTGTCCGGCCCGATCAGATTTACAATGCTCGGACTTTCTTACGTGTGCTGTAAAATTTGAATAGCTATGTGGCAACTCTATTAGGCATTATATCGACACGAGCCTTGATCGGATGAATTCCGTTATGCATGTTTACCATAACTACAGATCAAAAAGAGAGCCAAAAACAAACCTACAAGCAAAACCAACCAATAGCGGCTAGAAACCGGCTACCAAATGACCAAAGGACCTGATCTACACCATGCTCAACTGAGTTTAACCCACCTAATTAATACAAAGTTCAACAATATAGTAAACACAGACATGCAAATAAGACTTCACAGATCAAAACCTCTATACATTTGAACGCGTCCGACATAAAATGCAAGGCAAGATACATAAAGAAGAGTAACAACATAAGGAAATAGTAACAACATGTACTCCCTCCTTACTCCCAACATAAGGTTGATACATCAAATGCAACGTGAGATAGCTCCTTGAACTCCTTGGTTGCCGGATTGCAGACGGTGACTCATGTATATATTCAATCACATGGAAGTGCGAGGAGGCTTTTGGATCGAACCCCAATCGAGCCTCACCAACAGAATGGATGCTAGGCGACAGTTCCTTGAACTCCTTGGTTGCCGGATTACAAACAACATAGCAGTATGATCCATCAGCCCCTCGGCACCAGCATAGGATGAGGCCATTGTAGATATCTGAGACAGCTACATTGGCCAAGGTAAAGGGCAAGAAGGACATGGAAGGGTGTTCACTGGTGACTCTGGTGTAGCATCGATAGCCTTTTTCGGTGTTGTAGAAGAAGCCAGACACATTCTGGGGCAGCACCTTATGGTTGTTGTAGTCCTTGATGAGGCGGTTCCAAGAGCGACAGACACATTTGTAGCAGAACAAGGAGCGGGTGGGGAGACGGCAGAGGATCTCGACAACAGCATCGTCTGTGAGGCTGGCCCGTGCATTCCTCTTGTTGGGGGCCTCCTCCATTTCATCAGTAATGAGATCACTAAAGAGGAAAAATAATCCAACAAAGATCCAACAGTGAAGTCCACAACTCATACCAAAGTGTAACTTTAACAACCATTAACAATTTTCATGGTACGACCTCAAACAAATTTAGAGTAGCACCACATAGATATATATATATAACTCAAACTAGAGTAGCGATTAAAGGAGTTGTAACCATTACAATTCTAGCTAAATCAAGTCTATCCATCAAACTTACAATCAGTACATGAGCTCAGAGCTTCTTCCATAGGAGACAGACAAAGATTAAGAGAATGACAATTACAACAATTTTGAAGGCAGAAGCAATGGGCCTGTTTGTTTGCCTAGACATATAGGTATAATCAAGCAAGCACTTGAAAATTAACAGGCTTAGTTGCACACAAGCATTTACAGTAAGAACACTGAACATATGCAGAAAACCAAGACATCAGTAGAAAACCAACCAGTGCCAGCTCATAGTTCATTTCATCATCATTGGTCTAATCAGATCTCAAATGCTAGAATGTTTCTTGTATAGCTCATGTTCAAGCAAGGACCAAAATATTGAAGCGAACAGGAAAAGGCGAGAAAGGGGACCTGCAGATCGGATATGTCACCTCTGCCGCGGCACACAATGGACACGGACGCCAATGCCGCCGCGCTCCACCGAGAAGCCCTTCCACCTAGACTCCAAAAGGATGCCTGAGCCAGCACAACACACCAGGGATCCTCCGCTGTCGCCGCCGCCGCAAGTCCAACGGGCACAGATTTGTTTCGACTTGCAGTTGATATCCAATATATAGGTCAATCTGCAGGGCATCCACACAGAGAATATACTACTATAAGGATTCCAAAGACATGTCAACACAACCAGGCATCTAACGTAATGGTGAAGACGGTCCATTCCTTGCTCTAGATCTCGGGTTCGACTCCTAGGTCCTAGTGTTTTTTGAATTAGATTTTATTAAACACCAATGGCACACAAGCCGTTGGGTCCCATAGGTCGGATGGAGATGGAGAAAGGTCCCACAGGTAGACGTGACACGTAAGCCATCGGGTCCCATAGGTCGGATGCAGAAGGGTCCCATAGGGTCAGGTCCCATAGGTCGGATGTAGAAGGGTCCCGCTTGTACACGTCGAATGGATAAAGGACCAAGCAGAGACTTTTATGATGAATTGCAAGCATCACGGATGAGTAACAGGGTTGTCCCATAGGTACACGTTGGATGGAGAAAGGACCGAGCGGAGACTTTTATGACGAATTGCAAGCGTCATGGATGAGTAACTGCAGATCCCACAGGTACACGCCGGATGGATAAAGTACCGTGTGGAGATCTATAACAAAGCTGTTCACTACAGGTCGAATATTGTTCGTCACATATATGTAATTAGTTCAATGACAAAGCCCTGTTCGTCACAGTTTTAAAAGAGATCGTCACAGATGAGACGCGCGAGTGATCTATGACGAAACCCTACGCTCTTTATGACATTTTTTGTGACGATGCCTGATTTCATCATAGAAAGGGAGGGTTGCAGGATCGTCACCACTGATCTATGATGAAATGAAAATATTCATCATAAAAAGCGCTCTTCTATGACGGTTTTGGATTCGTTATTAAGATTTTCATCATAGAAGTGGATATTTCTAGTAGTGTTTTATGAAAATTATCAAATCGTATAATCTATTTAGTGTATACTATTTACAGCCTAAAATAAAATTTTGGGTGTGACATGGAGACGTCATACAAATTTTCATAATGCGGAGAAGCTCACCTTATCAAAGAAATGCTGAGAAAAATGTTGTGAAGGCGCTTGCAGTTGCGGCCAATGGATACTATATTGTTGACTTATCATCTATTCAGCCATAAGCTTTACACGAGGACAATGCAGATGTGGCAGCAGTTAATGAACGGATTGCTCTGCACAACCAAAATGATACTTCCTCCATTCCAAATTGTAAGTTGTTCTAGTTTTTTTTAGATACATAAATTTTGCTACGTAGCTAGATATACAATTTAGAATGGAGGGAGTATGATATAGTCAAAGTGGTGCTCACAATGTGTGTAACTTCCATGCCATTCTAATCGATGTATAAACACAATTTTTAAAGAAACTTTTCACGACAAAAATATGATATGCAATGCAACCATCCTGAATGTAACGTACAATAACGTTGAATACATTCAGGCTGGTCGCAAATTTTCACAACATTTTCTACATCAATTAGAATGTCTTGAGAGTTTTCCATTTTTTTTTGGATATTTTACCATTTTTCATGAGATAAATCTACCTTTTAACCTTCTATAGATATTATCATGAGACCTAACTATTGTATTTGTATTCAACGTATCCCAATCTATTGCTATGATTTTCTCTTAATTTTTACAAGCTTAGAGATATTTTCTCCAGTTTAAAAAGCTTATAAAATAATTATTAATATTTTCTAACTAAAAAAGACAAAAACATCTCAAGCCAGGAGAAGGATGTATTTTACACGGCTTTGAAAGTTTACAGATGAGACAACTAAAATTGGTTCTAGAACCACAATGATAATTTAGGAGATAAAAAATATAGATTTTTAATGCTATAATATTTTTTTGAAACCTCGCAAGGATTTTATTCATTGAGAATAGTTACATCGTTGATAACAAAAGCGAGAATAAAACTAGGGGGCTCATCGTCCCCGATACAATTTTGTTTCTATACCATAGCTCTCTTTGCCAACTCATGTGCCGCCTGATTTGCGTCCCTACTACAATGCTCGATTGATATTTTCTGGAACCCGCTCCATACCGTAGCACATTCAGCATATACAACAGCTGCAAAAGTTCCCGAGAAGCCCCCGTCCTTCATGGTCTCAACCACCTCCATACAGTCTGATTGGATGATCAACTGATTACATCCTATGTGCGGAGCTAGCATCAATCCTTCCTTTAAAGCGTAAGCCTCAGCCATTGGCGCATCCACAACATGAGGTATGAAACTGTGCGCTGCTACTAACACACGCCCTAAGCTATCTCTGAATATTGCGCCCACGCTTCCACAACCCACATCTTCATCAAAACTTGCATCAACGTTTACCATAACTTTACCTTCAGGTGGTTTCTTCCATCCTTCTCTGATTTTCATCCCCTTCTTAGAAGCCATTTTGTAATTCTTGGCTAGATCTGCGATCGACATAGCCGACCTCGATGCCTGCTGGATAGTCTCACCATGAGTGTATTGCTGCCGCTCCCACCAGATATACTAGCTTCCCACTAGAACCAGCTCCGCCATGCCAATATCGAGGCTCCTGACTTCCTCTCCTCTTCTTATAATTTCTTCTAGGACAATAGATCCTGACCGATCTGTGCCAAGTAGGGAGGCTATCATACCCCAAATGCCAATCGTACTCCATATAGCCTTTGCTCGATCACATGTGAACAATAAGTGCTTGATATCTTCAGCCCCATGTTGGCACATGGGGCACCCACCTGTGACTGGAATATGCCGGTTTGCAAGGATAGCCTGGCAAGGAATAAATCCATACAAAACCCACCACCCAAAGATCTTAATTTTCCCTTGTATCTGCAATTTCCACAGCCTCTTCCATGCTTGACTCCTCGCTGCACCGCTTGCAGCCATTGAATTGCATCTTGGCCCAAACTTACTCTCCCATTGGCAATGATAAGCTGAACGCACCGAAAAGATCCTGTTTCTATTAAAATGCCACGCCACAAGATCTTCCCTCCCTGGGGTGATAGGGATTTGCAAAATTAAGGGCACATCAATTGGCCAAAAGATGGACTTCACCAAGTCGACATCCCATGTTGCATCTGCTAGGTTGATCAACTCCTCCACCTTTGAATCAGATTGTTTCCCCTAGGCGTTTGGATCTTTAAATTATGACTCCCTAGGATCCAGCTATCCTCCCATATATTTATTTGTGTGCCATCACCTACTCTCCATATGTAGCCACGTTTGAAACACTCAAGCCCTGCTATAATACTTTGCCATGTCTATGAACACCCACTCCTCATTTTTGCCTTTAATAATTCACCATTGGGATAATATCTGGCTCTCAGCACCCTAGCACAAAGAGAATCTGGATTGGTTAGCAATCTCCAAACTTGTTTTGCTAGCATGGCCAGATTAAAAGATTGTAGGTCCCTAAAACCCATTCCTCCTTTGCCTTTTGGCATACACAGCTTCCACCATTCTTGCCAATGTATTCTTTTATGTTCATCGTCATCACCCCACCAAAACTACGAGATAGTACTTGTTATTCCGTTGCAAATGTTTTTAGGAATTTTAAATACCATCATCGCATAGACTGGCACGGCTTGAGCAATGGAATTAATCAGAATTTCCTTTCCACCCATACTCAACATTTTCTCCTTCCAACCATTTATCCTGGTCATCACTCTATCTATCAAATGACGGAAGCAGTCACTTTGGTCAGCACCTACCATTGCAGGTAGTCCTAAATATTTATCATTCAGTGACTCCGTCATAATATTCAGCGCTTCACAAACCTCCGCCTTCACATCAACATCAGTATTTGCTGAAAAAACACACTCAACTTTGCCTCACTTAGTTTCTGCCCCCAACTGAGGCAATACCGATTTAGGATATCAACTAAAACATTGGCATTCTTCTTATTCGCATGCATCAAAATAAGAGTCGTCTGTGAAGAGGAGGTGTGATATTGTTGGAGCCTCCCTACATATTTTGATTCTCTCTAGCTCTCTCCTTTCCTCTGCTCCTCTAAGCATGCAAGACAGACCCTCGGCAACAATTAGAAACAAATATGGTGATAAAGGATCACCTTGTCGCAAGCCCCTTGTAGGTGAAAAACTATTTGTCTCTACAGCATTAAAATGAACAGGGTACTGCACTGAATTCACACACAGGCCATAATTAATTTAATCCATCTTTGATCAAAGCCTAGCTTCAACATCATTTTCTCCAGAAACACCCACTCCACTCTATCATAGGCTTTATGCATGTCCAACTTTACAGCGCAAAGACCCCGTTTTCCTTTCTTCTTCTTCATTGTATGAATGCATTCATAGGCTAGCAAGATGTTATCTGTTATTAATCTTCCTAGGACAAAAGCACTTTGATGGTCACTTATAATATCTGGTAGAATAGTCTTAAGTCTATTGGACAGCATGTTTGAAATTACTTTGTAAACCACGTTGCACAACGAGATAGGCCAGAATTGAGTTACCTTGTCAGGATTTTCTACCTTTGGGATCATAACTATGATAGTATTATTCCACCCATCAGGAATAGCCTTGTTGTGTATGGCATCCAACACCTCATCTACCAAATCATCCTCTAACAAATTCCAGAATCTCTTGAAAAATATTGCATGAAGCCCGTCAGGACCTGGCACCTTCAGGTCCCCTTTTGACCTCCTCTCTTGAAAAAGGTGCTAGAAGAAATTGATTCATCTCATGTGTTACCTTCTGGTTGACATCTACCAGCACGTCGTCATCAACCTCATTTACCTCCGATGTGAACAAGTGCGTGAAATATTCCTGCACCATCTCCCCCATCATCTCCACATCTTCATGCCTGACCCCCTGGTCGTCCACCAGTCCCTTCACCATATTTTTCTTCTTCTGGCTAAAAGCAAAGTGATGAAAGAAATTTGTGTTTCGATCACCATGCTTAAGCTAATTTGCTCGAGCTCGTTGGACCCAAAAAATCTCTTCCTGCTGTAGCAATAATTCCAGCTGGAGAAGTATCTCCTTTTGTGCAATAATAGAGTCATCCGTCATCGTCCCACGCCGCAGCTTCTCTAACTCCCGCTTCAATTTCTTCATTTGTTGGGCCGGCTTCTTTGGAATTTCCCTATCCCAGATGTGTAAATCATCATGCACTTTATTCAATTTCGCCATGAATGTTGATGTTTGTCCCTGAGTAGATGCTCTCGCCCATGCCGATTCTATCACTTCATTCACTGTCTCCTCCTTTAGCCACCTCGCCTCGAATCTTCTTGGGCCCCGACGTATCATATTTTGTCCCCCAAGCTGATCCGTGTCCACAATAATTGGATGGTGGTCTGATTTCACCATTTACCAGACCCACATTAGGGAATTTAGTATTCCACTGAGCATTTGTTACTCCACGATCCAAACGCTCTCTTATTTTTCCCCTCTGCCATGTGAAAATATCACTTGTAAAACCCATATCTGCCAACTCACAATCTGCAAGTACATCATGGAATGCTTGCAATTGCCTTTGGGTCCTTGCTGGTCCACTTACTTCTCATAGTGATATAAAATCTCATTAAAATCTCCCAAAGCCAACCAAGGAAGTACCACGCTAGTGTTCAAAGAGCGTAGAGCTTCCCATGTTCGGTCTTTGTGTTCCCCATAAATTCCAGTTAGCCTCCAGTCTCCATCATTTCGAATAATGACATCAATATAATACTGTGATATACCCTTGCACTGGACCACCACTTCCTTCCTCCAGAGCATCAACAAACCACCACTACGGCCATCACTCTCATGAATGATGAAGTGATCACAGCCAACACTCCTCTTCAAATTTTCTGCCTTCGCCTTTCCCAAATGTGTTTCAGACAGAAAAAACACATCTGGTTTTTCACGCTTCTGAATTTCCAGAAGCGCTCTAACTGCCCGGGCACTGGCGAGCCCGCGGCAGTTCCACGCCAGGATTTTCATTGCGCTTGGTCACCCTCCTCAAAAGAGGGCGCCGATCTTACAATTGCGCTGGTCGAGCCATCTTCCCCACCTCCACTTCTCCTTGGTCTCTTCTTCTCTTGCTCCTTTAAAATATTAGCACCTGATAGAAGTGCGTGTTCCAGCAGGTTAACCTGTTGTGCAACACGCCCTCCCCCATCAATAGCTCCTCCATCTCTCTTCTTTGAGGAATTTTCATCTTCCTCATCTTCATCATCAACCGAGGTCTCCATCGCATCTATCTCAGCATCATAATTTCCTTGTCCTCTTCCCCCTCCTCGCCCTCTCCCTCGACCACGTCCCCTTCCTCTTCCTCCCCAATTTTCCTCTCTTCCCACCGCCCGCAAAAAGGGGACTCGGAGCCAATCCCCCCATTCACACTTCTCCCTACTATGTGTGCCATCTCCACATTATGTGACACCATGTCCCATGTGTCCGTAATGAAAGAAAAAACTAGAAGCTTCTCATATTGCACTAGGTACTGCATTCTCTCCTTCAAAGTAGGGGCAGTTCGGCTGGTTGAAAAACCAGTTGGAATTCACTGTTCACGGCTGGTTTTTACTGTTCACGCTCTCGTAAATTTCTCCAGATTCATCCAGATTCCTCCCGGCGAACGGGCCCGTAATCCGTACCACGTGCACAAACGGTTTATTGATCAAGCAAGACCCTAGTGCGCATGTACGGTGGCAAGATTAAAAAAGAGAGACGTGACCACAAGCGGTTAGCATTCTGTTGATCAGACGACCCTAGGGTGAAAATGGTATGGATATTTTCCGGCAACATTCAAAAGAGAGAGGGTTTAAATATGTCGTGACCAATATTCAACAACCGATATTATATCCGTATCCTAATACTCAAATCACATATCTACGATGTCAATATCCAATCGTAAAATCCGTTCTGGGTTTTATATCGGCGGTTTATAATATTAATGATATCCGTTATCCGTTTTCATCATGTCACATTATCACACGCACGGCACACCAAAGTCCAGAGCCGCCGCCTGTGTTGCCCGGTGCGGCGGCGCAGCCTCCCCAGAAGCCACCGGCCGCCGGCCGCCGGCCGCGGAGATGGAGCTTCTGTGTCCCAGTGCCAAGAGGAGGAGATCTGAGGACCTCGCAGCCGATGAGGCCCAGCCGCGGGCAACGGAAGCCACGGAGGCGGCCAATCTCGAACCTACAACCCACAGCAAAGAACCGCCGCCGCCGCCGCCGTCTGAAGCTGCTGGTGGTGGTGGTGGTGGCGGCGGCGGCGGCGGCGGCGGCGGCGAAGACGACGTCGACCGCATCAGCGGCCTCCCCGACGCCGTCCTCGGTGAGATAGTTTCGCTTCTCTCCACCAAGGAAGCTGCTCGTACCCAAATCCTCGCCTCCCGGCGGCGCCACGTCTGGCTCGCCTCCCCTCTCGTCCTCGACGGCACAGACCTCTCCACCGAGCCCAAGGCCTACCCCCGCGACGATAAGAAGCTTAACGCCGCCAACGAGGCCCTCGCCAGCGCTGTCTCCCGCATCCTCTCCGCCCACCCGGGCCCCGGCCGCCGCTTCTGCGTCCCGCCGCACTTTCTCCAGGACCGTCCCGCCACCGTGGACGCCTGGCTCAGCTCCCCGGCGCTTGCCAACCTCCAGGAGCTTGATTTCTGGGATATGAAATATTGGTATATGCAACCGTCTCCGTTGGCACCGCCACCTGCCTCTACTTTCCGGTTCTCGGCTACCCTCCGAGTTGCTACCTTCGGCAAATGCGAGCTCCTGGATAGTTCAGTGGAAGGGATTCACTTTCCCCACCTCAAGCAGCTCGGCCTTGAAGATGTCAGCATCTCCGAGGGCTCACTGCATACCATCATTTCCAGCTGCCCTGTCCTGGAGTGCCTGCTGCTTAGAGACATCTTTGGGGTTGGCTGCCTCCGGATTAGTTCCAGTAGCCTCAGAAGCATCGGTGTGGGTGTTGGTCGTCTTAGGGAGAATCTCCAGTTCTTACAGGAAGTCATAATTGTCGATGCCCCTTGTCTTGAAAGATTTCTCTATCTTGGCAAGCCAATGAATTTAACTGTAATCTCGGCACCTAAACTGGAGACCTTAGGCTGTCTTATTGATGAATGGTCTCATCCTCCCTGGCTTGTGTTTGGCACCACATCGATTCAGGTAGTCATGGCATTCTATTTTCCTCCCATGAAAAGGCTGCTGGTTTTGTTTTTCTGTTACACAGAGGTTTCATATCATCTGCATTTGCACATGGCTTGATGTTTTGTTCGATGCTTGATTCAGGGATTAAAAGTTGTAAGCCTGACAACGGCATTGAGCAATGTCAAGACTCTAGCCGTCGCATCAGATTTTATTGATCTTGATACGGTCATTGAGTTGATGAAATGCTTTCCATGTCTGGAGAAGTTATACATAAAGGTGATAGTTCTTCAGTTACAGTTTCTGGATCACAATGTTCATATATTCTTTTTATTGACTTGGTGTTAATCCTTGTACCAATGTGGTTTGAGTTTCCCATTTTGACCTGTTTTGTTCTTCAGTCTTGTATCAGAGTGAAAATGAATCGATGGCGTCGTAAACACAGGGATTTCATTAAAAGCTTTGATATCCATCTCAAGACAATAGTGTTGGAGCAGTATCGAGGCCTCAGATCACAAGTCAATTTTGCCTCATTCTTTGTACTGAATGCGAGAGAGTTACAGTCAATGAGACTCGAAGTTGGAGCCAGTGCTTGCAATGAGGCTTTTTTTGCAGAACAATATGGGATGCTTCAGATGGAAAAAAGGGCGTCGAGAGGTGCACAGTTACAGTTTACAAAAAAAATATGTACCCATCGTATACATGTTGATCATGTCCGTGATTTGTCTGTAGCAGACCCCTTCGAATGTAGATGGTAGAATTGGTCTGGGTCTTTCGCCTTGGTTTGGCGGCTCTCATTTTGTATTTGTCGGAACAACCGTTTCTCATGATTGTAGTGTTTTGAATATCTATTACCTGGAACTTGGGATATTTAAACAAAATATGCCCGTTCTTAGTTTATGCTATATGTGATAAACTGACTATAGTATAAATAGCAAATATGAGAGCCATGTACTATTGTGTAAGATTGCTGCAGTAGAATTTTTTTATTTCAAATTCTTAATATCAGCAACCTCCTCAGTAGATTTATGAAATCTTCATTTGGTACTACATATTAGTCTTGTAACTCCCAACTCAAGGAAGCAGTGATGTCCGTAGTTAATCATCTCATGTGTCTTAGTTACAAAATCCCCAATTAGATGTTTCTTCTTATGGTTTCAGGGAAAGGCCTCCGTTTCGCCTTGTTTCGCCATAGCAGCAACCTCGCCGAGAGCTCCGCCGCACACCTCACCGCGGTGCCGACTCTGCCGCGTCCTTTGGTCGCCGCCGGTGCATCGATTGGTTCCCCCGTGATCCCAATTGGAGGAAAGGAGCCACCCTCGGCTCCAATCGCAGCCGTAGCCACCTCGCCGCCGTCTGCCGCCATCGTCGTGCCGCTGCCACCGCGGCCAGCCTCGGTTGAGCCCTGCAGACGCGTCTAGAGTAGTAGTCACGTTCTCGGGAGCGCAAGGGAGCCTTCCCGACGCACCGTGGAACCCCGCCGTCGACCCCGCGCCACCGCACCTCGCCGTGGAGCCTACGCCGGGCGCTGAAGTCACCAAGGCGTCGCCTTTAGCCCATCGGTGAACTCGCCGTGAGCCAGCAAAGCCGTAGAGCCCCCTAGCAACCCCGTCTGAGCCACCACAGCGTGAGAACGGGCGGGCTCGCTGCCGGCGAGAGCTGCCGCGCCACTGTCACCCCGTGCACCCGGTGCGCCGTAGACCGAAGGAAGGAGGGAGAAAGGGTGAGCCGCGCCCGTGGGCGTGAGCCCGTTAGCAGCCCACTAGCGCCACATGGCCGCCTGCCTGCTTGACACGTGTCCGGACTGGGACGGCCCAACTCGGCCTGAATCCGTCCCACTAGGCCCAGTCCGAGCCCAGTCAACGTTGATCGTTGATTGGTCAACGCTGACCGTTGACCGACCCCACCTGTCAGTGACTCATCCGCCTCGGCCAATCACCACCTGCCACGTGTCAGCCTCTAGTTTTTCCATTCCTTTTTCTTTTTCAAAATATGATTTAAACTTAGGAAATTCATAGAAAATTCATACGACTTTAGAAAAATATGAAACCAGAGTCC
This sequence comes from Miscanthus lutarioriparius, assembly GCA_904845875.1. Taxonomy (NCBI): domain Eukaryota; kingdom Viridiplantae; phylum Streptophyta; class Magnoliopsida; order Poales; family Poaceae; genus Miscanthus; species Miscanthus lutarioriparius. The sequence goes on along the minus strand of CAJGYO010000003.1, from coordinate 86,387,864 downwards.
AAATTTTCTAAAAATGAGCTTTACGTCATAGGCTCATGTTTGAGTACATTTGGATCTTTTGAATTTCCGTTGCTTCTTTGGGGGCGTTCGCTAGTCTGATCACCACCCTATATCTCATGGCACTGCAAACATCAAACCAAAAGCAGTTTTTTCTCTCACAACAAACCACCGAATGGAGCAGTATTTTTCAGCCAAGTTTCATGAAATTGAGCACCATCTATAGGGCTCGCTTATTATGCTATATATGTCTCATTTGATGAGATCTTGAGGAGCGCAGATGGAGGAGCACGACCCTTAAGGAAAATGGACCCTTGGTCCATTTACTTTGGATTTTGGTGTTTGATGATCAACACAACCAAATTGGACTAATGAATTTGCAAGTGATTGTTTTGTAGTTCAATAGGATGCAAGACGTGACTTGAACGAAGGCATCGTGATGATCCGATGATCAACACCATAAGCAAGACCTTAGAAGCACAAGAGAAGATCCAAGATATCAAGCAAAGTCCAAGCACGAAGATAGGAACCAAGCCATACGCAAAATCGCGAAGAAATGAAGCTCACAGAAGTGATCGGACGATGGACCGGACGCTGGCACAAGCGACCGGACGCTGGACCAAATGCTCTGATCAAGAGGCTCGGCAAACAGGCGTCAGCAGCAGTGACCGGACGCTGGCGGCTAAACCGATCGGACGCAGGACAGTAGAGTCCGGTCGAGTACAGAGAGGTTCTAGAGCGGCGAAAATGCGACCGGACGCGTTCGGTGGCATGTGACCGAACGCTGGCAGCGTCCGATCAGTGGTTCGCGGCTCCAACGGTCGGGATGACCGAACGCGTCCGGTCAGGACGACTTCAGCGTCCGGTTAGTAGCAGAAAAGCAGGATTTCATCCCCAACGGCTACTTTCTCAGTGGGGCTTATAAATACAACCCCCAACCGGCCATTTGAGTAGAGTGGAGCTGAGGAGACATATCTAGGGTGTTGATACACCATTTTAGTGATCTCCACTTGTATAGTACTTAGTGTTTCATTAGGTGATTAGCGTAGGTGCTTTGCGAAGTGCTTAGGTTCATTAGACCACCGCTTATGCGCTTGCTCTAGGTTTAGGCCTAGTGTTTAGTGAGGTTTGCATACCTCTTACCACTCGGTGCTTGCGCGCACCATTGTTGTACATCGGAGGGGCTTGTAGTCTTGCGAGATCATACCAACCGCGTTTGTGGTGTGGCCGCCATCGTGTACTGGAGGGAACAACGCCCGCGGCGTTTTGGCCGGGAGCTTGATAGTGAAGACGGCGGGAAGCATTCGGAAGATGCTTGCCAGAAGGCACGTCAGAGACCCACTTGCGTGTGGGGAAGGCCCAAGGCTATCCACGGAGTTATCCAACCGGGAGCTTGGCCCTTGCGAGGGATTCCTTGCGAGGGGCTCCAACGAGGACTAGGGGGAAGCTTGCGCGCTTCTCGATACCTCGATAAAAATACCAGAGTCGTCGACGGAAGTTTGCATATCTCTACCTTGCTCTTTAGCTTTCGCATTTATATTGATTACATTACTCCTTTTGCGGTAGAGATAGCAACACATTAGCAAAATCGTAGTTGCACATTTAGATAGTTTATCTTTTGCATAGGTTTTGCTAAGGGTAGAAAAAGAGGCCTTAGTTTAGAGTTAGAATTTTAAGTTGCCTAATTCACCCCCCCCTCTCTTAGGCGTTACGGTCCCCTTCAATTGGTATCAGAGCCGGTTGGCTCAATTTGGACCTTTGCCTTAACCGCCGTTGAGCCGACGCCATTTGGAGTGGTTGGGATGGATACCTCTAGGCCTCCGCACTTTGACAGCACTAACTTCTCTTATTATAAAGCTAGAATGGCTTGCTACCTTGAGGCGGTTGATTTGGGTGTTTGGAGAGTCACTCGTGATAGGATGAAACCCATTAAGAATCCCAAAAACCCACAAAGAGTGATGAAAAAGAAATACATTTCAATGCTAGAGCTAAGAATTGCTTGTTTGAATCTTTTAGTATGGATGTGTTTAACCAAGTGTTCACTTTAAATACGACACATGAAATTTGGTTAAAACTCGAATAGCTCCATGACGGCACAAGTAATGTCCGTGAGCAAAAACATTGTCTAGCTAAGCAAAATTATGATTCCTTTACAATGAATGATGATGAGCTTATTCATGATATGTATTCTCGTTTGAATCTAATTATCAATAAGCTCCATTCTATAGGATTAACAAAGCTAGATGATGCGGACATCGTGAGGAAGATCATCTCCGTGCTACCATAAAAGAAATATGCAAGCATCATCACCATCCTTCACAACATGGAGAACTTGAGCAACATGATCCCGGCCATAGTCATTGGCAAGATAGTGGCATTTGAAATGTCACGCAAGATGGGTCAAGAAGAAGCCTCTTCATCAAGCAAAGGCAAAGCTCTTGCATGTGGCAAGAAAAAGAGGATGAAGGGCAATCAAGTTGAGACAAGCTCAAGCTCCTCAAGTGAAGAAGAAGAAAAAGATGAGGATGATGATGATGATGAAGATTCAAGTGATGATGATCAATCTTCCTCCTCCACCTCCGACCTTGACGAAGAATCAATCAAATTAATCAACAAGGTGGAGAAGATGATCCAAAGGCTCAATGTCAAGGGTGTGCCCATCCAAATTCAAGATCTCATTTTTACCAATCAAAGAAATGAGCAAAGAAAGAGATGATGCTATGGATGCGGCGAGTTGGGGCACTTCATGGAAGTTTGTCCAAACAAGCCCACACCCAAGACAAAGAAGAAGACATGCAAGAACCAAGCCCTCACATCAATAAGGTCATGGGATGATTCTTCAAGTGAAGAAAAACACCATTACAAGAGGCGAGGCCGCAAGCACTCATCATCAAGCTCTTCTCGTGTGTGCCTTATAGCACGAGGTAACAAAAGCTCATCCTCTAGTGAGAGTGATAGTGATGATGAAATGTCTACTTATGATGAAATTGTGCAACAAAATCTTAATTATGCTAAAGTTTGCACTAGTCAGCAAAAGAAGCTCGAAAAATTAAAAGAAAAGCTAAATAGTTCACAAGAAGCATACAAAACTTTGCTTGAACAATATGAGAACTTTTCTAATCTCAATGTTCAACTATCTACTAAAATTGAGCAACTTAAGGCTAGTGCAACAACAAATGCATGCACAATCAATGATGAGCAACTTGTAAAGAAAAATGAAAAATTAAAAGAAAAGTTAGCTAGCTCACAAGATGCTTATAAAAGTTTGCTTGCTAAAATGGAAACCATGGGCAAACATTGTGATGAGCTAACTAACAAAGTTGGTAAGCTTGAAGCCGTTAGTAACAACCCCCACCAAGGCATCTAAAAAGAAAAGTTCTATCTTTAACATGTCTAAAAAGGATGCCTCCACTTCTTGCAATGATTTATGTTTAGACTCACCCTCGTGCAACCAAGTTTGTGTTGAGAAAGTTATTGTAGATACATGCACACAAGAGGTTGCAAAAGAGAATGAGCAACTCAAGCAAGAAGTAGCTCGCCTCACCAAGGACTTGACTCAAGTAAAAGGCAAGACGAAGTAAGCCCAACTTCATCAAGATAACACCGTCAAAGGAGTGAAGAAGCCTGATGAAGGACAAATCGTGGTTTGCTATGTATGCCATAAGGAAGGCCACAAGTCCTATGAGTGCAAGGTGAAGAATGGGGGAGGAGCAAAGAAGAAAGAGAAAAAGCAAACAAGCAAGCTCTCCAACACCTACACCAACCAGGTGGACAAGAAGGCCTCCACACCATACTTATTAAAGAAGAAAAATGACAAGGTGGTGGCCATCAAGGTGAACAAGCAAGCCAACAATGGGGTCAAACGCTTTTGGGTTCCAAAGGAAATCATTTCCAACATGAAGAGCACCAAGAAGGTTTGGATCCCGAAAGGAAAGTGAGAAGTCTAATGGACTTCAGGGAATTTGGAGACTTGGCAAAGTATGGGTGTATTTCATGGGGTGCATCATGATGGACAAAATCATTGCCAAGTGGGTTAGTGAATACTATGTACCGAAATTCCCCTTCCCATGTTAGGTAACTAGATTCAATTTACTTTAATTGGTATTAGATTTAAATTTTCCTACAATTGGTATCTTTTAGCATCTAGTTACTCTTCATGCCTAGGTTTGCATTTGAATTCTTATATCTTTTGTCATGCATACACTAGGTATATCATATGGTAGGCTTGCTCGGTTTCATTCTTAATCCTTGGAGCAAACCTACATGGTTTAAAATTAGGAGCACGGCACATAGCTTGTCCTTTAATTGTTCATCTAATATGTGCCAAAATCTAAATTGTAGATAATTTCTCCCGAATATCGCCTTCGAAAATGACCCTCACATTCATGTGATGTCATCTTTCAAGTAGTATTTTTGATTCTAAAATCAATGTGCATGTTTTCTACAAGTATTCCATACTTGTGTGCACAAATTTAGGGGGAGGTTACTCTACAAGTTGGATGCCTTGAGACTAACACCAAGCTTATCATGTGTGTAGTAGTCTCATTGCAAGGAAAATGGAGTCCCCGGAGTTAAGCATCATATTTCAAATATCCACCACATGTGGTATTTCTAAACCGATATTATCATATTGATTTCATTTTGATATTTATATGCTTTCTCCATGCATTATATAGATTAAATTCCCTTGTACAATAAGTTGCCAAATATGCATATACTTTGCCTTCTACCATATGTATGCATATATTTAGGGCAACCTTAATCTATATAATGTGAGAGTCAAATTTTGTGACCTATTCCACTCTACACACAAAGGATCACAAAGTTTGACCCTCCCTTGTGCTACTAATGTCTTTCTTTTTCGTGTTTGATTCTAAAGGGGGAGAATTTAGAGGACCAAAAGAAAGGAATAATTTGTAGGGCCATAAGCTATCAAAATAATTTACAAGTGGTAATGGTCCGAGAAATGGAGGATAGTGGATTATGGATTAGTCTATGTACTAAGGAGAATCTATAGGAAGCAAGACTTATATCCATAATGCCACATGGGGAAATTTGTAAGGGCAAGATAAGTTTTATGTAGTATCTTTTAGTCTTACAAGTAGTATCTTTTAGCATCATATAATCTTGCCCCTTGCATTTCATCCTAGCAAGTAGGTTGTTTTCAAATTTCAAATTTTTTATTATTTGCTTGCTTTGGTCGTGTTGTCATCAATCACCAAAAAGGAGGAGATTGTAAGGAAAATGGACCCTTGGCCCATTTACTTTGGATTTTGGTTTTTGATGATCAACACAACCAAATTGGACTAATGAATTTGCAAGTGATTGTTTTGTTGTTCAATAGGATGCAAGACGTGACTTTGACAAAGGCATCATGATGATCCGATGATCAACACCATAAGCAAGACCTTAGAAGCACAAGAGAAGATCCAAGATATCAAGCAAAGTCTAAGCACGAAGATAGGAACTAAGCCCTACGCAAGATCGCGAAGAAACGAGCTCACAGAAGCAACCGGACGCTGGCAGAAGCAACCGGATGCTGGACCAGATGCTCCAATCAAGAGGCTCGACAAACAGGCATCAGCAGCAGCGACCGGTCGCTGGACCGGACGCTGGCGGCTAAACCGACCGGATGTAGGACAGCAGAGTCCTGTCGAGTACAGAGATGTTCCAGAGCGGCGAAAATGCGACCGGACGCGTCCGGTGGCATGTGACCGGACGCTGGCAGCGTTCGATCAGTGGTTCGCGGCTCCAACGGTTGGGACGACCGGATGCGTCCAGTCAGGACGACTTCAGCGTTCGATCAGTAGCAGAAAAGCGGGATTTCATCCCCAACGGCTACTTTCTCAGTGGGGCTTATAAATACAACCCCCAATCGGCCATTTGAGTAGAGTGGAGCTGAGGAGACATATCTAGGGTGTTGATACACCATTTTAGTGATCTCCACTTGCATAGTTCTTAGTGTTTCATTAGGTGATTAGCGTAGGTGCTTTGCGAAGTGCTTAGGTTGATTAGACCACCGCTTATGCGCTTGCTCTAGGTTTAGGCCTAGTGTTTAGTGAGGTTTGCATACCTCTTACCACTCGGTGCTTGCGCGCACCATTGTTGTACATCGGAGGGGCTTGTAGTCTTGCGAGATCATACCAACTACGTTTGTGGTGTGGCCACCACCGTGTACCGGAGGGAACAAGGCCCGCGGCGTTTCGGCCGAAAGCTTGATAGTGAAGACGGCGGGGAGCATCTGGGAGAGGCTTGTTGGAAGGCACATCGGAGACCCACTTGCTTGTGGGGAAGGCCGAAGGCTATCCACGGATTTACCCGACCGGGAGCTTGGCCCCTGCGAGGATTCCTTGCGAGGGGCTCCAACAAGGACTAGGGGGAAGCTTGCGCGCTTCTCGATACCTCGGTAAAAATATCGGAGTTGTCGATGGGAGTTTCCATATCTCTACTTTGCTCATTAGCTTCCGCATTTACATTGATTACATTACTCCTTTTGCGGTAGAGATAGCAACACATTAGTAAAACCGTAGTTGCACATTTAGATAGTTTATCTTTTGCATAGGTTTTGCTAAGGGTAGAAAAAGAGGCCTTAATTTAGAGTTAGAATTTTAAGTTGCCTAATTCACCCCCCCCTCTTAGGCGTCACGGTCCCCTTCAACCTCGACTACACTGAGGAGCTTGGAGACGACCTACCAGGTGCCACATCCCACCCAACCTCATAGAATCCTAGTAGACAAGCTATAATGTATGTCGTAGAACCGACCAATTTATAAGAGCACAAGTACAATGGCATCCCGCAAGCGGTCACACTATCATACTTGAGCCCATATAAACCCGGTAGTCTGTCGAGTACCACGACGGGTCTCAATAAACAATCCACATACAACCAAGATCGTACATGATTCAACATACATGTCACATATTACATAAAGTTCACAGATACATTTTCATCATCAGAGTACAGAATAAAGTTATTACAAACCAAGTTTGATAGATAATAGCGGAAGCAAATTAAGTTCGAAAGTAGCATTTGCCAACATAAGTCAAATACAGTGCCAACATATGATCATGATCCACAAAAGCATAATGGAGGTATTATTTAACATGCTGGCCTAAGGCTTGCTCCTCATCCATGGCGGGATAGAAGCAATTCTTGCAATATCCATGACATACTGTGCCATCTGCAACAATGGGAATAAAACCCTGAGTACGAGAAGTTACTTAGCTAGACTTACCCATCATAAATCAGAAATAAATTGACTCCAAGGATTACGCAAGGCTGTATAAGTGGAGGTAGTTGACAACATTTTGCATAAAAAGTGATTAACTCAATTATATAATTATACTTCGGTCATCAAGTTAATTATAGCTATTCATCTCTAGATTAGTAACTATCCTGTGCCAAACATGTGGTATATCATTTTAAGAGCATACAATAGTAACCATAGCCGGTGTAGTAATTCCATCTTTATCCGAACCATCACATTCCATAATACAATTACTACGATGTTGGAGCTAGCCAAGTTTCTCACTATCCGGGAGAGACGGCGATTCGAATCGATTTCAACCAGCTGGGAATTTATTCCTAACACAAACCTAGGCAGACCAGATCATTAGTCGCCTTAGGTCACGTTTGGTACAACTCAGGTACACATTTCGCAGGTTTGTACAGCGCCGCACAATCAGGGACTGACGGTAGCCAGGTCGCTCAAGCCATGCCTGCCCACGGTCTCGGACCAAGTTGCTCAGGTCATGCTTGCCCACGGTCTATTGATCTGCTCCCCGCAGAGGGCGCACAACAGAATGAGGCCTGACCTGGGTTGAGCTACTCGGTTTCATGGTCGGAACGAGTTATCCGGCCAGCTAATTGATAGGCATGCGTTCAATCTTGTCAGAAGTGCCAACAATAGTACGGTGCTTAATCGACACAGACGGGGATAGATCCACACCCAAGACCTCCATGTCTTATTGCTTCTCTATCGACATCCCGCCCGGTCTCCATTTACATTACCCCATGGTCCTTTTCCACGATAGCAATATAGCCAACCGTGCTTCGGTATCTACCTATATCTCGCAGATGACAGGATATCACCCGACTTCTACCGATCTAAGCATGGCTAATCATATGTTCGATCCTGGACCTACACAAGGTGAAAGGTGTATATCTCTAGACAAGGTAGTTCCATGCATCAAGTGTTTCTAGACAACTCTTATAACCCAATCCATCAATCATAAAGGAATCAAGTAACATTTTGTAAAACACTGGGACACTTAGAATGCTCCAGGGCTTGCCTTTGAGAAAAGAAGTGGGGCGGTGATCTGGGCACTCAGGGAGCTCTTCTGGAGTCTACTCCTCTTCTTTGAGAGCTATGGCTTGAGGAGTCCCCTGCTGATCCCCTTCCTCTTCTTTGTTGAATTCCAGCAACGTTATCTCTTCGGTCGATCCTATATGCATGATTATGGAATAAGATATAGCGAATGCATGTATGACAACACGTATAATATGATAAAAGGTGATGAATGCATCCTCGTAAGTATTTTCAACAGCATGGTGCTAAAGTAATGACAAGTGCATCCTATTTTACTGAGTAGGTGCATATCTTTTCTCTATTACTTAAACAAACACTTTTGCAATTTATTTATCGAACTACCAAAACAGCAGCTACTTGTTTTAATCATAACTGGAGTTATATACATCACAATCATATGGTTATGGACATTTTGGAAAGCTTATGAAATTGTCTACAACTTTCTTTTAATACTCTTAAGGTGATTCAATAGTTATCTAGGTGAAACAATTCAGTCAATCAAATCTGTCCGGAAAGTAAACATTTCGGACAGCAAACTTGTAACAGCTATAACTCTTAAACCCTAAGGCCTATGACTATGAAAATTTAACACAAGGTAGAATAGTAAGTTATCTACAACTTTGTTATTAACATGTTTTATAGCAAAGATCATTATCCACATGAAATCACCCACACAATTAAAACTATACATGTGACCATCTATTTGAATTACAAAGTAACAATTAATTAGTTGCATACAACCAATTGCTTCTAAGCCTTACTATGAACACCAACAGTTACTATGCATCACAAGCACCATAGAAAACATCATGGTCAACCACAATTTAATTTCTTAAATGCCCTTATTAATTTAATTAAATAATTAGGGGAAATAACAAACATATACCAAATGTGCACAATAAATTCTCATAAAATTAAATAGACTACTGTGAAAATTTTATACCATTTGCACATGTATAACATCCTTTACAAAAATAACAAGCTAGCAAGGCTTAAAATAGCATAAATAGGAAACCCCATTGAAAAGTGTCAAACAACAGATTATATATTTTCCTAGCTTCACATTAGTGCCATACTATTGTACAAAAATTTTCATAGCAATATGTTGCATATTTTTATCCCTATGATTTTCCTCAGAAAATGCCATTTATTAAGAGATAAATAGAAAGATCATATTTCAATCAAGTTTACAGCAAGTTTATTATTTTTCCTAGATAGAGCATGTCAACACAAGTCTAACAAAATTGGAATCTCAATTTTATGAGGTTTCTAGCTCAAGATATCTAATTTACAAGTTCACTAACATTCAAAAAGCACTTATTTAAATACATTTTAATCACCAAGAAAAATATCAGAAACTATACATTTCATATTTTTCCAAAACAGTACACTTCATAAGGAGCACAACAAAATTTGGTTCACAAGAATTGGATCTCTAGAACTCCACTTATCATTTTTCAAAGTTTGCAGCAAATCTGAAAATAAATGAACTATCCTACAGCCCTAAGCCACTAACAGCCGAGACCCATAGGTCAGTCGGGCCCGCATGTCATTGAAAGCGAAACAAAGCAGCGGCGTAGCTCGACGCGGATCGACCAGAGTTCGCCGACGGCGAGCTTCTCCGGCGAAACGAACAGCACCAACGTGATCTACACACTGAGATGCATCGGTTGACCTAGGTGGTGGAGGCGTGGATGCACAGGAGACACCTCGTCGCCGGCCATGGCGGCACAGCGGCATGGCACTGCGGTACGCCGCCCATTGCAGACCACGATGAAGCTAGGTGAGTAGCGCACAAGCACCACGACAACGACGTGACCCTATTGCGGCTACCTAGGTGACGCGAGGTGCTCCGACGAGCTCTGGCCACGTGCGCGGTGGCACGGAGGTGAGAGCGCAGCGGCGCGGGTCATCGTGTTCTGCACCGGTGAAGCAAGGACTCGTAGTAACATCATGCCACAAGCAAGAACACACCCTGTACAAGCCCTAACGTGAGAAATAAAAGGAAATGCCCAAGCAAGCAGTGCGGCGGCGAGCTCGCCGTGGAGGCGGCCATGGGAGCCAAGATCTCCAGCGAGGATGAAAATGGCGAATATGCCCTCACCGAAGCTCCTCTGGCGCTGCAATCACGTCGAGGAGGTGGAGGGGAAAGTGGCACAGCTGTGGGCGAGATGTAGGCGGCAATGGCGCGGTGGCACGAGCGCTAGGCGATGGCAGAGCGGCATGGTGCTCGGCGGCGTTGCGCTTTTCCACGGCAAGAGTGAGAGCAGGCGCTGGAGAGTGAGTGAGGGAGTGCGCGTGAGTGGGAATGAGGCGCGGGGCGTGTAGATAACGGGAGCCAGTGCGCGTCGTCGAGGGCCCGGCATCGGCCAGCGGTGGCCATGCTCTATCCATGGTCGGCCATGACAGCGCGCGGCGCGGCGTTCTTCAGAGCGCGAGGACGAGCCTAATAGCGTATTTTTGATCCTTTGTAACTCCTAAACGATGGCGATTCAGTGCACTATGTCTAAACCAGTTTTGTAGAGCCATGTTCCAGCTACAAATTTCCTTAAGACATCGTAGTCTAATACTCAATGGTTAAGAAGAAAAATCATCACAAAGTCGGCTGCGTCGACACTGTGAGTTCACAGGACAGCAAAATTTTCCTAAGTGTTGAAAATAGTGAAATGCTGATTTTTGGTGAGCCAATTTCAAGCTTGTTAGGAGCTGAACTATCCTATGACCCAAAAATAAAAGTTGTTCCTCACATCAAATACTACAACTTTGCTTTAGTGAACACATCCATGCACGGTCTCTATCACATAGTTCAAACTAGGTCAAACATACTACATTCAAATGATGACTAACATTTGAACTATGACTTAGTGACCAAACTAGCCCTAGTCATGAATACCAAAGTTGTTCATAATGACATTTTAAACATGTTTAAGCTATTCATAAGGTCACACAAGCATTTCATACATTGGTTACACATAAAACTCCCCAGGTGAAGATGCATATCATCACTTAGGAGCTTAATTAGACAAAGTGGTCTACATGAACAATGTTCCATTAGTCATCCTAAGTGTAGCTAAGATGTTTTAGTAACTAACATCAACTGCTTACATATATTCACTCATGATCATAAGCATACATACAAGGAAACATGAAATAAGAAATCATGTTTCATATGTTTCAATCATATGTTTCAAACATAAAAGCTTATATATGAATGCTTGATGCTCGTGCTCATGCAATGCAAGTTAAATTATGCAAGGCTAACACCTAGGGTGTTACTGCCCCTCCCCCTTATAAAAATCTCGTCCCGAGATTTGCAAGACCTACCATTCTTGGAAAAAGGCGGGATAAACCTTACGTAAATAATCCTCCCGTTCCCACGTGGTATCTTGTTCACTGTGATTATTCCACACGACCTTATAGAACTTAATGATCTTACTCCGTGTTACTCTTTCCATCTCTTCTAACACTAGGATTGGTTTATCTTCATAGGTCAAATCCGATTGGAGCTTAATGTTGGTGGGTGCAACGGCTTCCTCAAGTAGATGAAGACATCTCTTTAACTGAGAAACATGGAAGACATCGAATATGGAACTCATTTCTGGTGGAAGTTGTAACTTGTAAGCGACCTTCCCTTTCCGTTCGGTAATCTTGTATGGCTCTACATATCTAGGCGCAAGCTTTCTTTTCACTCCAAATCTCTATACTCCCTTCGTGGGTGACACTTTTAAGTATACATAGTCTCCCACTTCAAAAGTTAGTGGTCTTCTTCTTTTATCAGCATAACTCTTTTGTCTTGACTGAGCTGTTTTCATATGTTGTTGGATAATGCACACCTGCTCTTCAGCTTTAGTGACAAAGTCAATACCAAAGTATCTTCTTTCACCGGGCTCAACCCAATTCAATGGAGTTCTACATTTCCTACCGTACAAAGCTTTAAAAGGAGCCATCTTGATGCTTGCTTGATAACTGTTGTTGTAGGAGAACTCGGCCAAAGGTAGCCATTTCTTCCATGAACCCTTGGAAGATATAACACAAGCTCTCAGCAAATCTTCTAAGATCTGGTTCACTCGCTTAGTCTGTCCAAAAGTTTGTGGATGGTATGCTGAACTTCTGATTAGCTTAGTCCCCAAAGCCTGGTGCAAGTGTTCCTAGAAATGAGCTATAAACTGTGGTCCTCGATCTGAGATTATGGTCCTAGGTATTCCATGTAGTCTCACGATATGAGAAATGTATAACTCAGCGTACTTCCCCGCATGATATGCGGTGTTAACCGGTATAAAATGTGCTGACTTGGTGAGACGATCTACAATAACCCATATTGAGTCATGACCTTGCTGTGTCATTGGAAGGCCTGTGATAAAGTCCATACTGATTTCCTCCCATTTCCAACCTGGAATAGGCAAAGGCTGCAGTAATCCAGCAGATTTCAAATGAATGACCTTTACTCTACTGCAATTATCGCATCTAGCGACATAGGCGGCGATTTCCTTTTTCATCTTGGTCCACCAAAAATGGGTTTTCAAATCTTGATACATTTTGCTACTACCTGGGTGGATAGACAACTTGGACAAATGAGCTTCATCTAAAATTTCATTTCTAAGCTCATGGTCCTTCGGTACCACAAGTCGGTCCTCAAACCATAGCACACCTCTTTCATCTAATCTGAAATGCTTGGTTTCTTACTCTTGCATCTTTCTCTTGATGTGAAATATACCTATATCTGTCTTTTGCAGTTCTATGATTTTTCTCTCAAGTGAACGACTGATAGTGATATTATGCAGTACAACAGGATGTAGCAAATTAAATCCATCTTCCAACAATGCTTCCACAGTGTTGCAATGAGACTTCCGACTAAGTGCATCGGCCACAACATTGGCTTTCCCTGGATGGTAGTGCACTTCCAAATTATAGTCCTTAATCAGCTCTAGCCATCTTCATTGTCTCATGTTCAGCTCAGGTTGGGTAAAGATATATTTGAGACTTTTGTGGTCAGTATATATATGACATACATTGCCCAACAAATAATGTCTCCATATCTTTAATGCATGAACAACTGCTACAAGTTCTAAATCATGTGTAGGGTAGTTGACTTCATGTTTTCTCAACTGCCGAGAAGCATAGGCAATCACTCTTCCTTCTTGCATGAGCACACACCCCAAACCTATACCTAATGCATCACAAAACACATCGAAAGGCCTTTTAATGTCGGGTTGTGCTAAAATAGGAGCTATTGCTAACAGAGTCCTTAGGGTGTGAAAAGCTGCTTCACACTCTGGTGTCCAACTGAACTTTTCATCTTTCTGAAGTAGTCTAGTCATGGGTTTAGCTATTTTGGAGAAATCCAGAATGAAACGACGATAATATCCTGCTAACCCTAGAAAACTCCAAACTTCATGCACCGAAGTCGGGGCCTTCCAATCCATGACCTCTTGTACTTTAGATGGGTCTACAGAAATTCCATCCCTTGATAAGATTTGACCCAAGAAAGATACTTTACTCAACCAGAATTCGCACTTGCTAAACTTGGCATATAACTTATGTTCCCTCAATCTGGACAGAACAATTCTCAAATGCTCTGCATGATCTGCCTCATTCTCCAAGTAAATCAAGATATCATCAATAAACACAACCACAAACTTGTCAAGCTCGGGCATGAATACCGAATTCATCAAGTACATGAAGTAGGCAAGAGCATTTGTCAGTCCGAAAGACATGACCAAATACTCATACAAGCCGTACCTAGTGGAGAAAGCGGTTTTAGGTATGTCCTCTGGCCTGATCTTTATCTGGTGATAGCCTGACCTCAAGTCAATCTTGGAGAATAACTTTGCTTTTGCCAACTGATCGAACAAGATATCGGTACGAGGCAAAGGATACTTGTTTTTTATGGTCACAGCATTAAGTGGCCTATAATCCACATACATTCTCAAGGACTTGTCCTTCTTCTTCACAAACAAAGCTAGACATCCCCATGGAGATGAACTAGGTTGAATGAGACCTTTGTCAAACTGCTCTTGTAACTAAATTTTAAGTTCTGCTAACTCATTTGGTGGCATCCTATAGGGTCTTCTTGAGATAGGTGCCGTACCTAGCACTAACTCAATCTTAAATTCCACATCCCTATCAGGTGGCAAACCCGGTACCTCATCTAGAAATACATCAGGAAACTCACAAACCACTGGAATATCACAAAGGGTAGTGGCTTGGATAGCACAAGACAAGTTCTAGAGCTCAAAGTTGCGGGAAAGTGGTACTAGGAAAGCATTACCTCCCTTTGGATCTCTCAACATAGCTGTCCAAGTGCTAGTGTCAATGAAAACACCATGATGTTTCATCCAATTCATGCCTAAGATCACATTTATAGATAATCCGGGCAATATTATCAGATCCGTTATATACTACCTCCCTTGTATAGAGATGTGCACATTTTTAACCATCTTATTTGTAGAGATAGTGGCCCCAACAGAATTTATACTATAACCACCCTTGCTCACCTCAACTATTTTCTGATCATGTCTAGATGCAAATGTTTGGCTCATAAACGAATGAGAAGCTCCCGAATCGAATAAAACAATTAAAGGATGCTTGTTAACAAGGAACATACCAGTAGTGACAACTTCTCCCGCAGGAACCTCTTCAACGGTAGTATAATGCACGTGTCTAGGACGTGCCTTAGGGTTCGCCTACCTCTGATTTCCCTGATTCTAATTGTTGTTCTCCCTGGGATGGGGGCATTCCTTGGCCCAATGACCCACTTGATTACAGTTGAAGCAGGGTTGATTGCTCTTGGGTCCTGTGGAGCTTCCTTGCCCTCCATTCCCTTTGGGTAAGGCAATAGTGAACGCCTTATGGAACACTTTTTGAGGTTGGAACTTGGGTGCTGGTGGTCAAAACTGTGGCCTAGCTGCCACTGGAGCTCTGGACTGTGAAGACCCTGAAGCACCTACCTCAGCAGCCCTCTTGTGGCCCTTTGCTACCGCATGCAGATTGTTCTGGTTCTCCTGAGTCAATGCATCACTGATGAACTCGTTGTAGGTGGTGCACTTTGAGTTGGCCATAGTCTTCATCAACTTGGTGCCAATACCTCTCTTAAAGCTTTCTATCTTCTTTTCTTCAGTGTCAACAAAACTTGGGGCATACCGAGATAGATTGTTGAAAGCATGCATATATTCAGTAAGGGTCCTTGTCCCTTGTGTGAGCTGCATGAACTCCGCTGCCTTCATGCGCATCAGCCCTGGGGGAATGTGATGTCCCCTAAAGGCTAACTTGAACTGCTCCCATGTGACTTGTGCATTGGTAGGTAAAGAGGATAGGAAATGGGTCCACCAAATCCTGGCTGGTCCCTGCAGCTGATGGGACGCATACTCTGCCTTCTGGTGCTCGGTGACCCTCAGCAGACTGAACTTTTGCTCAATAGTGTTGAGCCACTCATCCGCCTAGAGCGGTTCCTCTGCCACCTTGAAAATAGGAGGCTTGGTATCCAGAAAATCCTTGAAGGTGCTGTACTGGTTTGGCTCAGGCCCCTGTTGTTGCTAGTGGGCGCGAGCCGTGTTCTGCGCAATGAGGCGCAGGGCTTCCTCCATAGTCCTTTGACTTCCTAGGAATTGTGCAAAGAACTCATTAGTAGATGGCGGTGGCGGTGGTGGTAAGTCACTGTCATTGCCCTCTTGGTTGCTACCTGTTCCGACACGAGTGCGAGTCATCTACAAAGTCGCAACAATAAGTGATTATTGGAGGATGTCAAGAGATTGCAAATGAATGATATAATCATGCCAAACTGAAATTACTAGAGAGAATCTTAAATTCATGCAATAAAAATAGAGGCACAATAATTCATTCTTACAACATGACATCACTAATTTGACCACTTATCAGGCTCGCTGCGCGTTAACCTACTAGTCACTAGGCGACTCTAATCTTCATTATGGTCATTGTCGAGGTCAGAGATAGGGTCATCCTCATTCTCTGGCTCCACTTCTTCCTTCAGATTCCGCTTCCCATTCCCGCTAGAATGGTGCTTGAGTACGAGCTGGCATCGTTAACCGCACTTCATACCAGTGATAGAGGGGCGGTTCATAATACCCCGCATAGTGCAAGACTCTCCAAAGCAGAGCAGAAGTTCCAAACATCAACCGGAAACTCTAGTGAGACAAAGTCATAATGGATAAGAGTTACATAATCAAGTAGAGATCTATAAGGGGAGGAACAATGCAAGTATTAAATAATTATTTATCATTATGCATGTACGTTCCGTACATCCTCACAAACTTAGGAAAAATATTTCTAACGACATATGCGGTGGCATACATACGTTCTCTCATATATAACGTAACTAGTCGGACTACATGTTTCATTGTTAGTGTACCTGCATAAAAGTTTCATTTTAGCCCAATCCCACAATTATATATGTAGAATGTAAATCTGGGCTCTAAGTTGCAATCTAAATACTTCCATATATGTATACCCATACATATACTTCCTTATCAAAGCTACCCGATGATAGTTTATTACCCACAATTAAATATCCACCATATACACATGCAAGCATGCATACATAGCCGTACCAAAGCTAGCTCTCCCTGACCGCACGCTCACATCTTGCGGTCATGCCACTCATCAACTTACCTTCTTACCTTAGCGTAGAGGCATTTGATCCATACATTACCACTCAAGTGAATGGCATCCATACAATAGCACGCCGTATGGACGACGAAAATGAAAACCCCCAAGTTAGTACTTAATTAGCCACCTAAGAGTCCTTAATTTGGGCATAAGGAAAGTGATCACTGGCACACTTTAGATTTCAACTCTAGGTTTCAAATACCTATTTATATAGCTATTAGTTGCTAGAAAAGGGTTTTGGAAAACAAAAACCTTTGTTTTAAATACACATGTGGCAATTAATGTTGAATCTTGCTCCGATGCTAGCTATCACAGAACCGACCAATTTATAAGAGCACAAGTACAATGGTAGCCCGTAAGTGGTCGCACTATCATACTTGAGCCCATATAAACCCGGTAGTCTGTCGAGTACCACGACGGGTCTCGATAAATGATCCACATACAACCAAGATCGTACATGATTCAACATACATATCACATATTACATAAAGTTCACAGATACATTTCCATCATCAGAGCACGGAATAAAGTTACTACAAACCAAGTTTGATTGATAATAGCGGAAGCAAATTAAGTTCGAAAGTAGCATTTGCCAACATAAGTCAAATACAGTGCCAACATATGATCACGATCCACAAAAGCATAATGGAGGGATTATTTAAGATGTTGGCCCAAGGCTTACTCCTCATCTACGGCGGGATAGAAGCAATTCTTGCAATATCCATGACATATTGTGCCATCTGCAACAATGGGAACAAAACCCTGAGTACGAGAAGGTACTCAGCTAGACTTACTCGTCATAAACCAGAAATAAATTGACTCCAAGGATTCTGCAAGGCTGTATAAGTGGAGGTAGCTGACAACATTTTGCATAAAAAGCGATTAACTCAATTATACAATTATACTTCGGTCATCAAGTTAATTATAGCTATTCATCTCTAGATTAGCAGCTATCCTGTGCCAAATATGTGGTATATCATTTTAAGGGCATATAATAGTAACCATAGCTGGTGTAGTAATTCCATCTTTATCCGAACCATCACATTTCATAATAAAATTACTACGATGTTGGAGCTAGCCAAGTTTCTTACTATCCGGGATAGATGGCGATTCGAATCGATTTCAACCAGCTGGGAATTTATTCCTAACACAAACCCAGGCAGACTAGATCATTAGTCGCCTTAGGTCACCTTTGGTACAACTCAGGTACACATTTCGTGGGTTCGTACAGCTCCGCACAATCAAGGACTGACGGTAGCCAGGTCACTCAAGCCATACCTGCCCACGGTCCCAGACCAGGATGCTCAGGTCATGCTTGCCCATGGTCTATTGATCCGCTCCCCGCAGAGGGCGCGCAACAGAACGAGCCCCGACCTGAGTTGAGCTACTCGGCTTCACGGTCGGAACGAGTTATCCGGCCAGCTAAGTGATAGGCATGCGTTCAATCTTGTCAAAAGTGCCAACAATGGTACGGTCCTTAATCGACATAGACGGGGATAGATCCACACCCAAGACCTCCATGTCTTGTTGCTTCTCTATTGACATCCTGCCAGGTCTCCATTTACATTACCCCATGGTCCTTTTCCACGATAGCAATATAGTCAACCGTGCTTTGGTATCCACCTATATATCGCAGGTGACAGGAAATCACCCGACTTCTACCGATCTAAGCATATGTTCGATCCTGGACCTACACAAGGTGAAAGGTGTATATCTCTAGACAAGGTAGTTCCATGCATCAAGTGTTTCCAGACAACTCTTATAACCCAATGCATCAATCATAAAGGACTCAAGTAACATTTTGTAAAACACTGGGAGACTTAGAATGCTCCGGGGCTTGCCTTTGAGAAAAGAAGTGGGGCGGTGATCTGGGCACTCAGGGAGCTCTTCTAGAGTCTGCTCCTCTTCTTTGGGAGCTGCGGCTTGAGGAGTCCCCTACTGATCCCCTTCCTCTTCTTCATTGAATTCCAGCAACGTTATCTCCTCGGTCGATCCTATATGCATGATTATGGAATAAGATATCGCGAATGCATGTATGACAACATGTATAATATGATAAAAGGTGATGAATGCATCCTCGTAAGTATTTTCAACAGCATGGTGGTAAAGTAATGACAAGTGCATCCTATTTTACTGAGTAGGTGCATATCTTTTCTCTATTACTTAAGCAAACACTTATGCAATTTGTTTATCGAACTACCAAAACAGCAGCTACTTGTTTTAATCATAACTGGAGTTATGTACATCACAATCATATGGTTGTGGACATTCTGGAAAGCATATGAAATGGTCTACAACTTTCTTTTAATACTCTTAAGGTGATTCAATAGTTATCTAGGTGAAACAATTCAGTCAATCAAATCTGTCCAGAAAGTAAACATTTCAGACAGCAAACTTGTAACAGCTAGAACTCTTAAACCCTAAGGCCTATTTCTATGAAAATTTAACACAAGGTAGATTAGTAAGTTATCTACAACTTTTTTATTAACACGTTTTAAAGCAAAGATCATTATCCACATGAAATCACCCACACAATTAAAACTATACATGTAACCATCTATTGGAATTACAAAGTAACAATTAATTAGTTGCATACAACCAATTGCTTCTAAGCCTTACTATGAACACCAACAGTTACTATGCATCACAAGCACCATAGAAAACATCATGGTCAATCATAATTTAATTACTTAAATGCCCTTATTAATTTAATTAAATAATTAGGGGAAATAACAAACATACACCAAATGTGCACAATAAATTCTCATAAAATTACAGTGGCCTTCTAGTGCTCACAATAGACTACTGTGAAAATTTCATACAATTTGCACATGTATAACATCCTTTACAAAAATGACAAGCTAGCAAGGCTTCAAATAGCATAAATAGGAAACCCCATTGAAAAGTGTCAAACAATAGATTATATATTTTCCTAGCTTCAAATTAGTGCCATACTATTGTACAAAAATTTTCACTTATCATTTTTTAAAATTTGCATCAAATCTAAAAATAAATGAACTATCCTACAGCCCTAAGCCATTGACAGCCGGGACCCATAGGTTAGTCGGGCCCGCATGTTATCGAAAGTGAAACTGAGCAGTGGCGTAGCTCGATGCGGATCGGCCAGAGTTCGCCGACGGCGAGCTTCTCCAGCGAAACGAACAGCACCAATGTGATCTACACACTGAGACACATCGGTTAACCTAGGTGGTGGAGGCATGGATGCACAGGAGACACCTCGTCGCCGGCCATGGCGGCACGACGGCGCGGTGCTACAGTACGCCGCCCATTGGAGGCCATGGCGAAGCTAGGTGAGTAGCGCACAAGCACCCCGGCAACGATGTGACCCTATTGCGGCTACCTAGGTGATGCGAGGCGCTCCGACGAGCTTCGGCCACGTGCGCGGTGGCGCGGAGGTGAGAGCGCGGTGGCGCGGGTCGTCGTGTTCCGCACCGACAAAGCAACTACTCGCAGTAACAGCATGCCACAAGGAAGAACACACCCTATACAAGCCCTAACATGAGAAATCAAAGGAAATGCCCAAGCAAGCAGTGCGGCGGCGAGCTCACCGTGGAGGCAGCCATGGGAGCCGAGATCTCTGGCGAGGATGAAAATGGCAAATACGCCCTCACCGAAGCTCCTCCGGCACTGCAATCACATCAAGGAGGGGGGGAAGGGGCGTAGCTGTGGGCAAGATTTAGGCAGCAATGGCGCGGTGGCACGAGCGCTAGGCAACGGCAGAGCGACACGGTGCTCGGCGGCGCTGCGCTTTTCCGCGGCGAGAGCGAGAGCAGGCGCGGGAGAGTGAGTGAGGGAGTGCGCGTGAGTGGGAATGAGGCATGGGGCAAGCAAATAACGGGCGCCAGCGCGCGGCGTTGAGGGCCCAACGGCGGCCATGTGGTGTCCATGCTCTGTCCATGGTCGGCCATTACAGCGCGTGGCGCGGCATTCTTCAGAGCGCGAGGACGAGCCTGACAGCGTATTTTCGATCCTTTGTAACTCCTAAACGATGGTGATTCAGTGCACTATGTCTAAACCAGTTTTGTAGAGCCATGTTCTAGATACAAATTTCCTTAAGACATCATAGTCTAATACTCAACGGTTAAGAAGAAAAATTATCACAAAGTTAGCTGCGTCGACACTATCAGTTCACAGGACAGCAAAATTTTCCTAAGTGTTGAAAACAGTGAAATGCTGATTTTTGGTGAGCCAATTTCAAGCATGTTAGGAGCTTAACTAGCCTATGACCCAAAAATAAAAGTTGTTCCTCACATCAAATACTACAACTTTGCTTTAGTGAACACATCCATGCAAGGTCTCTATCACATAGTTCAAACTAGGTCAAACATACTACATTAAAATGATGACTAATACTTGAACTATGACTTAGTGACCAAACTAGCCCTAGTCATGAATACCAAAGTTGTTCATAATGACATTCTAAACATGTTTAAGCTATTCATAAGGTCACACAAGCATTTCATACATTGGTTACACATAAAACTCCCTAGGTCAACATGCATATCATCACTTAGGAGCTTAATTAGACAAAGTGGTCTACATGAACAATGTTCCATTAGTCATCCTAAGTGTAGCTAAGATGTTTTAGTAACTAACATCAACCACTTACATATATTCACTCATGATCATAAGAATACATACAAGGAAACATGAAATAACAAATCATGTTTCATATGTTTCAATCGTATGTTTCAAATATAAAAGCTTATATATGAATGCTTGATGCTCATGCTCATGCTCATGCAATGCAAGTCAAAATTATGCAAGGCTAACACCTAGGGTGTTACAATGTAGATGCTAGTGCTTTACTTTTTTGCAATGATCTGTGATAGGTTGCATGGTAGGATTTCTTGTGAGCCATTACCTTGTCGCAACCTATACCCGTGCACACCCGCTGTTAGGCTAGACGCTCGCTAATTACTTGCTACTGCTTCTACTATGCATTATATTTGTGATGTGATGCTTGGTGGAGGATTGTTTGTGAGTGGTTAAGGCACTTCGTGCCGATAATGTAGTAACAACCGGGGAGATCTTGGCGTGCATCTTGGGTGTGTGGTGAGGGTTGAGTCGATCGGGTAGGATCCTACGACGAGTCATTGGATGAGTCTTGCCGAGGGGGGTGCGACCTAGGCATCCCCTACGAGAGGTACCTATGGCAGGTGCATGTGAGATGAGGAGATCCTGAGGTGGTGTGTCTTTGTTGGATGAAGCCCTGGGATGGAGGTGCCATCGTAGCACGGGGTGTTGGTTATCCCCTTTGAGAAGATATTCCATCTGGTCCCCCTAAGGACTGGTATGTCAAGAGAACTAGATCATAGGACCCTTCATACACACCACTCGCTCCTGAATGGGCGGGGGACAGTTACCTGACCAACTAGGATGGTGCCATTACTACTACGTTGGAAGTGGATAGTGTAGGGAGGTATGGGTGTATGGCCCACACCCTCCTAAGATAGCGTAGTGACCTCTGGGGGCTGGCACTATGTCTCACAGTCTCAGTGTTTCGGTGGACTCTTGGGGTGGCCTAGGGCTGAGTGGTAGGGTGGCACCATACCGGTTGGGAGGCAGTCGGTATTAGCCTAGGCGGGGCACCACCGATGATGGTGATCTTGTGGTTCTAGGTGTACACGCTTTGTAGAGTTGATCAATCTATATGTATAGCCATGCCCTCGGATATGGACATTCCTATGACCTATGCTTCCCTTGATTAGTGAGTGGAATCCCTTCTTCTCTCCCCCTAGGTTCTTGTGTTGGATTCTAACTTTGGCCGATGAGGCAAGGCACGAGAGGGAGTCGTCCTTGTTGCCTAGAGAGTGTGAGAGTGGTGAGATGTGTGTGATGGGATGGGAGAACGTGTGAATGAGATGGGTTAGAACTTGATGAATTATTATTGAAACTTGACATACTCGCATAGGAAAAACCACAGCCACAAATAGGTCTTTTGCTCTACCCTTGCATTCCACTACCACAAAGCAAATGCAAAGCATAGGGTGGGAGCCAGTGGCCAGTACAAATCGTACTGATAATTGTTTGGCAGGTTCTGAGTCTGAGTACGACTACCAGGGAGATGGTTGGGAGGATTAGAGGTCTTGTTCCTGCGCTCAAGTTTGGTTCATGAAGATGGAGTCGACGCCCGCTGCCATTCTACTTGATGTTATTCTAGTTGTTGCATGCTCTGAGTAATTCCACCAAGTGGCGATGTAATAATGAGTAAACCTTGCTATTTGTACTCTCTTTAAGATAAGGATTCGATGTATGACAGTGATATCGACTGTTATATGATAATGTGATGGGATGATCATCTGGGACTATCACGTTATACTTCAAATCTGTGGATTTCCATTCATGGAAATCAGGATCATTTCAGTTGGCAATTGCACCATCGGATAGATCAGGATGTGGTGAATGGATGTGGTTATCTCAACAAATATTAAAGGTTCATTTGATAAGGATGTAGATTCTCATAGGAACATGTTTTAAGTGAAAGATCTCAGAACCAATTTATGAAACCTTTTTGCTATTAGGATGGATTCTAATTCATAAGAAAAAAATATTTCAAACCCTTTTTCTTTTGTGTGGATGAAGAACAACTTAAATAAAATCCATTTTAACTTGTTGCACTAAAAGAAGATGATATAACTTAAAGAATACAATTGCTAGCACATAAGTGAGAAAAAAGAAATGGAACAAAATCAACATTTCTGGGCTGAAAGCCTGAATCATTTTGCTGCTATCCTGTTTGGTGTCGTTTCTTCTAATTCTGTAGAGAGTCAAAGCTGATTTATGTTGCCAAACGACTCCTAAATGTAGAGTTTTCACAACCCACCCTAAATATGTAGTAGCTTGTTTGTGTTCGTCGGTTCACCACCTCCTAAGAGTCGCTGCTCCCTTTGTCACCGTGTTTTCTTGGTTTCACATATGTGCTGGAGGTGATAAGAGACCTTTGATGGTGAAATTTTTGGAGCTTGAATTTTTGTTTTAAAAGTGACGACCCTTTTGGAATGAAGGAAAAATAAGAAATTTTGGAGGATTGAATTCCTATTGAGAATTTTGAATTTCTTATAAGAGCCTTTGGAACAAAGGATTCAAACCTATGAATTTCTTTAAAATTCTTATGGAATGAGTTATCCTATAGGACTTTTGTAGGAAAATAAGCAAGAGGTCCAACCTCATGTTTTGTTTTCCTATGCCATTGGTTTCCTATATTCTTTCTATGTACCATCCAAATGCGTCATTCATAACTTTCCTGTTTCCTATAAGATTTCAATTGTATGGACATTTCAATCTTGTATTTTCCCGATTTCATTGTCTTGAGAATCTCTACGTTCAAAAGAGGAGTTGAATGTTGGAGGATGTGTTTTGTTTTTTCTATGTACCATCCACACACTTCGTTCAAAACTTTCCTACATCTGGTTTCCTATAGGATTTCAATTGTATGGACATTTCAATCTTGTGTTTCCTTATTTTTTTTTGTTTTGAGAATCCATACATTCCAAAGAGGACCTGAATGATGGAGGATGCATTTTGTTCTCACAATAATACTATAACCCTTTGTATTGTCCTTGCTTTTGCTTATCTGTATTGTTTATGATAAATTACAAGTGCAACTTGGGCATACATCAGGCATGCATGGACCTCCACCTCCACCTCCACCTAAGACACTTGGATTTTCCCTAGATCTATGCCACTTATGCAAAGTTTGGAGCGGGCACCATTCCCATTCCCGACCATAGTAAGAAATCTTATCTTTCACTCAATTTATGTTCTTAGACTTTGTCACATCCTAACATACTTTTCAAATTTACTATAGAAAATTGAGCCAATTAGATGTCTCCAAGATGCACTATGGTTTCTCTAAGTGCATCAAGTTAATAATATGACAAGTAGCTTTCATGATGCACAGAGAGTCATTTTGGTGTCATATCAATTTTCTCATTGGTGCAAGAGAGGGCAGCCCCAGAGTGTTGCACCTGGTCTTAAGGACAAAACCGAATGCACATCGAATCAGTTTATTTATATATGTGACGACAATATAGTGATGCATCAGTGTTAATTACAAATGTGTAACTTATTACAAAGTGACCAAACAGTCTAAAATAAAATTACATCTCAAAGTCCAGCGAAGTAAGGAGGCCATTTTCATACATAGTCGGCCAAGGCTACATTAGCCTAGCCTCAACACCATCTTCATGACACTCCATCTTCTAGTCCGAATAACTCGGCGGCATAGCTGGCAAAGGGCGGCGACGCTGTTGCGACATGGGTAGCCGAGCTGCAGTGGAGCGGCTACGGAGTTGAGGAAGGGCTATGAGGTGACACATTGGTGCTATGAAAAGTAGAGGTGGCGTGCAACACGGCAACAGAGGCAGCGGCGAGCAGCTCAGCATGCAGCGAGGCAGGCACATGTGCCTGGGCGAAGGGTGTGGTGGTGGTGTTGGGCAGTGGGTGGAGGGTGTGATGGTGGTGCTAGGGCAGTGAGAGGCAATGTGTGATGCGTGTATGAGGACGGGAGGAGAGCAGAGATGAGCAGCGTTGACCACAAAAATGATGAGAACAAAACCAACAATGGTGATGAGTTTGCTAGAAAATGGGAGGACAAAGGGGATTGATGATGTGGTGATGGATGCGTGAAAAAGGAACACATGTCAGCGTAGAGGAGGACGAGGCAAGCCTTGTAGTGGTGACGATTCATCGGGGACACTGGAGATGGCCAAAAGAGGTCATCGAACGTTCCTTGGAAGAAATTCGGCTTCAGATCTACAAAGTTGAGGTAGCACTCGTGAAACAGGGACTAGATTTGTAATCAGCGCGATGAGACAAATGACGACGTACATATATACCTAGGGTTTTGGGTTGGTGGAATGTAGGGTTAGGGTTTCCTAATTTCAAAATCAATTAATTTCGTAGATAAAAATAATTCTAAAGAATCCAGAATTACTATTTAAGTCATAGAAAATTATCTGAAGCTCAAAAAAATCCATAAAAAGTGCTAGAGATAGAACAAAGGATGTGGAACTGAAATAAAGTATTTTGGGCTCATGAAAATTATTGGAATGTTCAAATCAAAAGATTAAGATCATGGAAAAAGGAATTAATTTCTAGAAAAAGCAGAAAAATTCCTGGAGTGAGATAATTGTCTCCTAGACGTATTTTGAAAATAGTTTTCACTCATAAATATAAAATGCAACCAGCATGAATGCAAAACCCTATCGAGTTAATTGAAAAACTTTGCATGTTCATTTTAATTTTCACACTAATTTAATTTTCTCACTAGCTAAATATTGGAAAATTTTACTACTAGGAATATCCACTTCTATGACGATCAATTTTTATCACTGAAGGAGCCAAATTCGTCATAATTTCAGTTTTATGATAAATTTATGACGAAAAATGGTTCGTCATAAAAGTCGCGTCATTCTTGCAATTCTATGACGATTTGGATGGATCTATGACGAAAATTGATCGCCATAGAACTGCTTTGTTCAGTGTTTATATCAGTTTCTTTATTTCATCGCAATGTTGTTCAATATTCAAAGAAATCCATTACCTGTGCGCCCTCATCAAAAGCACATTCCAAAATACATGAAAAGCACTCAAAAATAATGAAAACTGCCATTATATTGATTCCTAATTCCTAATATTTATCTGGGTAGATGAGGCCATTCAAATAGACCAAAAGTGCACTACAACACACATGCCATTGTACTACTACTAGTTAGTACTAGACCTACTGCTACTATACTAATTAACTAAACCAACTGATCGACGCCACTGCCCTCGCCATTGCCTTTGTCGCCGCCCTCCTCGTCGTCCTACTCTAACGAGGAGTCATCCTTGTCCTCCACGATCGTGTTGGGGGATGGAGGGTTGAGCCTACGCTTCTTATTGCAGGCATAGGGCCAAACCCTGGCGGAATGGTTTCGGTGATGTTGTCCACCTCCTCTACTCGGTACCTCTCGCCTCCATCTCCTCCTCCTCCTCTGCCGCCTACGGTGCCTCCTCGTCATCGTCGATGGGCTCCCCATCATCTTCGGTGGGCTCCTCGTGGCGCTCGGGGCTCGACTTCGGTTGATTCACCTCCTTACCGTCCTCATCTTCGTAGTCGGTGGAATACTTGCAAGATGACCAGTGCCCCATTGCTCGCTCTACGCACCGTCGGTGAGTAGGGATCGGCTGGTGAGTAGAGATCGGAGGAGGTGATGTGATGTGTACTGGTATGTATGTATGAAAGAATACCCCAGTCGGTGGTGCTCTCTACAGCCTATTGGTCATTTTAAAGAGTAGAGCCAAACGGTTGCTCTCCCACAGGACACGACGATGGTTAAAGAGGAGAGCCGAACGGTTGCTCTCCCACAGGACGCGACGATGGAGGATTCACGGTTGGTTGGCATCCCCCGTTTCATGTTTTGAGTCCTGGGATTGGAAACACGTGTACACTCAATGCACCTGATCGCCTACACACCCGGTAATCTAAACCGTGTCGTCGTTGCGAGTTCCCACGCTAGTTCGCAGAGGGTATTTGGAGAACTCCTACTATAACCGCCGCTCGACCGCCTCCCCTTCAATCAACGCACATCGTGCCACTCTGCCTCTCCATCCCTTTGGCTCGCCGTTGTCCATACGTCGTAGCTCCATCCATGCGCGGCACTCATGTCACTGACGGCGCTCCCTACCGATGTGCAAATTGAGATCACCGGGCACCTCACTGTGACCTCGGATCGGCCCATGGCCAACCTCCATAGCCTATGGGTGACCTACTCGTCCATGCACTGCATCTGCATTGACCCCGCCGTCGGTCAGCGTTTGGCACTAGATCGGGTCAGACGCGGGAGGATGGGGGCCGACCCCATCAACTACTACGCCCTCCTTGCTAGCCTGACCCAAGTCAGCAACCCGGAGGCTTGCTTCCTCACCGAGATGCAAACCATATTCATGGAAAAGCGCGGCCCCCAGCCATGCCTCGATGATCTCACCCGCGCCACCGATGGCGGGCATAATCTGGCAGCCTATCTGGTTGCCATATTGCTCTATAGGCACAATGGCAGTGCCAGCGATGATGACACCATGAGGCGGTGCATGAGATGGGTCGAGGGCGAGGAAGAATTGTGGGCGACGGCGGTGGGCGGCGGACCAACGAGTAGGTGGCTAAGCAACAAGGGGTGTGTGCTATGCCGCCGCTCGGCCGTCAAGGTGATCTACAATATGACGTGGGGACGGTTGTCGCTGCTACTCGCGGCGTAGGTGCACGGTGATCTTCCTTGCGTAGGCGGCGCTTGCGGCGATGCGGACGGATGGGAAGGAAGGGCTGTGTATTACAGCGAGGACTATAGGCTTCATCAAGAAATCCATTTTTTGAATGGGAATTTGGAATAAGAGACTAGTCCTTTCACTCTCTGAAATGTAGTGTATTCTGGCATTTGAAATTTGTCCTCAAATATAGTGTTTTCTACAGCTTTTGATTTCCTGTTGTTTTGTTTTAATTATATTTGTTTCCTTATTCAACGAAAGTACTAGTACGAAATAGGTTTCCCTGTATAACGTGAGATGTGTCCGGCCCGATCGGATTTACAATGCTCGGACTTTCTTGCGTGTGCAGTAAAATTTGAATAGCTATGTGGCTCCTCCATTAGGCATTAGATCGATGTGAGACTGGATCGGATGAATTCCGTATGCATGTTTACCACACTACATATTAGAAAGAGAACTAGGAAGAAACCTATAGGCAAGACTAACCAATAGGGGCTAGAAACCAGCTACCAAATGACCCTTGGTTCAGTAGTAGTAGTAGTCATGAGTGGCTTTGATCTGTGTTGAACCCAACTCATCTTATTTTCGTGTCTGCTTCATTCTTCAGTCTATAACTCGTTAGTCTCCAGCCTTCAGTTTGCCCCTCGACTGTCATCACTACTTGCATGCTCCTGCATTCCCGCATAGACGCGCGCGCGTGGGTGGCATCAGCAGCTTGTTGCAGCAGGGACGCTCGCGTTGATGTGATGCGTCCAACCACACCGCCAAACCACACAAACATCTCATTGCTCCTTGGTCATAGGGTGGTACTTTGTATTAGGTGGGTTAAACTATGTTGAGCGTGGTGTAGCTCAAGTCGTTTGGTTTCTGTTTGTTTTTTTTTTGTTGCCTTGGTGTCTTTGTCAATCTTTGTTGAACATGCAAGAACCTTGCAGCGAGGAGCAAGTCTCACCTTAGTCTAATGCATAGCTGAGTAGCCACTGGTGTTGAGATGTTATTGCACACGTAAGAAAGTCCGACCTCGGTACATTTGGTCGCGTCTGATAGTTTCCTCCATAGTTTTTTCCTCGTTTGGACACGTCTAACATGTAAGAAACTCCCAACTCCCAACATAAGGAAGATACATCAAATACAACATGACATAACAATAAATAGAACTTTATTTACTCCTCTGCTAATGACTCCGAGAACAAGGGAACATAGGACTAAAGTTTAACAGGAAAGATCCTAGGGTGTTTGGTTTAGGTGACTAAAAGAGACTAAAGCAGTTAAAAAGGACTAGAACGCCCATATTAATTGCCTAGGATCTTTGCTGCTGCCGCAATATTGAGGGGCAGGGGTGTCTTTTTTGGTCCTTTGTATGTCTGTATTTACTTTTGTTTAACTTTGTATTAATTAGTGGGTTAAACTCTGTTGAGCATGGTGTAGATCATGTCCTTTGGTCATTTGGTAGCTGATTTCTAGCCCCTATTGGTTGGTTTTGCCTGCAGGTTTCTTTCTGGTTCTCTTTCTAATCTATAGTATGGTAAACATGAATAACGAAATTCATCCGATCAAGTCTCGCGTCGATCTAATGCCTAAAGGAGGAGGCACATAGCAATTCAAATTTTACTGCACACGCAAGAAAGTCCGAGCATAATAAATCTGATCGGGCCGGACACATCTCACGTTATACAGGGAAACCTATTTTATACGAGTACTTTCGTTGAATCCCTAAAGGAAATAAATAAAATTGAAACAAAACAACAGAAAATCAAAAGCTGCAGAATACAATACATTTGAGGATCTCGAACTACATCAGCAGTACTTTTCAGCGAACGCACAGTGTTTTTTTCTCATAACAAATCAGCATAAGCATCAGCATAAGCCAAATTTCAGAGAAACAAGGCCCTGTTTGTTTCGCTAAAATTTGGCTCATGCTGATGCTTATGCTAATTTGTTGTAAGAGGAAAACACTGTGCGTTCGCTGAAAAGTACTACTGAAGCCAGAATACAATATATTTTAGGACGGAGGGAGTAATTCACTCTCGCATGTAAAGAGTGAACTACTAGTTTCTTATTCCTAGTTCCC
This sequence comes from Miscanthus lutarioriparius, assembly GCA_904845875.1. NCBI lineage: Eukaryota > Viridiplantae > Streptophyta > Magnoliopsida > Poales > Poaceae > Miscanthus > Miscanthus lutarioriparius. The sequence goes on along the minus strand of CAJGYO010000003.1, from coordinate 86,357,597 downwards.
ATGCGAACAACTCAAATTCACGATGAAGCCTACAGTCCTCACTACAATACACAGCCCTTCCTTCCCATCCGTCTACATCATCGCAAGCGCCGCTTGCGCATGGAAGATCGCCGCACACCTATGTTGGCGGCGGCAATGACAACTTGCCCTAGGCCTACCTCATTTCATGGATCATCTCGGCGGTCGCCTCGTGGTGGCATAGTACACACCCCTTGTTGCGTAGCCACCTACTCGTTGGACTGCCGCTGTCGCCCATGATTCTTCCTCGCCCTGGACCCGTCTCATGTACCACCTCATAGTGTCATCGTCGCGGGCATTACCATTGTGCCTGTAGAGCAATATGGCGACCAGATAGGCCACCAGATTATGCCTGCCATCGGCGGCGCGGGCGAGATCATCAAGGCATGGTTGGGGCCTGTGGGTTTCCTCGAATACCATTGGTATCCTGGTGAGGAAGCAAGCCTCCGGGTTACCGAGTTGGGTCAGGCTAGAAAGGAGGGCGTAGTAGTTGCCGACATCATCCCACCCCAGCCCGCATCTACACTAGTCTAGTGTCACACGCCAACCGACAGTGGGGTTACCGCAGATGCGGCGCATGGACGAGCAGGCCATTCTGAGGTCATAGCGAGGTGGCCGGTGATCTCAATGGCCAGCTCCTCAGGGAGCGCCAGCAAACGCGATGTGGGGTGCTGCCCCATCGCCATGATTGCTGGCGTCGACGTCGCGTGATGTGGAGCGTGAGGATGCCAACTGAGAGATCGTGCGGTGGCGTGGATGGAGCTACGGTGTGTGGACGGTAGCGAGACGGAACACTATAGAGGCGACGCGGCGTGATCGACTTACATTGATTGAGGAGGAGGCGGAGGAGGCAGCTGAGCAGGGGTTACAGTAGGTGTTTTAAATACCCTCTGCGGACTGGCGTGGGAATTCCAACGACGACACGGTTCAGATTACCGGATGGGTGGGTGACCGGGCGGACGAGATTGTCAGATTACCAGGAAATGCGGAGTTTCCTGGTTCTCTTTTTGATCTGCACGTTTCTTTCTGTTGACATTTTTTACTGCACACGTAAGAAAGTCCGTCTGCTGTACAATTCATCTCGTAGGATAGTATATAGTGTCGTCTGTACATTTGAAAGTCATAGCAAATTGAGTGCATTTGTTCATACTGCCTCTAGGCCGGTTTGTTAGACACATGGGATGAAATTTCAGATACCAAGGAATGGAGGAAGATTGTGAAATTGCATTAATTACAAATATCACATCCAAGCCTCTATTAGAGCCGTCTCCCTGGCTTCCATGCATGTATGCATGCAGCCTTTAATTGGAACGAACGACAGACGAGCTTGGCTTCCATCGGGAGTTAATTGCAGCCTTGTTTCTAGGATACGCCTAATAATACAGACTTTTTCTAAAACTCATTGGTGCCTAATAAAGCGGCAGCGTCAACCATAGCCTAGGGAGTGCAGTCGATCAGAACTTATAAAACCATGTAGCCATCTCTAGCTAGCTGCTGTCCATCGGCTATTGCGAGCTTGTGACTACTTGGATTGGAGTGCACTGTATACTTCGTCGGATGATAGAAGGTCCGACCATCTAAAATATTCACTACTTGGATACTAGTAATGATGAACCTCGTGCGGTCACATTAGAAGCCTATTCTAGCCCTGGTGTCCCTGTGTGTACAAAGCCCAGCCTCACTCCCATTGTATATCCATCTCTAGCTAGCTGACTGCCTTACTACCCCTCGACTGCTATGTGTCCTCTTCATAGCCACACCAGGCTTTCAAGTCTCAAGCGTGTCATGGTGGTCAAAAGCTCCTCTTCTAAGATACACTTCTTGTGTCCAACTTTCCTGCACATTCACTTCACTCTCGGCAACCGTGTAAGGTCTATATGGAAGGAGTGTCCCCCTTCCCTCAAAGATTCTGAATTTTATTTGTTTCTTTAGGAATTCAATGAATGTATTCGTACGAAACAGGTTTCCTTGTATAACGAGAGATGTGTCCGGCCCGATCAGATTTACAATGCTCGGACTTTCTTGCGTGTGCCATAAAAATTGAATAGCTATGTGGCTCCTCCATTAGGCATTACATCGACGCGAGACTTGATTGGATGAATTCCGTTATGCATGTTTACCATAACTACAGATCAGAAAGAGAGCCAGAAACAAACTTGCAGGCAAAACCAACCAATAGCGGCTAGAAACCGGCTATCAAATGACCAAAGGACCTGATCTACACCATGCTCAACTGAGTTTAACCCACCTAATTAATACAAAGTTCAACAATATAGTAAACATAGACATGCAAATAAGACTTCACAAATCAAAACCTCTGTACATTTGAACGCGTCCGACATAAAATGCAAGGCAAGATACATAAGGAAAGAGTAACAACATGTACTCCCTCCTTACTCCCAACATAAGGTAGATACATCAAATGCAACGTGAGATACATCAAATGGAACTTTATTTACTCCTCTACTCGTTGTCGCTATCATTGTCCTCGTCCTCGTCCTCCTCATTGGTATCAACGTCTCCTTCATCCTCATCAGCGGTGATGCGGTTGGCCACCTGCTCAGCATCGGCATGAACTAGGTTGCGCTAGTGCTTCTCGGTATTGTGGGCGGTGCTGATTCCCTATGTCGCGACGCTAGTGTCGAAGCCATCTATCTAGCTCCAGTAGTAGGCGAGGAAGTACTCCATGTTGTCCATGTGATTCTTGTTCAGGTAGGCTGGCAGTTCTTCCAGGACATCGGCGAGTTGGTGAAAAATGAAGACATAACTGCTCACCTTTTCCTCCCGAGGCGGGTTGAGGGTGCCTAGACTGCTGTTCTTTAGAACATGCCTGATCTTCAACAAAGCCTTACTCATGATGCCAACGGCCCAATTGTCTCTATCTCCAAAGGGATCCACCGGAGCTTCATCTTGATTCACCACAAGCACGGCGTCATCCTCTTTCACCACAGGCACGGCGTCATCCTCCTCCACCACGAGCACGGCGTCATCCCCTCCCGTGCGTGCTTCATAGAAGGCTCGCCCTTCACCATGGCGGTGGCTAAGAGTGAAGTAGGTTTGGAGAAGGCAACCATATGTTCCTGGCGATTTTAGATCTGCAGTGGGAATGGGAGAGCTCGGGGAAGGAAGGAAAACAAGCGGAGTTGCGAAAGAGATCGTGACGGTTAATATATCACTACTACAGAGGAGCCATTTGTGTTTTTTTTTTTTTTGGTAACAAAGAGGAGCCATTGGTGTTGAAATATTATTGCACACGCAAGAAAGTTTGACCTCTGTAGGTTTGAACATGTCTGACACACTGCACAGACCGTAGCTTACATTACAAACAAGTTAAAGTTGCTGCAAAATAATGACAACATCCATCCAAGAGGAAATTAACATGTCCATAGACAATCGAACAACATTGATCCATTTAAACATGTCATGACAGAGGGATACATCATGGAACTTTATTTACTCCTCTCCTAATGACTGCAACTCCGAGAATAAGGGAACATAGGGAAGATAGTAAGGTCTGTAGATGTTTTGTGGCAGGACATCCCGTCTGAACGCACTGTAATGTGTAGGGATGACATGAACTTTTCTGTTGTCCATGTTATATGCGATGATGTCATTTTCCTCCCCAACCCCAATAAAGAGAAGCAAATTCCATTCTGGGTGAACCATTGAGTAGTACTAATCAACATCCCAATAACCAAATTCAGTGTTTCTTCGCAAACATGTCTAGAGTGCTCGCAGTATGCTTCAATGTCCATTTATTAGTACCATAGTCTTCAAGGATACAGATGTTAAGCTTGGGCATATCACGACCACGAACAGTACATACATACAAGTGACCCTGAGTTTGATGGATGGTACCTTCAAAACGATGCGGGCAAGGAATTTTCCTCCATGTCTCTCCCTCCATATCCACAGCAAGTTTCTGAGGGTAAAACCCCGAGTACCCCATAATGTGCAGACAACCGTTAAGATACACAGTTTCTGATGATCTCATTTCTTCTGATCTCTTAATTGTCACACAAGTATTCCTACCCCATTTAGATTCCTTATAGACCCATGCTACAGTTTTAGATGAGTAGATGTCCACACCCCTGTATCGATCAAACAGCAACTCATGTATATATTCAATCACATGGAAGTGCGAGGAGGCTTTTGGATCGAACCCTAATCGAGCCTCACCAACAGAATGGATGCTAGGCGATAGTTCCTTGAACTCCTTGGTTGCCGGATTATAGACAACATAGCAGTATGATCCATCAGCCCCTCAGCACCAGCATAGGATGAGGCCATTGTAGATATCTGAGATAGCTACATTGGCCAAGGTAAAGGGAAAGAAGGACATGGAAGGGTGTTCACTGGTGACTCTGGTGTAGCATCGATAGCCTTTTTCGGTGTTGTAGAAGAAGCCAGACACATTCTGGGGCAGCACCTTATGGTTGTTGTAGTCCTTGATGAGGCGGTTCCAAGAGCGATAGACACATTTGTAGCAGAACAAGGAGCGGGTGGGGAGACGGCAGAGGATCTCGACAACAGCATCGTCTGTGAGGCTGGCCCGTGCATTCCTCTTGTTGGGGGCCTCCTCCATTTCATCAGTAATGAGATCACTGAAGAGGAAAAATAATCCAACAAAGATCCAACAGTGAAGTCCACAACTCATACCAAAGTGCAACTTTAACAACCATTAACAATTTTCATGGTACGACCTCAAACAAATTTAGAGTAGCACCACATAGATATATATAACTCAAACTAGAGTAGCGATTAATGGAGCAGTAACCATTACAATTCCAGCTAAATCAAGTCTATCCATCACACTTACAATCGGTACATGAGCTCAGAGCTTCTTCCATAGGAGACAGACAAAGATTAAGAGGACGACAATTACAACAATTTTGAAGGCAGAAGCAATGGGCCTATTTGTTTGCCTAGACAGATAGGTATAATCAAGCAAGCACTTGAAAATTAACAGGCTTAGTTGCACACAGGCATTTACAGTAAGAACACTGAACATATGCAAAAAACCAAGACATCAGCAGAAAAACAACCAGTGCCAGCTCCTAGTTCTTTTCATCATCATTGGTCTAATCAGATCTCAAATGCTAGAATGTTTCTTGTATAGCTCATGTTCAAGCAACGACCAAAATAGTGAAGTGAACAGGAAAAGGCGAGAAAGGGGACCTATAGATCGGATCTATCGCCTCTGCCGCGACACACAATGGACACGGACGCCCATGCCGCAGCGCTCCACCGAGAAGCCCTGCCGCCTAGCCTCCAAAAGAATGCCTGAGCCAGCACAACACACCAGGGATCCTCCGCTGCCACCGCCGCCGCAAGTCCAGCGGGCACAGATTTGTTTCGACTTGCAGTGGATATCCAATATATAGGTCAACCTGCAGGGCATCCACATAGAGAATATACTACTATAAGGACTCCAAAGACATGTCAACACAACCAGACATCTAACGCAATGGTGAAGACGATCCATTCCTTGCTTTGGATCTCGGGTTCGACTCCAAGGTCCTAGTGCTTTTTTGAATTAGATTTTATTAAACACCGACGGCACACAAGTCGTCGGGTCCCACAGGTCGGATGGAGATAGAGAAAGGTCTCACAGGTAGATGTGACACGTAAGCCATCGGGTCCCATAGGTCGGATGCAGAAGGGTCCCACAGGGTCGGGTCCCACAAGTTGAATGCAGAAGGGTCCCGCATGTACACGTCGGATGGATAAAGGACCGAGCAGAGACTTTTATGATGAATTGCAAGCGTCACGGATGAGTAACTATAGGTCCCATAGGTACACATCGGATGTCTAGTCCCACAAGTCGGATGTAGAAGGGTCCCGCAGGTACACGTCGGATGGAGAAAGGATCGAGAGGAGACTTTTATGATGAATTGCAAGCGTCACGGATAAGTAACAGGGATGTCCCATAGGTACACGTCGGATGGAGAAAGGATGAGCGGAGACTTTTATGACGAATTGCAAGCGTCACGGATGAGTAACTGCAGTCTCTATAGGTACACGTCGGATGGATAAAGTACCATGTGGAGATCTATGACAAAGCTGTTCACTACAAGTCGAATATTGTTCGTCACAGATGTGTAATTAGTTCAATGACAAAGCCCTGTTCATCACAGTTTTAAAGAATATCATCACAGATGAGACGCGCGAGTGATCTGTGATGAAACCCTACGCTCTTCTATGACGTTTTTTTGTGACGATGCCTGATTTCGTCATAGAAAGGGAGAGTTGCAGGATCGTCACCACTGATCTATGACGAAATGAAAATATTCATCATAAAAAGCGCTCTTCTATGACGATTTTGGATTCATCATTAAGATTTTCGTCATAGAAGTTGATATTTCTAGTAGTGTTTTATGAAAATTATCAAATCGTATAATCTATTTAGTGTATACTATTTACAGCCTAAAATAAAAATTTTGGGTGTGACATGGAGACGTCATACAAATTTTCATAATGCGGAGAAGCTCACCTTATCAAAGAAATGCTGAGAAAAATGTTGTGAAGGCGCTTGCAGTTGTGGCCAATGGATACTATATTGTTGACTTATCATCTATTCAGCCATAAGCTTTACACGAGGACAATGCAGATGTGGCAGCAGTTAATGAACGGATTGCTCCGCACAACCAAAATGATACTTCCTCCATTCCAAATTGTAAGTCGTTCTAGTTTTTTTAATACATAAATTTTGCTACGTAGCTAGATATACAATTTAGAATGGAGGGAGTATGATATAGTCAAAGTGGTGCTCACAATGTGTGTAACTTCCATGCCATTCTAATCGATGTATAAACACAATTTTTAAAGAAACTTTTCACGACAAAAATATGATATGCAATGCAACCATCGTGAATGTAACGTACAATAACGTTGAATACATTCAGGCTGGTCGCAAATTTTCACAACATTTTCTACATCAATTAGAATGTCTTGAGAGTTTTCCATTTTTTTTTTGGATATTTTACCATTTTTCATGAGATAAATCTACCTTTTAACCTTCTAGAGATATTATCATGAGACCTAACTATTGTATTTGTATTCAACGTATCCCAATCCATTGCTATGATTTTCTCTTAATTTTTACAAGCTTAGAGATATTTTCTCCAGTTTAAAAAACATATAAAATAATTATTAATATTTTCTAACTAAAAAAGATAAAAACATCTCAAGCCAGGAGAAGGATGTATTTTACACGGCTTTGAAAGTTTACAGATGAGACAACTAAAATTGGTTCTAGAACCACAATGATAATTTAGGAGATAAAAAATATAGATTTTTAATGCTATAATATTTTTTTGAAACCTCGCAAGGATTTTATTCATTGAGAATAGTTACATCGTTGATCACAAAAGCGAGAATAAAACTAGGGGGCTCATCGTCCCAGATACAATTTTGTTTCTATACCATAGCTCTCTTTGCCAACTCATGCGCCGCCTGATTTGCGTCCCTACTACAATGCTCGATTGATATTTCCTGGAACCCGCTCCATACCGTAGCACATTCAGCATATACAACAGCTGCAAAAGTTCCCGAGAAGCCCCCGTCCTTCATGGTCTCAACCACCTCCAAACAGTCTGACTGGATGATCAACTGATTACATCCTATGTGTTGAGCTAACATCAATCCTTCCTTTAAAGCGTAAGCCTCAGCCATTGGCGCATCCACAACATGAGGTATGAAACTGTGCGCAGCTACTAACACACGCCCTAAGCTATCTCTGATGATTGCGCCCACGCTTCCACAACCCACATCTTCATCAAAACTTGCATCAACGTTTACCATAACTTTACCTTCAGGTGGTTTCTTCCATCCTTCTCTGATTTTCATCCCCTTCTTAGAAGCCATTTTGTAATTCTTAGCTAGAGCTGCGATCGACATAGCCGACCTCGATGCCTGCTGGATAGTCTCACCATGAGTGTATTGCCGCCGCTCCCACCAGATATACTAGCTTCCCACTAGAACGAGCTCCGCCATGCCAATATCCAGGCTCCTGACTTCTAGGACAATAGATCCTGACCGATCTGTGCCAAGTAGGGAGGCTATCATACCCCAAATGCCAATCGTACTCCATATAGCCTTTGCTCGATCACATGTGAACAACAAGTGCTTGATATCTTCAGCCCTATGTTGGCACATCGGGCACCCACCTGTGACTGGAATATGCCGGTTTGCAAGGATAGCCTGGCAAGGAATAAATCCATGCAAAACCCGCCACCCAAAGATCTTAATTTTCCCTTGTATCTGCAATTTCCACATCCTCTTCCATGCTTGACTCCTCGCTGCACCACTTGCAGCCATCGAATTGCATCTTGGCCCAAACTTACTCTCCCATTGGCAATGATAAGTTGAACGCACCGAAAAGATCCCGTTTCTATTAAAATGCCACGCCACAAGATCTTCCCTCCCCGGGGTGATAGTGATTTGCAAAATTAAGGGCACATCAATTGGCCAAAAGATGGACTTCACCAAGTCGACATCCCATGTTGCATCTGCTGGGTTGATCAACTCCTCCACCTTTGAATCAGATTGTTTCCCCTAGGCGTTTGGATCTTTAAATTATGACTCCCTAGGATCCAGCTATCCTCCCATATATTTATTTGTGTGCCATCATCTACTCTCCATATGTAGCCACGTTTGAAACACTCAAGCCCTGCTAAAATACTTTGCCATGTCTATGAACACCCACTCCTCATTTTTGCCTTTAATAATTCGCCATTGGGATAATATCTGACTCTCAGCACCCTATCACAAAGAGAATCTGGATTGGTTAGCAATCTCCAGACTTGTTTTTCTAGCATGGCCAGATTAAAAAGATTGTAGGTCCCTAAAACCCATTCCTCCTTTGCCTTTTGGCATACACAGCTTCCACCATTCTTGCCAATGTATTCTTTTATGTTCATCGTCATCACCCCACCAAAACTGCGAGATAGTACTTGTTATTCCGTTGCAAATGTTTTTAGGAATTTTAAATACCATCATCGCATAGACTGACACAGATTGAGCAATGGAATTAATCAGAATTTCCTTTCCACCAATACTCAACATTTTCTCCTTCCAACCATTTATCCTGGTCATCACTCTATCTATCAAATGACGGAAGCAGTCACTTCGGTCAGCACCTACCATTGCAGGTAGTCCTAAATATTTATCATTTAGTGACTCCGTCATAATATTCAGCGCTTCACAAACCTCCACCTTCACATCAACATCAGTATTTGCTGAAAAACACACTCAACTTCGCCTCACTTAGTTTCTGCCCCCAACTGAGGCAATACCGATTTAGGATATCAACTAAAACATTGGCATTCTTCTTATTCGCATGCATCAAAATAAGAGTCGTCTGTGAAGAGGAGGTGTGATGTTGTTGGAGCCTCCCTACATACTTTGATTCTCTCTAGTTCTCTCCTTTCCTTTGCTCCTCTAAGCATGCAAGACAGACCCTCGGCAACAATTAGAAACAAATATGGTGATAAAGGATCACCTTGTCGCAAGCCCCTTGTAGGTGAAAAACTATTTGTCTCTACTGCATTAAAACGAACAGGGTACTGCACTGAATTCACACACAGGCCATAATTAATTTAATCCATCATCAAAGCCTAGCTTCAACATCATTTTCTCTAGAAACACCCACTCCACTCTATCATAGGCTTTATGCATGTCCAACTTTACAACGCAAAGACCCCGTTTTCCTTTCTTCTTCTTCATTGTATGAATGCATTCATAGGCTAGCAAGATGTTATCTGTTATTAATCTTCCCGGGACAAAAGCACTTTGATGGTCACTTATAATATCTGGTAGAATAGTCTTAAGTCTATTGGACAACATCTTTGAAATTACTTTGTAAACCACGTTGCATAACGAGATAGGCCAGAATTGAGTTACCTTGTCAGGATTTTCTACCTTTGGGATCATAACTATGATAGTATTATTCCACCCATCAGGAATAGCCTTGTTGTGTATGGCATCCAGCACCTCATCTACCAAATCATCCTCTAACAAATTCCAGAATCTCTTGAAAAATATTGCATGAAGCCCGTCAGGACCCGGCACCTTCAGGTCCCCTTTTGACCTCCTCTCTTGAAAAAGGTGCTAGAAGAAATTGATTCATCTCATGTGTTACCTTCTGGTTGACATCTACCAGCACGTCGTCATCAACCTCATTTACCTCCGACGTGAACAGGTGCGTGAAATATTCCTGCACCATCGCCCCCATCGTCTCCACATCTTCATGCCTGACCCCCTGGTCGTCCACCAGTCCCTTCACCATATTTTTCTTCTTCCGGCTAGAAGCAAAGTGATGAAAGAAATTTGTGTTTCGATCACCATGCTTAAGCCAATTTGCTCGAGCTTGTTGGACCCAAAAAATCTCTTCCTGCTCTAGCAATAATTCCAGCTGGAGAAGTATCTCCTTTTGTGCAATAATAGAGTCATCCGTCATCAGCCCGCGCCGCAACTTCTCTAACTCCCGCTTCAATTTCTTCATTTGTTGCGCCGGCTTCTTTGGAATTTCTCTATCCCAGATGTGTAAATCATCATGCACTTTATTCAATTTCGCCATGAACGTTGATGTTTGTCCCTGAGTAGATGCTCTCGCCCATGCCGATTCTATCACTTCATTCACTGTCTCCTCCTTTAGCCACCTCGCCTCGAATCTTCTTGGGCCCCGACGTATCATATTTTGTCCCCCAAGCTGATCCGTGTCCACAATAATTGGACGGTGGTCTAATTTCACCATTAACCAGACCCGCATTAGGGAATTTAGTATTCCACTGAGCATTTGTTACTCCACGATCCAAACGCTCTCTTATTTTTCCCTCTGCCATGTGAAAATATCACTTGTAAAACCCATATCCGCCAACTCACAATCTGCAAGTACATCATGGAATGCTTGCAATTGCCTTTGGGTCCTTGCTGGTCCACCTTCCTTCTCATAGTGATATAAAATCTCATTAAAATTTCCCAAAGCCAACCAAGGAAGTACCACGCTAGTGTTCAAAGAGCGTAGAGCTTCCCATGTTCGGTCTTTGTGTTCCCCATAAATTCTAGTTAGCCTCCAGTCTCCATCATTTCGAATAATGACATCAATATAATACTGTGATATACCCTTGCACTGGACCACCACTTCCTTCCTCCAGAGCATCAACAAACCACCACTACGGCCATCACTCTCATGAATGATGAAGTGATCACAGCCGAGTCTCCTCTTCAAATTTTCTGTCTTCGCCTTTCCCAAATGTGTTTCAGACAGAAAAAACACATCTGGTTTTTCACGCTTCTGAATTTCGAGCGCTCTAATCGCCTGGCACCTTTGGCGAGCCCGCAGCGGCGCCCACGCCAGATTTTCATTGCGCTTGGTCACCCTCCTCAAAAGAGGGCGCCGATCTTACAATTCTTACTGGTCAAGCCATCTTCCCCACCTCCACTTCTCCTCGTCTCTTCTTCTCTTGCTCCTTTAAAATATTAGCACTGATAGAGGTGCGTGTTCCAACAGGTTAACCTGTTGTGCAACACGCCCTCCCCATCAACAACTCCTCCATCTCTCTTTTTGAGGAATTTTCATCTTCCTCATCTTCATCATCAACCGAGGTCTCCATCGCATCTATCTCAAAGATCATAATTTCCTTGTCCTCTTCCCCTCCTCGCCTCTCCCTCGACCACGTCCCCTTCCTCTTCCTCCCCAATTTTCCTCTCTTCCCACCGCCCGCAAAAAGGGGACTCGGAGCCAATCCCCCTATTCACACTTCTCCCTACTATGTGTGCCATCTCCACATTCTGTGACACCATGTCCCATGTGTCCGTAATGAAAGAAAAAACCGGAAGCTTCTCATATTGCACTAGGTACTGCATTCTCTCCTTCAAAGTAGGGCCAGTTCGGCTGGTTGAAAAACCAGCTGGAATTCACTGTTCACGGATGGTTTTTACTGTTCACACTCTCACAAATTCCTCCAGATTCATCCAGATTCCTCAAAATTCCTCCCGGCGAACGGGCCCGTAATCCGTACCACGCGCACAAGCGGTTTATTGATCAAGCAAGACCCTAGTGCGCATGTACGGTGGCAAGATTAAAAAAGAGAGACGTGACCACAAACGTGTTAGCATTCTGTTGGGCCGTCAAACCCAGCACGGCCCACCCTCACACTTATGGGTGAAAATGGTACTCTTACTTTTCGACCGTATTCAAGACCGAATTCGTTTAGAGGGGTTTAAATCTGTTCGTATCTGAGTCCAAATATTCAACACCCGATATCATATCCGTATCCGAATACTCAAATCACATATTTATGATGTCAATATTTAATCGTATCCTATCCGACATGATTTACACTATCCGTATTCGAATTCAAATCCGAACATAAATATAAAAACAAATATAATATTAATGATATCGTGTCACATTATCACACGCACGGCACACCAAAGTCCAGAGCCGCCGTCTCTGTTGCCCGGTGCGGCGGCGCAGCCTCCCCAGAAGCCACCGGCCGCGGAGATGGAGCTTCTGTGTCCCAGTGCCAAGAGGAGGAGATCTGAGGACCTCGCAGCCGATGAGGCCCAGCCGCGGGCAACGGAAGCCACGGAGGCGGCCAATCTCGAACCTACAACCCACAGCAAAGAACCGCCGCCGCCGCCGCCGTCTGAAGCTGCTGCTGGTGGTGGTGGTGGCGGCGGCAAAGACGACGTCGACCGCATCAGCGGCCTCCCCGACGCCGTCCTCGGTGAGATAGTTTCGCTTCTCTCCACCAAGGAAGCTGCTCGTACCCAAATCCTCGCCTCCCGGTGGCGCCACGTCTGGCTCGCCTCCCCTCTCGTCCTCAACGGCACAGACCTCTCCACCGAGCCTAAGGCCTACCCCCGCGACGATAAGAAGTTTAACGCCGCCAACGAGGCCCTCGCCAGCGCTGTCTCCCGCATCCTCTCCGCCCACCTGGGCCCCGGCCGCCGCTTCTGCGTCCCGCCGCACTTTCTCCAGGACCGTCCCGCCACCGTGGACGCCTGGCTCAGCTCCCCGGCGCTTGCCAACCTCCAGGAGCTTGATTTCTGGGATATGAAATATTGGTATAGGCAACCGTCTCCGTTGGCACCGCCACCTGCCTCTACTTTCCGGTTCTCGGCTACCCTCCGAGTTGCTACCTTCGGCAAATGTGAGCTCCTGGATAGTTCAGTGGAAGGGATTCACTTTCCCCACCTCAAGCAGCTCGGCCTTGAAGATGTCAGCATCTCCGAGGGCTCACTGCATACCATCATTTCCAGCTGCCCTGTCCTGGAGTGCCTGCTGCTTAGAGACATCTTTGGGGTTGGCTGCCTCCGGATTAGTTCCAGTAGCCTCAGAAGCATCGGTGTGGGTGTTGGTTGTCTTAGGGAGAATCTCCAGTTCTTACAGGAAGTCATAATTGTCGATGCCCCTTGTCTTGAAAGATTTCTCTATCTTGGCAAGCCAATGAATTTAACTGTAATCTCGGCACCTAAACTGGAGACCTTAGGCTGTCTTATTGATGAATGGTCTCATCCTCCCTGGCTTGTGTTTGGCACCGCATCGATTCAGGTAGTCATGGCATTCTATTTTCCTCCCATGAAAAGGCTGCTGGTTTTGTTTTTCTGTTACACAGAGGTTTCATATCATCTGCATTTGCACATGGCTTGATGTTTTGTTCGATGCTTGATTCAGGGATTAAAAGTTGTAAGCTTGACAACGGCATTGAGCAATGTCAAGACTCTAGCCGTCGCATCAGATTTTATTGATCTTGATATGGTCATTGAGTTGATGAAATGCTTTCCATGTCTGGAGAAGTTATACATAAAGGTGATAGTTCTTCAGTTACAGTTTCTGGATCACAATGTTCATATATTCTTTTTATTGACTTGGTGTTAATCCTTGTACCAATGTGGTTTGAGTTAATTTTGACCTTTTTGTACCAATGTGGTTCAGAGTGAGTTTCCCATTTTCATTACCTGTTTTGATATCTTCAGTCTTTTGTTGAGCTGAGTGAAATGTGGGTCAGAGTGAAAATGAATCGATGGCGTCGTTTGGTTAAACAAGTATAAAATATACAGGGATTTTTATTCATTAAAAAAGCTTTGATATCCATCTCAAGACAATAGTGTTGAAGCAGTATCGAGGCCTCAGATCACAAGTCAATTTTGCCTCATTCTTTGTACTGAATGCGAGAGAGTTAGAGTCAATGAGACTCGAAGTTGGAGCCAGTGATTGCAATGAGGCTTTTTTTGCAGAACAATATGGGATGCTTCAGATGGAAAAAAGGGCGTCGAGAGGTGCACAGTTACAGTTTACAAAAAAATTATGTACCCATCGTATACATGTTGATCATGTCCGTGATTTGTCTGTAGCAGACCCCTTCGAATGTAGATGGTAGAATTGGTCTGGGTCTTTCGCCTTGGTTTGGCGGCTCTCATTTTGTATTTGTCAGAACAACCGTTTCTCATGATTGTAGTGTTTTGAATATCTATTACCTGGAACTTGGGATATTTAAACAAAATATGCCCGTTCTTAGTTTATGCTATATGTGATAAACTGACTATAGTATAAATAGCAAATATGAGAGCCATGTACTATTGTGTAAGATTGCTGCAGTATAATTTTTTATTTCAAATTCTGAATATCAGCAACCTCCTCAGTAGATTTATGAAATCTTCATTTGGTACTACATATTAGTCTTGTAACTTCCAACTCAAGGAAGCAGTGCTGTCCGTAGTTAATCATCTCATGTGTTTTAGTTACAAAATCCCCAATTAGATGTTTCTTCTTATGGTTTCATGGAGAAACCCTGGACCATTAGCATTGCTATCAAGAGCAAAAATTCAGGTTCAAACATTTTACATCAGGCACCTAGTATCTGAGACAGAGCACAAGCATGGCTCAAACTACCACCTCCAATGTCCACAGTCCACTCAGGTCCGAGGAACTATATTAATGAACTGGACTCCACAAAAATGTGGTCCAGTAATGAACTCTACCATGACGGGTTACCAAAAAGCGGACCTGCTGCTCAGCTGTAAACTCCAGATCTTTAGTTCAAGGTCTTTTAGGGCATCAAGCTTGTCTTTCATCAGGCTACCTTCCCCAATTAGATGCTCCTTTTGTTTTCGCATATTACCTTACCTTACGACGGACCCTCGTATCATTGCGACATGGTTCCACATGCAGCTATTTAACATTATGTTCTCATTTGGAACTCCTAGTCTAGCATTGTAGTTCAGTAGGTGGATTGATGAAGTTTGTTTCATGACAAAGGCGTTGGATAAATATTCCCCAGTTGTATAAGCGACCGCGGTGTCCTGCTCTCTCTCCTCCCTATCACCCCGCTCTCCTGTCATCACCGCTGCCGCTCCTTGATTCCCTGCTTCACTGCAGGATTGTTGGTGTCGCCATCGCCGCCCCCCTCAAACTAACATCCCGCCACACCACCGCTGCCGCCGCACTTCCTCGTCACGCTGCTCAATCCGGCTGCTTGACTATTTTTGCCGCTCGGTCTGGATGTTTGGTACCAATGTCGATGAGCAGCAAATCAGATTCCATCCCTTCACCAAGGTAACCACAGAGCAAACTAATCCTCTCTTTCCATCCCCTCTGCCGCAGCAAATCGTAGTTTACAAGGCTATGGCTTCAACAGGAAAAAGTGTTCACTCCCTGGCTATTTTTTTCGCTGCAGTTCTGAGATAGGAAAAATACAGGCAGGCGAAGAGGGTGGGAGCAGGCGATTAAACGCACCTGAGTTGTCCTCATAGATAAGGTAAGAAGTGAGATGTTCCCCTGGATGGGTTACTTATTACAATGCTTTGATCCAGCATATCTGAACTTTTTTTTTGTTCCAGTACAGACCTTAAATTAACTGAACAAATAAAACTTTACCAGCAGATATGAACTTTTTACCAGGGTTATATGCTGAAATTAATATGTCTCCAGGCGCTGATTGATCCCATCAGTCTTGATCTGTAAATTGCATTTGCTGGGAGCTACCCGCTGGAGGACTCGTCTGCCTGGAGTGAGCCGATTTCATCAGCAAGCTGCAATCTATTCCTGACAGCTGCCACCCAGGTGTCTGTGGATCCCATCCCCTGCTGACCTTGGACTGCAATTTGTTGCTGCGAGCTGCTGACCGTTTCACCCAGCCACCTGGGACTGGGAGTGAGCTGATTTGAAGGTAGAAACTCTTTACTGCAAAATACATTTTTATGGACTCATGCTGTGTGATGGAGTGTAAATGGATCCAAAACTGACCTTTTTTCATGCTACCGTATGATTGCATTTTTCCTTTTTGTTTTGCGCCATGTTTACCTTTTAGTCTGAACAACAATTGGTTAGAAGTCAGGGATCTAAAACACCCATAGTGCTGATTTGGAATAACAGGGCTCTAAACATCACACAGAATCATTGATGTTCTAGAAGTTCTTTATTCTTTTTCATATAAAGTTATGAGAATTCACATTCAACCTAACAGATGTAAACTAGAACATCAAAATTTGATACTTAGACATTTGTGGATCTTTTTTTTTTTTTTTTTGCGCCATTCTCTGTTCTGCTACTAGATGAAATTTTAGAAACTGATAGCATGATATATTGATGTAACTGTAAGTGGCATGCATGATTAATCAAGGTATTCAGCATTAGATGATTACATTTTGATTATACAAACTGTTTGTTTTTTTTATCAAAAAGCTCTTTTTTTTCAGTTCATCCTTTTTTATGTCCAGCTGATCATATACAGGGATAAAATATGTAAATGTTAGTACAGTTTGATATTTATATAGCATATTATTAGATAGGTGGGTTTAAAAGGAAGCTAAATAGACGAACCTTGCTGAACCTGCTATCATACGCTTGCAACGATACTTTGTTATCCACAATCAGTTCATCAGTGCATATACTAGTCTTCCTTGTTCATCTCAGCCAAAAGTGGTAGGAACAGGGGAGCATCTATTTTCTTTGATGCGGTGAGATTTTGCATCCCCTTCGAGTAAACTCTGGGAATACTTTTTGGCTTAAACCATTAGAAGATACATGTCTCACATTTCCTTTTTTTTGCATCTGCATGGTAGAAATCCACTTTCATGAAGTCCCCTCTGTTGTAGTGGAGCCAACAAACAGATGGCACCCCATCTCTACCACAATGTCCACTATGTTGAATTCTGAATAGTAAGACTCTTGGTCTCATTACACTTGCTGAACCCGTGTAACAGAGAATTTTTTTCATCACATTTCGATTCATTGGCACGCATATCATCACATAGGAGCAAATGAAAGTGGAGTCATCATAATAATTATGCAACACTTAAATCACCAGGTACATTAGGAAATTTGAACAGCTTTAATGACGGTGATGCATCAAAAGTTCTCTAGTGTTAGATGCACCAATTGTGCATAGACCCCATGATGAGGGTTTTGAAAGCTACCATGAATTATTTTTTTCTCCAGAGTTGGAGTGAATTTCAGTGGTTGTTTTCTTTAGATGTGATTTGTTCAGCTTCTACAAACGCTGATCCAGCTTCGATTCCTAGGTTTCTGATCTTCACTGGTCTCCCTGCTTGAAGAATGCAATAATTTCATCACAAACGAACCGATTTTTGCAAAACATTGAAACTTGAGCATTAGTTTGGCTAACCTATGCCTGTTCATACACAAGTAGTATTGGCATGCTGGCTGATCCCATTTGTATCAATTGTCTTCTCCAGCAACCTATGCCAATTAGACGTGCTTCACATGATTGAATACCAATAATTGTGCTCCGACTTTCAAAAATCCATTCCTTCATGTACTCCCATTTTTCCTTGTGTGCAACAAAACAATTGTATTGGGTTGTCACAAAATCACATTGTGTTATCATATTTCAGTCATTCAGTGAGATGACAGCTCACAATCTCCATTTATGCAACAAAAACCACAGTATATTGTAGTTGGCATGATGGGGTTGCTATGTAATCTTGTGTGTCTGCATTTACATCAGGAAATAAAATCTTAACCAGCCTTGTTCTTTGAAAATGAAGCTTGGTCGTACAAAACATTTATTGGAATAAGTTACATTGCACTTTTATCACTCAGCAAGAATTCTTTTAGTTTTTTGTATATAAAGTTAGTAAAAGAAAAACTATGGTGGTGTGAATATTACATTTAGGCTTAATTGGAAGTGTTGTGGGGGAGTTCCCATCATCATATGTAAATTGGCCCATCTTTGCTGAACCAGTTACACAATCTGTAAAATTTGTCCTAAACTGAGTTCCTTTTCAAGTTTTCCAAAAAAAATGGGAAGCTCCCAATGTTTTCAAGCTTCGGAAAAGAGCTAGCTTTCTTCACAACAATCCCAATGTTTGCAGTAAGATGACAATCTCAGCAAGTTCTCATGGGAATTGCTAGTTTTTTTTTTTTTTTTGAATTATTTGGCCTAGGAGGACATTTGACCTGGGTTGCTTTGTGTGACTGGAGATGATATATTGGAGATCACTTAATTGAGCAGGATTCCTATTTCGATCTTACCACGGTAATCTTCTCCTCGTTCAAAGGAACCAGTCAATGTAAGAAGAGACTATTTGTGTGAGACAGGGACAGATGAACAGAAAACAATGGGGAAGAAGCACATGTGCTGCCTGCTCCAGTTCCTTCTCCTAGGACCAGGTCCTGCTCCAGGCAACAAACACAGTTGATCATTGCTGATTCCCTGATGTGATCAGTATGAGGTCCTGGACAGATCGGTAAAGGAGCATTTTGCTCTGCTCAGGTTAGGCACAATGTAAATAAGAAATGAGTCCACCACATTGCTTTCACACCTTTTCTATTTTTGATCCACTATGGTGCTGCTTACTTCCATGGATTTTTTTTTTCTCATCATCGAATCAGTGATTTCAGTACTATGTTTTCTTTATTTCAGATTGTTGCAGTGAGACATACTCCAAGACAATCCAATCCAATTTTGTGGCAAGTTCAACTAATCCAGGACATGCCACTGGTATGCTCTCAGGCTGGAATGGAGTTGTCCAGTTTTGTTGATCATGGTTACTGATAGCTTGTGTAAAAGGCAATGAGTCCTTGCCAAAAAAAAAAAAAGAAAAGGTGTTATGGCTAGTGTTCCATTTAGTTTTTTTTTCTCGAACAACGCAGGAGAGCTGCGTGTCATTTCATTAAGTAGAAGAAAGAACCAAAGGGCCGGCAGGAACCGGCCCAAGTACAAAAACTCAACCCCCACTCACAACAGGTAGCAACCTCTTTACAGAAACAACAAAAACCCCGACCAACCTAGCCACAGATCTAAGCGACCAAGGACAGCGACCGGGCAAGGAACTCTTGGAGTTTAGAAGCTCCTGCCAACCCCCATAAACCGCATTCATCAGCTATCACTCAGAGCAGATCTGGTATGCTAGGCCTAGCATGCTCAAAAACACAAGAGTTCTTGTGTTTCCAGGTTTCCCAAGCTACCAGAATAACTAAGGAGTTGAACCCCTTCTGCAAATCTTTTGGAATAAGCCGAAGACCTTTCCTCCACCAACTTGAAAATTTGGTGTCTGATGTTGAGGCCACCAGAGCAGGTAGATGTAGGGCTTGGAGAATTGAAAACTAAACCTGCCTGGTGAAGACACAGCCCACAAGGATGTGTTGTATGGTTTCTTCCTCTTGATCACAAAAAGGACAAGCCTCCGAGTGGGGCAAGTCTCTTTTAGCAAGACGGTCAGCTGTCCAACAACGATTATTGATAGCCAACCAAATGAAGAACTTGCGCCGGAGTGGAGCCCAACTCTTCCAAATCCTTTTCCATGGAGCAAATTTGATGGTCCTGACAAAGAAAGCATCATAAGCTGATTTGCTGGTGTAGGTACCTGACTGAGTTAACCTCCATCTAAACTGATCAGGTACCTCCACTAGATCCCAAATATTGAGATAATCCTCCAAGACCTGGACAGTACGCGCTCCTTTGATATCTGCCACCCATCTCCGGTTATTTAGAGCCTCAGCTATTGTCCTTCTATTGAGCGACCTTTTGGGAATAGCTTTGATCAAGTTTGGGGCTAGTTCATCAATGGTTCTGCCATTCAGCCACCTGTCCTTCCAAAATAAAATCGACTCCCCATTACCAACAATACAGTCAACCGCCAAGCGAAACATTGCTTTTGCAAACTGAGGAACTTGAACCTGAAAACCAGCCCAAGGTCTTGAGGAATCTTTTTTTTGGGCCCAAAACCAACGGATTCTTAGCGCCCAGCCAAGTTTTTCAAGATTATGGATCCCCAAGCCGCCATACTCAAGCGGGCACTGCACCCTTTCCCATGAAACTAAACAATTGCCTCCATTTGCTTGTTCTTGTCCTTTCCATAAAAAACCTCTCCTTTATCCACTGCCTTGATTACCCATTTAGGGAGATCAAAGGCAATCATTAAATAAATAGGGGTGGCAGTCATGACCACCCGCACCAAGATCAAGCGACCAGCCCTATTCATTAGCTAAGCCTTCCGACCTGGAAGAAGATGAGCCACTTTATCAACTAGAGGTAGCAGCACCTCCTTGTTGGGCTTGTGAATAGAAAGGGGTAGCCCAAGATTTGTACAAGGGAAATCCTTGACAGCACAAGCCAGATTCTCCGTTGTAAGATGCAGATCCTCCATAGAGCAGTGGATGGGGGAGATTGAGCTCTTGGATAGATTAGTACGCAGACCCGAGGCATGGCCAAATAAATCCAGGATTGTCTTGATGACTTGTAGGTCCATCCTATATGGCCGCAAGAAAACCACAGCATCATCCGCATAGAAGGAGATTTGATGTCTAGCATGTTGCACAGCAAGCGGTTGGAGCATTTGCTCTCTGGTTGCATATTCCACCAAAGAGTTCAGAACATCCATGACAAGTAATAAAAGCATGGGGGAGAGGGGGTCACCCTGACGGAGGCCACGCTTATGATGTATGGCGGCACCCGGCCTCCATTGACTAAGACTTGAGTAGAGGAGGTGGACAAAATCAGGCATAGAAGATCACACCACCGCTGTCCAAAACCCACATGTTGCAGAATTTCAAGAAGAAAAGACCATGAGACTGAGTCAAAGGCTTTGGAAATGTCCAACTTGAGCAAGATATGAGCCTCCTTTTTATGTAAGGTTTTCACCATTTGTTGGACAAAAAAAATTTGTCTTGGATGTTCCTTCCTTTGACAAATGCGCTCTGATTTGTGGCGACCAAGGAAGGTAGAAGAGGGGCTAGCCTTGGCTAGCACCTTGGTCACCAATTTAGCCATATTATGAATCAAGCTTATAGGCCAAAAATCCTTAACTTGAGTGGCCTCCAATTTCTTAGGGAGAAGGGAGATGAAGGCGGTGTTCAGCAATCTGAGTTTGAACACGTGTCCCCGATGAATGGCTGATAAAGCCAACATGAGATCCCCTTTTATGATGTTCCAGCATGATTTATAAAAACAGCCAGTAAAACCATCCGGCCCAGGGGCTTTGTCCAAGGGCATATCCTTGATTGTTACCCAAACTTCTTCTGTAAATGGAGCATTCAAGGAGGAAAGATCATGTTGCTGTACCCCAATCTCTGAAAGATCAATAGTGTAATCTCGACCCTCGGCTGTTCCCAAGACATTCTCAAAGAAATTGAGGACCGCATCATGTTTAGCTTCCTGTGTGACAGCCAGCTGATCTCCCACTTCTAGTTTGTACAATGTTGCCTCATTAAAAACCTTACATGAGAAACTGCAGGAAAACTCATCAAGGAAAAAAGAGTACAACATATGTCTTCAGGACAAATTGTGACCTTCTGGATCATATCATTTTGAATTCTCTATAATTCTGATCAAGGGTTAATATTCTAGGGAATTTCTCCCCATGAACCTTGCAGAACTATCCTGCTATGCCAAGAACGCTTTCTACAGTTAGCTTCCTTGAAATCAGTGTGTTTGAATAAGTCGTGCTTAGGGCTTAGACAAAGCTTAGAGCCTGGTGAGTTTGTGTTTATGCATTGCTGCCCATATCCTGGGCCTTATGTACTCTCAAGTGATGCTTAGGTACAGTTGAGAAGGTATTGCATGACACAGTTATTATTTACACCTTGAGTTATTTATTAGGACTACTGCCCATATGTCCACATTTGCTGAACTGCATGTCTAATAATCACCCATTTAAAACTTGCTGCAGATGCAATGAGGAAGTGGTTTGCATGTGGTCACGAGCTAGATGGTGGTCGACCAGGTTCAATGCTGTGGATTACTTCGTGGAGCTGTGCCTGTGGAAAAAATCCAACAAGAGCGGGTGGGGGACCTAGGCTCATGGAGGAACTCCAGCATGGGCGGGGTGCCCGGATGTAAAGTGTGGATCATGGCATTGCTGTTCATTGTCGCAGCTGCTACCTATGCGTATATCATATTGATATGTACAACGTATGACATCAAACATCTTGTGCATTCATGTTGTTAATTTTCGTATTGCTATTGTTAATTGCTCCTTTGGCACAGTTATGATGGGCTGATATCGTGTTAGAAAGGGTCACATTGTTGTAAAACAAACTAGGACGGACAAATTTAAGCAAGACCAAAAACGTCTGAAAGTCGGCTCAAGTCCTAGCTGAAACGCATGAGTGTAGTAGGGCATTCTTCAGGCCTGGTCGTCGTTGTAAGAGCTCAGATCCGCATGAGTGTCCTTGTAACGCCAAGACAGGCACGCAGAGCATGTGATCCGGTGACACCTGGACAGGCAAATGCAATTGTAAAGATTTAAAGCTTCATATGAATTCATATAATAACCTGATGGCTGTAGATACTCTATTTGAGTCTTCCAATAAAAACATCTAGATGCCAGTATAAAGCACAAAGCAAAGTAACACTCAAGCCCAATAGCAGGGGCGAAGTCAGACCATGGGTCTTGTGTTAGCTGAGTTTAGCAGCCTGGGAACGGGAACATGGGCCACGTTCCCGTTCAGGGAACATCGTCCCGATTCGTGGAACGGGAACACGATGGAACATCGTTCGGAACACTAATGGAACATGACCCACACCATGGGAACACCGATGGAACGTGAGGTCCAAAATTCAATTGACGGAAGAAAAAAAAAAGAGAAGAGACCACGCGAGAAGTTCAATTATCTATTTTATCTTTATTATTTTATAACTTTCTAAGTCTTACGTTCATGATATCAACCAATTTAATTAGGATCATGTTCATCGTTCTGGGAACACGTTCCATTTACACGTGGTACATGTTCAATTAATCGAACGAACGAGATCAAGCTGTATACCCTCTTCGTCCCATAGACTTAAGAAACAACGAACCACACGCGTTCCCGTACCACGTACCCCAACGCTCCGGGAACATGGCCGCTAGTAGTTTGAAGTGATTAATACTAGCGTATAATGTTTAATTTTCTTGTGCCCACAATATAGACTTTGAACACCATTAAGCAAATTCACCCTACCATTTCCATCCAACCAAAGAGTGGTAGACTAGAAAATGTTAAAGCCATAATCCAAATCTACAGTTGGTCACAAAGATATTGTCCCCAAGAGCACACATTCATTTGGGCATTTACGATGTATTCTATCTATATTCAAATAGAATAACCCAATACAGTCAATAAAAGTAAACGCAGGCAGCGACAAGAACAATTTGTCAGACAACAGAGTTATATCCTGCAAGTCCAAGCCGATCATCCTGATTTATTGATTCCCTTGAAGGCCTCCGGCAATGGCAGGAAAAGATCCCTCCCACCCTCACAATATACTGCAACACATACCACTCAAAATCAGCAGCTATTGTATTCGCACAAACTAATCAAAGGTCATATTTAAACCCCAAGCCATGGTCGAATGTTACGCATCAAGAAGAAACAAATTACAAAAAGAGAGGAGACATGAATAACAAGAATCCCATTGTGGATTGGGATGTAAGGGGAGGGGGATCTGTGCCTTCGAACTGAGACTAGTTTGTTTGACAGTTTCTGCATTGCATCCCAGATTAAAATGATAATGTCTCTATCTTTTTCTCTAAAGACAGTCCTTGCACTCAACAGTAATCAAGTACTAACATGGAAGAAACAACCAAATATTCATAGGTAAGGCAGTAGTTTAACGGATCAAGAAAAAATAAACCTTACATGAATTTTGACATTCTGCTCAAAAGAGACAATTGGATTTTTGCCACTCCCAACAAAGTAGGTAGATGAATATTGATCAGAATCATTTTTTGCACTCAAGAAAAGACCAGCATAAGTAGCAGATGAATCTGCTTCCTGCACTTCAGTACTTATGCAAAACAAAGATGGTCTACCATCTCAAAATAAAGACAGTGGTGGATGCATATTGACAAGGAGAAGAGATTCTGAACAGTAGTTCGAGCATTCAGTACTTATGCACAGGATGACAGGAGAAAAACATATACCAGTCCTAAACCGGTCCGCCGCCGCCGCAGGCGTTGGTTGCTAAGTCCGGTTTGCAAGCCAACCTTCATTTGGCCCTCCAACCCATGCCAATCCACAAGGTCAGACTGACCCATGGCTACAGTGACAAGGGGTGGTGATGAGGGAAATCGAGGCACATAATCTAAATGGGAGAATGAAGTTCTCAGCAAATTTGATTGAAAAGATTAAAATGCAACAAGTGCATCTTTTGCTGATATCCTCTGAATAATTAAAAAAAAGAAGAAAAATTGTTGAGGCATGAAAAGCAGATCCATATGATAGGTGTAGACAACACATATAAAACCAAAAGGTATGGGGAGGAGATAGACATATCAAAAGATAACACAAATATAGGACTATAGGTGTCCAGTAAACAACTAACACATGTGATTGATTTGTTCTATGCGCTTAGAGAAAAACATTCCCAGCACAGGACAAAAGAATGGAAAATACTTGAGCTTCTGCAGGACAAAAAATCAAAACAATTGTAAAGCTCAAATGCGGATCGTCCTAACCAATCATTGTTTTCTAATGTCATTGAGAAACCATAATCCAGTCTCAACCCTTCCTCCTTGACTGGAAGTTGCTATTATTTACTGACACAAAGTGTTTCATTTTGAGATATGTGCATTGTCAAATTGCCTATAATTTTTTCATTTTGATATATGACTATTTGTTGAGAAAAAATGTGTGATTTTTTTACCAAGTACTCTGGTAACTTGGAGAAGCACAAGCAAGAAGTCATTACCTCGATTGCAGAGATAGCGCACTCAGCCAAAAGTCAGAGACCTCCAAGTTTCCATATTAACCAAGCAGCAAATTTTCATACTGCAAGTATCATAATTTAGATTCTGAAATAGAGTTCCCAATTGCAGAAAAAACACACACACAGAGAAATTGAGCTCATTTTTAAATCTTGTTGCTACACACCACTGCTATGACAATAAACAACTCCAATGATTTGCCTCATATAACCGGAGCTTGCTTTTAGAGAAATAACTTGCTCTGTTACCTATCATCTCCTCACACCCTTTATCACCTGTGGATTTAAATCATCTCTTCACATGCTACCACCTGTGGATTTAAATCGGAGCAGCCCTTGGCAGATGGAAGTCTGAACTATAGAATTATCTTAGAGCAGGGGAATCATTAACATGCATGTATGCGTATAAAGCTTGTGGAAAGACAGCTGCTTAATCAGGGATATTCATTGCTGAAAATCCATACAGATGAAAGGGAACAATATGATGCTTTAATACATTCATATGGACAGACTGTCTCTCTCAAGATTCGTACTGAAGCATCAAAACAGAAAATGTGATATCATCAACTGATGACACATAAAGAACTAAATAAAGGTTGAACATGAGGTTGTTATTCAGCATTGATCAAATGAACCAAGCCTTTAGCTGGAGTTCCAAACTATAGCATCTTCTTTTCCTTCAGCATGCCAGGGCTTCCTTCTCTGATTCAAACCATTGATCAAATGGGTCATCTCTTGAGGAATCATGGATGTGCTCTGACAGGTCACTGATATCCTCGCCACAGTAAACAACTTGATAATATCTAGCATCATGTACAAAATGAAACTTAACATGTCGGGAAGCCATGCTCCTGACATGTAGCTGCCTTTGCTGATCCGCAATCCATTCCTTGGTGGTCCCAGGTTCACAGTGGTAGTTTCTAAAGATTCTGAACTTCATTAACTCTAGCAACCGGGCATTTCGAACAAAGAATTTGGCGAACTTGACATGTGTTCTTTTGCCTTCGTATCCATCTAATGCTACCATTTTAAGATGATGCTCAAGGCACTCGATGGGATTTTGTTTATCATAGCTTGCCGCACTTCTGAATCCTCGTGATGCCTGAATAGCGATAACATAACAAATGAAAGATTATTTGTGTTCGTTAGCGAAGAGAAAAATAAGCACTGGTGCAACAAAATTGGTAATACAATATGTCCTTTTTACATGTCGTATTAGCTTTGTCGTAATTCAAATATTATATTTTGACCACTAATTCTAAAAAATTATATAGATTCATGGCATAAGATTTATGTTGTAATTTAGATTCACTATAAGAAATACTTTCATATGTAATTCATATGTCATGAAATTATAAGAATTTTTCAAATTGATAGTCAAAGATGGCAATGTTTGAGTTTGGAGAAAACTAATGTGACAGGTAAGAAATAATGGAGGGAGTATATTCAACAGGTGTGGTTCCAAGAAGAGTGATTAAACCCAAAGCAACAGAAACTGCAAAGCGTAAGCAGCAAGCATTGAACGCATGCATAAGACTATGATGAAGAAGACAAATTGAAGTTGAGAAGAGCTCACCGAGATGTATAGCTTATGCAAGCATGGAAAACACTTCAAGAAGTTGGTGAGGACATCAACAGAGTCCACATCTTCCAGAGCCAAAATCTTGACAGTTCGCAGCGTCGTTGCCAGCATGACGGCCTGCATCAGCAAGCGCTTCTCCTTGATAATAACACTGTCAGGTCTCACATGGTTGACACAGCGGGTGGTGGGTTCAAAGACGGTGCCGCCAATCTGCAACTTGGGGATGGCGGAGGACAGGGATCCCAGGACCCTGAGCCTGGGAGCGCTGACGACTCGAAGAAGCCGGAAAGATTCAGCAGTAGCCGAGCGGCGGCGACAGGGGACCAGCAGCTTCTCTAGGAGAGGCGCATCCTCAATGATGACCTGCGACGTCGTCAGCCTCACCGTCTGATTTACCCTCGGATTTTCGTAATAGTGGTCGTCCGAGTCATAGTCGTACGAGTAGTTGTTCGTTCTGGATGAATCCGCAGGTGAGATGGCGAAGCCTGTAATGGTGGGTGAGTTGATCCGGACAGTGGCGAAGCCGGTGCAGCTGTTGAGAACGAGGGTTTTGAGCACAGGGCAGCCGGCGAGCACCCCGTGGAGCGTGCCTTCCGAGATGTCCACGCAGCAGAACGAGATGAGCTCCAGGTGCGGGAGCCGGAGCGACGCCATGGCGGCCGCGGAAGGGAAGGTGTGGTAGCCGATCCTTAGGATGAGCAGCGTGGAAGCGAAGTGGAATAATACCCGCTCCGGCAGTGGGCTCGTGTTGTTCCAATTGCGATCGTACCCTGGCTCGATCTCGAGCTCCTGGAGGCCGTTGAGGACGGGCGACCACAGCCAGCTGTTGTTGTTGTAGAACTCGCCGCTGTTGTGCGGCCACTCGATTTTGAGGCGGCGGCCGGAGCCAGTGTGGGCCGCGAGGATGCTGGACACGCGACGATTGTAGTCGCGGTGGTTTGTGGAACGGAGATCGAGGTTGAGCGGGCAGGAGCGCCAGATGTGGCGCCACCGGGTGGAGAGGACCTGGACGCGGACGGCGTCGGCGGTGGGGAGGCGGGTGACGATCTCGCCGAGGAGGCAGTCCGGGAGGGTGCTGATCAGGTCCTCGCCGTCATCCATGGCTTCCACCGAGATCTCGTCGCCGTGTCTGCGCAGGATTTGGGGAGTTGTTGCGGGCAGGCGGGCAAGCGGCGGCCTAAGGCCCAAGGGCCAACTAGGTTTCGGCACCGGTGTGGCAGCCCGAGTTTATAAACAGATCTACACTGTGACCGATTTTGAGTTCAATTCTCTACAGGTCGCTCTAAAGGATTGGTATTTTCGTTCAACAAACCTCGTATAGACCAGTCTACTATGTTTGGAACGCAAGAATATAAAACATAGAAATTAAATAAAAATATGAAAGAGATAGGAATGTAGTGTTAAAACATAGGAATGAAAACATATAGATTTTTTTAAATATTGGCGTTTTTGGAACACAAGAATGAAAACCATGCTAAAACTTGAGAGTATAAATATTAACATATATTATTAGGCTTTTATATACAAGATTCTGGCCAGCTTGCATGCCACTAGACATGCTAACAATGCCTCAATGTGCTTCATTGCATTGGACTTCATGAAGGAAAGAAAACTAAGAGGTAGAACTAGATGTTCATTTTCCTCCAAAACGTACAGGTACAGAAAACTTTCCTTTGGAAAGGAAGTGACTAATCCTCCATTCCAAACGCTGTTATTGGAGCAAAAATATAGGAATGGTGAATCATTTAGAATTCCTGTAATCCAAACAGCCCCTAAAGATTTGTCAAGTTTTAGACAGTTATATAGGAGTACATGTTTGTTTAAAATTTAAATCTTTGATTAAATTAAAGAACTTAGAGTAAGTCTAGTGGGGATCTTATCCATCCCACACTAAATTTGGCTGAGTCAAAAACACAGCTCTAGTAGGACCTCTACTTAAACTTCTAAAGTAGAGAGTGACATGAGTAGTGGTGACCTGATCTTTGGGCATGGTATGTTAGATTTAATTTGGGGTTAGACAGATTTTTTATTTAATTAAATCAAATAAATCCTTAGACCCATATTAAATGCTAGGTACAATCAATTCTTAGTCCTGTATGCCATTTTCACTAAACTATGACTCAACTTATATAGGTGGCTCAAGTGTGCACCGTTCGTGAAGTTGAGAGAGGTGAAAGGCATGCCATATGTACGCGCGTGCCGTGCCATGTTGAGTTTTGCCACTTAGGTCAGTTGTTTGGAGAAGTTACCTAGAGCACAATTACTTCTGGCTGCTAGGGCCAAGGAGACTAAGAGGACCAGCGTGGGCGTCCAACTCATCCAAGTCATGGCGAATTCCCAGTCCAATTCAAGTTGGAGTCGTCCATCTCAGATTCCATGAGTAGACATGGGTAAAATCAACGCCCAGGATACATACGGACTCCCTTTTCGACCATCCATATATGCATGGAAAGGTAATTTCATAAGCTAACCGATAGCTTTTGTTTGACGTCAAAATTCATTCGGAGTCAATAGGAATCGTTCAAACAAGTCAGCGTCTAGAATCTGCGAGGGTGCTGCGACACCATCTTCTGGTCCGTTGGGCCGTGTATCGTCTTAAGAGCCCATTAGTGAGCACGTCCAGGGGTTTGCACGCCCAAAGACTATAATTAGCCACCATCGCTCTCATTAAGGTTTGGGTTTTTGTTGCGTTCTTGCTTTCCTCATGAAACATGTATTGTTCATTGCACTTGTATCACCAAGATCGACTACTGTGAACCAGGACCCATGTTCTTGATCTTGTTTGCCTGTGTCGACTAGTCCTATCGAATCAAGACATGAACCTCATATCAGATTCATATGCAACATTATTATTTGCAATTTCAAATTGCGTTCATCTCATTCTTGCTTGTGTTCTCGATTCTCTTGCAGAAAAGCCTTCTCTCGGTGAGGTCAATCGTGTTGTGCGTGGTTGATAACCAATGGATCTATGGTGTAACGGTTGTGGAGGTCCGAATCAAACTTGGTTCGAAGCCTAGACCGTGAATGTCGAATTCTCCACCAATTTTACTATACCTATCGGAAGATCGGGCTACGTCTACATCAAGAGCTATGGGTGCACTACTAACCCTAGATATTTGACTTGGTGTTGATGATGATTTCATCAACATTTTTTATAGTCAAAAGTGTGACAAAAATGTCACATATGAAAGGAAACAAGCAAATTAGTAATATTTTTTACAAATAACATGGTTCCACTTGTACATGCCATGTATTGGCTTGTAGGGACAAAATTAAAATGGAGCAAGTACAAGGTAGCGGGCCCATAGAGTGTGGTTGGCCGACCCCACCTATGTTAGGCCAACCTACCCATTGTGTCCCCACAACCCCTCAATCCTTCCCAAGACAAGAACCACACTTCTATGCATTCTCCACCCTTGGATGAACAATGTGTTTTCTCTGGACAGCTCACAATCAAGGCACACGGATTGAAGGGCTGACAAGGTGAAGAACCAACGTGACAAAGTGGTCCCACACAAGTATACCCACTCTCGACCAAGTTAGGAGGGCCCACAACAAGGGGCATGGACCCACATGTCATAGGGGGGTCGACCAACCCCCCTATGGTCGGCTGACCACCACCTATGGTTGGCCAGCCTCATGCATGGAGGCATGCTACGAAGCACACATTTGCAAGATATTGGCCCTTCATTTGATGGTGGTTTGATCCACTAGCTATGAAAACATGTCACATGGGCCCATGGGCCCACACTAATGAGCTATAAATATCCCCTACGCCCCTCACACAATCCAAGGAGGAAACTACTCTCTTTACATAAGCGGAGCCCTACTCACTACTACTACTACTACTAGTACTAGAGAGAGAGTGATAGGAGTGAAGAGGAGAGCCGGGCCTGTCTATTGTCTTCTCCAAGTTGTACCTCGGTGGATGTGGGCTTGTCTGTAACTAAGCATCCGAGATTCTTTTATGCTATTTGATATCTAATTCTAGTAAATAGATGTTCGCAAAAAAAATTCTAGTAAATAGTTATATACTCGTTTTGTTATTGGTACACCACTTTACTTTGGTAGAGTGCTCTAATCTCGCTAAGGGAACTTAGTGGCACAAGGTTAGAGTAGTGAGATATAGTGTACACGTGGTGTCTAAACGATACCTTGCCTATGTATACCGCTTGTCGTAGGGATTATTTGTGGTAGCTCGCAGGTGGTGACAGCTATGTCTAATCTTTGTAGCCACTTCGGGTAGGATCTTTGTCTCCTATTGTCTCGCCTATTGTCCCCATGAACGAGGGTGTGCATACACAAATATATCTATCTTACCTTACCATATATCATGGCTATAAAGATCCTCTCTACCCACTATCCTAAACTCCTTGAATCATCATAGGATGACCCTAATCCTGTGTTAGTTCACTTCATGTTCCTCGTGGAAATCGATACCTAGAATACTCGTAGCGAAGGCTACATTGACTACGTATGCGGATTTACCCGTTTGCCACTTTTGGTGTCAACAGTTGGTGACTTCGGCGGGTTAGGAACAACCGTCTTATACCACACCGAAGCTCATTCACTGCTAGTCCTCTCATTTATATAGAGGGTGGTGGTTTTATCCCAATAGGAAACATGTCCAGCATACAATTTCCAAGTTTCCCATGTCAAAAATAGATCCAAAACTGATTTGTAAATTAATTAGACTTAGAATAAGTAGGAGCCAGTTTTCGCAGGGCCTGACCTCTCTAGCTGGGTTAGTCACTGGGGGGAACCGGCCTAGCCGGTCTAGGCAGGGCAGAGCCCCAAATCCTCTTTCCTTTACTTGGGCTTTGATTCCTAAAATTTTTCCTAAGTCTCCTTAACGTCAGATACTTAATAGTATAGCCCAGTCTCTTTGTTGATACATTTTTTGTTGTCAACAGATATATAAAACTTCAGCCGCATGTCATAATTTGGTTCCTCAAACATAGCTTCCATGGGTATGTAAGAATTATGGATCCTAACAAGGGTTTGGTGATTTTGGTGGTTCATTGACAACATAACCATTTTCTAGGATAGACTAAAACTAGGAGGATGATCACAGGTCCATTTTTTTGCGAATTACATAGTACAACGCAGACACTCGCAACGCACGCACACTCACCCCTATGAACGCAAACACACGGAAACCCTACCCTTGTGGCGCACCTTTCATATATACTAGAAGAATATCCTTCACGTTGCTCCAAGACTTTCTTATGAATAAAATTGTTACATCTTTGCATATATGCTATCAAAACTGGGTAAGCTAATGGAAGAATCAAATAAACGCTTATAGAATATTGCATCGAATTATAGGAGAATGTGATGGACAAATAAATAGTATAACTTGGATGACTTGTATGTTTATAGACTAAAATTTAGCGGAAGATGTTGTAGCACTTATTGAGGGATGACACATGGCACATAGTAGGGTATGACATCACTTAGTGGAAGATGTTGTAGCACTTATTAGGGGAAGATATTAGAACCAGTTGAATCAGCAAAGGCATTAAGTAAAGCTTTCAGGCAGAATAATTGTCTAGAACTACCTTCTATTATTCTAAACGCATCGCACCAACTTATATTGTACTATATGAAAAACAGTGGTTGCACCTTCAGTTAAAAAAAGTTGTCAGATTATGCTCTTTTTAATTTATATAAAGATCGAATTCATCAATAATGTGGAACTGTACTTTTTTTGCTTTATTCCACCAAGTGTTCATGGTAACTGTAGCGATTGCTACACATATTTGTAATAAATGTGGACCGATGTTTCTATAGCAAGAAAATGCTGAAGCTCTAGCTTTTCCATTATCTAAAAATTTAAGTAAAAAACTATGAAACAAGGTAACCATATAAAATTGCAAGCACAATTCAATTCTCTGCCCCACGACATTCTTTATTTCATATTCATCTGTGATTGACAGGGATATATATATGGTATGACACAGAGAAGTGATGATATGCAAATAAACACACATGGTTATTTAAGTGCTCTGAAAGTAGCATGAAAAATATAATCTTATAAACTGGAAAGAACATATGGGCCCATTTTTTATGGGGGAATTCAGGTAACAACAAGCATATGACTGTGACTATCTACCGGAAACTAGGAACTCTATTTGTTACCGAGGCAAACTCATTGAACACAAGAACTTCTCCTCCATACTGCATCTCCTGCTTATGTTATCTCTAGCATTGCCATTATTCTGCTGATCATTTAGGACGAGCCCATCAGTTTCCAATATGTTTTCATGACCATGGACCTCAGTTAGCAATGCTTCAAGTCTTGTCTCTACTTGTCTCATTGTGGGTCTATCTTCACCATGTAAGCTTAAGCACATCACTGCAATCGCTGCAACTTCTTTGGCCTTTTGTCCCCCTTCCTCAGTAACCTGCGGGTCTAGTATCTCAGAAAGTTTGTCTTGGTTCACTAGCAAGATGAATTCTGCAGTTAGACTAGCTCCTGGTGATGTCATGCGGTCAAATGGTTTCTTTCTTGTTAATAGCTCAACAAGTATTACACCAAAGCTACATACATCACTTTTCTCAGTAAGTCTCCATGTGTGGTAGTACTCTGGATCCAAATATCCAAAAGTGCCTTGAACAGCAGTGTTCACTCCTGTCTGATCAATGGGGATGTCCTGAGAAGCTCCAAAGTCTGATACCTTTGCTATGAGTCATTCATCAAGTAGTATATTGCTAGATTTTATATCTCGATGTACTATTGACATAGTAGCCGCAGAATGAAGATAAGCAACGGATCATGCAATTTCAAGGGCCACTCTTACTCGCTCTTTCCACGGCAATAACAATGGAGTAGCAACATGAAGATGATCGGAAAGAGTTTCATTTGAAATGAACTCGTAAACCAACAATGGAACTTCAGTCTCTAGACAACATCCAAAAAGCTTTACCACATTTCTATGGTTTACCTGAGATAGGATGGCGACCTCGTTGATGAAATCATCGATCTCTCTCTTAACGACGGTTTTGGACTTCTTGATGGCAACAACACGTTGATCGGATAAAATGCCTTTGTAAATGGTGCCATGGCCTCCACCTCCAAGTTTTCGAGCCTCATCAAAGTTATTTGTTGCCCTCTCAAGCTCTTCTAAGGTAAATATCATCCTTTCAGCAATGTCCTTGTCCACAAGCCGCTGCAGCAACAATCCTCGGTTTTGCCTGAAGAAGAATTCTCTTGACTTCCTAGCTTTCCAAACTCTGAGCTTTCGTCTTACAAATACAGCAGAGAATATTATTATCACTACAGCTATTCCACAGCAGATTGCTATCACGACAAGAAGTCCTGCAACATATTAGAATGATATTTTAATTCCTAAAACCAACACAGATAATTTGTAAGCGCAATCGTCAGTAGTCAGGGCTGGTGATTGGATAGTCCTAAATTTTGTTTGATTAGAATGCATGATCTGCTGTCTAAATACATAAATAATTATTATGCTTGACATGAAGAACAAACTGCTTGTTACCTGGAAATTTCCTTTTGGTTGTTGTTGTAGTAGTTTTTGTTGTTGAAGAACATCCATTCGGTTTACGAGGGTCACCTGAGGTGCCACGCGGGCAGGTACATTTGTATGATCCAGCCAAATTAATGCATTGGCCAAAGCATGGGAGCTCTCCTGGACTTGTACACTCGTTGATATCTACATTCATTGAGCGGTATGGTCGGTATCAGGGGACAAGTATATTCTCCATTGCGTTTATTAATTGGCAATTTTGATCAAGTTGTGTATTCCAAAATAATAATATAAGATATATATTGTATTTTCCTAGCTAGGCAATGAAATATGACAAAAATACCTTAAATACAAGTAGAATCTTTCTCAAAAAAAAAAAATACAAGTAGAATCTTAGTATTGGGAAATTGATTATGAATGACAGTGGTACTTTAGTTTAGGAAATTAGTTTATTTTGAAAAACATGAAATCCGGTTATTATGGAAGTTTTAGTCATATAAGTTGGTGACAAAATTCCCAAGTCTTTTATATGTGCGGAGTAATATATAAAACCGAACAAACAAATCAACAGCACTATTAGGATTTTGGACAGCTGGCGCAGTGCCGACATTGCATGAATTAACAAATTATAAATTTAAATGCTGGAAGAGTAGCATTACTACTTGAACATTGAGGCAGTAAGCAACACAACATGTTGGATATATTATGGGCTTGGCCCATATAATATTTAATAAATCAAATAAAACTTTATGGTCCGTAACATTAAGTGTTGTATGATTTAATACCGTACGGAATTTTGACTGAATGTTGACTCAGCTTATTTGGTTGGAAATTATCCATCTTAATTGAGAAGCTGAGAAAAGGACACAGAGTGCCACACGCGCGCGCCGCCGCCGCCGGCCGGGCTGGGCCGAGGGCGCGAGCGGACGGGCGGGCGTGGCAGTCTAATCTTCCCTTCGCTTCCGAGAGACCACATCTCAGCTGCCCTTTGGTTTTCCCCGTCCCGTACCTCTGCGCGCACGGAGCAACGGGAGAGCAGGTGCCTCCGGAACCCTCGTCCGCCTACGAACCTTGCACGGGGTGTGCGGCGATTAGGTTTTTGGGGAGCGATTCCATGACTGCTCGTCCACGTCACAAACATCTTCTTCCTGGTGGTCGCTTGCGGAACAGCAAGGTGTCTTCTTCCTAGTGACCGTTCGTGGGACTGCACTACGAACACCTTCCTGCATCGACTGTGGTCCACGACTTCGAGCAATGCACTATGTCTAGTGCGAATGGAGCCTCCGATGCCCTCGGCATGGGACCCTCCGCTGGTTACACTCTTAACTCTCTGATTACCATACTTTGCGTACTTACTGTATCGATTGATATGTCATACTTGCATGCTGCAGTGTTTGTTAGTGATATACACATACACATACACATACACATATATGTCGTCATGAACCTGCTGATATTTTATTTCTAGATTAAATTGATCATGAAAATGCATAATTATCTAACAGTCCAAAAACCTAATGTTAGGTAATTTTCTATCAGTGGTTTTGTTGCTGCTTTGAAGCCGAATAACTTTGATGGCAAGAATTTCATGATATGGCGTGCCAAGATGGTGTTGTGGTTGACTGCTATGAACTGCTATCACGCCGCATAGGGAAGCCTGAACAATTTACTCCTGAGGAGGGGCAAAAGTTCTTGGCTGCCGATAACCTGTTTCGAGACGCCGTGATTAGTGCACTTCATAGTAAGTATGAAAAAACTACATATCTTGCACATCAGGCAAAGAATTATGGGATGCTCTTGAGGCAAAGTTTGGAGTTTCTTATGCTGGTAGTGAACTATACCTTATGGAGTAGCTGTATGACTACAAAATGATTGAAAACCGTTCTGTAGTGGCACATGCTCATGAGATATAGGCGCTAGCAAAGGAACTAGAATATTTTCCATATTTGTTGCCCGACAAGTTTATGATCGGCGGTATAATCGCTAAGCTGCCACCTTCTTGGAGGGATTTTGCTACTTCTCTAAAACACAAGAGAAAAGAGTTTAGCGTGGCTGAGCTTATTGGATCTCTTGATGTTGAGGAGAGGGCGAGAGCAAAAGACAACTGTGGAAAAGGAATTGAGTCTTCCGCTGCCAATATGGTGTAGAAGAAAAACTCATTTGCATCCCATAATAAAAAGAAGAAGAACATGCAAGAGAACAACAATACAAAGCCTAAGCAAACTGCTGGGTTTAAGAAGAAAAACAACAAGAAAGGTGGAGGTTGCTTTGTTTACGAGAGTGATGAGCATTGGGCAAGTGCGTGCCCAGACCTCAAATATAAGGCAAGAAAAGAAATCAGCAAACATGGTGATTAATGAGACTGGAGGAGGAACATCTGAGTATGGTAATTCTTTACCTTTTGTTCTTTCAGTTTGTCTTTCACCTGAGTGGTGGATGGATAGCGGTGCTAATATTCATGTGTGTGCTAATATTTCTTTGTTTACTTCCTATCAGGCCAGCGGGACTGGAGCCTTGCTGATGGAAAATGGTTCGCATGCGCGTGTTCTTGATGTTGGTACGGTCGTTCTAAAGTTTGCTTCGGAAAAGATGATGCTATTAAAGAACGGACAGCATGTCCCCTCCATCAAGAAGAATCTTGTTAGCGGTTCTCAAATGTGTCGCGATGACTTTAAAATTGTGCTTGAGTCTAATAAGTGTGTTGTGTCGAGACATGGAACATTTGTTGGAAAAGGTTATGATTGCGGAGGCTTGTTTCGCTTTATCTTTACTTGATGATGTGTGTAATAAAGTAGTGAACAATGTTAATGTTTCGGATGAGTCAAAAATATGGCATTCACGGCTTTGTCACATCAATTTTGGTTGTCTCACGTGGCTTTCAAATCTGAATTTAATCCCGAAATTTAACTTAGTCAAAGATTCTAAGTGCCAGGTGTGTGTGCAATCGAAGCAACCGCGCAAGCCTCACAAGGCTGCTGAGGCAAGAAAATTGGCACCATTAGAACTCGTTCATTCTGATTTATGCGAAATGAATGGCGGATTGACTAAAGGTGGTAAATGATACTTCATGACATTTATAGATGATTATACTAGATTTTGCTACGTGTATTTATTGAAAACTAAAGATGAAGTGTTGCATTATTTTAAAGTCTATAAAGCTGAGGTAGAAAATCAACTTGAGAAGAAAATCAAATGTTTGCGGTCCGATCGCGGGGGAGAATATTTCTCAAATGAATTTTCTGAGTTTTGCGCGGTGCATGGAATTATTCATGAGAGGACGCCACCATACTCACCAAAATTCAATGGGATTGCAGAGAGAAAGAACCGTACTCTAACTGATTTGGTTAATGCCATGTTAGAGACTGCAGGACTATCTAAGGAATGGTGGGGTGAGGCTATATTGACAGCGTGTCATGTCCTGAATAGGGTGCCCACAAAGAACAAAGAAATTACACCATTCAAGGAATAGGAGAAGAAGAGATTAAATCTCTCTTACCTGCAAACTTGGGGTTGTTTGGCAAAGGTGAATGTGCCAATAAACAAAAAGCAAAAGCTTGGACCAAAGACTGTTGATTGTGTTTTTCTTGGTTATGCTATTCATAGCGTGGGTTATAGATTTTTAATTATAAATTCTAGTGTTCCTGAGATGGTTGTTGATACAATCATGGAATCTAGAGACGCTATATTTTTTTGAGAATGAATTTCCCATGAAAAATACACCTAGCACGATTGATCATGAATTTATAATTTCCCATGAGCATGAAAATTTTACTCCGATAGAACAAATTGAGGAACTCTATATGCAAAATCCTGAGGAGGATGACACTATAGTCACTAGAAAAAGTAAGAGACAGAGGTCTGCAAAGTCTTTTGATGAGAACTATATTGTGTACCTTGTGGATTACACACCAACGACCATTGAAGAGGTATATTCCTCTCCTGATGCTGACTTATGGAAGGAAGCAGTACGGAGTGAGATGGATTCTATTATGTCTAATGGAACTTGGGAAATAGTTGATCATTCTTATGGGTGCAAGCCTATAGGGTGCAAATGGGTGTTCAAGAAAAAACTTAGGCCTGATGGTACTATCGAGAGGTACAAGGCAAGACTTGTGGCCAAGGGTTATACTCAAAAGTAAGGTGAGGATTTCTTTAATACTTATTCACCGGTTGCCCGATTGACTACAATTCGAGTTTTGCTTTCCCTGGCAGCCTCTTATGGTCTTATTGTTCATCAAATGGACGTTAAGACAGCTTTCCTAAACGGAGAGTTAGAGGAGGAGATCTATATGGATCAGCCAGATAGGTTTATAGCAAATGGTCAAGAAGGCAAGGTGTGTAAATTATTAAAGTCATTATATGGCCTAAAACAAGCTACTAAGCAGTGGCATGAGAAGTTCGACAGAACTTTAACATCTGCTGGCTTTGTTGTAAATGAAGCTGATAAATGTGTGTACTATCGGTATGGTGGGGGTGAATGAGTCATTTTGTGCTTATATGTTGATGACATACTGGTCTTTGGATCCAGCCTCAAAGTGGTCGAGGTGAAGGAATTTTTATCTAAAAATTTTGAGATGAAATATTTGGGAGAGGCTGATGTTATTCTTAATATCAAGCTTCTGAGAGAAGGTGATGGTGGGGTAACTCTGTTATAATCCCACTATGTGGAAAAGGTGCTGAGTCGCTTTGGGTTTAGTGACTGTACACCTGCTCCTACACCTTATGACCCTAGTGTGCTATTGAGGAAAAATTGGAGAATAGCAATGCATTAGTTGAGATATTCCCAGATCATTGGTTCGCTCATGTATCTTGCTAGTGCAACAAGGCCTGACATCTCATTTGCTGTGTGCAAGCTGAGCCGGTTTGTGTCAAACCCGGGAGATGATCACTGGCGTGCTCTTGAGAGAGTGATGCGCTATCTAAAAGGCACCATGAGCTATGATATTCGTTATACCGGACATCCGAAAGTGCTGGAAGGCTATTGTGATGTCAACTGGATCTCTGATGCTGATGAGCTTTATGCCACAAGTGGATATGTGTTTTTGCTTAAAGGTGGCACTGTTTTCTAAATCTTGCAAGCAGACTATCTTAACGAAGTCTATAATGGAAGCATAACTCACAGCATTAGACACTGCTGGATCTGAGGCCGAATGGCTTCGTGATCTCCTTATGGATTTACCGGTCATTGAAAAACCCATACCGGCTATTTCTATGAACTATGATAACCAGACTATGATTACGAAGGTTAACAGTTCTAAGAATAATATGAAGTCCACAAGGCATGTTAAGAGACGACTTAAATCTGTCAGAAAATTGAGAAACTCCGAGTAATAGCGTTGGACTATGTTCAGATGTCAAACAATCTGGCAGATCAGTTCACTAAGAGTCTATCACGCAATGTGATAGAAAGTGCATCGAGAGAGATGGGTTTGAGACCCACATGAAATTTACTATAGTGGTAACCTATTCTATGGATCGGAGATCCCGTGAAGTAGAATGGTGAAACAAGATAGTAGTAAATCATGAGGAAAGATCCTTAGTAAGACTTATTTTTTATGCATATCTTTCCTTTCTGTAAGGCATGTTGGTTTTTACCTTAATGTGTTCTAAGTGGCTTGCTAAAGCAAAGATGTTGTCCTACAGAACATCTTTTAAGGAGCACACCTATATGAGTCAGACTGCTGGTCACAGTCTATGAGAATTGGGTGATCTCTAAATACACATGAAAGGCACTTGAGTATGACTTATATGCTTCAAATAGAGGGGATGCCTTTTGCAGCCAAGTATCAGCTAAGGACTTTAGTGACATTCACCTTACACAAAACTGACAATTTAAGGCCTAGTCCATTGTTCAGTTGTGACTGAGTGAAACTATTGCTCTAGATGGATGTTCAACTTCAACAGTCTCCATCGAAATAGTATTATATAAAAGAAATGTGGTTCTGAGACTACTTTGTTACAAACCATAGAAGTCTTTGCCGAGGGCCCTAGACCAGGCCCTCGGCAAAGATTTTTTAAACCGATTTTTCGGCTAATTTTTTTTTATAAATCGTCTTTGCCGAGGGCCCGAGGCTAGGCCCTCGGCAAAGAAGCCCTTTGCCGAGGGCCAGGATAGACCCTCGGCAAATATTTTTTATTTTTATTTTTAAAATTCTTTGCCGAGGGCCACGGGCCAGGCCCTCGGCAAAGAGCCCTTGGCAATTTTTTTGGGTTTTTTTAGCCCAGTTTTTTTGTGGTCCTACAATACATTGTTTTGAACTCAATTTTAAAATTTAGGCCAATTTTGATTTTGTTTTTTGTATGTTTCCTTAATTTATTTCGATTCTTTGATTTTGTTCGAATATGTCAAATTTGAACTGCAGGTGCATGGAATATTGCAATGTAGTGTTTCGAAAAATGTTATTCATGTTAATTGATGCATGTTGAGTCCCTATCCACGAACTCGCATCAAATTTCGCGCATCTTGTTCGTGTAACATGACGACCGACTTGCCGGAAAAGTGTTTTAAAATTATATAAAATCCATACGAAGTCCGAAAATCACGAAACTTGGCGAGATGTCATGTTATCGCATGTGTAGGCTGTGGTAAAAAATTGAGAAGGTTTTGAGCGAGTTGCGACGTCAGATGCCTGAAACCCTGACATCTCCACATGTGATCGTGTTAAGATAGATGCTCTCGTGCCCAATGAAGAAGGTGGTTTTGTGGGATATGGTGAGAAACATATGTGGACTCATAAATCTAGCTTGACGAGGCTCCCCTATTTCGATGACCTTCTTCTGCCACATAACATTGATGTAATACATACTGAAAAGAATATCACCGAGGCACTTTGGGGAACTCTCATGGACACTGACAAGTCTAAGGACAACGTTAAGGCTAGAGTGGACCTAGCGACATTGTGCGATAGACCAAATCAAGCGATGCAGCCTCCTAGTGGCCGAAACAAGAACTGGAAAAGGCCTAAGGTCAATTTCATCTTGCAAATCGATCAAAGGAGGGAGGTACTAAAATAGATGCAGATGTTAATGTTTCTAGATGGATATGCAGTGAATCTTAGCAGGGGAGTGAACTTAGGCACTCTGCGAGTCAACGGGATGAAGAGTCATGACTACCACATATGGATTGAGCGACTTCTTCCTGCGATGGTCCGAGGCTATGTCCCTGAGCATGTCTGGCAAGTGCTGGCAGAGTTGAGCTTTTTCTTCCGCCAGCTTTGTGCCAAGAAGATATCTCGGACCGTCACTCAGGACTTGGAAAAAGCGGCACCTGTGTTGCTCTGTAAGCTGGAGAAGATCTTTCCACCCAGCTTCTTCTTGCCGATGCAACATCTGATTGTGCACCTCCCGTCCGAGGCACGTTTGGGGGGGTCCGTGCAGGCCCGTTGGTGCTATCCAATCGAGAGATGTCTAAAGACTTTTCGCAAAAAATGTACAAATAAAGCTAGAATTGAGGCTTCCATTGCAGAGGCATGCCTTCGGGAGGAGGTGGCAAACTTCACAACGCTATACTACAAGCCGAACCTTCCTAGCAATCATAATCCACCCCATCGTTACAATACTGTTGAAAATGAATCGACCCTGAGCCTTTTCCAAGGCCAACTCGACAGCGCAAGTGGATCAACCCCAAAGCTATTAGGAAATGAAGAGTGGCGCAGTATCATGCTATATGTGTTGAATAACCTTACCGAGGTGCAGCCGTTCATCAAGTAAGTTCTCAACGAACTTATTTCAATATGCCGTCACTATTCTGCATCCAACCCCATTGATTCTTGTTCGGACAGGGAATTTGTTCGTGAATTCTGGCATCAATCAAGGGATCCTACCTCGCATGAACAAGACACCCTTGTTTCGCGGGGTGCGGGAGCGGGGAGGCCTGATTTCATTTCTTGGTTCAAACAAAAGGTAATGTCAAATTTAGCTCGTACGTTCGATCGTCCAAGGTGATCGTATGTTTGATTAATATAACAATCTATCATGATTCACCTTGTAGGCCCAGACCGATTCGTCCATGAGCGATGAGTTGAAACAGGTTGCAAACGGCTGTGATGTTAGGGTGAAGTCATTTACCGGCTATGACGTGAACGGATATCACTTCCACACAACAAGTTACGAGCAGATTCGGCCCAAATGAAAAACCACAAATAGCGGAGTTTGTACGCCCGGCACTGATGGCCTCGACTATCATGGTAGAGTTGAGGAAATCTATGAACTCTCATTTCATGGAGACGAACCTCTTAAACCTGTCATGTTCAAATGCCACTGGTTTAATCCTCGATCAACGAGACAAATCCCTCATCTTGGGCTAGTGGAGATTCGAGAAGATTCCATCTATCCTGGAAAAGATGTCTACATTGTGGCTCAACAGGCCGTGCAGGTGTATTATACTTGATACGCCAACCAAGACAAAGAGGATCTTAAGGGTTGGGCTATTGTGCACCAGGTATCTCCACATGGTAAACTACCTGCCCCAAACGATGATGATTACAACTTCAACGCAAACACATATGATGGACAGTTCTATCAAGAAGATGGGCTACCAGGCATGTTTGAGATAGTCTTACCCGAAGCAATAGAAATGGAAGTAGACAACGAAACGGTTGATGACGAGGTTGATGGAGATGTGGTGGTAAATGCCAAGGACATAGCAATGCTTGAGCGATTACTTCTAGGCAATGACGACGATGACAACATAGAACCTTCGGATAGTGTTGCCCATTTGCACAATTTTGACAGTGATGATGAGACCTATGATCCCAATCATGAAGATTATTCCTAATACATGTAATACTATGGTTTTTTAATTTGTGTTTTGTTTATATATTTTGAATCTATTTCTAATATATGTACTAATTAGTCTTGTTCATTCTTTGTGATTGCAGGTGATTGGACAAAGATGGCGAGCAGACGTCCACACCGTGACACG
Organism: Miscanthus lutarioriparius; assembly: GCA_904845875.1. Taxonomy (NCBI): domain Eukaryota; kingdom Viridiplantae; phylum Streptophyta; class Magnoliopsida; order Poales; family Poaceae; genus Miscanthus; species Miscanthus lutarioriparius. The sequence continues at coordinate 86,314,421 of CAJGYO010000003.1, read as the reverse complement.
CCCTCGGTTTACGGGAGAGACCGCCCTCTCCTTCGAGGTGAGGGGTCGTCGTCCGGGGCAGCGTCCGCAAGAGGTGACGAGAGGAGGACCAGGGGCAGCCGCCGCAGGAGGCAGCGGTCTCCTCCCTCGACACGTGATGAGGTGCTGGAGGAGGAGCACGTGATGGCCATGGCCCCGTCCTCATCGGAGGACGAGAGGGGTCAGCAGATGGGCGAGGGAGATGAGGCGCTCGAGGGCGAGGGAGGCGAGGTGCTCGAGGGCGAGGGAGGCGAGGCGTTCGAGGGCGAGGGAGAGGGTACCGCTACCTAGACTCTCTACGAGCGAGGTCCCGCGAGCCTCCCTCCGGTTCCGCTTCCTCGCAACCGCCCAGTGATTTGGCCTATGGCAAAGAGGTAAGTAACTATGGATGTTATCACAACTACTTCATAAGATATGTTGGAAATCTTAAGAGAAACTGATAAATTTTCTTAATCACTTGTGCAGGGCCTGGTTGGTTTTGTCGGGTACTCCAGCACGCACCCCCGTGAGCATCCTTGGTGTTTTGTGCAGGAAATGGTACCCCGGCATTGTGCAACTGTCCGAAGAGCCGGTGGTGCGGGAGCCGGCCTCCAACTGGGGCAGGTACGCGCTGGTCACGGATGACACTTACCGCAACAAGCAGGAGCGAGTATTGGTGGAGTTTTGGGTAAGTCTCTCTCGCACAACATTGCTTAATACATCGCATTCATTGATTAAATCTTTTATTGAAATAATGAATGAATACATCGGTTTTGTATGCAGAAATATTTCAAGGCCGAAGAAGGACTTGAGGCCCAGGTGGATCGAGCGGCTGCCGCAGCTTGTAGGAAGTACGTCACCGAGATGCACCACCATGGGCGCGTCCAGGCCCACATAGACTACTACAGGTCGGTACTTAGGCAGTCCCTCCCCAAGCCTCAAGCAAGACGGATTACGCTGACCCGGGACCAGTACCTTGAGGTAGGCGAATAACATTCATAATGATTCATTTTGATATTAAGTAGGTTCAATTTCATCTTCTTATATGTCAAATACTCGATGACTTGTAGGTGATTCCCACAGTGGTGCCGATCGTTATCCCGAGTCTTTGGGTCATGATCGTGGACAAGTGGTTATCATAGGACTTTGTTGACACGCACGAGAGGCAGCGGGAACAGCGTTTGATGAGGCAAGGTCCAACTCACCATCAAGGCAGCCGTAGCCTCCCCGGATACAAACAAGCATACGTAAGTGATTTCTTTCATTTATTTTGACGCTCAATTCTGCTTGATTTCTCACCATCTTCCCATCTTTCTCGCAGGAGGCTGCGCACCCGGGCGAGGAGGTCTCAGAGTTCTCTGCGTGGGCTATGTCCCACATGGGCAGGGCGTCGTCCTCTGTCTCCTTCGACCCGGCTGCCCCGCCCCAGGCGTACTCCGACCCGAACGTGTACACTAAAGTCCAAGAGTACACGTTAACGGTAAGGGAGATCTATGGGGAAGATTACAATATGCGCACTGAGCCCATTGATGTAGAGGCGATCATGAGGCTCGGAGGAGGCAAGAAGCACGGGCGGCTATGGATTGCAGATGGCGCCATCGACTCCACCACTGTTCCCTCCCTCGACGCTATCCGAGCACGCGAGACGCACGAGCTCCAACCAATTTATACGTCCACGGCCTTCTCCAAAGACTACAAGAGGTCCAAGCACTCTAGGTAATTCTGCTTTACTCGTCAAATGCGTGATATTTACACACCTAAATTAGATTTGCATTACTTGATACATTGGGTGAAATATTGCAGGCGGTACTGCAAGAAACAAGAAGGCAAAGTCAAGAGCGAATCAGGGTGACCGCCTGTTGCAGTGAGGCCCGGAAGGTCGCATTCGAGGCCAGCGTAGAAGCGAGATGGCGGAGATGATGGTGATCATGCAAAGTCTTGGGCAAGCATCGGGTGTACCTATGCGCCAGCTCCTCCACCTCTTACTCCTGCGGCTACTCCTGTAAGTATGAAAGTTCACTTTTAAACTTGTGCTTGTATGTATGTCGCCTTCGTGCCGTTGTGGATGTCGGCGTTAAATGCCGTTGTGGATGTCGGCGTTAGTCTTTGTCGTTTCTTGCGGGTTTTGGAAACCTCCCCGTGCAGGGGAGGTGCTGCCGAAATTTTCAATTGAGTCTAATCTTTTTGTATTTCTAGATTACTAGATGCAATCTCTAAGTTCCAAAACTGTTTTCCCAGATTACTCACACATGCAATCTCTGCTCCTTTGTGCGACTTTCCGTCCATGGGTTCCAATCAACCCGCTAGTGCGTCACCGGGTGATCCAACTTTTCCTTCACCATCGTCTCATAGGCTAGCTTGATGAGGACTCGTGCTAGGTGATGTGGTTGGACTTTAGCGTGATTTGTGATTTATGGTTGTGACTTGTGCTTGGATTTCATTAACTTGTCGTAATAAACATGTGAATGATGATGAACATGTGACTTGTCATTGTAATATATTGTGATTTGTGGTTCACAATTATGGTTGTGATATATTGTGAGAAAATGGGTTCTGTGGGATATATATATATGTATATATATGAAATGCTTGTGTCGATGGAATGCAAAAAACAAAAAAAATTAAATTTCTGTCTCTTTGCCGAGGGCAATGACCAAGGCCCTCGGCAAAGAAGGGTCCTTTGCCGAGGGCCCTAGCAATAGCCCTCGGCAAAGATTTTTTTAAAAATCCTGAAAATTTCTTTGCCGAGGGCCAGGGAGCAGGCCCTCGGCAAAGGATTTAAAAAAAATTTCAAAAAAAAACTATTTGTTTGCCGAGGGCCGGCCCTCGGCAAAAAAATTCAAAAAAAAACCACTTCTTTGCCGAGGGTCGGCCCTCGGCAAAGAAACCGCCAACGGCACCAGCGCGTGACGGTTTCTTTTCTTTGTCGAGGGCCGTCCTGGCCCTTGGCAAAGGCTTTGCCGAGTGCCCGATAAAGGGCCCTCGGCAAAGACCCCTTTGCCGTCTAAAAATTCCCCGAGGGGTCTTTGCCGAGGGTTTCTGGTCCTTTGCCAGAGGCCCTCGGCAAAGCATGCGAGTCCAGTAGTGGTGGGGATTGTTGATATATTATGGGCTTGGCCCATATAATATTTAATAAATCAAATAAAACTCTATGGTACGTAACATTAAGCGTTGTATGGTTTAATACCATACGGGATTTTGACTAAACGTTGACTCAGCTTATATGGTTGGAAATTATTCATCTTAATTGAGAAGCTGAGAAAAGGACATAGGCGTGCCACACGCGCGCGCGCGCCACCGCCAGCCGGGCCGGGCCATGGGCGTGGGCATGGGCATCGGCACGGGCCGTGGCTTGGCGTGGCGAGGCGAGGCGGGCGGCGAGTGAGCGGGTGGGCATGGCCAGCCTTTTGCCACTTAATCCACATAATCACGGGAGTTTCTCCCTTTGATGGTGGAGGCAAACGGATTGCGTCAGTTACCGTCCCTTCCGCTTCTTCGTCTCCTAGGATTCTCCGCTGCCTTTCTCCCTTCCCGTCGTAGATATATATCCGTAGTCCTCCGTCAGTCCAGATCTCCATCAAATCTGCATGAGGCATAATAATTTATGATTTTAGTTCCAGGAGCCATCAGGAGAATAAAAATGTTCAGTTGATAGTGCAAATGAAATACTAGGATGGATTTCAGTGCACGGAAAGGTTTATGGTGCATGCAGCTTAATCTGCTTGTTTCGAGTCTAACTGATTCTAGTAACATGAAACTTAGCCGAAGCCCGTAAGATTGATTATATTTGATAATAACCATTTCTTAGACTTATTTTCTGACCTTTTCTAGCTTAATCCAACAACAATACCAAGAATGCATCTTGCTAGTAAACTGCTACCTGAAAAAGCTGCAGAGAATGCTTTTTCCCCCTCACCACACCAGAGTTTAATGTTTCAAAGTTCATAACAAAAAAAAAATGAAACAACGGGAGGTCAAGTAAAGAGATATTACTACCGGATGCTGATAGACAATTACATAGAGTCATACAAACTCGGGATGAACAAAGAGATGAATCACAAATAAAGCTATAGTGCATGGAACTAAAAAAGGTCATGTTTGTGTTATTCTACTGAACTAAGCAGCACGCTCGCATAATCTATTTCTTCTCAGAACTAATCATTTCAGATTTTTTTGTGTCAACATAATCAGCAGTATTAAGCTTTATGCTATGTATATAAAATGCAATTAAATTTAAATAACTATCATTATTATTAGAGGTAACTGTGAGGGTAAGATCTTTTGCTGCATGTCGTTTGCTTGACAGTAATGTAGTGTGGTTTTAAGCTCAGACATTTTGTTTATCTCAGATGTTTAAACTCAGATGACAGTTTCTCATATGTTTAAGCTCAGGTAACTATCATTATTGATGATTCTTGGTTGCTATGGGCTGGTGATTGATATGGAATGATGAAACAGCTAATCCCGATGGGAATGATTATTTCTAATACATGTAATATTATGTTATTTTTTTAATTATGCTTTATTTATTTTGCATCTCTTTATAATAATGTCTTGTTTATGATCCATCTAATCCGATCTTATTGTTTATGTCTTGTAGGTGATTGTGCAAAGATGGCGGGCCGCAGATCTTTGCGGGCGGTCAGGTCGCTTTATGACACGGGGGGCAGTACACCAGGGCCCTTAGGTGAAGCTGGGGGGTTGGCACCACCTCAGGGGAGGAGGAGGAGGGCGGCCGGGAGGAGGCCTAGGGCGCCACCGCCTCAGCCTGCAGCAGCCTTTCACCAGAGCCCGAGGAGGAGGCGGGAGGAAGAGCAGGTGGGCCGAGCAGGCTCAGCAGGAGGACGAGCTGGAGGCCGAGCAGGCAGACGAAAGCAGGAGGAGGCGGAGGAGGAGCAGGGAGGCCGAGGCAGGAGGTTCCAGTTCCACCGAACCTCGGGTGTCTACCAACGAGGTCCGGTGAGCCTACCGAGCGCGGCCGATACCGAGGCTCTCACGCCGGGTCATTCGACCCGTTGGGCAAAAGTACGTAACTTTTTACTTTTTTTCGCTCCTACATATGATAGAATCACAATGGAAACTAACAGTTTTTTCTTAATCACTTACGTAGGTCTTGGAAGGTCGTGGTCCTGTGCTCTCACAAAAGGTTGCCCAATGGCATCCTGGTCTTCTGTCAGGGAACACTTCCAGGCTTGGTTCGCTATGCCGAAGCTCTGGAGAGCCGCCTGCGTCTGACACTCGTCGCCCTACGATCACGCCTCGAGGCGGAGGACGAGACGGCCGTCTGACGAAAGCGTGGCGGAGCGGGTTATGTCTTGTTTTTGGGTAAGTCTTCCTCCCACTACTTTGCTCAATACATTGCATCCGCTAGAGTTTCTTGAACCAATGTATTAATACATCTTTTCTATATGCAGGACTTCTTCAAATGCGCCGAGGGCTACGAGGCGAGGGGCGGCAAGGCGTCGGCCAAATCTTTTAGAGGTCGCATCTCGGACATGCATTACGAGGCACGGCTCCGGGCCATCATCGATTCTTGTGCCGTCTCGAGCATCGGAAGGTAAAGAAAGAAGATGCAAGATTAATGCATCGACCAAAAGAGCGATACTGAAGGTAAATATACAACATCAATATTGATTTCTTACGAGATTGGGTAGGCTTGAATTGTTCTTATATCATCAATGTACTTGATGTCGTCAGTGCCTCTGGTTGATGCGCCAATAAAACGCGAACTGGCGCAGATGATGGTCGACAATGTGGGTGAGTGGCAATTGGGCGGATAACCACACCGTCCTCCGGGAACGACGTTTGCGATGCCGGTGTATCACACCACCGGGCAACCTTAACATCCACGAATTCGGGGCTAGATGGACGTGACTTGGTGTAGCTTTATTTATTCTTTCGACGTTTATTCCTCGCATGATTTATAATCGTTGTTGTTGTTTTTCTCACGATCGGCTGCACATCAAAACCAGCCATGCGGAGAGAGCTCAAGTCATGGGTTCTCGCCCACAAGGGCAAGGCGACAGACAACATCAATCGGAACCCGGACGACCCAAATGAAGTCGTTCACCAACGAGAGCATCCCCGAGCGCGTCGGTCGAAGACACCGAGGCGGCGGCAAGGGGAGTCCATGGGGCGATCGGGATCTGCACACCGCGGACATTGACGGCGACATCGTCATGAGGGTGGGAGGAGGCAAGAAGCATGGGCGGTACCTCGCCGGCAATAGCACGCTCGACCCGCACACCACTCCCACTCTCTCACAGGTCTGGACAAACAGCACGAGCGGTAGCGTGCCCATACGCCTAAGGCGGGACACTTGACGCATCGTGTGGCAGCACTACAAAGTTATTTCTGCTTTATTCGTGCTCATTGGTTTTACATTCCTCGAAATTGCTTGTAACAATGCGGTGAAAAATTATAGGCCCAGTGCATGCGCTTTCGAGGAGCATAAGGCTAGGGGAGGAGGAAGAGCGACGGAGGGAGTGGGAGGCCGAGCGACGGGTGGGAGGCCGGCGGCGAGGTTTGACGCCTTGGCTCAAGATGCGTGGCAAGTCTTGGCGTCACGATGGGTCGTCCAGCGCCACTAGAGCTATTCGCTCCTCCACCGCCTTACCCATACCCACCTTACTCATACGTGAGTTCAACTTCTCTAACAAAAGCTCTTTACTGTGCATGTCGGCCATCGTGCCGTTGATATGTGATGGGAGGCCTTCATGACGTTGATATATATGTGTGCCGGCCATCGTGCCGTTGATATGTGGTGGGCGGCCATCGTGCCGTTGGTTTTCTTGCAGGTTTTGGAAACCCCACCGTGCAGGGGAGGTGCTGCCGAAATTTTGATGGGGTCTAGGCTTAGATTACAATTTTATACCTAGTTCTGCAAATTTTGACTTGTCTACGCTTAGATTACAATTATATGCCTTAGTATTACTATAATTACTAATTTTTCTTCTCCTTTGTGCAGAATCAATCGGCGGGTTCGAATGATGTGCCTGAGTAGCCGTCGTCGGGAGGGTCGTGGCACCAACCGTATCCACAACTTCCGCCGCATCAGCAGCCGTTGGGAGGGTCGGGGTATCAGCCGTATCCACACCGTCCGCCGCCGCAGCAGCCGCCGTCGGGAGGGTGGGAGCCTTGGGAGTGAGCCTGTTGTTCTTCATCATGTATTAGCACTTTGTGACATGAACTTGTGTGAGATGAACTTAACACTTTGAGATGGACATGTGTTGTTGGATTTGAGATGTTTAGATGGATTATAATGTGAGACATGTGATGTGGATGACATATTTGTGATATATGTGATGTGGATGATGTGTTATATTTGTGAAATGTGTCGTTGAAGCTGGAAATATAAACAAAAATAAAAAAAATGCTCTCTGGACTCTTTGCCGAGAGTAGGGCTCTCGGCAAATCTGCCTCTTTGCCGAGAGCCTAGCTCTCGGCAAATCTGCCTCTTTGCCGAGAGCTTGCTGGTCGGCTCTCGGCAAACCTATTTTTTTGAAAACCACCTTGGCCGCAAATCTTTTTTTTACAATTCTTTGCCGACGGTCGCTCTCGGCAAAGAAGTTCTTTGCCGACGGTCGCTCTCGGCAAAGAAGCTGTCACACCGTTACCGGTCGTTTGGCCGTTACTAGGGCGCGCCAGTTTGCCAAGAGCTAGAGTTTGCCGAGAGCCTTGCCATTACTCTCGGTAAATGTTTTGCCGAGAGGGGCTCTCGGTAAAGAATCCTTTGCCGGTAGATATTTTGCCGACGGCTCTTTGCCGAGAGCTGCTCTCGGCAAATAGTTTGCCGAGCGTCAGCTCGTCTTTGCCGAGAGCTTCGGGCTCTCGGCAAAGGCCGGGAATCCGGTAGTGCTAACAACAGAATAGATACTACTGTCTTTTTTATCTAAGACTATTTGGCAGAGCTCTATTCCTTATTCTTAGCTCTAGCTCCATGATTCTTTACCGAGTGACTGCTATATATGGGGAGCAGCTGGAAAGTGATTTTATTGGAGATTGATTAGGGAGCAGCACGGACCGGATTTTTGAGCTTCCCATTCCATGTGTATACGGATAAGTGATTCTTATCTAATCCTATGAGAATCTATGTGACTTTCTATTGTTTGGCAGGAGAGGAGGAATTCCAAAGAGCGCTGCCACATAGTCCCCTAGTCTCCTGCCAGTATTACTCAAAGATTATGCACCGAATAATTTATATTGTAAATAAGTCGATTGTCACTACACTACAAACTAGGTTTTCACAGGCAGTCATACAGCATTAAGAGAAGCAGAAGATCTCCATCCTCTATTAGAAAGTCTACGCTAATAGGATATTTCTTCCACCTATGACACAAAGGGTATATCTTGGGATTTTTTGTACAATGTCTTTGGTTTTGCTAGTCTACTTAGAGCACATGGACACCATCAAGATACTTAACTTTGATCCCCCTTAATAGTAGGTCGTTCTAAACTCAAAAAGGAATTAAAATGAACTATAGAAAGATGATTCTCTTAAATAAGTTGCTCAATATTTTCTAGATCACTCAATTAAGAATTATGGATGTCTTCATCCTTCATTTGCACTTTTCACAATAGATTATCATTGAAATGTTTTACAAAAGTCATTGGCCCTTTATATGCATTGCCATTAATTCACCAAAACCCACAATAGAGGGTTCGATGCATCTTCAAAGATCTATTGATGGCACGTAGGTGTGGTGGTTCACCATGTGTTGGTATTTTTTATGCTCATGTGAAGAATTTCGTAAGTGCATAGATACCGTTGTAGTACTTCACCCATGAGTATTCCAAGGTATCGTTATTTATTTTAACCACAAGAAAAGCGGTGGCTAAAAGTATTCATAAATGAGAGATCTTAGTTATACCTCAATTAAGATATCAAAGTATAGTGGGGGTAAGCAATAAATGAAAGGTAGTGTTGACACTGAAGACGGAGATAACTCAAATAAACATACAAGTAAGGTATAGCTAGGTGGGAGTAAGTAAAGGCTTCCTAAGATCTATCTCTACTTATATGGTTCTAACTTAGCAAGACAAGTTATAGCAAGCAAGAACAATGTTCACACGCAATTGCACACGGGGACAGCTGGATGAGAAATGGCAACAAAAAGCGATGAGAAGGGTGCCAAGGGGTGGTCCTAAGATTTTAATAACTTGCTCAAACGTGGTGGATTACAGAGATCAGACATGGCTGGCCATCACCACCTGCTGACTACCACAAACCATCCATGGGGCAAGCCCCAAACACAGGTAAGCACGTAGCCCAGACACCATGTTTACACTATATCTTACTACTCTTGTTGTGTACACAGAAATCCACTAGAGCATAGAGTACGTAAGGGGCAGTGATAGGGTGCAAAGGTATATTACCGCTAACTTCGCAAACCTACAACTATGATTATGCTAATAACCACTACAACACAACTAAGTATGTTGCACTAAAGTAAAGCACTAAGGAAAACTAGCGAATGTAACTATATTAAATAACTCAAGGTCTTACTAAAACTGGAAAGGATACAAGAGATATACCAAACTTCTAGAAGAATAAATCAGGAAACCTGAGACTTGCTCCACTCACTCTAACTCCCACATTAAACTATCTACTATTACAAAGAAAGTAGTTTAGCTTCTCTTCTTCTTGTGTGGTGAGGGGGTCCCCCTAATACATAGTGATTACAAGTCCATCCAAGTATGATATGGATCCAAGTGAGCTCCATACCATACTTTGGATCAAAACAGACTTATAATTGATCGTGGAGATCAGTGTAGATTGTGCTTGTCTGCATGGTGGAAGGAGGAAGGCGGTGGAGATCATAGTGGGGGGCTAGGGGCGGCCCCCCCCCGCCACTTCCATGCGGGGCCCTCCCCTCTGGTGGGAGGCTTTTTGCACTCGTCATATGAATTTTTCCACCGTGTTGGGTCACATGGTGTTGTGGATTTTTGGTCATGTGGGCCCTCCAATCCATGTGCATGGCATATCTTCCGTCTAGAGAAAGCGCACTTCTCATTCAATGGTCTAAAATGCGTGAGAGTATGTTTCCTTGATATTCACCTAGACTGGGTGCCGGTGGAGCCACCAGGTGGGTTGGCCGATGTTGACGGTAGTTATCATTCATCATAAACCATCAATAAAACATATATAAATGCATAAAAATGTTCACCAACGTAGGTTTAGGGGTTTAAACTGACAAATTCCATGAGTTTTGGTGAAACTGTATTTTCAATAGGGTTTATTCAAAAAACCATCAAGGTGGACCTAATCATCAGAATTAATTGTAATTATCCGCGATGAAAACAACTCTAGAAGAATCTAGAAGGCACCAGAAGACATCCCACCGAAGCAGACCGTGGAAGGATGACATGTGGGGCCGGCCGGCCCCACCTGCAGGCCAGCCGGCCACCTTGCCCCACATGGAAGCCCCTCTTCGCTACGTCGATTCTCCACCACCTTAGGGATCACATCCACGCCGTTGCATTAAGTCGGTTTGATCCGAGGGTCCAGGATTGATGCTACCCCCTATATATATCAGCCCCCCTGAGGGCATCATCTCATTTGAAAAGAGCTACCACGATTATTAGAGAAGATCCACTAGAGAGAATAGAATAGATCTCCAGTTCTTCAAGTTCTAGCATAGGCTAGCTAGCATGATTCAAGTAGAGTTGGGCTATTGCTCAGGATTCTGGATTCATCATCTAGAGGTTGGTATAGACATTGTATCCTCTATATTTTAAGACTTTTTGCTTTATCAATACTATGTTTCTATTTATTATGTTCCTAGTTTGCTTTAGTAGTATGCTTGATATAGCCAAGATTGATAATGAATTTATGCATAAGTTCGCAAAGCACTTTGCTCAGTACTCGAGTGAGTTAAGTGGTCGACATTATGTAAGCGTGGTTCTTATATGTTGTTTACCTGCGAATGCACCCTACATTCCGCGCCATGTGAAAGCCCTAATTTGGTTTTGGTTAATTGATGAAACCTATTTGGACTAATCCTTTTATCTAAGTGTGTGACTAGATAGTATAGTCCAATCCAAGTGGTGGAGCAAGATGAAGTCCATGGTGATGTTGATGGGCATGTGATGATGGTGATCAAGCTCTGGGACTTGGAAAAGAAGAAAGAAAAAAACAAAAAGGGCTCAAGACACTATAGAGAGTGTGATCACATTTAGGATAGATGCTCGTACTATTAAGAGGGGAGCTCTTATTGAACAACTCGATCATCTACTGCCACTAGGTATTGAAATACATGCATTGCATTTTAGCCCTAGTGCACAATCAGTGAGAAAGTGATTAACCTTTCAAAAATGATTGTGAAAATGCTAACATAGTTGCACGTGATGGTGAAACACTTGGAGTGTTAGCACATTTGCAAAGGTGGTAAGATAGGAGAAGAAATGGAGGCAAAACTCGGATTGGGGTGCTGCCTCGGGGGCACCGCCACCCCTTCTCTGGTGCACTGCCACCCTTGTGGCTGTGATCGGCTGGAAGGCTGAGAGTTGCAAGTTGCCCTGGGGGCACCGCCACTGTGTCTGGTGGCACCACCACCCCTAGGGTAGTGCCCACCTGGACTTGGCTGAGGAGAGCAGAGAAGGGGCTATCACTGGTGTGAACTGCCAATGTGAGGGCGGTGCACTGCCCGGTCACCGCCGCGAGGAGGGCGGTGCCACTGCCATAAAAATCCAGAGAGCAGGGGAAAATGGGGAGGTCACAGCCGCGGGCACTGCCGCCCTAAGGGTGGTGCACCGCCTCTTTTCTCCAAAGACTTGGTCTATCAGGCAGCTGGCCGGGTGGTCACCGCCACCCTAGGGGCAGTGCCACCGCCGCCTGTCCGGTGACCGCCTGACCAGTGAACTAGCCATTGGATTCGACCATTGAGGGGCACCGCCACCCCTAGGGCAGTGCCACCACTGCCATGTTCGGTGCCCTCGCAGAAAGTTGCTCCAAAAGGGGTAACGACTCTATTTGCTTGTGGGCTTATAAATAGAACTAGTGGCCAGCCTTGGCCACTCTCTTGGCACTTCCAACAGCTGCATACACCCTTTGAGAGCTGAGCACACCACTCCACTCACTTGCACATTTGATTTCATCATCTTAAGTGAGGTTGGAGAGCCTCTAGTGTGTGCTTATTGTTCTAGCATGTTGTGGCACTAGTTGGGCGATTTGGGTTGGTGGAGATCTTGGTACTCTTGGTGTTTGCCGACACCTAGACGGTTGTTGGTATATTTAACGCAAATAGATAAATCCGCAAGTGCATGGATACCGCTGTAGCTTTCATCCGGAGGTATTCCAAGTATCGTATCCACAGGGAAACGTGTGAGGTTAACTACGGTCCAACTTAACCCGGAGTAGCAACAAGACTTAAGAAAGTCAAGAGTGTAGAGGACATCGCTAAGGTCTTCTAGTTCTAATCTCGATAAGCTATGTCTTCTATTGTTCGACTAGGGATATTACTAAGGGAAACAGATACATAGTATGTTTCCTATAATAACTAAATCATGCTAGTCCTACAAATGGGAGGTGGACTACAGAGGATTCAACGAGGCTATAAGAGTCACCCTCGCGAGATACCACCGATCCAGAATGTAGGGTACATCCATGAGTTACCCGAGTCTAAGCACCATGCTTACACTATGACAAATACTTTAACCTAAGGCCAATAGATTCAAGCACTCAAAAGAGACTCGCGAACCAGAAGAACAATATAAACACGTTACTTACTTAAATCAGAAGTTTATTACCAGAGAAATCTCAAACGCAAGGTTGAGTTCTGCCAAGGTACAAGCCATAGAGAGAGCACCGACAGGCCGGCATCTCCTCCAAACTCTTCCCTCACTCTTCATCTCTCTATTTCTAAAGACTAGATCCCATGGAGGTCTAATCTTCTCTTGATAGCAAGCTCTGATCCTCATGAGGAGAATATGAATTAGGGTTTTTGGATCTACCTGAGGGAGGGGGGTAGGGGCTGGTATATATAGCCCAGAGGGTCCAACGTGAGCCCTTGGATCAAACCGACTTAAGCAACGGCTTAGATGCATCCTCAAAGGCGGTGGAGAACATACATAGAAAGTAGGCTGAGAGGTGGGGCCCATAGGGGCCAGGTGGCCCCACCTATAGGCTAGGCAGCCCCACATGACAGTGGGTCAAGCTTTGGTGATTTGCCTTCTAGACCCTTCTAGAGTCTTCCCACGTAGGTACCGCAGCGGAATTCAATAATTTCCTTCGACGATTAGGTCCACCTTGGCGGTTTTCTAGATAAACCCAGCTGAAAACATAGATTCACCAAAACTCATAGAATTTATTAGTTTAAACCCCTAAACCTTCATTAGTGATTACATTTATGCCCTTATCCATGTTTAATTGATGGTTTATAATGGTTGTTAACTACCGTCAACAATTCCCCAAGCTTAAACTTTGCTAGTCCCTTAGCAAAACTAAACTCAACAATGGATCAGGAGTTGCTACTATGCTTTCATGCCTCAAAAGTACACAGGTGTTCAATAAAAATTTCTCCTCCGAGTAGAATAAACTGATCTGACTTTCAAACATACCCGTATTACCTTCAATCATGGGGCTTCTTAGCCTTCACTTAGGTCTTGAGCAATTGAAAGACAGAATAATCAAGTCAAGCACTATGTCTCAAGTTCTTTGTTCAGCAATTATTTTAGAGTTTTTATAGGTTTTCAAAATAAAACTCAGAGATTCCATTGTATGACACTCTCAAGTCTCTCATTATTTGTGGTATTTGTGGATCTTCACCAAGGCAATAAAGATGTTATGCCTTTTTCTCTTCCTACCACTAAGGCTTTATGTGGAGTTCATAGGTAGGGAGAAAGCTAGAGCATACTTGCAATACATATATTGTAAAGTCAAACAACGGATCCAAAGAGAGTTGAGTCATACAATCAAATCAAGATGTGCATGTGTGTGGATATATGGTGGCTAACCTAATTCTACTATGCTCCTCGAAAACATATCTCTCTTTTTGAAACTTAGAAACATTTGCAAGAGAACATGGGCTATCTTATTCAACTCTTCTTTTCAGAAGGGCATCTGAGTACCCATTGTTTTAAATATCTCAGACACTTTTGCATCCATTTTTTCTCATCGCCATTTTTTTCTCTTTTTTTATGAATAACTTTTGCATAGCCCCATGTCTCCTTTCTACAATAAAACTTTGAGAGATAGCAACAAGAACTTTGGAGCACTTATTTGGTGCATAAACCTATCAAGAATATTTTTGTTGTTTTCTCCCAGTGTGGGAGTAAAATATTTTTGGGTGGATCTAGATGGAAGGCATGTTCTTGCGCCTACCCGCAGTGTAGGGGTAGTGCATATTTGGGTGGTGTGTACCTGATCTTGATTTTAAGAGCATAATAAATCTCTCATAAGGGTCAATAAAGCTTGACAAAACTCAATGCAAAAGCAGGCAACATATACGTAAAAGTTTTCCTAGCCTAAATAACATGTATGGCTATAACACCCTAAAATTTGCCTATTTTGAAAATAGGTTTAAAATGATTTATTTCTAAATTTTGTGCTCATAAAATATAGGAAAATAAAAAATTTTATTAAATTAAAATTCATCATAAGGTTTAGCAATATGTTTGAGCATACATGCCCTTGCATTTGATTTATTTGGTTTAGTGGGATCGATTCAAATTGAAAACATTCAAAATGCTTTTGTAAATGAAATTAAAAATGGCTTTGAAGTAAAAAAAAAGAGAATTAGAAAATAAAAGAATTTAAAAAGGTGTAAAATTTATTTTTAGAAAACTTACCAAAATTTCTCTATTTACTTTGAATTGAAAGTATAATTTAAATGATATTTAAATTTGGTTTTGATTCAAGGTTCAAATGAATTTAAAACCCATTTGAAAAGGTATTAGGAAAATCAAATTTGAAAAAAATTTGAGCAAGCCTTGCTTCTGGCCCATGGTTTTCTTCAGCCTGGCCTTCTCCTCCCCGCCCGAAGGCCTGTTCCTCTCCCTCCGCTCTGCCCAACTTGGCCTTGCGCCTCCCGCCGGCCCAGCTGGCCGTTGGCCTTCTCCTCTACTCCCCGCTGAGGCCGAAGCCCAGTCGCCTCACTCCCGCGCCGCTCCGCACGGCCCAGCAGTGCAGCCAGCCTAGGACTGCGACACGCCACGCCGTTCTCCTCTTCTCCACCCCGCTGACGCGCCAGGCCCACATGTCGGGTGCATCTCCTTCCCCGCGTTGTGCTTCGTCGGACACCTCCCCGTCGCCGCCGCCATGTCCGGCTCCGTTACGCCGTGCGTGTGCCGTGCCGACCACGCCTCCGTGCCCCTTAAATACCGCCCTACGTCTGCTCCGCCTCCCCAGCTAAGCCGAGCGCAAGGCACGGCCATCCCTAGAGACCCCAGCATCGCCGCACACCCTAAGCCGCCACCGCCGAGAGTTGCCTCGCTGCGCCGCTGCTCCACCACCACCACGACTGCTCTGTCAAGCTTCGCGACACCCGCGCGAACCCACCGAGCCCGGTGTTTTGCCATATTTCACTTCGGTTCGCTTGCGCCGCATTGCCGTAGTCTCGCCGGAGGTCACCACCCACCATGCCATGTAGCCCACCGCCACAGCGCCGCCATGGACCTCTAGAACCCCTATGGTGAGTTCTCCGTCTTCCCCTCTCTCTTCCCGTGGTCTTACCATGTCCATAGGTGGCCATACTCGCCAAAACCGTGAACACCGCCGAGCTTCTCAACGCCAACCATGGCGCCGCCACATATGAGCTCGCCGCCGGCCACCTACACCGCTCGATCCAATCTCGGCCGCCCGCATCTGATCCGACGGTCGAGATTTCATCATACCCCTTCGCGTGGCTATCTTGCAAAAGAGCCCTTACAATTACTTGAGGTTTAACCCACGGTCCAAAACGTCTTTCCCGATTCCGTTTTCTTCTTTTAAAAGCATATTTTGTTCGGTTGACTTCAAAAATACGTTTTCACTTATTTACAGATTTGCCACTGATTTTGTTTTAGCCATAACTTCTCCATTTTAACTTTGATTTGATCCGTTCAACTTGTGTTAGGTTTGTAATTTCATAATCTACATGTTCATACTACTGTTAGATATGTTTTCAACTTTTAAAATTCAAGATTAGATTTAATCTATTATTTTATTAAAGGAAATCTTGTTTAATTCATATCTTCTATGTTTAAACTCCGTTTTAGCCCATTCAAGTTGCATTAGATTCATAGCGACGAGATCTACGCGTTAGTAACATTGTTTACCATATTACTATTTTTGAAATTTTTTGGTTTAAATTATATCCTGATTAATAATTATGCAACTAGACTTTATAAATAAAATATGATTTGTTTTACTTTAGTTTTATAATTCAAATCTAAAATTGACTTAATTCAATTTATTATATTTGTAAAATATCTTATATATATAATTTTATATAGTTAAAATAAATAGAGCCTATAGTTTTCTTTTCCACGTATAAAGCAAATCTTTTGGTAGATGTATCTTTTTCACCGTAGCTCCGATTAGCGTGCTTTTCGCGACCGTGTGTTCGTAGCAAGACGTAGATTCATTTTACAAACTTTTCATCTTGATTTTATGTTTGGTGTACTGTTCTAATTTAGATCTATTATTTGCTTTGTGTATGATTGCATGAATGCTTGTGTGGTGCTTTATGATCATGTCCAGTCAGTGAGTTATACATGGTGAATCAAGAAGCAGATCTTTGAAGTTTTGGACTTGAAGAAGGATCTAAGTTTAGGGCAAGTATAGCATGGGATCTTCCTTGTTGCCCTATACACCTTTAATCATTTAATTCATGCTGCATGTGTCTACCTTGACTGCCACTAAGGATTTTCTAGTACTTTGTTACCCTATACCTTGATACCTTTGGGTTATTGCATTGGGTAGTTTGATGCTAGTGCTCAACTACAACCATGATCTTGTCACTTGACTAATGGTATATGCAATAAACACTAAAAGATACTTTTTAGCAATACGGAATAAGGGGGCTAGAGCATTGGGCTGTTTTTATGGTGCTCTAGATTCCTCTCCCTAAGGACTTATCTATAAGTGATCATCCGGGACTTATAGTACAGCTGTGAGGGCTACATGGCTCTGGCTTTAGCTCAGTATGAGGACCTTTTCTAGCTTGTTAGTGGTTTCCTCTATGGCGCAAGAGGGGTGTGTTCCGGGTTGGATATAGTGCGGCCTCTGTCCACCAGTGTATAGGCTGCGTGTTATTGTGCCTATTGGAAGAGGAGCCCTACATTCGTAGGCCACAAAAACCTAGCGGCCCTAACTTGTTAGACGAATCTTTGAAAGGCTTTATAGTGAACCCTATCGACCTTCCTTGGAAGTGGGTCAAGAGATTAGCTACCTCGGGCAAAAGGGTAAATCATGACTCAATGAAAGTGTACAACCTCTGCAGAGTGTAAAACTGGTATATCAGTCGTGCTCACGGTCACGAGCGACCTTAGAACCCTTACGGAATAGATGATCACTAATGGTTAATGATGATGAACATGGATGATACTGATGATGAATATGCTCATTAATGATTATTGTTTATGCTATTCATTATTCATGTTTACCTGATCATGTGTTTATGGGCTTGTGATAAACTTGTTGCTACTCCTATGCTAAAATTATGATAATTAAAAGCTAATCGCAGTAAACCAATGTCAGTCTTTTTGAGCCTCATGAACCCCATGTTATATTTGTTGAGTATGACATGTACTTACACTTGCTTTATATTTTTCACATATTTGGATAAAAATCCCGGATGGGTACCAGAGTGCTAGTCTGGAGGACTTAGGCTTGTGATCAACTAGTCAGTTGTCCCTAGGGATTTGGAGTCTTCACCTAAAGATTAGAGTTGTCTTTCCATTGTCTATACTCTAAGGCTATAACCTTTATGCTAATGCGCTATGTATTTAAGCATTGTCTTTTGATATTACCCTTATTTGTAGCTATATGTGAGATTTGACTTCCTAGACTCACATATGGTGTGTATCTGGTTTTGTTGTTAAAACCGGGTGCTACAAAGTGGTATTAGAGCAATGCTGACTGTAGGACGCAAGTCTAGTTAGAAACTGATCATTTTAAGGTTTAGAAGTTGCTACAAAAATCCTTGTTCTATAAATCTTGATATTTTCTTCTCTACTATATCTCTACTCTTGTTATTCATCTCTACCTTGGTCCTTATTTTAAAGTCTTTGTTCTCATCTTCACTCCTTGATTTGATATGCTTTTAAAACTATTTCTCACCACCTTCTTGTGTAATCTAAAGATGAGTCTAAGAATTGTTACCCCTAGTACAATGAGGACGATAGTATCACAAATTGAGTCAATGATTGAGTTGTGCACCTTTATTGCTTGTTGAATTGTCATTATGCTTATGATTATTTTGAATCTTTATAATGATTGCAATGATCTTGTTGGGTATTCCCATAATTTCATTTAGTTTATAGGCCTAAGGTATAAGGATTAGTGCAATAAATAGCTAGGTTATGGTATTCTTCTGTTTCCTCTATCCTGTCTTTTCAGAGTAGTCTGCACTCTTTGGCTTATATCTTTGATTTTGGACGATCATAAATCATGAGAAAATTCAGGACAATAGTAGACTTCAATATATTTCTCTGAGCATAAGAATCAGCCTGATAGCTATTTTGGTTATGGAGATATGAAAATCCCAAGGCGGTGCATCTGTGCTGTTTGAAATCTGAAGTAGTTTCTCTTGTGCACTGTTTTCGGCCTCCTAAACTATAGAATTTGGAAAACTATTCTATAAGGAAGTTGTGGAGAATTTGATAAGCTTTCCAATGGTATAAGCGACAACTTCATTGGATTAACAGAATGGGAGTTATAGCTATTTTACTGTGCTGTTGTTTTTCATCTCGAGAGGAATTTTAGGTTTCTTGTTCTTGCCCATACACAAGAGTATCGTTGGGATGTCAGAACATCTTGATACGAGTTAGCTCATCTAAAAGAATGTGCAAGCTATGCTTGGTATCCGGTAGTTTATTTTTTCTTAAGGGGGGTAGCCAAGTTGAAGAATTTGCAAGCTGAAGTGTCCTACGTTCTAGTTTGCGCATACATGAACTCATCATGTAACATTTTTGTGTTTTTCAAAAAGTAAATCTCCAGAACTTTAGTGTCACTAGGAACAAGATAAACAGCAGCTCAGGCCTTCTCATATCATATCCATCAATTACCTAGACTCAGATCAAGCATTCGCTACCCACGAGCTTCAAGTTTAGAGTAAATCTTTACATCAAATCAGTTGTATCCAAAACTCAAGAGAATTCTAGGCTGAATGCTAGGTACTTGAAAGGAATTACAACAGAGAAACTATTGATCATTTCTATTCAAGAGATTATTCTAAGTCCTCTTTATTTTATTCAACTCTTAAAAATAAAAAACCAGACACATACTTTTTATTTTGTTTTCATAATTTAAAATCACACCTTATTAATATATATAGCTAAGATAAAATTTTATTTCATTTTAGTTTGTTATGCATCTTTTTATTTCTTTTGCAAATATGAAGCAAACTTAAAAATAGTAGAAGCAAAAAGAGAAAGAAATACTTAGCTAGATACATGGAGGATGCTCCTCCCCCAAGATGGATGTTGTCGTGGTCTTTCTTATCTGTCCAGAAGTTGTGTTCCTCGCTTAGCGGGTGTAGCAGCGGTTCGGAAGAATGTACTTCGGATGGATGGCATTACTCTTGATCATCCTACAAAATACTTCAACAAGAACACCAAAACTCATGGCACAGATTAAGATAAGGGGTTAGCAGTCAGCCATTCAGAGATTTGTTATCCTTGGAGGTTTAGATAGATTTCTTAATTGACAAAGTCCTAGCAGGATGTCTATTTAATATTTTTTTATTTTCTTATATGTATAATGTAGAAAGAAATATGTATGTATGGTATTTTTATATTTTTATGCCACCATAGTAAATATTCCTATAGGCTTTTACACACCATAGATCTATTCACATGAGGCTTTAAGCTTTAATGATGCAATGATGTAATGCAGTAATGAAAAACTTTTTATTATTTTTCTTTTCTAAATGCAATGCTAATACAGAAAAATAAATATGCTAAAAGTGAAAATAATTCATGCAATGCTAAAAAGTAAATATGGATAACGACGATGTTACCTCACGGCTAGGGTTCGATTTTTAAGTCCTCTGGATAGGACTCGGCTGGAGAAGAGTCCTTTACCTTTTGGGTGCATCATCCGGGCTCAGCGATGGAGACCCAGATGGCTGCATATCTTGTGACGGTGTCTCTAATGATGATGTTACCTTCTTCCGTCAAACCCGTCTTAGTTTTGAGTTTTGATTTTTGGCTTAGCGGGTTCAGAACCTTCACTTGTAGAAATTGGGAAATCAATAACTCTTTCACACTTTGCTTGAAGTGTGTCCTGCTCATACAGACAGGGTAGAGATCAAGTGCATGGGCTCTATTGGTGGGAAAACACCAATAGAACCAAAAATTTATTCATTCTTCTCTAACCCTTAGGCGCATTGAACAAGATGAAGTTGATGTTATATGTTGTGTTCAATTATATCATAGGTGATAAGATCAGAAGATTGAGCATGAATGTAGCATTTAAGTTCATTTAGCATAAAGGGTTGAATTGCTTAACCCATGGAAAAATTGTCTCTCTCTACACAGTGTCGGTCCTAGAATTTTGAGGGCCCTCTAGCGATCTCGTCATGAAGGCCATCTAGACCACATATAAAATCTTATAATATATAGGCGCTAATTTTTAGTTGCAAAGAGAAAACAAATCCAGTGATATATTTTTAATTTAACATGTTTGATAGTTATCGAGGAACAATGTAAACTAAAACGGCCCAGGAGTGGCCTATAAACTCCATTTCTCTCAAAATGTAAACATCTTGTAAACATTATTGCGGGCCACGAGGGCCAAATAAAATTCAGGTGGCGAAAACTCCCTCGGTGACCGTAAAAAAAGTAAACTAAAACAATAGTATATTTGTACTTCTAAAACTAATATGATTACCATAAGGAAGAATAGAACTCCATAATGTCCATTACTTCTCATAAAAAGAAACTTCTTGATGCAGAATCATCAAGGACGGTATTGAGATCAATAGTGTCCACTTATGTATAGCACCTTTCTAAGATTCAACAAATTTATTTTCTAGTTTTTTCCGTTTTCTTTTCTAAGATCCTGATAAATGTTTCTTAGGTAACATTCTAAGATTCTAACACCTAAATTAAAAGAAAAACATGACAGAGTATGAGTACTAGAAGTCTGAAATAATTAATTTGGATTAAAAAATGATCATGGGAAAAAATACCTAGGTGCTAGGGCCTGATCGGCTGATGAACTGATGAAGTGATGATTGATAAACTAATGATCGACTGATCTGCCTGATCGCATCGTCGTCGAGTCGAGCCTGTGAGTGTGCCATTTCTGTGTTTTTGGCTCTTCACGGTGGCCGGCGGCAGCGCGGCGTGGCTCCATCTCCGACTCTTCGTGACTTCCTAAGACAGTGACCCTTTGCCCTAGGCGCTCACGTACATAGTAGACTCACAGACTGGGGAAGCAAGCGCTCGGTGCTCCTGATCCTGAACGTCTCGGGCTGCCTATCAAGTGCCATCGAACTATAGGGCTGGGGTCTACAGTATACATGGGCCTAGGCCCCTCCCTCCCCTGGTGAAAGGTCCTAATGGCTAGACGGGGGTGAATAGCCTATTAAAAAATTCTACAACAACACTTAACAAACTGGTTAGATAATTATGAGCCGAAGCGAGTGTTGCGCTAACCTACTAAAAATGCAAGCCACCTACCACAATTCTAGTTATTGTAGTTTCTATCCACACAATACCTATGTCACTACACTAAGTTAGTGTGCTCTCAAAGGCTAACTAAAGAGCCACACTAACCAAACTAACAAGCTCTCACAACTAGCTACACTAAAGAGCTTGACAACTAGTTTGCGGTAATGTAGAGAGAGAGCAAGATAGTTATATCGCCTTGTCGAGGAGTGAACCAATCAATCACAAGGATGAATACCAATGAAAACCAATCACCTCAAAATCAAATAATGAACACAATGATTTTTATCGAGGTTCACTTGCTTGCCGGCAAGCTACTCCTCGTTGTGGTGATTCACTCACTTGGAGGTTCACGCGCTAATTGGCATCACATGCCAAACCCTCAATAGGGCTCCGCACAACCAACACAAGATGAGGATCACACAAGCCCCGAGCAATCCACTAGAGTACCTTTTGGCTCTCCGCCGGGGAAAGGTCAAGAACCCCTCACAATCACCACGATCAGAGCTGGAGACAATCACCACCCTTCGCTCGATGATCCTCGCTGCTCCAGGCCGTCTAGGTGGCGGCAACCACCAAGAGTAACAAGTGAATCCCGTAGCAAAACACGAACACCAAGTGCCTCTAGATGCAAACACTCAAGCAATGCACTTGGATTCACTTCCAATCTCACAAAGATGATGAATCAATGATGGAGATGAGTGGGAGGGCTTTGGCTAAGCTCACAAGGTTGCTATGTCAATGAAAAATGGCCAAGAGTGTGAGCATGAGCCAGCCATGGGGCTTTAAATAGAAGTCCCCACGAATAGAGCCATTGTACCCCTTCACTGGGCACAACACGGGGTGTCCGGACGCTCCGGTCATATTCACCAGACGCTGGACCTCAGCATCCGGTCACACGATGCGTGCCACGTGTCCCCTCTCTTCAAATGTCGATCGTCCGATCTCAATGGTCAAGTGATGACCGGACGCAGCAGCTCAAAGTGACCGGACACTGAACCCCAGCGTCCGGTCGTTTCTAGTAAGCATTCAGATATGACTTTTCACGACCGGATGCGTCCGGCCATGCTCGACCGGACACACCCAGCGTCCGGTCACACGGTGACTCCCCTATGTTCTGCCATGTCAGCAGGACCGGACGCACCCCTCTAGCATCCGGTCACAAAGTGACCCAGCGTCCGGTCAGAGACCGACGCCAGCGTCTTCGCTGCTTCTACTGACGGACGCGCCGGTCCTTCCGAGACCAACGTCCGGTCACTCATAGTGACCTCCATCTTTTTTGTCTAGGGCGCCGGTGGCACCATCGGACTATCCGCACTCTATGGGCAGACACTCCACCGGTGAAGTTCCTCACCCTTGCTCAAATGTGCCAACCACCAAGTGTGTCACCTTGTGCACATGTGTTAGCATATTTTCACAAACATTTTCAAGGGTGTTAGCACTCAACTAGATCCTAAATGCATATGCAATGAGTTAGAGCATCTAGTGGCACTTTGATAACCACATTTCGATACGAGTTTCACCCCTCTTAATAGTACAGCTATCGATCCTAAATGTGATCACACTCACTAAGTGTCTCGATCACCAAAACAAAATGGCTCCTACCATTTATACCTTTGCCATGAGCCTTTTGTTTTTCTCTTTCTTCTTTTCAAGTCCAAGCACTTGATCATCACCATGGCATCACCATCATCATGTCATGATCTTCATTTGCTTCACCACTTGGAGTGTGCTACCTATCTCATGATCACTTGATAAACTAGGTTAGCACTTAGGGTTTCATCAATTCACCAAAACCAAACTAAAACTTTCACCTGGGCCCTCAGCTGTCGCACCTCTAGCACATCTCCAGGGCGGCACTATCTCTACATAATGTATCAATCTTTATATGATTATGACTATCATCTTCTAGAGATAAGATGTGCAATGTTTTATTTCATTTGGTTAAGACTATGGGATCAAGCTTAAAGAACAAGACATGTGGAGCTAATTAGGTTGGATCAAGTAAATTGTAACTCAAACATATTTTGTTTCTTCTTTATGTGCCTACCAGGATCAAGGAGAAGCTCTTTTAAATAATGACCATTTACCTTAAGATGTTACCTTTGTTATTAGAGTGTAATGTCATCATATGACGAAGGATAGATGACTCGTGATGGTGCTTCCCTTTTGCTTGAAGTTTTCCTTGTTTAGCTAGTCTCGTAGCTTGAGCTGTTCATGAGCTTCTTGTTTCCTATATCACACCTTTTTTCTTATCCTTTTGTCATGCCATATTTCTGCTCTTCGATCTTTTGTCACCTTGTTAGACCTTCTACCTCACTCATTGTTTTATGCAGTTCTTTCATCCATGATGAATGAGCTATGTCATCTTTGTGCAATGTTATTGGAGTTCGTCATGTCCCTTGCTCATCTTCAATTTGAATTCATCTCGTGACTTATCCAAATTTAATTGAGAGTTTCCTATAGGGGTTAGTCCAATAAAATATCCAGTATCTGCTAAAGCAATTTTTAGTTCAATAACCAAACTAGACTCCATGTCTAATTTGATTAAGGAAGGCATTTTAACCTAAGCACCTTGCTTAATTTAAAAAACCTTTGGAAGTATGTCAAGTACTTCCAAACCAAAACTTACTATCGTAAACAAAGGTAACATGAAAGCACTATAGAGATTTACTCAAATAAAGATGAAAGAGCATGATTATTATCTACCAAATTGAACATGGCTTAAAGGTAGAAACAACCAAGGTGGATTAGCAACATGGCATAAGATTTTTTAGAGAAGTTCATCCCCCACACTTGAATTTTTCAAGGCAAAAATCAAGTTTGGATGGATGTGATTAAATATTGCATGGTGTTTAGTTGGACAAACCTTGAGTCATCATCGTTCATCCTTTTTGCTTTAGACCTAGAATGGTTAGTGACAATAATACCCGAAGGAATATTTTTACGATTATGTTTCTATGCTTATTTCGCAAGGGCATCACAGCAAAAAGGGTAAAAGCTCATATTATCTCCCGAAAGAGCATGTTTTAGGACAGAAGCCTGTCCTTGGGAAACCTTCGAATTGCGTTTCTAATTGGTGAAGTGGTTTCCCCTCCAACACCAACCTTTGAGTACCTATCTCAAGATTCATGCCTACAAGATTTGCAATATTTATGATAAACATATGCATCTACAACCACACCTTCAAAGTCTTTATGAACAGAAAGTATAAGGGGGTTGAGGATCTCGTGTGTGGCAACGTTAGAAAGACCAATTGGTTCAGGAGATTTCTCATGTGAGCATAGATTTGATGAGGTGTTCATGAAATAATTTCCATGTTCACTAATGATATCTTCCTTTTCAATCTCCAAGGGTGTTTCTTTATGAATGTCTATAGGCAAAAACATTGTCTCCATCATTCCATGCCTATGACATTCATTGGACATTTTATTGTCCAGGATTTCCCTTGGATTGGTAACTCTCGGGTTGATCTTGTCTAAAACCTCGTCCATCCATTCAATGGCAACGACACATAAGTTCTTAATATCCTCCAGCCATTGTTGTTGCTCTTCTTGGTCTTCCTTGTGGCCTTCATGATTCCTATGCTTTGGTTGTCTTAGTGGATTTCTAGGGTCACCATGAGACTGAGGAGAAAGAGCATAAGAGGGATCATCGGGGTCAAGGATGGGTTGAAAGATGGGTTCAGATGAGACATCTAGTGTGGGCATAGAAGGGGAGAAGATAGGATTAGCTTCTAAATAGCTTGGCTCTCCTTCTATGGCATCACTACACATGCCATCCTTGAATTCCTCCCAATGTCCCATATGGGAATAAGGACGCTTCTTAAGAGATCCCTTCTTGAGAGGATTTGAATTATATTCGCTCGAATGTCTCTTATGAAGATGAGAATTTAATGTTCTCCCAAAATCAGCACCAAGAAGGTCATCCTTAATTTCAATAGGGATTTCTAAAGGTGGAATTCCTTCTTCTCTGGGGGATTTTGGGGTATTGATAGTTCGGGATTGATAACTAAATCCTAGGATTGGAGTGGTTGTGATTTGGCTATCAAAACTTCCTCTTCTTGTTTAGGAGGTGATTCATTCTCTTTCTCGAGGAGTTCATTATGAATGCTAGTGCAGGGAGTGATTCCACTAATTCTATTAAGCATAGACCTTGCTTCACTAGCAGACAAATGAAAAAAATCTCCTCTAGAGGCTACATCAAGGGATTCTCTGGAATCATTGCTAAGACCCATGCAAAAATGTTGAAGAAGTACAGGATCTTGAATAGCAAGGTCTGGGCCAATGAAGATGAGTTCTTTAAAATGATCCCACGATGTACCAAGAGATTCTTCTTCTAGTTGTCTAAAATTTAGAACCTCTTTCCAAAGGCTAACCACTTTAGAGATGGGAAAGAAACATAAACAAAATTTAGAGCATAACGTTTCCCAATCTCCTTGCATACTTCCTATGGTTTGACTATACCAATGTTTAGCTTTTCCCATCAAAGAGAACGGAAACAACTTCCATATTAAGGTCTTGTCAGACATGCCAGCAATACACATGCATGCACAAGTCTGCTCAAACTCTCATAGGTGTGAGTATGGGTTTTCATCGCCTTCTCCCGAGAAGGATTGATCCCGAATTAGTTTTATTAAACATGGGCGCAGCTCATAGCCAGGTGTTAGGATAGGCTCTACAGACTTAGGTGGCCCAAACCTCGCGCTCATTGGTTTAGTGTATTGATAGATAGGAGTAGAATTCATAATAGAAAAGAAAAGAAAAGAATGAAGGAATAAAAAGATAAAAGAGTATGATACAAAGTTAAGCTAGGTTCGTAGTTAATTCAGCAATCGTTTCCCCGGCAATGGCGCCAGAAAGCTTCCTGGTGTATTTAATGGACACAGATAAATCCGCAAGCGCACAGATACTGCTGTAGCTTTCACCCAGAGGTATTCCAAGTATCGTATCCACAGAGAAGTGTGTGAGGTTAACTATGGTCCAACTTAACCCAGAGTAGCAACAAGACTTAAGAAAGTCGGGAGTGTAGAGCACATCGCTAAGGTCTTCTAGTTCTAATCTCGATAAGCTATGTCTTCTATTGTTTGACTGGAGATATTACTAAGAGAAACACAGACAGAGTAAGTTTCCTATAATAACTAAATCTTGCTAGTCCTACAAACGGGAGGTGGACTATAGAGGATTCAATGAGGCTATAAGAGTCACCCTCGCGAGCTACCACCGATCCAGAATGTAGGGTACATCCACGAGTTACCCGAGTCTAAGCACCATGCTTACACTACGAATAATACTTTAACCTAAGGCCAATAGATTAAAGCACTCAAAAGAGACTCGCAAACCAGAAGAACAATATAAACATGTTAGTTACTTAAATCAGAAGTTGATTACTAGAGAAATCTCAGACGCAAGGTTGACTTCCGCCAAGGTACAAGCCATAGAGAGAGCATCGATAGGCCGGCATCTCTTCCAAACTCTTCCCTCATTCTCCATCTCTCTATTTGTAAAGACTAGATCCTATGGAGGTCTAATCTTCTCTTGATAGCTAGCTCTGATCCTCATGAGGAGAATATGAATTAGGGTTTTTGGATCTCCCTAAGGGAGGGGGGCAGGGGCTGGTATATATAGTCCTGAGTGTCCAACATGAGCCCTTGGATCAAACCAACTTAAGCAATGGCTTAGATGCATCCTCAAAGGTGGTGGGGAACCGACATACGAAGTAGACTGATAGGTGGGGCCCATAAGGGCCGAGCGGCCCCACCTACAGGCTAGCCGGCCCCACATGGCAGTGGGTCGAGCCCCGCTTCGGTGATTTGCCTTCTGGACCCTTCTAGTGTCTTCCCACATAGGTACCGTGGTGGAATTCCATAATTTCCTTCGATGATTAGGTCCTCCTTGGCTATTTTCTAGATAAACCCTGTTGAAAACACAGATTCACCAAAACTTATGGAATTCATTAGTTTAAACCCCTAAACCTTCATTGGTGATTACATTTATGCCCTTATCCATGTTTAATTGATGGTTTATAATGGTTGTTAACTACCATCAACAACGGCCCGGTGATTGGTGGATCATCGAGCGGAGGAAGGTGATTGTCTCCGGCTCCGATCATTGTGATTGTGAGGGGTTCTTGTGCCTTCCCCGGTGGAGCACCAAAGGCAACTCTAGTGGATTGCTCATGGCTTGTGTGGTCCCTATCTTGTGTTGGTTGTGTGGCACCCGATTGCGGGTTTGGCGTGTGATGCCAATTAGTGCGTGAACTTTCAAGTGGGTGAATCGCCCAACGAGGACTAGCTTGCCGGCAAGCAAGTGAACCTCGGTAAAAAATCATTGTGTCATCTTTGTTCTGAGGATTTCTTGGTTTCATTGTGATTGATTGTGATTATCTTGTGATTGGCTCCCTCCTCGACACATCGGTATAATCATCACCACCCTCTCTTGCATTACATTCTTAGTTTAGCTAAGCTCTTTAGTGTAACTAGTTTTGAGAGCTAGCTTGTGTCGGGTCTAGTGGTTAGTGAAGCTCTTTAGTTAGCCTTTGAGAGCTCACTAACTTTGTGTAGTGACTTAGCAAATTGTGTGCTTAGTAATCTTAGTCACTAGAATTGTGGTAGGTGGCTTGCTCTTTTAGTAGGCTAGCGCAACACTCGCTTTGCCATTTAATTGACTAACATATTTGCTAAGTGTTTTTGTAGAAATTTTCAAAAGGCTATTCACCCCCCTCTAGCCATTAGGACCTTTCACCATGTGGTAGATCATGAGTGTGACACTCTCGTTGAGTCCTTTGTAGTCCACTCCCTGTTTGTAGGACAAGTAGGACCTAGTTGCGAAGGGAATCAAGCCGTGTTCTTGATCTTCCTTAGTAATGTTCCTTATGCCTAGAAGCAGAGCTAATTATGTTATAGATGAAAGTATATATATACTAGGGTGTACAAAAGACTTAGTAAAAAAGAAATGAGTTAGGAATCTTTTCTCTTATCATTTATTTATCATTTGGCTTACCCCTGTTAGAGTATATGTGTAGTTAATGATCTTATCATAAGTATACATATTTTTCAATATCTCTAGACACCTCTCCTCCCTGTGGAAAAATATAAATAACGATACCTGGTATACTCCCGGGTAAAATACTATAATGGTACATTATCTATGCGCTTGCGGATACTTCAACAAATATAATCTTTCTTGAATTTACAAGTGTCATTAATAATTACCAACAAACATTTCTGACATCATTGCTAGGGATGACAACTTAGTAAAAGTGATGTTAAGAAATATCAACAAGCATTTTTGGCACCATTGCTGGGGAGGGCACAAAGCTAAAAGAGAATTGATCAAAAAAATACTTATTGATGAAATCATAACTATGCACCTCTACTTTAGCAGGCTTACCCTTGTTTGTCTTTGTCTATATCTTATACAGGGTATTGCAGGATTTGTTTTGATTCATTAACAAATTCCATCAATCACAATCAAACCAATCAAGAGGCAACTCAACACCAGTTTCTGAAGCTATGGCTGACAAGACTCTACATGAATTCTCTGCTCCAAGCACTAAGAACATCCACACTAGACCAACACTCAAAATCAACAATCTTGAGTTTGAGCTCAAGACAAGCCTCATCAACATGGTCCAAACTATCCCATTCAACGGAAGGCACATGAAGATGCTAGTGCTCATCTTCAGAATTTCCTAGAGATTAGTAGCACAATCATCATCAAGGACATTGCTCAAGACATCATACTACTCTGCCTATTTCCATTCTCACTGCTGGGAAAGGCAAAGCAGTGGTTCTACGCCAACAAAGATGACATCAACACATGAGCAAAATGTTCAAAGGCCTTTCTAGCAAAAAAATTTCCTATAGGCAAAACCAATGTCTTAAGAGGAAAAATCTCCAACTTCCAACAGAGAAAAGGGAAACCATTCTAGAGGCATGGGAACATTTTCAAGAATATATTTCAAATTGTCCTCATCATAGGATGGAAGATTGCTTGCTCATGCAAGGTTTCTACCATGGATTAACTCAGAAAGCTCATGAACAACTCAACGCAACTGCTGGTGGAGCATTTATGTCACTCACCCTTGGAAAAGCTGAAGCTCTCACGGAAAAGATTGCTTCTAACCAAGGCTGGTCTCGAGGCAATATTCAAACATGCAATAAGAGCGAAAAAGTACCAAAAGAGGTGTGTGCAATTTCAACCAAGATGGACGCACTATTGAATTAGCTCAAACAACGAGCCAATTATAAGAAAGATCGTCAGACCATTCAAGATGCTTATAATGCTCCAAACATATGTGGAGAATATTTGGGGATTGATTTCCCTAAATTTCAAGAGGATGTAAATATTGTCGTCAATAATTCCGTTCCACAACAACAGAGACAAGGATGGGGGCAACAACAACAACGATCAAATTACAAAGGTGAGTACCCGGTAATTACTATAATTCTTCTAATCCTAAACAACCATCCTCGAGAGATTTGATCTTAGAACAAGTTAAGATTAATGAGAACAATTCTAAAAAGCTTGCTTCTAATGATAAGGTTCTAGAAAACATAAATACTAAAATGGATAGTTTTTCTTCTGCTATAAAAGACCAACTTGGCTATAATAAAAAGATAGAATCACAAATAGCTCAGCTAGCCGCTGCTCTGCCTTTTGCCACTAACCTTGAAAAGGTCAATGCCATAACCACAAGAGGTGGCAAGTCTACTCGTGATCCTCCATATCCAACAAGGATAGGCAAGGCACCAGTAGCAGTACAGCAACAGGAAGAAAAAGAAGAAGTTGAAGAATTTGGACCACAAGCGTAGGAGATGCTACAAGATTTTCACGACACCAACCTCTTACCGTTTCCATGTAGAAATCGAAAAGCTAAAGTGGATGAGTAGTTTGGTAAGTTCATAGAGGTAATTCAAAAGTTATATATCAATATTTCTCTGCTAGATGCCATACAGGTACCTACCTACGCGAAGTATCTCAGAGACATTTTGAACAACAAGACCACTGCCCACCACTGAAGTAATTAAGTTAACGGAGGAGTGTAGTGCAGCCATCCTGAACACATCCCTAGTAAAGAAGAAGGATCCAGGATGCCCCACTATTGATTGTTCGATCGAAAACCAGAATTTTGAGCATGCACTATGTGACCTTGGCGCAAGCGTCAGTGTTATGCCCAAGACGGTCTTCGACAAGCTCAACTATTCCACACTCACGCCAACATCGATGTGCCTACAACTAGTTGATCAATCGGTTAGCTACCCTACAGGAATTATCGAGAATATTCTGATAAAAATAAGAAACTTCTTTGTACCAGTCGATTTTGTAGTACTTGATATGCAGGAAGACATAAAATCACCCCTCATACTTGGAAGACCCTTCCTGAGCACTACAAATGCACACATTAATGTCAGAGCTAGAGAAATATGATTCCACATCAATGGGAAGGAAGAGCAATTTGCCTTTAAGCCAAGACCGAAACAATGCTCTAAATTGGAGTGGCAAGAGAAGCAAATGCAACCATCAAGCTCTCCATCTCTGGGACCAATTGATGCACCCAAGGAATAAACACGGTCAGAGAAGTCCGGTTCGGTGGATTCAAAATTCTGAACCCTCGCCGGGAGGTAAAATTGGTAGTTATCCATATTTACATTTTACATTGCACTTTGGCATTTTTACTTTTCAATACTTGCATTAGAAAATAAAAATAAAAATTTCATCATTGCATTATAAAACTTTCAAGCCCCATGTGAATAATTTTTATGATGTGTAAAAACCCATAAGGATATTTACTGTGGAGGCGTAAAAATTTAAAAATGCCATGCATACATCTAGAAATAATGCATAGTATCATAAAATATTTTTGGATAGCATATATATGTGTACACGATAGAAATACAGGCATACAGACCTGCAGACACTTGGGACCCACTACCATCACCATCACACCCTCTCCACCATCCATTTTGGGTGCATCTACACCGACGAGCACCAAGGTTTGCTTAGCTTCAAAACAATGTTTCAGCTGGCGGAAGATCAACTCAAGAGGGACCAAGGAGGGGCCGACCGGCCCCACCACTGGGCTGGCCGGCCTGCTGTTGTGCCGCCTATAAATGGCCACCCTCCTGGCTGCTCTCGGCCTCAAACACAACTGCAAACCAGCCTCTAAGTTCGAAATTTCAAATTCCAATTCTGAAGCTTAGTGATTCAATTAGTAGTAGTGCTGTTGAAATTAGGAAGAAACCAAAAATATTAGGGTGGAAGTTCTACTAAAATTTGTCTTAGAGAAAATTATTTGCAATTAGAACGACTAACCCCCCGGACGGCTAACTCTTGGATGGTTAACGACTAACTATTTTATTTCCTAATCCGTTCCATGAGTTTTGTTGTTCTGTTGATTTTTGCAGGGTGATGAACAAGCTAGTGGGCAAGCTCACCCACTCGGGATCGTCCTGCTCTACGAGAAGCTCTTCTTCTAGGGCGAGCGCCGACATGCAAGTCAATGTTCCCGTAGCTGGAGCACTGCCATAGTCGTCTTCATCCGTGACCAACATTCTGCTGGAAGAGTCGCATATCCACTGTCGAAACAAGCAGGAGAAGGACGCCTTTAGGAAGTTGAAAACCCGAAGGTTCGTGAATACAACTGCATATAATCCTCTCTTGCTGCAAGCCACAGGTATGGATGTTGAATTTGATTTTGTTTTTAGAGCTGTTGGATAGGAAGGTGTTTGGAATGTTGTTGAGCAAGGGTCTAAACTTTTAACATTAGAATTCTTATGCACTCTGCAAATCACTAATACTGGGCCAAATTTAGACTCTTCGGGAAAGAATTTTCTTCTCCCTAGAAGGATTTAAGTTAGTTCCTAGGATTCAATTCACAATGCGTAGTTGATGTAGACGATGCTCTACAAGATTTTAATAAGTTAAAATTTTGGAGAGAAATTTCTGAAAAAACTGTAATGTTCCAATGATATCCATCACCCCACATTATGGTTCATGCAAAAGTGGCTAGGTTTCACCTTGTTTCCTATACCAGATATTCATACGGTAAGAATAGATGATCTTAAGTTGTTGTATGCCTTGGTTAAAAGGAGAAAGATTTCTCCCATCAAATTCATGATGCACCAGTGGAAGGAAGTTTTTACTCTCACGGGTGATGTTGAGTGCACCTCTTTGGTCACTCGGATTGCCCGAAATTGGGGCATGTCGGATAATGCTTTGATTTCTTATATTGATACGGAGCGCTTGTACATTGACTTCGAATATTTTTGTCAAGCCCATATGCTAAAAAAGAGAGATGATGGATAGCTTGTCATGATGTACCTTGGGTATATAACTGAGATTACGTTACCTAACCGGAATCTCGGTTTGTACACTATGAATTCTTTCACCTTTGATCTATAGGTTAGGGAGGCAGCACCTCGCAGAAGTGCTTCTACGAGACAGTCCCATGCACCACAGCCTCGGTATCGTGGCACTGACCCAATACCGAAAGGGCCAGCCTACACCAGCTATGCGGGCTGGGACCAACAGGGATCTTCCCGTGGGTACCAGCCTGAGCATGCTGGTTGGGAACAACCATCACCTCACCAATCTGAAGGCTCCTGGTAGCAAGCTCCAAGCGAGCAGTGGCACTATGGAAACTTTGACAACTACTAGCAACAACATTATTAACAAGTCTCAAGTGACCATCAGGGAGGACACATGTCTTTCTCTAGCCAGGGCTATCATGACCAACGGATGGATCACCACCATTTCGACAACAGGCCGACCACCATTGAGGAACAGAACAATGCCATACAAAACACATTGCATGAACACTCACAATGGCAGGCGACGATGGGGAATGTGATCACCGACATCCAACAGAACCAGCAGCAGCAGAACGAGAATTAGGGCCTTTTGTTTCAGAACTTCAACATCTGGCCACCACATTGAACGCTACATCAACATCTAGCTTGGGAGAAAGGCATCCCCCGTGTATCAAGGTAAGTATTTCTTTTCTTTTCTTTTATTATTTTTAAGTTTGCCTTATTCATATGCTGAAAAAAGATGCATAACTAAAAACAAAACAAAATTTTATCTTTGTATAAAAAATATATTCTAGTATGGTGTGATCTAAAAAATGATGAAAACAAAATAAAAAGAGTGTGTATAAAGTTTGCTTTAGTTTCTATTTTTAAGAGATAAATAAAATGAGGAACTCTCTGGGATCTCTTGAATAGAAATGATGAATAGTTGTTATGTTGTAATTTCTTTCAAGTACCTAGTTTTCAGCCATGAATTCTCCCGAGTTTTGGATAAGATTGATTTGATATAAAATTTTCTCTGAACTTGAAACTCATGGGTAGCATATGCTTGATCTAAGTCTAGGTAATTGATGGATATGATTTGAGAAGGTCTGAGTTGCCATTTATTTTATTCAAAGTGATACTAAAGTTATGGAGATTTATCTTTTGAAAAACATAAAAATGCTACATGATGAGTTCCTGTATGATAGAGCTTGAATTCCTACCAGAGCCATACATGTTATTTAGGCTAGGAAAACTTCAACTTATATGATACTTGTTTTGCATTGAGTTTAGTCAAGCTTTGTTGACCCTTATGAGAGGTTTGTCATGCTCTTAAAATCAAGATCACGTACACACTACCCATATATGCACTACTCTTATACTGAGGGTAGGCACAAAAACATGCCATTCCATTTAGATTTCCTTAAAAAATGTTTTACTCCTACACTAGGAGAAAACACCAAAAATATTTTTGATAGAATTTTTTACCAAATAAATGCTCTAAGTTCTTGCTGCTAACTATCAAAAGTTTTATTACAGAGAAGAGGCATGGGATATGCAAAAGTTATTCTTGAAAAAAAAGAGAAAAAATGGGCAAGTGTCCGAGAGATTTAAAATAATGGGTACTTAGATGCCCGTCTGAAAAAAAAGATGAATAAGATAGTCCATGTTTTTTGCAAATATTTTCAAGTTTCAAAAGAGAGATAAGTTTTCAAGGAGCATAGTAGAATTAGGTTAGTTACCATATATATCTTGATTTGATTGTACGACTCAACTCTATTTGGATCTAAGGTTTGACTTTACAATATATGCATTGCAAGTATGCTTTCATGCTATCTCCACTCCTATGAGCTCCACATAAGCCTTAGTTGTAGGAAGAGAAAGGCATAACATCAATGTTGCCTTGGTAAGGATCCACAAATACCACAAATATTGAGAGACTTGAGAGTGTCATACAATGAAAACTCTGAGTTTTATTTTGAAAACTTATAAAAAAACTCTAGAATAATGGTTGAACAAACAATTTGAGACATAGTGCTTCACTTGATCGTTTTGTCTTTCAATTGCTTAAGACCCAAGTGAAGGCTCAGAAGCCCCATGATTGAAGGCAATATGGGTAAGTTTGAAAGTCAAATCAGTTTATTCTAATCCGGAGGAGAATTTTTTATTGAACGCATGTGTACTTTTGAGGAGTGAAAACAATGATGCAACTCCTGATCCATTGCTGAGTTTTGCATTGCTCAAGGACGAGCAAAGGTTAAGCTTGGTAAAGTTTGTTGATGGTAGTTATCATTCATCATGTAACACCCTAAAATTTGACTCTTTTGAAAATAGGTATAAAATGATTTATTTCTAAATTTTATGCTCATAAAATATAGGAAAATAAAAATTTTCATTTAATTAAAACTCATCATAAGGTTTAGCAACATGTTTGTACATACATGCCCTTGCATTTGTTGTATTTGGTTGAGTGGTTTTGATTAAAGATTTAAAATGGTTAAAATTTCTTTTTGCAAATAAAATTAAAAATGGCTTTGAAATAAAAGAAAATTAGAAAATGAAAGAATTTAAAAAGTTATTCTCGGAAAACTTACCCAAAATTTTCTCATTCATGTTTGAATTAAAAAGTGTATCTTAAATCATATTTATACTTGTTTCGGTTCAGATTTGAATTTGTTTTGAATTACGAAAAGAAAAAGGATTTAAAAAAAAGAGAAATGGAAAGACTTCCCCCCTCCCTATTTGGCCAAAGGCCCACCTCGGCCTCCCTCTCCCTCAGTCCAGCTCTTCCTCCCTTTGGCCCAGCGCGCCGGCCTAGTGGCCTCCCCGCGCGCTGTTTCCTCTTAGGCCAACGGCCGCGGCCCAGCCAAAGTGAAGCCGCGCAGTCACTAGCTCAGCATCGACGCCGTTGTTTCCCTTCACCTCTTCCTCTGCCACCGACCGCCCGGGCCCACCTGTCAACTTTGCCCCTTACCTCCAGCCGTACGCGACGCGGACTCTTCCTTTGCCGCCGCATCAAGAGTCCATGTCCGTCCCGTCCGTCAGGCCTTTCTCCCACCTTTCATCGCCGCTCTAGACTCTAGCCGTAGAGAGTCTCATGCCGCCCCGCCTCGCTCACTTGCTGTGCGCCCCACGCGAAGCGCCCCATAAAACGGAGCCCAGGTGCCACGCGCCGCCCTATCTCCTTTTCCCATCTACCCATTGCCGCCTTGCTCTAGCTAGCTCTACCGCTCGTTTTGGATCTCACCGAGTTTGGAGTGCAGCCACCGTAGCTGTGCTAGTGGTTCTCGCAGCTATCCACGACGTGTTGCCGAGCTCCACGTAGAGGTGAAGAAGCTGCCGGAGTTGTTTCCTTGTTCCTTCTCATTCTCTGTTTTTAGCCCAGTCACCACGCAGGCCACACCGCACCGCGTCTCCTCTCCCTTGCACGCAGTAGCTGACCGGTAGAGCCCACATGTCAGTCGTCTCCCACCTCTAGCCTTGCCGAGCGGGACTCTAACCTGAGCTGGGAGTCTGCCCCTGCTCCAACTCCACCCGTCAGCTCCTTCTCCCACCTCGTCTCGTGTTCGACGTGGACTCCATAGTGTCCATGTCCGCCTCCACGCCATCATCACCGATCGGCGTGATCCCCACGTCAAGCGCGGCCCTATTAAAGCCGAGGCCCCTCCACGCCCTCTCTTTGCATCTAGGAGCCGTCGTCGCCTTCCCAGAACCCAGCGCTGCCGCAAGAACCCTAGCTCCTCCACATCACATCCAGAGCTACAGCGTCGCCGTCGCTCTTGATCTCGCCTGCTGCCTTGCCATCGTCGAGGATCTTCAGCCGAGGTTCGCGTTGAGGTAAAGATGCCGCAGGTGCCTCCCGTGAGCTCCCTCTCGTTCTGTAGCGGTAGCACGACGTCGTCGTTTATTTGTAGGGCAAACCGTGCCGCCTACAACCACCCTACGCTTTCACCGGTGTCAGCTGCTCCAGCGACGCCGTGCTCAACACACAGCTGAGAACGAGCGCACAGTTCCTGTGCTCCCTCCGCACGCACGCGCGCGAACGCGTGACACCACGCGAGCGAGCGGATTTAGCAGAGCAGCCACCGGCCGTGAGCGTGCATGCATTGCGCTATTTCCATTTGCTAGCTAGAGCCTTATTTAGTTGGCGAATTTTTTTGGGAAATGGTACTGTAGCAATTTCGTTGTTATTTGGCAATTAGTGTCCAATCATAGTCTAATTAGGCTTAAAAGATTCATCTCGTGAATTTTGTCTAAACTGTGTAATTAGTTTTATTTTTTATTTATATTTAATGCTTCATGCATGTGTCCAAAGATTTGATGTGATGGGGAATCTTGAAAAATTTTACAAAATTTTGGGAACTAAACATGCACTAGCTTGATGACATCATCTCCAACGTCATGCTCTATTTGTGGCCATTTTCTTTTAAAAACAAATCTAGAAATACAATAGAAATACACAATCATCCTGAGCCTTCCATCTGGAGATCTGTGACCTAGATTAGAAGATACCCTTTCATTGGTATTTTTATTAAAGAGCCCCTCTATTTTCAGCAAATTAACCCACGGTCCAAAGTGTAACCACAGATTACGTTTTCTTCTTTGGAAAGCGTAGATTCATTGGTTTAATCTAAAATATATTTTCACTTATTTACATATTTGCCACTAATTTTGTTTTAGCCATATCTTCTTTTTTTAACTCCAATTTGATCCTTTCAACTTGTGTTAGGTTCGTAATTCCATAATCTACATGTTCATACTACTGTTAGATATGTTTTCAACTTTTAAAATTCGAGGTTAGATTCAATCTATTATTTTAATAAAGGAAATCTTGCTTATTTTATATCTTCTCGGTTTTAGCTCCGAATTGACCCGTTCAAGTTGTGTTAGATTTATTGCAACGAGATCTACGCATTAATAACAGTGTTTACCATATTACTATTTTTGAAATTTCATGGTTTAAATCATATCTTGATTTATAATTATGACACTGGATTTTATAAATAAAATATGATTTGTTTTACTTTAGTTTTATAATTCAAATCTAAATTTGACTTAATTCAATTTATATATACTTTTATATAGTTAAAACACATGAAGCTTATAGTTTTATATTTTCTCTTATGAGTAGATCTTTCGGTAGCCGTTTCTTTCAAACCGTAGCTCCGATTAGCATGCCTCTCACGTCTGTGTGTTCGTAGCGAGACGTAGATCCGTTTTACAAAATTTTTGTCTTTATTTTATGTTTGGTATACTATTCTAATTTAGATCTATTGTTTGCTTTGTGTATGATTGTATTGATGCTTGTGTGGTGCTTTATGATTACATCTAGTCGGTGAGATATACGTGGTGATCAAGAAGAAGAAGAAGAACGTTGAAGATTAAAGCTTACCGAAGGATCGGTGTTTTAAGGCAAGTATAGCATGGGACCATCCTTGTTACTTATTCATCTTTAATTATTTAATTCATATTGCATGTGTCTACCTTGTTGCCAATAAGGATATCCTAGATATTTGATCTCTTGTACCTTGACACCTATGGGATATGCATTGAGTAGCTTTGCTAGTGCTCAACTACAACAATGATCTTGTAACTTGACTAATGGTATATGCAATAAACACTAAAAGATGCTTTTTAGCAATATAGAACAAGGGGGCTAGAGCATTGGGCTGTTTTTATGGTGCTTTAGATTCCTCTCCCTAAGGATTTATCTGTAAGTGATCATCCGAGACTTATAGTATAGCTGTGAGGGCTATGTGGCTCTGGCTTTAGCTCAATATGAGGACCTTTTCTAGCTTGTTAGTGGTTATCTTTATGGTGCAAGAGGGGCTCTGATTTGTATGATCTCGGCCTGCTAAGAGGGTGCACTTTGGTTTCTTGGTATTTTGTTAGTCACTCCTTGGAGGGGGCTCATGCTGATTGATGGGGAAACCTTAGTGGCCCTAATTTGTTAGATGAACCTTTGAAAGGCTTCATAGTGAACCCTGCCGACCTTCCTTGGTAGTGGGTCAAGAGGTTGGCCGCCTCGGGCGAAAGGGTAAATCATGATTCATAGTGAAAGTGTACAACCTCTACATAGTGTAAAATCGGTATATCACCGTGCTCACGGTCATGAGAGGCCTTGAAACCCTTACAGAATAGATGATTACTAATGGTTAATGATGATGAACACGGATGATACTGATGATGAATATGCTCATTAATGATTATTGTTTATGCTATTCATTATTCATGTTTACCTGATCATGTATTTATATGGGCTTGTGATAAACTTGTTGCTACTCCTATGCCAAAATTGTGACAATTAAAAGCTAATCGCAGTTAAACCAGTGTCAGCCTTTTGAGCCTCATGAACCCCATGTTATATTTGTTGAGTACGACATGTACTTACGCTTGCTTTATTTTCACATATTTGGAAAAAATCCCGAATGGATACCAGATTGCTAGAGTTTGGAGGAATTAGGCTTGTGATCAACCAGTCAGTTGTCCCTGTGGATTTGGAGTCTTCGCCTAAAGATCAAAGTTGTCTTTCACTCTGTCTATACTCTGAGGTTATATTCTTTATACTAATACGTTATGTATTTAAGCATTGTCTATTGATACTACCCTTATTTGTAGTTATATTTGAGATTTGACTTCCTGGGCTTACATATGGTGTGTATCTGGTTTTGTCCTTAAAACCGGGTGCTACACATCATAAGCCATCAATAAACCAATATAAATGCATAAAAATGTTCACCAACATAGGTTTAGGGGTTTAAACTAATAAATTCCATGAGTTTTTGTGAATCTGTATTTTCAGCAGAGTTTATTCATAAAACCATCAAGGTGGACCCAATCATCAGAATTAATTGTAATATTCCATGATGAAAACAACTCCAAAAGAATCTAGAAGGCACCAGAAGGCATCCCACCAAAGCAGAACGCTGGAGGATGATAGGTGGGGCCGGCCGGCCCCACCTGCAGGCCCGTTGGGCACCTGGCCCCATGTGGCAGCCCCTCTTCGCTACGTCGGTTCTTCACCACCTTAGGGATCACTTCTACACCATTGCTTTAAGTCGGTTTGATCCGAGGGTCCAGGATTGATACTACCCTTTATATATATTAGCCCCCACCCCCCTGAGGGCATCATCTCATTTGAAAAGAGCTACCACGATTATTAGAGAAGATCCACCAGAGAGAATAGAATAGATCCCCAGTTCTTCAAGTTCTAGTATAGGCTAGCTAGCAAGATTCAAGTAGAGTTGGGCTATTGCTCAGGATTCTGGATTCGTCATCTAGAGGCTAGTATAGCCATTGTATCCTCTATATTTCAAGACTTTGTGCTTTATCAATACTATGTTTCTATTTATTATGTTCCTAGTTTGCTTTAGTAGTATGCTTGATATAGCAATGATTGATAATGAATTTATTCATAAGTTCGCAAAGCACTTTGCTCAGTATTCAAGTGAGTTAAGTGGTCAACATTATGTAAGCGTGGTGCTTATATGTTGTTTACCTACTGATGCACCCTACATTCCGGGCCATGTAGTAGATCGTGAGTATGACACTCTCGTTGAGTCATTTGTAGTCCACTCCCCATTTGTAGGACAAGTAGGGCCTGGTTGCGAAGGGAATCAAGCTCTGTTCTTGATCTTCCTTAGTAATATTCCTTATGCCTAGATACAGAGTTAATTATGCTATAGATGAAAGTATATATACTAGGGTGTACAAAAGACTTAGTAATAAGAAATGACTTAGGAATCTTTTCTCTTAATTAATCTCCTGCCTAGCCATACTACATTTATGGGTATCTATTACTATCTCTGGATTATTATCAATGCCCTACACTTATCATTTATTTATCATTTGGCTTACCCCTGTTAGAGCATATGTGTAGTTAATGATCTTATCATAAGTATACATATTTGTCAATATCTCTAGCCACCGCTCCTCCCTGTGAAAAAATATAAATAACGATACCTGGTATACTCCCGGGTAAAATGCTATAATGGTACATTATCTGTGCGCTTGCGGATACTTAAACATATATAATATTTCTTGAATTCACAAGTGTCATTAATAATTACCAACAAACATTTCTAGCATCATTGCTATGGATGACAACTTAGTAAAAGTGATGTTAAGAAATGTCAATAGCCAACCTCACCTAGGGTTGCCTGACCCTAGGGGGTGGACCTACTTTCTACCATATTTACTTCCTACTACGTGGAACTTGTTAACAAAATATGCTCATGAAATGCTTGTCTGCTTTCATTTTGATGTATGATGATGATATTTTCATGGTGTAAAAACATGCCTTATCGATCATCAACAAGCTCCCCCAAGCTTAGACTATTGCTCATCCTCAGCAAGACTAAAACTTAGCCTCGGTGGATCAGAGGAGTCACTACAATGTTTATATATTTCAAAAGGACCTTGTGTACAACATAAACACTCTTCTTTGAGTGGAAAATTTGGCAATGTTTAAAGACTCACCCATATTACCTTAGTCTTTCATGGGCCTTATGGATTCCTTGTTCCTCATAAGTTTCATCTCAGAGGTTTTGCAAGATTTTTCAAATAAATTTCAAGTTCCTCATATGGTACTCTCGAATCGCTCATATGGTGTATGATTCCTCACCGAGGCATATTTTCATGTAGCCTTCTCGTGCTACTTCTAATGGCTTATGTGGAGCTCAGGTAGGATAAATATGTAATATACTTGTATTGCATATATTTTTTTGAAGAAACTTGTATTGCATATATTGTAAAGTCCAATTTTAGACCCAAGGAGAAAAATGGCATACTCTTAGATCAAGATATGTGCAGGTGTGTAGAACATGGTGATACATTCCGTGATACTCCTTGAAATGTATGACCCCTCTCTCTTATTA
The DNA here is from genome assembly GCA_904845875.1 of Miscanthus lutarioriparius. Classification (NCBI taxonomy): domain Eukaryota; kingdom Viridiplantae; phylum Streptophyta; class Magnoliopsida; order Poales; family Poaceae; genus Miscanthus; species Miscanthus lutarioriparius. The sequence goes on along the minus strand of CAJGYO010000003.1, from coordinate 86,272,442 downwards.
TTATTTCTAATAACAAGGCTATCTTTTCTCTCTTGTTTTAATACATGTATCTTCAAGTTCTCATAATTTTTTTCTATACTTGGACCTTCATGTGTCCATATTTTTTCAATACTTTTGCATATCCCATGTCTCTTTTGAAATAACATTAGAGAGATCATATTTTAAGCTTGGAGTGCTTATTCGGTGGAAAATGATAGGCATGTTTTTTGCGTACTTCTAGTGTAGAGGCATCATCTATTTTGTGGCATGTATGTGATCTTGATCTTGAGAGCATGATAAATTTCTTAACAAGGGTCAACAAGACTTGACAAAACTTAACACAATAGCAAATAGCTTATTATGAAGAAAGCTTGTATCATGTAAACTATGTATATGGTTGTGGTAGGAACTTTTCACCATTGAGGAAGTGTTCATTTTCATTCTTTTCAAAATAGAACTCTAGAAATCATACATTTGGAACAAGACTATAGCAGCTCTTATCTTGTTATCTCATACTCAGAACAACCTAGACTTAGTTATAGCACTTGCATCCCACAAAGTTTTAGGTTCATGATGGTTTCATATGAGCCAAAGAATCTAAACATAGAACAATATCTCGTTACATACTAGGCACTTGAGAAACATAAATAGAGCAACTATTCATCATTTCTAAGATGAGAGAATGAGGTATTCATGAAACATATGAAAAGCAAAATATTTTTGGTATTTTATTTTTATCATGTTTTTTAGACAAAAGAAAATAAATACATAAAAAATCAAATGCAGATACAAGTGACTTACCTTGTCGGGGCTCTTCCCCCAAGCTTATCCTGTTCAATGGTCTGCCTAGGTGGGTTGATGCTCATGTGTTGCCAATATGCCGCCCATTGGCATACATTTTCTTGTTGCATTGCTCGAAGGGTGTTGGAATTGATTTGTTCGGTCTCGTGGTTCAAGTTCATGTTGTGTTGCATGCCACTAGCCTGGATTTGTAGCTCACACTACTACACAAAATCTTTTGCTCAGCGTTTCCAAAATGGCAGGGCAGCCGGGCCAGCAACCAACTCGGTTAATACATTAACCAAGGCAAGCATTGCAAAATAACCGCCTTGGTTAATAAGTATTAACAAAGGTGTGCATTGTAACATAACCACCTCTGAGGCGGGCATTGTTAAATAACCGCCTCGGTTATAACCGAAGCAGGCATTGTAACATAACCGCCTTGGGTAATCATTAACCGAAGCGGGCATTGTAATGCAACCGCCTCGGTAAATCAGGCCCAACTCAGGCCCAAACAAAATCCATTATACCGGGCTCATATATAATCAAGGACTTAGGGTTTCTTCTCAGTCATTCCTCTCCACATAGACTCCACATAGCTGCCCCTTCCTCACTTTCTCCCTCCCTCCGACCCTCCCAATGTCCTCTCCCTTCGACCGAGCGAGCTACACGGGCAATGAGGGTCGCGCCTCCCTCCCTCCCGAGCAGCACGGCCTCCTCCTCCCCTTCCTCCGGCGTGGCCGCACGGCCGCCTCTTTCTCCTCCGACGCCCCGGCGTGGCTGCGCGCCCCCTCCTCCTCCTCGGCGTGGCTGCGCCCCCCCTCCTCCTCCAACTGCACAGCGGCCTCCTCCGATGGCCTCTAAGGCCCGTGGCCTCCTTCTCCGATGGATCTAGGGGCGGGGCATGTGGATCCGGCAAGGGGAGGAGGCGGCGCATGCGGATCCGGCAAGGAGCGGGCTCGGCTCCTTCCCCTCTTCCCCACCACCCCATCCTCCACCACAGGCGCGTCCAGATGCGGATCCAGCGGCGGCGGCACGTCCAGGTGCATGGCGTGGCGAGCGGCTGCGCTCTTCCCCCACCGGCGACCCTCTCCTCTTCCTCTCCCGGATCCAGCGACCGTGGATGGGCTGCACATGGATCCAGCATCTCTGACCCGCATCTCCGGCGAGGACGCAGCTGTGGCGATGGCGGCGGCGCATGGATGGGCTTGGTGGGCCCGTGGATGGTCTCGCCGGGCTTATCCATGGGTTTTCCTTTTTTTGTTTTTTTATTTAATTTACCAAGGCGGGCATCCAACCGCCTCGGAAAAGGTCCCATTAACCGTGACCTTTCGTCTGAGGCGGTTGCGATGCCCGCCTCGGTAAATCAATTTTGCCTGCCTCGGTAAAGATTTGTGTAGTAGTGTCACCTACTTGTTTTGTGAAGTAGTTGACGTTGTGGGCAAGCCATGGTACCCCCTCTCTCGTGAGGACGAAAAAGAGTATCGTGCAACAATTATTCTACTCTGATAGATGATTGTGGTGATGCAGGTGAAGCCACAGGGCCCTATGATATATTAACTTGAATGATGTGTTTATAGACATGGACGGTGACGGTGATGGAGGTTTCAAGGATCCCAAGAATGTTGATTCTTCAAGGAAATGCAACACCACCTTGATGACAGCGACGAACCCTATGTGGTTTGATGACTTTGGAGAAACAAAGAAGACAACGAATCAACCTTTGTATGATGGTTGTCCACCGGAATGAACGTAAGAGCAACCTACATATATATGAAAGCTTGGACAGATGTCCAAATAGTGGCATGAGTGGGTATAAGAAGAATGTTAGCAAATGAACTTTTGTAAACAGTTATCATGAAGACCTCCATGAAGAAAGGATGTGGTGACATACTTCTCTGGTATGAAACCATCTGAAATATACTACCCTGCAGGTTCCATTGAATACCAAGCATGATCCATCGAGTTACACTAGAGGAACACTCAAAAAACAGATGTATAGCCATCTCCTTGACATCCTCATGACACATCACACAGTTGTAGCCTTCTTCTAAGTGCTTGTTCCTACTGTGGAGCATATTCCTCGTGTTGAGACGATCAGCAAACAATAACCAAGTGTTGAACTTGATTCTTGGGATGCATTTAGCTTTCCAAGTCCACCGAAAAGGAGCAGGTGGAGAGATAGCAACAAAATAATGTTTATGAAATCTTGCAGAAGAGTAAGCTGTGGAGTTCCAAATATAGGACCAAACATCATTTGTAGGATATGGCATTCTAAGAGCTTCAAGCAAATCTCTAAAAATTGGGAATTCATTGTGTGCCATTCTGGACATAGGCAGCCTAAATAAATCCAAGCAGTATTCAATATCTAGAGCCATCTTCACAGAAATCTAAGGAGCTTTTGCATAGTGAAAGAGGTTGCCAAACTGCAGGTTCCAAGGTTGAGTTAAGAGTAAGTCTTCGCATAGGCTTGATGTAACACCAACTCCAGTAGTACACTTAGCAATACCTCTAAATGTGTTATGAAGCTTGAGAACATCCCTCCACCAAAAGGGTCCTTTTGGGGCTACAAGGTGAGGAACTTTAGCTTGATAGTATGAAGTCCAGAGAAGTTATACCCAAGGGACTTCAGCGTTGTTATAGAACTTGTCCAAATGCTTGACTAGCATACCATCATTTTGAAGCCTCAAATCCTTAAGCCCTAACTCCCGGGCTGCCAAGTTGTAACCCTTTGCATAAGATATTTAATGTGATGCATGACCAAGTTATTGTTGAATTAAAGGTCTACCTAGTTATTGAGATGCATTGCTTGATTAGATCCTAAGAATTGATTTGCCAATTACGACCATGAGAAACTAACGAAACTTATTAGACTTGTGATATTGATTTCTCCCAATATTATCGTGATCAGCTTCAGGCCAACATGATAATTTCATTACTGATGTGAGAGTTGATCCTTCTTTCAGAAATTGTATTGACCTTGGTATTCTTGCTATAAAGATGGTTCAAACCGATAGAACGCAAACTTTGGATTGGTTTATCGCCTCATTGGGTTAGCCTTGATTTTACTGGTTACAACAGCCACAGTAGAAGGATTTTCTTAGATATGAAGGTTGTCAAGACCGAGTCTCAAAATAAAATGGGAGATGAATGGTTGAATCATAGGATGGTATGTTACTTTGAGCCAGAGGTATTTTCAACCATTAAAATGATAACATCTTATATCATTTTCAAGAATTGAAAAAACGAAAGAAGACCTAAACTACCTAGTAGTAATACTTCTGGTATGTTACTTTCAAAATACAAATGCATAATAACAAATAAGCTTTTTTTTTTGTTTGTCCTTTTTCTTATTAACTCTTGCATCTTATTCAAATTAGGAGTCGTCATTGAGGATATGGAAGTGGAAGATGTGAATGCACCAATATAATCATCATTAGGTATATATTTTTTAATGTTTCATGTTATTTCTTTAGCTGTTGTATCCTACTATTAGTTGAACAACGTTTTGCAAACTTTTCTTAAGAATAGTTATTAATGACGGTGTTGCTTTCTGCTTTTCGCTATTAGAATTTGGTCCTAGCTAGTCACCAAATGCTGGGTTCGCCACAAATTGTTCTGTTACTGTTACTGTAACGAAAAATCATTGTTCATGGCTAGCTTAAATAATTTTACACTTCTATATTTCAGGTGCCTAATTTTGTTGTTGTTCTTCAGGCAACATCTAATTTTGTCATTGTTTGACTATAGAAAAAATGTGAATTATCAATTATATCATGTGAGCTGTCCTTTTAATTGTAAGTAGTTGGTTGTCTAAGATTGTTGCCTGAAAATTCAGACACCTTGAATATAGCAACTCCTAATTATAATATTCCATGGAAGATTTCATTATTTCCTACGTTTACGAAGGTTGTGTCCTCTCCACCACCCACATACACGAGGCTCACGTCAACTCGCCTCCACCCGTTCTCATCTCTGTCTAAACCGCCGGTTTCGCGGCACGCTCGCTCGCCTTCTCCGATCGCGCATGCCATGCACCCTACCAGAAATATACTCGTACCAGCTGCCACCATGCCTCTCTTAATCGACCTGCAACAATCCTCACCCAAATTATACCAATCCACTCACGCAAGAGCGAATTAATTAACCCTCTGCCTGATCACCGCAAGCTCTCGCACTGCACGGTGCACGCACCATGGCCGTGTCCCGCCGCGTCGTCCTGCTCCTCGTCGTCCTCACGGGGGCCGCCGCGGTGGCCGCCGCGTCCTCGCCCACCACCGGGGCCTCCGCTCCCGACGATGCCGACACCAAGCCGAGCATCCTGACGCCCATCGCGCACACCCCCGTGGGATCCTTCGAGGGCGCCGATGGACCCGTCGCCGACGACGCCATTGACGACGATAACGCGGCGCCCGTGGGCTCGCCCATCGGCACCACCATGACGGAGCCCGAGCCGGAGCTCGCGCCCCCGGGGCCTCCCGATAGCAGCAGCGCCACCGCTGCCTCCGTACGCGACCCAGCCGCTGCTGCTGCGGTTGCCGGCGCCGCTCTGGCGGCCGCCGGCGCCATCTTTGCCTTCTGATAGGACGGTGTGCATGAGTGTGCCGCTGTGCGTGTGCATGTGTTGCGCGCTCTAAGTTATGCACGTACGTCCCATCCTTCTTTTGTGATCTTTTTTTCCTCTTTTCGTTGAAAATGTGCATCAAAATTATTTCATTTTCTGATAGCAGGGACAGGGTGCATGACAGCCTGTGTTGTTACTGACAAATTAACGAGAAATTAGTAGTATCCACCTGGAATTTTTCTCTCCTTTTTTTTTTGTCCTAGAAGATAGGTCCACAAAAATGTAACATTATGTACACACTCAGGGGGGTCAATGCATGATCTAGCTATGAGACTATTTGGTCCTGTCTAAGTACATCCCTTATATTTTCAGGTTTTGAGCCAATTCAACTTGTTGAAGTGTACAAATACAACCAACATTTTTTCCCAATTGATGATGTGTGCATTGTGATCTCTTTTCTCATTTTGTTCCTCTCGACTGCATGCGTTCGTGTGCGTACAGGGATGGCCGGGGGCAGCGGCCAGTTCGGCGATGGCGGCGAGGCAAGCTGCAATGGTGCCACCGGCTAGGCTGTGGAGAACAACCGGTGGGTAGGATCGGTGACAGGGGTCAGGGGCAACAAATGGATCAGGGAAAACAATAAACAATTTTTCGCCCCCACCCCCTATCCACCCATCTCCCCACCATCGCGGTGGCGGCGGCCCGCTACAGCACTAAAAAAAGGCCTCCCGTAGCAACTTTCACCGTACCTCCTTCCTCGGGTTATTTTAATCGATGCCATTATAATTTTTCAACTTCTAGAAACACCACTACAATTTAACTATTCGAAGTCTTGCCATTACAATTCTTCTACTGTCTAAAATATGCCACTTTATACGTTTTTTTATGCGGTTGGACCCACCTGCAGACCAACCTTGTTTCATGTTGACTAAAATGCCCCTGTCCCTCTCTTTCTCCCACATCACTAACGTGTGGGCTCCAGTGTCATCTTCTTCCTCTCCTCCCCTCACTGGTTCCGGTCCGCACGCAGCAAGACTCGTGTGGGCTCCATGGCCACCTGCTCGACGACGACTTCAGCTCCAACTCGCTCATCGAGGACATCTCGCCGAGCCTGGAGGCGGCGCTGTCCGGCCCCACCAAGAAGCCGCGCCGGTGGCGCAAGGCGTCGAGCCTTTGGGGTCTCATCCACTGGCGCGCCACCGGGCGCAGGAGCGGTGGCCCGTCCAACATCGTCGACCGTTCGTCCATGGATGGACCTGCGCGTCCACGGAGCCAACACCAAGATACAGCGGTGCAACAGCAACCTGAGCGCGCGCAGGCGCGCAGCTCGTTCAGCAGCAACAATGGCGGGCTCGACAGCTCTAGGCGCAGCTACGTCGACGCCAACGGCAACGTGAGGTGGAGGGGGGAGCCGCAGTGCACGCGCGCGCGCGCAAGCGCGCAGAGCGGAACCGCCACGCTACTTCGCCAGCGTGGGCGCCATGGGCAACAGCGATGCTTTGCGTTCTACTCGCGCCGATGCGGATCGGCGTCGATGGTGGCGGCCGCAACACACGCCGTTCAGGATCGTGCTCGCCCTATACTAGGCGAGGCTACGGCGTCAGTATACGTTCCTCTGCCAATCTACATGTTCCTCCTCCTTCCAAGGAGAGATGCAGCCCGCCGGCGGCGCCGCCGACCTTGTGGCCACACTGGAGTCCGACGGTGCTCCGTGCTCGTGCCCGCGCCGGTCTCACCAAAGTACTCGGCCGCACGACCCCATGATTCCCGCCGCTGTCGTTGTGCACCACCGCGCCGACGTGCAGCCCCACACCGCTTCGCGCCTCGCCGCCACTCGCACGCTTGCGAGCCTGGCCGCCCGCATCGACGGTCCAACGCCATGGCCATAGCTCGCAGCTACGCCTACCCCGTGGCGTTGACCGCTTCTGCGCCTCCCAGCTTCGCGCTAGCCTCCCTTCTTGTTGCAGGCCGGCCGCCAGCCGCGTCAAGGAGCTCTCCCACCATGGCTGAGCACGCGGCGCGGACGGCGTTGAGCGCAGCGGGGCATCTCGCTGGAGGCCTGGAGAAGAAAGTAAGAAAGAAGGTGACAGGTGGGGCCTACACGTCAATCACATGGAGTTTGAGAAAGGTATAGGGGTATTTTGGGCAATACGAGAATACAGTTGGCTGCAGGTGGACCCAACGTCTTAGAAAGTGTACAAAGTGGCGTATTTCAGATAACGAATGAATTATGATGGCACGGTTCTACATAGATGAATTGCAGTGGCGTGTCTCAGAAATTAAAAATTTGTAATGGCACCATTCAAAATAACCCTTCTTCCTCCCTCCTCTCCTCTTCCCCGTCAGAACTCAGTTTTTTCTGCCAACAAAGATGGCCGATGGTGACCTGGAAACGCCGACTCTGAGTCGTTTGGGCCCGGATTCGGCGACCCCCACCCTGGATCCAGCGGGCGGCAGGAGATCAAGAGCTGCGCCCGGCAGGCATGCTGGCACGGAGACCGGCGAGTGCGCTTACGACCGGCGGCACGCGGTCGGGCGGCCAAGCCCTGCGCCAGCCCATGGCAGCCCAGATCCAGTGCGCGACGACCGAACGGGCGCAGCGGCCGGCGGTTGCGCCCGCGCAACTACCGGCGGCAAGCGGCCAGCCGGCTGTGCGGCCAAGCCCTACGCCAGCCCATGGCGGCCTAGATCTGGTGCGCAGTGGCCGGTGGGTGCGCCAGCAGCGGCTATTGGCGGCAGGCGGCATCGCTCCTGTGCGCACTGGCCTGCACCGACACTGCCACAGGTAGCGGCCGGTCGTGCTAGGCCCATGGCGACAAGAGCTGTGCATGGCCGAGCGGCCGGAGTGCCTACCTGCGGGGCTGGGCTCTGGCCCGCGCCCGCAGGGGCCGTACCGCCGTAGCTGCGATCCATCTCCGTCCTGGCTCGCGTGCAGGCAAAGCAAGGCAGCAGCCTGCGGCCGGCTGCCAGGATGGTTTCGCCAACGTCTTGCAGGGCCGGACTGCTTTTCTCCGTCCGTGACACAGCGCGAGACCTTTTGGTCCTGCTCCTGCAGCGTGCTTGGACGCGTCGCTGGTCGTGCGCGGATACACGGATGCGCGCCTGCGCCCGCGCCCGCGTTCCTCTACACCGTCCTCGGCTGCTCCGGCTCCTCGTCATCCTCAGCAAGTTTGGCTTGCTTCCGCAGGTATATGAAGTCTACGTGAAAATCTTGCCTGGCTGTTGCTGCAGGCCAGCGACGATGGCGCAAAATGGCGTCATATCCCCTAGACACGTCGCTAAAGATTTTGGTCCCTGCTCTCAAAGCCTTATGATCTTGCTGCTATCCGTGGGCAGGTCTCAAGGAGAAAGCCCTTCTGAGCCTGTTGCTCTGATTTCGATGGTGACGTTCGTGGACATCGCTTCCCTTCCTGAAGGCATTGATACAGACTCGCCGGTATCCGATTACGCAATGGCGAATCCTTGAGCTCTCACGGATTGCTCTCCACCCTCTTGTTATTGGTTTACCTATCCTCCTACACCTTGCTTTTGCTTGCAGTCTTGCTGGCAGGTGCTCGCTCTCAATGGTATGCTCTGTTGTCCTCTGGGTCACTTGAGTGCTCGCCCTCAATGGCATGCTTTGTTGTCCTCTGGGTTACTTGAGTACTCCGCCTAATCATATGCTGGGTTACGAGGATCTTGATCTTCTCCTTTGGATCTCCTCGTGCCCTTCCTGATTGTCCTTCCTCCTTTGACGCTTCCTCCCCCCAAAGGGCGTAGATGGTTATCAGTTGGGCCTCAGATACGCTCATAGGCGATATAACTCACAGCTATCGTTTGTTGGCTTTTACTCGATGCCTTACAACACCTCACTCAATACCTTATAGATGCATGTGGTTTAGAGCTCTTCAGAGTATGTTTTGGTGGTGGCACAAGTTAGGAAGTATTGCTTGCACTCGCTCCGGCTGTAGGTTGAGTTGGTAGCTGAATCTTATTGTTTTTGCTGTTGTTTTGTTAAGCGTTGTAATCTTTCTCTCTTCCACTTGTCATGTACTCCTCTGACCTTCAAGGGTCGCCCCTGTATTATAGGTGCTCGGCACCCTCCATTTCCGACTTTGTCAGTATCAGTGAAAAATTATTCAGGTGGGGACTTTTCATCCCCCAGCTGACGTCTTAAAAAAAACAAATGGATTAGGGCGGCTAGGACAGCAGTGCCAGGGCAGTTGAAGACGAGTTTAGGTAGAAAACACGGTCGTTGCATCACGAAGCCCAAACTAGATAGGTTATAACGATGATCTTTAGACCAAAAGAAAAGACTGAAGTTTACTACCGAAATATAAAATGTATATGATTTTTGGGCACATAAAGCAGCACTAAATAGTGTCTAATTTACGACTGCACAGTCTGAAAAAACAACAGACATTATTATGATATTAGAGCCCTGATCCCAGCCATTAATCCATCAAACTCAATAAACTCTAGTATGGATAATCACACTTAAAAGAGTAATCTAGGTGTTACAGTAGGAAAAGAATAGCACGATTGCAGACTCTGTAGTCCAGCCATTCTCATATAAACAGATAAAAAGAAGTAACCAGATAACAGATATCTAAACAGTAGCTGGAACGCTAGATAAATGGATAGCAGAATACAACTTAGCAGAGATAGCATAGTTTTCTAAACAGAAATGCTATACAACACACATGTGTTTTAGCAAAAAAAAAACACATGGATTTTTTTTTCTCTCTTTCCCTCTCTCTTTTGTCTCTCCATCTCTCTCGAATTCCTCAAAGCTGAGCGCCCCATCGCCATCAAGATCAAACCTGCAGATCATGGCCCTGCACTCATCAATGTCCTGGTGCGAGCACTGCCGAGCATCCGCTTCAGGCTCACCGGCGTGATGCACCCTTCGCCTTCCATGGCGTACATCCCGAACGCCTCCCTGAGCTCCCCGCCAGTGCCAGCGCCAGGAGCTCCTCCTGGCTCAGCAGCCCGTCGCCGTCGGCGTCCGCCTCCTCCGCCGACATGTCCTCGCCCAGCGCCGCCTTCATGCAGAGGCGCAGCTCGGCCACCGACAGCTTGCCGTCGCCGTCGCGGTCCAGCGCCGATAACACCCGGCTGAACTCAGATGATGTGTACACATGTGTTTTATCGATTTGTCCTTTTATCCTTACATAGAAAAAAATTGTTTATTGTGATCTATGGATCTGTGATCTTGTGATTTGTGATTGTCTGGAGGTACAAGAAGGCTGGAGGTAGAAGGGGATGGAGGCTGTTGGATCTTAATTCTATGGTGAAAAAAATTCATGTATTGAAACCGCATAAAATACATGGTTGTTGGGTAGACAGACTCTTTCTGAATGTAAGATGCCATCTAAAGTAAGAGAAAACAGGCAGACACCAGCTTAAAGAAGCTCAGAACTTCTGCAGCTACATAACGACCGATCACAGGGATCACCAATGCTCATATCATGCATATGCCTGATGTGCATGGAATCGTTCGAGTAGGAATTACACGAAATGAGAACTTGAACATCCTTAGAAACTCTGTTCTTCAACTGCAGTTTCGTATGCTGCTTAGTCAAATATTTAGAATCACAGCTCTGACGCTGGGTTGCTAATTCCACCATTTCTAGCACTTTAGCATTCAAAAGAAAGAAGTTGGCAAATTCCACGTCTCTCTTCATCCCTCGATAATTTATCAATACTAATTTCTTCAAATGGAGATGAAGGCATTCGAGATAATCAAGCGGATTGTGATGCTGCACCTTTTTGACCTATCCTTCAGAAATACCTGAATACAAAACTGAAAAAATCAGAAAAGAAAAATCTTAACATGAAAACAGATCGAACAGGTTGCAGGATGATATAAATAAATGGAAAAGAGCAGTTGGAAACAAGAATATACAGGATGATATAAATGGAAGAGAGAGTTGGAAATAAGAATACAAAAGATTGGTGGGAAACATTAGTTACCAAGACATATAGCTTCTGCAAGCATGGAAAACATTTCATAAGGCCAATAACATCATCGATGCTAGGAGGGGACATGTGCACAACCAAAACCTTCACTGTTCGCACCACCGCTGTTGAGTTCACAGGAATAGTTTCCTGAATTAAAGCATTGGGTATAAATAAACAGTAAGAGAGTGAAACAGAAGCTGTATAAGCATAAGAGGGTGACACATTTAAGTTAGAAACTGCAGGCACCTTCAAAATAGTAGTTCCAAGCTCAAGTGTTGTAATGCCATATGTGAGGGACCCTAAGAACTCAAGTTTGGGCGCCCGAGATATCCGAACCAATAGACCATCTCCTTCTTCTGAATGCCGGATGAAGAACATTTGTAGGAGAGGCGCATCCTCGATAATGACTTCTTTCAGCCTTTCAAGATCCCACAGTTCTTGGCGGTCGTCCGAAATACCAACGCTTCTAAGGGTAGGGGAGCTAATCCGGAGGCGATGAAACCCCTCATTTTGGTTCAGTACCAAGCTCTCAAGCACAGGGCAATTTGAGAGCAGAGTGTGGAGCGCGCTCTCCGCGATGTCGATGCACTTGACCGTGAGCTGCTTGAGGTTGGGGAAGTGGAGCCTATCCACGCCCCGCCGCAAAAGTTGCTCTCGCCGACGCTGAGAGCGAGGACGCGGAGGGAGGATGCCAACCGGAACGCGGCCGGCGGCATTGGGGCCGGATGCGTGAACCCGTGCCACAGCTCGAGCTCCTGCAAATTGTCAAGCGCGGGGGACCGGAGCCAGGAGTCTAGGTCGGGGTACCTGACGAGCCACCGCTCCAGCCGAGGGAGAGGCGGCGGACGGGGCCGCGGTGCGCGGAGAGGATGCGGGAGACGACGTCCGTGATGTCGCGGCTGGAGGCCAACCCGCTAATGTCGCCGTCGCAGAGGTTGAGTGGCGAGATGCGCCAGAGGTGGCGCCACCGTGTGGAAAAGGCTTGAGTCCGGGCGCCGTCATCCGTGGGGAGTAGGGAGATGATGGTGGCGCGGATGGCGTCCGGGAGGTCGCTGATGAGTAGGGAGATGAACTGATGAACAATAGCTGTATATAGGCACTCTGGGTAAGAGTGGATTCCATGTGCGATATATATGGTTATAGATACATGCATACGCATGTACACAAAACTACAAATACGAAGAGATAAATGGCAATGTATGTTTTGTAGTAGTGAAACAACAAGTTTTTTCCAATTAATGCCATCGATCTCTTTGTTCATTTCGTTCCTCTCGGCCGCGTTCATCTGCACAGTTGTTTATATCTGACTAGGGCTAGGATTCCAAGTCCTTAATTATTTGTCGTGTGAACATGAAGATACGTGTCCAGAGGTGAGTGGAGGGAGACGTGTCATCGTCTTCGTCGTGCGACACCGGAACGTCTTCCCTATGGAACACCCACGAGGTTAGGGGAAGGTGGTGTGTGCATGGGGTGGGTGGAGCAATGCGGTGGCGTGCTCGTAACTAACCGTGGGTAGTGCACAAGCTTAAGGCTAGGACTTCGGCTTTGCTAGAAATTTCCAATGTGGCCGAGGACGTGGGGGTAGTTGTGTCAATTCGAGGGTGGAAAGCCAAGGCGATGGTGGTGCTACCAGGGGGGCAGGCAGTAGAAGACAACCGGTGTGCAAGGTCTATGACAAGGGGAGCAAGTGAACGAAAAGTTAGGGAGGACGGGCTGTAGCGGTGGGAGGTGGGTGGTGAGGTCGCTGGCAACCAGGGTGGCGGTGGCGGGAGGCGGGACCTGAAGAAGACGAGTGGAGGAAGAAGATGCGGGAAAGATGGAAAAATTGAACGCTGGTAGCTAAATCGATGCACTATAGAGCACCCAAACAATGGCCATGAAGAAATATAAAGACGATCCTTATTAGACCAAAAGAAAGGACTACTGCTGAAATATAATTTTTATATGACTTTTGGGCACACAAAAGCAGCCTTACATGATCACATACACAATCTGAAAAACAACAAAGTATTATTACAAGATTAGAGCCCTAATCCCATCCACTAATCAATCAAATTCAATAAACTATAGTGTGGGTAATCAGAATATAAAAGTGTGTTCTAGGCGTTACAATAGGAAAAGCAGAGCACGATTGCAGACTGTGTAGTCCAGCCATTCTCATAGAAAAAGATAAACAGATATCTAACCAGTAGCTGGAACGCTAGATTAATGGATAGCAGGATACAGCTTATCAGAGATAGCTATGGTTTTCTGAGTGTAAGATAGCATCAAAGTTTACAGAAAACAGGCGGAGGACACCAGTTTAGAGGAGCTGAGTACCTCTGCAGCTACATAGCGACTGATCAAAGGGATCACCAATGCTCATATCGTGCATATGCCTGATGTGCATGAAATCATTCGAGTAGATATAGTTTTCACACGTAAAGAGAACTTGAGTATCCTTAGAAGCTCTGTTCTTCAACTGCAGTTTCCTACGCTGCTTAGTCAAAAATTTGGAATCACAAATGTAACGCGGGGTTGCTAATTCCACCATTTCTAGCACTATAGCATTCAAAAGAAAGAAGTTGGCAAATTCCACGTCTCTCTTCGTCCCTTGACAATTTATTAATACTAGTTTCTTCAGGTGGAGATCAAGGCATTCGAGATAATCAAGGGGATTATGATGCTGCACCCTTTTTGACCTATCCTTCAGAGAAACCTGAATATGAAACAGAAAAGATTTCTTGTGAATCATGATCCGACATGAAGACAGATCGAACAGGTTACATGATGATATAAATGGAAGAGAGTGTTAGCTAATCTAATGCCATCTTGTGTGAACACAGCAGAGGAAGGCGACGCCGACTTAGCTGCCTGCTGTGTGTGAGCACAGCAAGGGAAGGCGGCACCGACTTTGCCCCCTGCTGTGATACAGTAGCCGCTGCAGGTGCAGGCGCCGCACGGCTCACCTGCAGCACTGTAGGAACAGGCAGTGACCGGCGCAGAGTCAGCCCTATCAGGTTATCTAGTTACTGTGCCAGCATAGGCGCTGCACATGGACTAGATAGTTAGAGTTGTATAAATAGACATGTATGGCAACTCAATAAAGAGAGCTCAGATTTGCCATTACACAGATAGGGCCTCGGCCAACGCTGTTGTCTTGTATTGTGCGTGCTTGCTCTGTTCTCCCTTCTTCTCCTAACTCCGTCCGTAGTGTGTGGGTACGGACAACGTCGGTACGTGGTCTGCATGGCTAGTGGGTGCTCGGCAACACTAGCGCATGCTCAGCGAGACCGTCAAGTGCTCCTCTCGCCTGAGCCGGTGCACGGCAAGATCAGATAGAGTGGTTCACTGTTGTGAGCCGGTGATCCTGTGAGACCAAGGGTGGTCTGGAGGCCATCTCGGTGGTCTGGAGGCTATCTGTAGTGGTCTGGAGGCCATCTCGGTGGTCTGGAGGCTATCTGTAGTGGTTTGGATGCCATCTCGGTGGTCGGGAGGCTAACTGTGGGCCAACAAGTGGTATCAGAGCCGTACAAGCGCCGTCGTCTTTCTAACCGATGGCAATGACAGGTGGTTCGGAGTTGGGCGACGGCAGTGGCACTGTCGTGGCTGCCTAGCCACTACCGGATGTAGTTGTTCGCACGGTGCGGGAGGTCAGCGGCACCACTTGGCCGACGCTGACTCGCACTAACTATGGAGAGTGGTCGGTGACCATGAAGGTCAAGCTCAGAGCCCGACGACTCTGGAATGCTGTTGATAAGGGCACCGACGTGGAAGAAGACGACATGTCAGCGTTGGAGGCTATCCTCGCTGCTGTACCGGCGGAGTACAGGGAACCGTTGGGGACGAAAGGCTCAGCTAAGGAGGCGTGGGAGGCCATTGCGGCGATGCGCGTCGGTTCCGACCGCGCAAAGAAGGTGACGGCCCAGCTACTAAAGTAGGAGTACGCAAACCTCAAGTTCAAGGATGGTGAAACAGTTGAGGACTTTTCCCTCCGCCTGCAGACGCTTATCAGCAAGCTGAAGAGCCACGGCGTCACCATCGATGAAGAGGAGACGGTCTCCAAGTTCCTCCACTCCGTGCTGGCAAAGTACATTCAGATCGCTCTCTCCATAGAGACGATGCTGGACTTGTCCACCCTCACCATTGAGGATGTGGCAGGCCATCTGCGGGCGGTGGACGAGCGCCTGGGGCAGGCGACAGCAACGAAGGACAGCGGGAAACTCCTGCTGACGGAAGAGGAGTGGGCTGCTCGGTGAAACTCCGGGAAGGCAGCCTCCTCCAGTCGCGGTGGCAAGGGCAAGCACCACGGCAGGGCTTCTTCGGAGAAGAAGCAAATCGACTCCAACGCCTGTCGGTGTTGCGGGAAGATGGGCCATTGGGCATGGGAGTGCCCAAATCGCAAGAAGGAGAAGAAGGCTCAGGCTCACCTGGCGAAAGCCGATGATGAGGATGAGGCCACTATCCTTATGGCGTCGTTCTGTGCACTGCACGACGTCGAGGCCATGAAGAGGGAAAAGGCGACGACGGTGGAAGGACCTAGGAAGGCCCTAAAGATCGTCAACCTCGACGAACCACGCGCCCAAGTTCACCTCGGGCATGTGGGCGTCGACCAGGGAGCAGCGGTGGTATCTGGACTCTGGTGCCAGTAACCACATGACAGGCTCTAAGGACTCCTCTGAGCTCGACGGCGATGTTACCGGTACGGTGAAGTTTGGTGACGGCTCAAGGGTGGCTATCCAAGGGCGCGGCACCATCATCTTCAGATGCCAGAACGGGGAGCACCGCGCGCTAACGGATGTATACTACATCCCGCAGCTGCGCTCCAGCATCATCAGCATTGGCCAGCTGGATGAGCGCGGTAGCGAGGTTCTGATCAAGGACGGCGTTCTGAGGATCAGAGACCGGGAGCAGCGACTTCTCGCCAAGGTGAAGAGGTCCCTGAACCGGTTGTACCTGCTCGACCTGAAGGTAGAGCAGCCGGTTTGCCTGGCGGCAAGGCACTCTGAGGAACCATGGATGTGGCATGCCCGGTTCGGACATCTCAGCTTTGACGCGCTTGGTCGGCTTGGGAAGATGGTCCGAGGGCTACCCCACATCAAACACGGAGGCGAGCTGTGTGACAGCTGCCTGGCCGGGAAGCAGAGGAGGCTACCTTTCCCAAAGGCGGCCAAGTATCGCGCGAAGGAAGCTCTCGAGCTAGTTCACGGCGACCTCTGCGGGCCGATCACGCCTGCTACATGCGGTGGTCGGCGGTACTTCCTCCTACTCATGGACGATTGCAGTCGCTACATGTGGCTGCAACTCCTGATGAGCAAGGACGAAGCGGCGGTGGCGATCAAGAAGTTCAAGACGCGCGCGGAGGCCGAGAGCGGCAAGAAGCTCCACGTACTGAGGACTGATCGGGGTGGTGAATTCACTTTGGTGGAGTTTGCTACGTACTGCGCGGATCAGGGTGTGGGACAACATCACACCGCGCCGTACTCGCCACAACAGAATGGCGTGGTGGAGCGACGGAACCAGACAGTGGTCGGCATGGCCCGATCCATGATGAAGGCCAAAGGGATGCCGGCAAAATTCTGGGGAGAGGCGGTGACCACGGCGGTGTTCATCCTCAACCGCGCTCCAACCAAGGCCCTAACGGGCAAGACGTCGTTCGAAGCTTGGTACGGGAGCAAGCCGAACGTGTCATTCCTCCGGACATTCGGTTGCATCGGCCACGTCAGGAAGACGAAGCCGAACCTCACCAAGCTGGAGGACAGGAGCACACCCATGGTGTTCCTGGGCTACGCGGAGGGTACCAAGGCGTACCGGCTCTATGACCCACGCGGAGACAAGGTGACTGTCTCGCGCGACGTTGTGTTCAACGAGGAGGCGGCCCATGGGGGAAGCAGGAGGCTTCCCAACACCTTCGTCGTCGAGCACTTGGTCATCCACGGCGGTGGAGACGCTGTGGAACAGGGTGCCACGCACTCCGGGAGGAGCGCCGAGCACTCCGGCGGTAGAGTCGAGCACTTCTAGGGCAGTGCCGAGCACTTCAGGAGGGATGCCGAGCACTCCGGGAGGATTGTCGAGCACTTTTGGAGGGATGCCGAGCACGCCAGGAGTGGAGCTAGGAGGTTCTACAGTGGTGGCGACCACTTCAGGACGGGTGCCGACCACTCCCGTGGCAGAGCCAAGACGTCATACTGTGGTCCCAACCACTCCAAGACTGAGGCTAGGCACTCCTACAATGTGGCCGAACACTGCAGGAGTTATGACGAGCAGTTCAAAAGCAGTGCCGAGCACTTCGGGTGCTATGCAGGGCACTCCGACGGAAGAAGGAACTCCATCACTCCCGATCGAGTTTGCCTCACCTCCAAGTGACATCACTGAGTTCGTGGATGCCTACCACGAAGGTGAGGAGTTGAGGTTCCACAGGCTGGACAATATCGTCGGTGGCACAGGTCCCTCAGGTTTGGTGGGTAGGCTACTCAACGACGCAGAGCAGCTACTCGTCAGCGCAGAGGAACCACCCACGTTCGCGCTAGCCGAGCGCGATGGAAACTGGCGACGGGCGATGCTGGAGGAGATGAAGGCGATTGAGGAAAATGAGACTTGGCAGCTCGTCGATCCACCTCCAGGATGCCGACCGATCAGCCTGAAGTGGGTGTACAAAGTCAAAAGGGACGAGCTCGGCGCCATTGTCAAGCACAAGGCGCGCCTCGTCGCCTGAGGCTTTGTCCAGCGCGAGGGCATCGACTTCGAGGAGGTCTTTGCGTCAGTAGCGCGCATGGAGTCGGTCTGTTTGCTACTTGCTTTGGCAGTAACAAATGACTGGCGCGTCCATCACTTGGACGTTAAATCAGCCATCCTCAACGGCGAGCTGGCGGAAACGGTCTTCGTCAGGCAACCTCTAGGGTTCGCTGTCAAGGGAGAGGAGCACAGGGTGCTCCGACTGCACAAAGCGCTCTACGGGCTACGGCAAGCCCCTCGAGCATGGAACGCCAAGCTTGACACCACGCTGGGCTAGCTTAGGTTTCAGAGGTGCGCAACCGAGCACGCGCTCTACACGCAACGACGGGGAAAGGAAGAGCTCGTGGTCGGCGTGTATGTGGATGACTTAATCATCACCGGCGCGCGCACGGAGGATATCAACAGCTTCAAGCGAGAGATGGCAGCTCGTTTCCAAATGAGCGATCTCGGCGCTCTCTCCTACTACCTCGGCATCGAGGTGAGACAGGGGAAGGAGGAACTCACGCTCGGGCAAAGCGTGTATGCCTCCAAGCTGTTGGAGAGGAGCGGCATGGTGGAGTGCAAGCCATGCGTGACTCCGATGGAGGAGCGGCTGAAGCTAACGAAGGCCAGCACTGCGGCGAAGATGGATGCAACACTCTACCGAAGCATCATCGGCAGTCTACGCTATCTAGTCTACACGAGGCTGGACATTGCGTTCACCATGGGCTACATCAGTCGCTTCATGGAGGATCCCAGAGAGGATCACTGGGCTGCGGTGAAGCGGCTACTACGCTACGTCAAGGGGACGGTGAATCATGGAATCATCTTCCCAAAGACCGGCGGGAGTAGGCTGCAGCTCACGGCATTCAGCGATGCAGACATGGCGGGGGACATCGACGGACGACGGAGCACCTCTGGCGTGCTCGTCTTCCTCGGGTCAGCCCCAATTTCATGGCTGTCGCTGAAACAGAAGATGGTGGCGCTATCTACGTGCGGGGCAGAGTACGTAGCGGCGGCCACAGCGGCGTGCCAAGTTGTGTGGCTACGCCGACTGCTGGGCGAGCTGACCGGCGTGGAAGCTCACCCACCAGCACTGATGGTGGACAACCAGCCCGCCATCACCCTCGCAAAGAATCCGATTCTGCACGACCAGAGTAAACACATCGACGTAAAGTTCCACTTCCCCAGGGACTGTGTTGATGGAGGGCAAATCATCATCGAGTTCGTCGAAACTGCTCGGCAGCTCGCAGACGTCCTCACCAAGCCGCTCGGATGACTTCGACTCACGGAGCTGAAGGAGATGACCGGCATGGAGGGGGTACAAGGGTTAGCAGTAGGATTAGGGGAAGATTGTTAGCTAATCTACTGCCACCTTGTGTGAACACAGCAGAGGAAGGCGGCGCCGACTTAGCCGCCTGCTGTGTGTGAACACAGCAAGGGAAGGCGGCGCCAACTTTGCCCCCTGCTGTGATACAGTAGCCGCTACAGGTGCAGGCGCCCCACGGCTCACCTGCAGCACTGTAGAAACAGGCAGTGGCCGGCGCAGAGTCAGCCCTATCAGGTTATCTAGTTACTGTGCCAACATAGGCGCTACACATGGACTAGATAGTTAGAGTTGTATAAATAGACATGTATGGCAACTCAGTAAAGAGAGCTCAGATTTACCATCACACAGACAGGGCCTCGGCCAACGCTGTTGTCTTGTATTGTGCGTGCTTGCTCTGTTCTCCCTTCTTCTCCCAACTCTGTCCGTAGTGTGTGGGTACGGACAACGCCGGTACGTGGTCTGCATGGCTAGTGGGTGCTCAGCAACACTAGCGCGTGCTCGGCGAGACCATCAAGTGCTCCTCTCGCCTGAGCCGGTGCACGGCAAGATCAGCTAGAGTGGTTCACTGTCGTGAGCTGGTGATCTTGTGAGACCAAGGGTGGTCTGGAGGCCATCTTGGTGGTCTGGAGGCTATCTGTAGTGGTCTGGAGGCCATCTCGGTGGTCTGGAGGCTATCTGTAGTGGTCTGGAGGCCATCTCGGTGGTCGGGAGGCTAACTGTGGGCCAACAAGTGGTATCAGAGCCGTACAAGCGCCGTCGTCATTCTAACCGATGGCGATGACAGGTGGTTCGGAGTTGGGCGACGGCAGTGGCACTGTCGTGGCTGCCCAGCCACTACCGGATGTAGTTGTTCGCACGGTGCGGGAGGTCAGCGGCACCACTTGGCCGACGCTGACTCGCACTAACTATGGAGAGTGGTCGGTGACCATGAAGGTCAAGCTCAGAGCCCGACGGCTCTGGAATGCTGTTGATAAGGGCACCGACGTGGAAGAAGACGACATGTCAGCGTTGGAGGCTATCCTCGCTGCTGTACCGGCGGAGTACAGGGAACCGTTGGGGACGAAAGGCTCAGCTAAGGAGGCGTGGGAGGCCATTGCGGCGATGCGCGTCGGTTCCGACCGCGCAAAGAAGGTGACGGCCCAGCTACTAAAGTAGGAGTACGCAAACCTCAAGTTCAAGGATGGTGAAACAGTTGAGGACTTTTCCCTCCGCCTGCAGACGCTTATCAGCAAGCTGAAGAGCCACGGCGTCACCATCGATGAAGAGGAGACGGTCTCCAAGTTCCTCCACTCCGTGCTGGCAAAGTACATTCAGATCGCTCTCTCCATAGAGACGATGCTGGACTTGTCCACCCTCACCATTGAGGATGTGGCAGGCCATCTGCGGGCGGTGGACGAGCACCTGGGGCAGGCGACAGCAACGAAGGACAGCGGGAAACTCCTGCTGACGGAAGAGGAGTGGGCTGCTCGGTGAAACTCTGGGAAGGCAGCCTCCTCCAGTCGCGGTGGCAAGGGCAAGCACCACGACAGGGCTTCTTCGGAGAAGAAGCAAATCGACTCCAATGCCTGTCGGTGTTGCGGGAAGATAGGCCATTGGGCATGGGAGTGCCCAAATCGCAAGAAGGAGAAGAAGGCTCAGGCTCACCTGGCGAAAGCCGATGATGAGGATGAGGCCACTATCCTTATGGCGTCGTTCCGTGCACTGCACGACGTCGAGGCCATGAAGAGGGAAAAGGCGACGACGGTGGAAGGACCTAGGAAGGCCCTAAAGATCGTCAACCTCGACGAACCACGCGCCCAAGTTCACCTCGGGCATGTGGGCGTCGACCAGGAGCAGCGGTGGTATCTGGACTCTGGTGCCAGTAACCACATGACGGGCTCCAAGGACTCCTCTGAGCTCGACGGCGATGTTACCAGTACGGTGAAGTTTGGTGACGGCTCAAGGGTGGCTATCCAAGGGTGAGGCACCATCATCTTCAGATGCCAGAACGGGGAGCACCGCGCGCTAATGGATGTATACTACATCCCGCAGCTGCGCTCCAGCATCATCAGCATTGGCCAGCTGGATGAGCGCAGTAGCGAGGTTCTGATCAAGGACGGCGTTCTGAGGATCAGAGACCGGGAGTAGCGACTTCTCGCCAAGGTGAAGAGGTCCCTGAACCGGTTGTACCTGCTCGACCTGAAGGTAGAGCAGCCGGTTTGCCTGGCGGCAAGGCACTCTGAGGAACCATGGATGTGGCATGCCCGGTTCGGACATCTCAGCTTTGACGCGCTTGGTCGGCTTGGGAAGATGGTCCGAGGGCTACCCCACATCAAACACGGAGGCGAGCTATGTGACAGCTGCCTGGTCGGGAAGCAGAGGAGGCTACCTTTCCCAAAGGCGGCAAAGTATCGCGCGAAGGAAGCTCTCGAGCTAGTTCACGGCGACCTCTGCGGGCCGATCACGCCTGCTACATACGGTGGTCGGCGGTACTTCCTCCTACTCATGGACGATTGCAGTCGCTACATGTGGCTGCAACTCCTGATGAGCAAGGACGAAGCGGCGGTGGAGATCAAGAAGTTCAAGACGCGCGCGGAGGCCGAGAGCGGCAAGAAGCTCCACGTACTGAGGACTGATCGGGGTGGTGAATTCACTTTGGTGGAGTTTGCTACGTACTGCGCGGATCAGGGTGTGGGACAACATCACACCGCGCCGTACTCGCCACAATAGAATGGCGTGGTGGAGCGACGGAACCAGACAGTGGTCGGCATGGGCCGATCCATGATGAAGGCCAAAGGGATGCCGGCAAAATTCTGGGGAGAGGCGGTGACCACGGCAGTGTTCATCCTCAACCGCGCTCCAACCAAGGCCCTAACGGGCAAGACGTCGTTCGAAGCTTGGTACGGGAGCAAGCCGAACGTGTCATTCCTCCGGACATTCGGTTGCATCGGCCACGTCAGGAAGACGAAGCCGAACCTCACCAAGCTGGAGGACAGAAGCACACCCATGATGTTCCTGGGCTACGCGGAGGGTACCAAGGCGTACCGGCTCTATGACCCACGCGGAGACAAGGTGACTGTCTCGCGCGACGTTGTGTTCAACGAGGAGGCGGCCCATGGGGGAAGCAGGAGGCTTCCCAACACCTTCGTCGTCGAGCACTTGGTCATCCACGGCGGTGGAGACGCTGTGGAACAGGTGCCACGCACTCCGGGAGGAGCGCCGAGCACTCCGGCGGTAGAGTCGAGCACTTCTAGGGCAGTGCCGAGCACTTCAGGAGGGATGCCGAGCACTCCGGGAGGATTGTCGAGCACTTTTGGAGGGATGCCGAGCACGCCAGGAGTGGAGCTAGGAGGTTCTACAGTGGTGGCGACCACTTCAGGACGGGTGCCGACCACTCCCGTGGCAGAGCCAAGACGTCATACTGTGGTCCCAACCACTCCAAGACTGAGGCTAGGCACTCCTACAATGTGGCCGAACACTGCAGGAGTTATGACGAGCAGTTCAAAAGCAGTGCCGAGCACTTCGGGTGCTATGCAGGGCACTCCGACGGAAGAAGGAACTCCATCACTCCCGATCGAGTTTGCCTCACCTCCAAGTGACATCACTGAGTTCGTGGATGCCTACCACGAAGGTGAGGAGTTGAGGTTCCACAGGCTGGACAATATCGTCGGTGGCACAGGTCCCTCAGGTTTGGTGGGTAGGCTACTCAACGACGCAGAGCAGCTACTCGTCAGCGCAGAGGAACCACCCACGTTCGCGCTAGCCGAGCGCGATGGAAACTGGCGACGGGCGATGCTGGAGGAGATGAAGGCGATTGAGGAAAATGAGACTTGGCAGCTCGTCGATCCACCTCCAGGATGCCGACCGATCAGCCTGAAGTGGGTGTACAAAGTCAAAAGGGACGAGCTCGGCGCCATTGTCAAGCACAAGGCGCGCCTCGTCGCCTGAGGCTTTGTCCAGCGCGAGGGCATCGACTTCGAGGAGGTCTTTGCGTCGGTAGCGCGCATGGAGTCGGTCTGTTTGCTACTTGCTTTGGCAGTAACAAATGACTGGCGCGTCCATCACTTGGACGTTAAATCAGCCATCCTCAACGGCGAGCTGGCGGAAACGGTCTTCGTCAGGCAACCTCTAGGGTTCGCTGTCAAGGGAGAGGAGCACAGGGTGCTCCGACTGCACAAAGCGCTCTACGGGCTACGGCAAGCCCCTCGAGCATGGAACGCCAAGCTTGACACCACGCTGGGCTAGCTTAGGTTTCAGAGGTGCGCAACCGAGCACGCGCTCTACACGCAACGACGGGGAAAGGAAGAGCTCGTGGTCGGCGTGTATGTGGATGACTTAATCATCACCGGCGCGCGCACGGAGGATATCAACAGCTTCAAGCGAGAGATGGCAGCTCGTTTCCAAATGAGCGATCTCGGCGCTCTCTCCTACTACCTCGGCATCGAGGTGAGACAGGGGAAGGAGGAACTCACGCTCGGGCAAAGCGTGTATGCCTCCAAGCTGTTGGAGAGGAGCGGCATGGTGGAGTGCAAGCCATGCGTGACTCCGATGGAGGAGCGGCTGAAGCTAACGAAGGCCAGCACTGCGGCGAAGATGGATGCAACACTCTACCGAAGCATCATCGGCAGTCTACGCTATCTAGTCTACACGAGGCTGGACATTGCGTTCACCATGGGCTACATCAGTCGCTTCATGGAGGATCCCAGAGAGGATCACTGGGCTGCGGTGAAGCGGCTACTACGCTACGTCAAGGGGACGGTGAATCATGGAATCATCTTCCCAAAGACCGGCGGGAGTAGGCTGCAGCTCACGGCATTCAGCGATGCAGACATGGCGGGGGACATCGACGGACGACGGAGCACCTCTGGCGTGCTCGTCTTCCTCGGTCAGCCCCAATTTCATGGTCGTCATTTGAAATGAGAAGATGGTGGCGCTATCTACGTGCGGGGCGTAGTACGAGCGGCGCCACAAATGGCGTGCCAAGTTGTGTGGCTACGCCGACTGGCCGGGCGAGCCGACCGGCGTGGAAGCTCACCCACCAAAGATCGATGGTGGACAACCAGCCCGCCATCACCCTCGCAAAAGAATCCGATTCTGCACGACCAGAGTAAACACATCGACGTAAAGTTCCACTTCCCCAGGGACTGTGTTGATGGAGGGCAAATCATCATCGAGTTCGTCGAAACTGCTCGGCAGCTCGCAGACGTCCTCACCAAGCCGCTCGGATGACTTCGACTCACGGAGCTGAAGGAGATGACCGGCATGGAGGGGGTACAAGGGTTAGCAGTAGGATTAGGGGAAGATTGTTAGCTAATCTACTGCCACCTTGTGTGAACACAGCAGAGGAAGGCGGCGCCGACTTAGCCGCTTCTTTGTGTGTGAACACAAAAGGGAAGGCGGCGCCAACTTTGCCCCCTCGCTGTGATACAAGAGTGGCCTTCTGGTCAGTGGCGCCCACGGCTCACCCGCAAGACCTCAGAGAGAAAGCAAAGGCTTCAAGCAGCAGTCAGCCCTATCAGGTTATCTAGTTACTGTGCCAACATAGGCGCTACACATGGACTAGATAGTTAGAGTTGTATAAATAGACATGTATGGCAACTCAGTAAAGAGAGCTCAGATTTACCATCACACAGACAGGGCCTCGGCCAACGCTGTTGTCTTGTATTGTGCGTGCTTGCTCTGTTCTCCCTTCTTCTCCCAACTCTGTCCGTAGTGTGTGGGTACGGACAACGCCGGTACGTGGTCTGCATGGCTAGTGGGTGCTCAGCAACACTAGCGCGTGCTCGGCGAGACCGTCAAGTGCTCCTCTCGCCTGAGCCGGTGCACGGCAAGATCGGCTAGAGTGGTTCACTATCGTGAGCCGGTGATCCTGTGAGACCAAGGGTGGTCTGGAGGCTATCTCGGTGGTCTGGAGGCTATCTGTAATGATCTGGAGGCCATCTCGGTGGTCTGGAGGCTATCTGCAGTGGTCTAGAGGCCATCTCGGTGGTCGGGAGGCTAACTGTGGGCCAACAGAGAGTAGTTGGAAACAAGAATACAAATGATTGGTGGGAAACATTCGTTACCTTGACATATAGCTTCTACAAGCAGGGCAAACATTTCATAAGGCCAATAACATCATCGATACTAGGAGGGGACATGTGCACAACCAAAACATTCACTGTTCACACCACCGCTGTTGAGTTCACAGGCATAGTTTCCTGAATTAAATCATTGGGCATAAACAGTAAGAGCGTGAAACATAAGAGGGTGACACAGTAAGTTAGAAACTACAGGCACCTTCAAAATAGGAGAAAATTGCAATTATAGGACGCGAAACAATGTGCTTCGTTATTATAGGACTCCAAACATCGACTTCACTAAAACGACCCTTAAAACATTGGCACTTTGTTATACATGACATTTTATCTTTTTAATCACTTTTCTCAACTAAAATACATGTATTTTGCCATGATGTGACTGTATTGCCCTCGGAGCTTCAATTGACGTGGGATGGGGCTGCTGGCCGCTCGCCTGGCCTGCTTGGCTGGCCGCGCCCTTGGCTAGCTGGCCGCTGCCAGGGCATTGCTAACCGGCGCCTGGGCATGGCTGGCCAGCGCCTGGGCTGGCTGGCCGCCATGTACAGTTTAATATGTAATACTCCCTCCGTTCTTTAATATAAGGCATATAGTTTTTAGCACCAATATTAACGCACGGCTTGGGGAAGGATGTGAGATCGAGGAAAAAAGGAAAATCAGGCTATCTTCTCTCTCCCAATCAGATTGCTTCCTAAATCTAAGGGATTGGTTGGGGCATGTGCTATGTACGGTGGGAAGGTTTTCAAACTAATCGGCGTGGGAGCTGATACGTACCTATATTTTGGAATTTTCTTTAGAAATCTATATGGCTTATATTAAGGAACGGATGGAGTATAAATTATCAAAGATGATCCATACACAATTACAAGTAATAGATAAAACCATGAATTTAGCACAAACGAGCTCATCTCATAAAATCATGATTGTAGCATAAACAAGTTCATCTCAGAAGACCATAATTTAGTTCCAAACGAGATCCAAGTCATATGAAATAAAGCATGAGTTTACATCTCATCATAAGTAAAATAATTCATCCAATGTGTAGCTTTCTCTTTGGAGTCATCTTTTTTGGTGCTGCCACGGTAGGCATCCTCACGGGACTAGTGGTGTCGGTTTGTGAAGATGCGCCCTCTCCTAATAACATCGCAAGCTTGCTGCACATAAAATACGATACAACAATTAGATGTATGGAAAGATTTAATGTACGGTACATGTGTTAATTTTCCTTACCTTCTAGTGACCCTTCCTAGACTATCCCGTAGGATTTCTTCTCTAGTCGGCCTTCGTGGGGTGCTAGATTCTGCTGGCGTAGCTTTTGTAACATTCTTCCTAAGTTGCCTACGCTTCCTACAAGTAAACAAATAAATTACTATTGACATTTTCATTCAAATTTCTTGATAATGAAAATCCGTAGTTACCGCTTTTTTTGCTGTCCCGTTGAGTGGGCACTTGGCACTAGCTTGCCTGTGACCTTTTTGTCCATATTTTTTGCAAGTCATAGGTCCTCTGATCATCTTCTTTCCCTTTCCATTTGTTGGAGCATTATCGTTGTCACATCCCTTCTCACCTTCACCCTCGTCGGTACATTCACCATCTTTTGAACCTTTCTTCTTGTGGCCACATTCCATCCATCCTTTCTATCTTAGTTTCCTTCGTCTTCCAACAGGTAATTTAGCAAGAGGTGCACCAACTAAAAATGTTAGGTCAACTTGTGGCCATTGTGTTTTGTCTATCATCAGCTCAATCTCTCTACCATAAGCAGCCCTAAATCTATTCACCGAGTAATAGTCATGCACAAACTGTTCAAGGTCAACTCCCCATTGGTGGGTTACATAGGCCAATACATGTTGACATGGCTTACCAGTGTGCTGCCATTCAAGACAAGTACAGGTCCTTTGGTGTAACTTGACAATATGCCTCTCAACTCTGCTGCTATGGTCCCACACCTCTGCACTCTAATTAGAACATGGTATAATTTTCAAGTGTCCCAAACCTCTAGTATTTGCCTTTTGCTGATGCATAATAGCTGGAAGTATCCTGCCTTCAGGTAGCCTATATGCAATATTTCTTCTCTTGTTCCAAAGTACCATGATCATTTCTCTAATCTTATCAGCAAGGTCAGCAACAGGTAAGCCTTTATGGTCTCTAATCCAGTTATTAAATGACTCAGTAATATTACTAGTTATGTAGTCACACTTAATTTCTGGATTGAAAGCACACCTATACCATAATAGCTTATGATTGGTCTGTAACCATTTCATTGCTTCTGCTGATTCACTTAACATTTTTGATATATTGTCATAGAATATGTCTTCTCTATAAGCCCTTGCCGCAGGATATATCTATCCAAACCCTCTAAATCTCTTCTAGAAATTTTTGACAAGATGATAAAAGCATTCTCTTTGCTCTGCATTTGGGAATACATTCTTCACTGCATTCTCCAAGCCCTTGCAAGCATCAGAACAAACAACAAGGAGTGGAGGATCACCTATTGCCTTCTTTAATTGCTCCATGAACCAAGTCCAGTTGTCTGTTGTTTCAGAAGATATAAAGCGATAAGAGAGTGGATACATCCAATTATGACCATCAACTGCTATAGCTACGGCCAAGTGACCATTCCACCTTCCATTAAGTGTTGTAGCATCTATGCTCAAATGAGGCTTACAACCTTCCAACGAACCATCAATGCATGGTTTAAGAGCACAGAAAAAATGGTGAAAATATACTTGACCATCCACCTCAAGTACCTCAATTTCAACGACACTCCCGGGGCACCGCTTCATTACCTTGGCCTTCCACTAAAACAACAGCTCAAAACTCTCTTCCCATTTGCCATAAACCTCACAAAGAGCTCTTTCTTTATCCCGCCATACAGTGTCATATGCAATTTGACACTTGTGATCTGTCTGCAACTTCTTTTGCAATTCCTTAGCACCAATATTTGGATCATCTCTAAGGATACTCACAGCCTTGCTAGCTACCCACTTCAGATTTGGAGTTGTAGTTATCTGCCTCATGCTAGACACACATGTATGTTTATCGACTAAGACGGTTACCTGCAAAACAAAAAATCAATGAGATTCATATTAATTTACATGAAAGGTAGAATTAATGAAAGGAAAAAGAAATTTATTCACCTCCACAATACTTTGGCCTTTATGTTTGGTGTCATTTATCCTCCAAGGGCAAGGGCAATCTTCATCACCAGACTTGCAATAAGCCCTATATCTCGTCTTACATGACTTCTCTGTTCCTAAATCAAACTCCTTATTGATGGCAAATTGCCGCACTGCCATCTTGAACTCCTCCATTATTGGGTACACTATTCCTAAATCCATGGATGGGTTGTTCTTATCATACGAAATGACCATTTCACCTGGTATGGCATCACTAGTAGGAATGGCAGGACCATTATTATCTTGCCCAAGATCATTATCATGCCCCTGTTCATCCATTCGGCAATCAAAGCCCTGTGCAGGTATATTTGTTATGTCCTCCTCTGTCAAGCCTAAAAGCTCACAAATCTGATTCTCACTCATAAGTGCAATACGACCTTCGTCATCATGTGTCTCCACTATCTGTATGCTATCCTAATCAAATATTTCCATATTTTCCACATGATCTACTTGGGACCTAAACAAGTGATATCAAGTTTAAATACTATCTACTACTATCGTGGTAAAAAAAATAGAAAGCATAAAGGTCAATACCTTTGCACTTTAAGAATAGGAAGGTTGTACTCTACTGTTGGAAGAGGAACAGTGGGCAGCAACGTTCTGGCTAGGGCTAGAGCACTGGACGTGGTGTTGGGAGAGGCCTCCACTGTAATCACCGCGTCCGCCACGCCGCCCGACATGGTCATCATGTCCAACTTGTTCTGTATCTCCGCGGACACCACCCTCTCGGTGTCCTCCCTCATCGCCCCCTTGTCCGCTGGCAGCCTCTCCCTTGCGTTCTACACGTACATACGGCCACACAACTCACGGTCACCACTGACAGTCCAAAACACTTCGCCTATAGGCTACAGCTGCGAATCGAGAAAATGACAAAAGCGGAGTAGTGATCGCACGCACCGAGAGGACGTTCTAGAGCTTGACCTTGTCCTCGTCGCGCAAGGCGCGGGTGTTCTGATCAGCCACTGACTGTGTCGCCGTGGCCACCCCTCCAGGGATGGTGGTGTGGGACCCCGTGGCGCACGTCTCCGCGACCTGGATGGTCGTCGCGTCGCTCTGGTCCACCATCCGGTCCCCCGCCATCACGAAAATGGCCTCCAGCACGCGGCCGATTGTGACGGCATCCTTGTCCAGCGCGCCCGACGGGTCCGTCAATGCCACCGGCGCCGGGGTCACCATCTTCGCCAGGGCTGTGGCTGCTTGGCCCTCCATGGCGATCGGGCGGCCATCATCATCTTTGGGCGGTGATTCATCTATGGGAGTCGAGGAAGGGAAGGGTACGGCGGCGTCGGGAGGAGGGGAAGGAAGAATGGCGGCGTTGGTGCTTAGGGTGGCGTCGGTCTCGGAGGGAAGGTGGAACGTCGGGTAGATGAATTGGTACGATTGATCAACGATACAAAAGCAGAAGGGCAGAAGGGTCACAAGAGGGCCAAAATACATGTATTTTGATTAACAAAGTGAAGAAATACGCCAAATGTCATCTAAAATAAGAAGCCAACGTTTCAAGGGTCATTTTAATGAAGTCGACGATTGAAGTCCTATAATTGCGAAGCGCATTGTTTGGTGTCCTATAATTGCAATTTTCTCTTCAAAATAGTAGTCCCAAGCTCAAGTGTTGTCATGTCATGTGTGAGCGACCCCAAGAACTGAAGTTTGGGCGCCCCAGATATTCGAACTGATAGACCTTCTCTTTCAGAATGATGTTGGACTAAGATGAAGAACCTTTGTAGGAGAGGCGAATCCTCAATAATGACTTCTTTCAGCCTTTCAGGATCCCATAGACGGTCTTCCGAAACACCAAAGCTTCTAAGGGTAGGGGAGCTAATCTTGAGGCGACGACAACCCACATTTTTGCTCAGCGCTAAGCTCTCAAGCACAGGGCATTTGGAGAGCAGAGTGTGGAGCACGCTCTCCGCGATGATGGTGCACTTGATCGTGAGCTGCTTGAGGTTGGGAAAGTGTAGCCTATCCACGTCATTTGTAGGAAATTTGACGTACTTACCGTCGTTGAGGGCGAGGGCGCGATGGGAAGATGACAACCGGAACGCGACCGGCGGTATCAGGACCGGATGCATGAACTCGCGCCACAGCTCGAGCTCCTGCAGGGTGTCGAGCGCGGGTGAGCGGAGCTAGGAGTCTAGGTCGGGGTACCTGGCCCGGTGTAGGGAGAGGCGGCAGACGGGGCCACGATGCGCGGAGAAGACGCGGGAGACGACGTGCGTGATGTCGCGGCTGGAGCCAAACCCGCGAATGTCGCCGTCGCAGAGGTTGAGTGGGGAGGAGCGCCAGAGGTGGCGTCACCGCGTGGACAAGGCTTGCGTCTGGGTGCCGTCATCGGTGGGGAGGAGGGAGATGATGGTGCCGCGGATATCGTCCGGGAGGTCGCTGATGAGGTCAGGGCCGCCGGCCAAGCATTCCGGCTGCTGTTCATGGTCCCCGACACCAGCGCCGCCACCCGAGGTTTCTTGGACCTGGGTCTACGAACCGTCGCCATTGAACGACGGTGTATAGGGACAAGAAAAGGGTTCGCTTCGGGGGAGTGCGGCGATATATATATATATATATATATCTCCTACAACTAAAGAACAAAATGTGGATATTTTTTGGTGCGACATTCGTCCATCGCCCTATCTGCCTGCCGCCCGTGCGATCTTTCTCCGCACCCCCTACGCCCGTCTACCTTCCAAAAAAAATGTCGCTCGCCGCCGCGCCCCCATCGCGCCCACCCGCGCTCGTCGCTCTTCGACGTCGTCTCGCTGTGTCCTCTCCCTGCCTCCTGCCTCCTGGCACCTCCCCTCCCATCACCCCGTTGCGCCCCCTCGCGCCATCCGCATCCCGCCCCCACCGGCACCCCCACCTCCATGCATCGCCAACCCGTGCCAGCCCGCAGCAGCCACGCCGTTGCCGCCCGCGCCCGTCGTGCTTCACCGTTGTCTCGCTCTGTCCTCTCCCTGCCTCCTGCCGCCTCCCCTCCCATCTCCCCGTTGCGCCGTCCCCGGATCGATCGGGACCCGGCATGGGTGGTGCCGCGCCTGCCGCCCGTCCCCCGCTTCCCCGCGTGGCCACCTACATGCTGCTCGCACGGCTCTGCTTTGCCTCGATCCCCTAGTTTGCTCTCCCCCGTTCCGTGGAGTGGATCTGCTATGTGCGGTGCCATTGCTTTGCGATTTGGAGGCAATCCGACAAGCTAAGGTCCATTTAATCGTCCAGCTGGCATTGCTTTGTGATTTGGAGGCAATCCATCTATTGTTCTCCCACTTTTCCCTTACCAATCTAGATGGTTACTGTCTTACAGTAGATTTTTTTTTGCATTGAGTGTCGTGTCACCTGCTCGGTTCGGCTGGATCTTGACAATACTAGGTATTGTGCCATATATCTGACGATATCAGCATGTCAATGATATTTGTTCGTGCTCATGATTATGTGCCATATATCTGAGGACATGACCATGATATTTATTTCGTTTCTTAGTTCACTGCAGTGCTTATGATTTTGTGGCATATATCTAAGGACATCGCCATGACATCATATTCGTTTCATTTCTTAGTGCACTGCAGTGGTCATGATTTTGGTAATGTCCAATGATGAGTACACTTTCCTCTTGATGTTAGATTAATTTGAGGGAATGGGTTCATGCTGTGATAAATACACAATAAATATTTAATGTTTGATGCAGTGATCATGGGCTATCGTTCCACAATTTAGACCTCTTTCTTTTTCTAGATAACTGAGGCAATGCTCATGAGCTATGATGATTCTTCCTTTCATGTCTCTCTACTGTGTTCATAACTGAGGTGGTGATCATGGGCACAGTTGATTTTGTTTTTCCTGTAGCTGCTCAATGATAACTAGAGGTGATGGTCACTTGGTTGGTTCTGCTTTTTCGATGCTTCCTTTTACATCTCCATGCTATGTTGATAGTTGAGACGGTGAACATGACCAACGCTGATTCTATTTTTTTCACCTCTTTCTGCCTCTTTTATGTGCACTACTAAGGCAATGGTCAGTTGGTTGCTTCGATTTTTTGCGTCTCTTTCTGCCTATTCTATTTTGTGTATTTTGGAGCCTTTCTGCTTCTTCCATGACAGCTAAAGCAGTGGTCAATTGCTTATATTGATGACTGAGGCAGTGATCGTGACCAATGTTGGTTTTATTTTTCCTGTCTCTATGTACCTGCTCAATGATAACTAAGGCGATGGTCAATTATGACCAATAATGCTGATTCTATTTTTTGCACCTCTTTCTGCCTCTTCCATGACCACTGAGGCAATGGTCAGTTGGTAGCTTCAATTTTTTGCTTCTCTTTGTACCTATTCAATTTTGTGTATTTTGGAGCCTTTCTGCTTGTTCCGTGATAGCTGAGGCAGTGGTCAATTGATTAGTTCGACTTTTTGCCTCCCTTTGCACCTATTCTGATCATTTCGTTTGGTTTTGCGCTTATACTTACTTATGATCATTTCCTGTGATGTCAATACCACATAATTATGCAATCTGAGCTTCTGCTTATAGCCTGTGAAGTGCTAGATATATTCTACTACACTTTTTAAAGTAAGTTGCTGCCGACTTCCAGAACAAAAAATGTAAGTCCACTTTTAGCCCACCTCACATGATTTATGGGGTTACAATTTGCTTCTATTAGTCACAGTATTTGCATGATAAAAAAATCTTCCCCATACCCACAGGATTTGCTTGATAAAAAAAACTTTCCCCATACAAGAAAAAAAAAGAAATTGAAAGAAAGAG
This sequence comes from Miscanthus lutarioriparius, assembly GCA_904845875.1. Classification (NCBI taxonomy): domain Eukaryota; kingdom Viridiplantae; phylum Streptophyta; class Magnoliopsida; order Poales; family Poaceae; genus Miscanthus; species Miscanthus lutarioriparius. The sequence continues at coordinate 86,239,181 of CAJGYO010000003.1, read as the reverse complement.
GATCTGTCACTTTTCAGTTTTATTTTTTGTTTTTAAATTTCCTGGTGAAGTATCTATGTTTTTATTAGAAAAATAAGATAAATAATTCGGTCTTCATATATGAGGCAATAAGTCAATAGCACAGATAAGCAGCAAATTATTCGGTCTTCATATAAAAACTTGTAGAACTAAAAGAATATATGAAAGATATTAATAGTTTACCTTTCAAGCCTCCACTTTGTTCTTTACCTTTACTCACTAACTGCATCTAATATGTCTTCATTTCCAAAGGACAGTGTTGCTCTTATATTCATTCTCCTAATGCAGTTTGTTCATAGCAGGAAATGTGCACTTCAACCAGTCAGTTACTATGAAAACCACTAACGCACTAAGAACATGACGAGTCTTCATGAATCGTATCCACAAACCTTCTAGATAGGATGACAAAGTTGGGTATCAACAACCCCTAATTACTAATTAGCTCTCTTAAGCAACTGAAATATTGTACAAGCAAGTTGAACCTTTGTCTGATTTTCTTAATAAAAGTAATTTATGTGCTGTTTGCATTTATTTTTTTTCTACAAAAAACAAATCGATTCATATGAAAATGTAGTTTCGGAACTTAATGAGATTGAGTTTATCTTAGATACGGATTGACAAGGGATAGATGGGATAGCAAGAAGAACCAGCTAAGTCACCCTCCTTGCATGCCTCGAGCCGATGGTGCGGCTGGGCTTTTATAGTCATACCTAACAAACTAACTAATTGTCCTAACGAACTAACAATCTTGATTTGCCTAAGAACCTGGTAATGAAAGATGTGCTAACAAAAACACCAGTTGATCCTAATCTCCTCTAAGTGACATGCTAATGTTGCCATATTGATGGGACCAGGCCCATAACAGTCAGTCTCTTTTTTAGAACTTCCAAGAATGAGTCATTACTTTGTTACTGTGGTTGTGGTTTTCTACTGTGTTTCTTGTCATGTAAAAAAATACTGTGGACTTGGGCTCATGTAGAAATGTGACTGTTTGTTGTGTCTGGGTGTTTCCGACTTGTGTTGATAAGAGGATAATTGTTATTAGTAATGGATATTCCATGTGTTTGTGTGTTTTTTCTTTTCTCACCTATCTAATAAGTACAGCTGTCAGATTGCATTCATTTAAAACATGTTAGAAATCCGGACTTTTATGAGGATTATTTATTTACATGTCCAACTATACACAAATTTGTTCAATAACATTTCAGCAAACTACATGGATTGATTAACATATTAGTTTCCAAGCAAGTGTAGTCAATATACTTTCGCTTATTTAGGTTCATCTACCCCACCCTATAATACACCACCACCACCAACAACAATAAAGCCTTTAAGTCACAAACAAGTTGGGGTAGGCTAGAGTTGAAACCAAGCAGAAGCAATCAAGGTTCAGGCACGTGAATAGCTGTTTTCCAAGCACTCCTATCTAAGGCTAAGTCTTTGGGTATATTCCATCCTTTCAAGTCTCCTTTTATTGCATCTACCTAAGTCAACTTCGGTCTTCCTCTGCCTTTCTTCACGTTACTATCCTGGCTTAGGATTCCACTACGCACCGGTGCCTGTGGAGGTCCTCGTTGGACATGTCCAAACCATCTTAACCAATGTTGGACAAGCTTTTCTTCAATTGGTGCTACCCCTAATCTATCACGTATATCATCATTCCGAACTCGATCCCTTCTTGTATGACCGTAAATCTAACGTAACATACGCATTTCCGCGACACTTATCTGTTGAACATGTCGTCTTTTCGTAGGCCAACATTCTGCACCATACAACATAGCAGGTCTAATCATCATCCTATAAAACTTGCCTTTTAGCTTCTGTGGTACCCTTTTGTCATATAGGACACCAGATGCTTTGCACCACTTCATCCACCCTGCTTTGATTCTATGGCTAACATCTTCATCAATATTTCCGTCTCTCCGTAGCATTGATCCTAAATATCGAAAGGTATCTTTCCTAGGCACTACTTGACCTTCCAAACTAATATCTTCCTCCTCCTGAGTAGTAGTGCCAAAGTCACATCTCATATACTCAGTTTTAGTTCTACTGAGTCTAAAACCTTTGGGCTCCAAAGTCTCCCGTCATAACTCTACTTTCTGATTCACTCCTGTCTAACTTTCATCAACTAGCACTACATCGTCCGCGAAAAGCATACACCAAGGGATGTCCCCTTGTATGTCCCTTGTGACCTCATCCATCACTAAGGCAAACAGATAAGGGCTTAAAGCTGACCCTTGATGTAGTCCTATCCTAATCGGGAAGTCATCCGTGTCTCTATCACTAGTTCGAACACTAGTCACAACATTGTTGTACATGTCCTTAATGAGCCCGACGTACTTCGTTGCGACTTTATGTTTGTCCAAAGCCCACCACATAACATTTCTTGGTATTTTATCATAAGCCTTCTCCAAGTCAATAAAAACCATGTGTATGTCCTTCTTCTTCTCCCTATACCGCTCCATAACTCGTCTTATTAAGAAAATGGCTTACATGGTTGACTTTTCGGGCATGAAACCAAATTGGTTCATAGAGACCCGCGTTATTGCTCTCAAGCGATGCTCGATAACTCTCTCCCATAGCTTCATGGTATGGCTCATCAACTTAATTTCCCAGTAATTAGTACAACTTTGAATATCTCCTTTATTCTTGTAGATCGGTACCAATATACTTCTCCTCCACTCGTCAGGCATCTTGTTCCATCAAAAAATATGGTTAAACAGCTTCGTTAGCCATACTATAGCTATGTTCCTAAGGCATCTCCACACCTCGATTGGGATACCATCTGGTCCCATCGCCTTACCTCCTTTCATCCTTTTCAACGCCTCTCTGACCTCATATTTTTGGATTCTCTGCACAAAGCGCCTATTGGTGTCATCAAAAGAGTCATCTAACTAAAAGGTTGTGACCGTATTCTCACCATTGAATAATTTGTCAAAATACTCTTGCCATCGATGTCGGATCTCATCCTCCTTCACCAAGAGATGCTCCCTTTCATCCTTAATGCACTTAACTTGGTTGAAATCCCTTGTCTTTCTCTCACGAGCCCTAGCCATCCTATAAATATCCTTCTCTCCTTCCTTCGTACTCAAATGTCGGTAAAGATCCTCATACGCTCTACCCTTTGCCACACTTACAGCTCGCTTTGCAGTCTTCTTTGCCACCTTGTACTTCTCTATGTTGTCCACACTCCTGTCATGGTACAAGCATCTATAGCATTCTTTCTTCTCCTTAATAGCCCTTTGGACTTTCTCGTTCCACCACCAAGTATCTTTAGCCTCGCCTCCACTTTCTTTGGTTACTCCACACACCTCTGAGGCCACCTTCTGAATGTTGGTTGCTATCTTCTCCCACATGTTGTTTATGTCATCTTCTTCCTTTCAAGAGCTCTCTTTGATAACCCTTTCCCTGAATACCTCTGATGTCTCCCCTTTCAGTTTTCACCACTTTGTTCTTTCAATCTTAGTTTGTTTATCCCTATGGGTACGCACATGAAAATGAAAGTCTACCACCAAAAGCTTATGTTGAGAAACAACACACTCCCCTGGTATCACCTTGCAACCCAAGCATGCTCGTTTGTCCTTTCTTCTTGCGAGGACAAAGTCAATCTGGCTAGAGTGTTGTCCGCTACTGAAGGTCACTAGATGAGATTCTCTCTTTCTAAAGAAAGTGTTGGCTATCATCAGGTCAAAAGCTACCGTGAAGTCTAGAACTTCCTCCCCCTCCTGATTCCTACTACCATACCCAAAACCTCCATGAACTGCCTCAAAACCTACGCTTGTAGTACCTACATGCCCATTAAGATCTTCTCCTATAAAAAGCTTCTCACTACTAGGTACAGCTCTAATCAGGCCATCTAAGTCTTCCCAGAACTATCTCTTAGCACTCTCGTCGAGGCCTACTTGGGGGGCATACGCACTAATTACGTTCAAGACCATATCACCAATGACAAGCTTGACTAAGATAATCCTATCTCCTTGTCTTCTCACTCCCACCACACTATTCTTGAGGCTCTTATCAATCAAAACTCCTACTCTATTTCTATTCGCAACTGTCCCTGTATACCAAAGCTTGAAATATGTATTATCCACCTCCTTCGCCTTCTAACCCTTCCATTTAGTCTCTTGAATGCATAATATATTTACATGCCTTCTAGTCGTGGTATCAACTAATTCTCTTAACTTACCTGTAAGCGACCCTACATTCTAACTACCTAAATGGATCCTAGTTAGTTCGACTAGCTTCCTTACCCTTCGCACCCGTCGACTCAGATGTGAAGACCCTTGCTTATTTTTCACTATACCCGGGCGCCTATGTAGCGCGTCACTAAGGATGAGATGACCCGATCCTTGCTCACTTAACACCATGCCCAGATCGCGACACGGCGCGTCACGGGGGTGACGACCTGGCCCTTGCTCATTTAACACCATACCCAGGTTCCGATATGGCGCGTCGCTAAGAGGGTTACGCCCCAACGGTTTTCTTTCGGGTTTCATCTCCATCAGAATGGCTAGATTTAACGTTGGCTCATCACGCCTATCACAACCCTCCTCCTTTACCAGGGTTTGGGACTTGCTATGTTGAGACAACATAGGCAGAGTTCCACCCAATAATACACCAGTTAGAATAAATCTACAGCCACACAACAAATGTCTACTCCATAGTCATGACCTATTCTACTAGGCTGGGAATCCGGATGCATCCTGGTGGTGTTTAATTGTAGCGAACTTGATATTGAGGGTAGTAACGAGCTGGCCGTGTACTAGCAGAATTAGACACATAGTGCATATGCTTTTGTCCTCTCTTGCCGCCTGAAAGAGAAGATATAGGCCATCTGAATCTGATGCAATATATTTGATTATCTAACTAACCAAATTATGAGTTTTAGACTTTAGTTCTAAAACAGGCCCCTGAAATGTTTCAGCATGTCCGTAGCATGGATAAATTGCATCTGCGTCCACGTGAATGTGATAGATTTTTTTTTCCGTGGAAGTGTTAATGCTAATTGTGCTAACGAATCTATTGGCTTGAAGAATGTTTCATGGCACTATTCTTGGATGGATTAGTTGTATGCATCTGAATTAACAAGTTGAAGGGAGATACAGAAAATGTTTTACTGTTCGATTTATGAAGTAATGAATCTATTGGTTTGACCTAATTATGAAGTAAGCAGTTTTTTTTGAAAGACCCAAAGTAAGCAGCTATCGATTGCAGCAGTACTACTGCTGCTGCTGTATACTCATACCAGTCAGTAAACCGTTTATAATAATAACCAAGCTCACTTCAAACATGACAGAGTGCTTGGAAGCTGTCGATCAGGATCGAGAGCGACCAAATGGATCCTTTAGGAAGGAAGGATGACATCCAGATCAACCCATGGACATTGATCAACATGAACCAGGAGGTCGGGGCGGCCTGGACCTCCGCCTCAGCCGTTGAGGAGGAAGTAGTGGAGGAGGAGCCGGATCTGCGTTCGGCGATGGGAACGGGGTCAGATCCACTGATGCCGAGGGCTCGTCATACAGGTTTGTGCTTATTCGCGTCATTTAGATCTTACCCCATGTATTGTCTTCTGGTTGGGTAGTATTGTACTATTGTTATATCATTATTAGGTATGCATAGGGAAACACCATTCTTCTTATATCTGCTTAAATTCTGTATTTTTACAGGTCTTGTGACAAACAATAATAAGATGATGACAATGTATATTTCTGTGTTAAATAAATATATCTTGAGCACAGTGATAGACTTGGAGACTAATAAATTAAATCGTCAAACAATTTTTTTTCTTTGCTTTGATGGATTGCAGATTTGAGGGGCAAGTGATATAGGTGCACAGGGCACTGGCTGACTGTCATGAAACCATTTGGCAAGCTCAGGTATTGATTCATGATTGATATTGCCGTGCTATACCAGATGTCACTCATTCTTTTATGTGTTATCATATTGTACGTCACGCCGGCTGCCACTCCTCGCCCTTGGACGGGACGGTTAATATTTTTCTCATTTCTCTGATCACGTTTGTCTCTGTTCCTTCTCTGCCAGGTGCTGCACTCGTTGAGCGTGGAGCTCTCGTAGTACCTGCCGCTCCTGCTCAAGCTCGTGGTGGTGGTGTACGCCGTGCTGTGCCTGGGCGAGCTCCTGCATAGATGGTCATCAGGCGGCCGCTGCTCGCTCTCCCTGGTGCGCCTCAGCAGCCAGCAGCAACGCTGCAGTGCAGTGCAGTACTGGGTGCCAACAGGAGGCTGATGATGCAAACGCAGAGCTCTTCTGCTGCTGCTGCCGCACCAAGCAAAGCACTGCCATTTTCAGGCTCCACGAAACAGGTGCCAGGTTCGATTTGCTTTTTTGTTTGCTCAGTCTACGCTTGTTGATTTTTGAGCGCCTTTTTGCGTGAAAAATTGATTATTTTTTCACATGGTGGATTTAAGGACTGCACGGATGATGTCGCTGCTCAACCAAGGTGCTGGAGATGATTCTTTGTAGCACATTTCCATGTATGATGATAACCTCAGTTGCCAGTTGGTGTTGCTCAATTGAATAAAAAACACATAATTGGAGAGAACTTCATATCATTATTAACACATTAGCCGTGCACAAAACGTACAAGTGTTATGCTTTTTTGTTAGCTGAGTTATTATGTTTGTTAGTATGTGCTCATCGGAATTTCATCTCACTTTTAACCGAGTTATTATGCTTATTATTTTGTTGTCTAAGTTATTATGCTCTTTGTTGGTTGATTTGTGTTTATAGATGGTACCGTAGCGTTAGCACGGGCAATATACTATATAAATAAATATACAGTGTACTATAGGCTGGTCAAACCAATTACACATTGATTACAGGTCAATCTTAATTACTGATTGATCGTGCCATTCTCCTTGATGTGCATGTTCTATTTGTTTATACTTTCCTAATAGTGCTCGATTACATCTCCCATTTGATTGAATATTGCCTATCATGTGACAGATGAATCACAGTAAAATAGGAAGTAGAAAATTATTGTGCTATCCATATACACATTGCATGTTTGCATGCACCAGCATACATGGCAACGAGATCCCCTGTGCCTTGCTCTAAGGAAAGAGAATTAACACAGAAGGAAAGAGAATTAAGACAAAAGGAAAAGAAAGAGACTGCTATCAATCATCTGTTATAAATCCTGTGGCCTCGCCATAGCGCCCACCCTCACAGCCAGGACACCACAGCTCCCTTGTGAGGAGCTGCTGTAGCCCTGCAGGAACCTGGCAAGGTCAGGCCACCGACCCAACTCGCCTTCTATCGCCTCATCTTTGCCCTCACCAGGTCTTCTTTTTACTTTTTTTCCTGGTCAATGCATTATTCTCCCTGTGGTTGCAATGCACCTACTTGGCTTCTCTGGTTGCACAATAGATGATAAATGATGTCCAGTTAGAAGATGAGGCATGATGTTTATGCTTGCACGATCAGCCATTGCCACCGGAACAGAATAAAGGCCTCTAAAAGGGGTTTAATTTCGGAAGTCGGTTGATAGTGGATGTATTTGGTGAAAGTACTCGAATAACTGATCAGTGTACCTCATCATCAGTTAATAAACAAACATAAGCAAAATACTGAACTTATTATTACTTTAATTTATATATGATATATGATGATGAAAACACAGGTCAAAGCAACCACATGTGAGCAGAGATAAGATTACGAACGGCTCACCAGCGTTCGTTCCAGGCGTCGATTATTGAGCTCCTCGAGGCCAAAATGTCACCGCGGATCTCCATAGAATAATAGTATATTATATTCAGACTGACTAATGGCATCTTGTATATTTTTCATGATTTTGGTTTCTCAGTTGCCCATATGGGTTCTGGCTGTCGGTCGCTCAAAAGAAAGAGGGTGTACGCTGACCCGCCACCTGCAATTACCGATACACACATCTACAGGTAACTATGTTATATTTATCTTGTAATTGATCGAGGCAATCATTTTCTGTCAACATAGGTTTACTCGTGTGTTTTAACATTTTGATTGACACGGACGGGATTGTAGATGGGTTGAATTCCATGAAGTGGGAATGGAACACATATCTTCCATATGGGACATGAGTGCCATGGTTTTTTTTGGAAAGGCAACGTACGACATCACCATGGTGATACATATTTGTGTGTAATTTTGAAGGATGAGCATGTGCATTTTGAGCTCATCTTTTTGGACCATGGCTAATTTTTTTACTACAGACCATTGTTATCTATCTGTTGGATCTAATATTCTTATAGGGAACCAAAATGAAAGCGGTTGCGTACGGCGACCAAACCATAGGGTTCGATCGTTTGCTTTGTGTAGGAGACTGTTATGACTTCATGAGAGTTGGCTTCGCGCCTACTCATGTTGGTCCTTTTGGCTACATCTTCCGTTTATGTGCCGACTACTTTGTGGTTCTATCTCCACAAAGTATGGCTAATGCACCACCGAGAGAGCTATGGATTTGTAAGTGTCCTCGTACCTTTATGGAATTCGAGGATGTATACGCTCAAGCTGAGTACTTTTTTGCAGGTATACCTCATACGCCTATATTTAAAAATACATAGTTAACTGTTCATGCTCATATTCCATCAATAACTATCGTTTGTGTTTATAGATATCATTGGTATTGTTGTGCATGTGTCTAATATTCGAGGAAGGAATGACGTGCGGATGCGACCGTACAGATATGTGGTGCTGATGAATGAAAGGTAGTTAGAATAAAAATTTTATCATTGCTCCATGCTATCAATTTTTTATTGTTAGATGCTAATCAATTTTGTAACTCGTAGGTACCACTGCATCATAATAATCGTCAAGTATACACACATATGCCGTCACTTATCGGAATGACGGCGAGTGGCAACAAAGTTGCGCATTTTAGCTGGTCTCCATGTACAAATAAATAGAAAGAGAGGTATTGTATCACTGATGTCCTCATATGTATTGACTAAATAAAGTATCAGTTATTATATATTTTTTTTGCTCGTGCATGATAAGCGGAGTGACCACTACTGACGATTTCAGCGAATTGGTATTCAGTCCTATTTGTAATCAGGCGTATGATTTTCAAAGTGAGGTTTTTTTGGGGCAATTCATTGATTTAATTTATTGACTAAAACACTGACCCAAAAGTTTTTTATTTGTTTATAGGCCTACGCAATCGTTTGCTTGTTGATGAAGCCAAACATCGTCGAGTTCAAGAATTTGCTAAGGACACCGTGTCGCGTCTCATAGATTTAGAGAACTAAATAATATTAAAATTATTTACACGCTTGTAACATGCACTTTGAATAGATGATGGACATGAATTTAGTTTAATATAATAGTCATTTTGTGCATCTTCATTGGTCAAACATGTTTAAAATATGTGGGTTGAGCAATGTTTGTCTGACATATTTGATTGCTTCATTTAGTTTGTAATATCGAAGACTTCTTGCCGATATAAAATATTATTTTAGCCGTATCACGGAAAGGTCTATTCAGTAGAGTTCGTGAACCTGCGGTGCCGTGCTCTTAGTGACTGTTAATTTCACAAACTTTGCTTTTTGGATTAAATGCCAGTTTAATGTCTTACAATATTGTTATCTTATTATGCGATCCGTATATTTTTAGTACAAAAGTTTAGTTGTCCCGTAGCAACGTATGAACACGCTAGCCAAACATATACAGGGACAAGGGAGCGACGATCAGCGAAGGCTGCCTCAATCAAAATCGTCAACTCGCACTAACGGCCCAGGCAGCCCACCAGCGACTGGACGCGGCCCAAGGAAGCAATTTGCTATTTATCTTTCATTTTTATAATACATGTAATTGATTTACTACAATTGGCGCAAACAATGAAAGATTTTTTTTTTACTAGATATATACCCGTGCGATGCACGGGGGCCATATTTTTACTCACGCACATCTACGATGACAAATTTGATTATTTTTAGAAAATATTAAAAAACTAATACACAAATTTATATGGGCGATCCTAAACTATTTCTAAATTTCCTTTTTTATATATATAGAACCATGTTATCTTTCCATCTACACTATACATCCTTGTCCATTTTTCATGTTGGAGTGTCCGTCCGCGAGGATTTGTTTTTTTCTCGTCATTTGCGTTTGCGTACGCCCCTCGCGGCCATGAAGCTCCACAAGTGCACTCCGTTGTCATGGATGATCTCCGTTAACGTTGCCACACCGGTCCTCGCGTCCTGCTTGCCCTCACCGTCTCGTTCTACGACTTCAACTTCGCTGATAGTTACGAGTACATATGCTCAACTTCGCTGATAGTTACGAGTACATATGCTGCACCTTCTCTTCATCCTTTTCACCGTCGTCAACAACATCTCCGCCTACCACCTCCTTGTCTTCGAAGGCGTCTCAGGTCAACTCCTCCACGTCTTCGCCGTCTTTGGCCACCGCCACGGAGGCATGCGACCTGATGCGGGCCAATGTGTGCCGGACAACAGGACGTCTAGTAACGTGCCCGTTCATCGACTACATCCTCCAGAACATCATGAAAACGCCCGTGAATTTATTAAGTACAGACGATGTGGTTGTTGATAGGACTCGACGCGGTAGTCAGTCAAGACACCAAGTTTTTTTAGGGTCAAAATCAATGATCGGTTTCATCGGCCTTTAATCAGTCGTTTATATGATTTTGGATGTGGAACATTTTGTTTCGGAAACATTTTTTTTGTTGTATACGATTTTCGATCTAGATGAGTTTGTCTTGAAACGGTTTTTTTGTCGTATATGTTTTTTTCGCAAACGTTTTTTTTTTGCTGTATTTTTTTTTGGAAACGGTATTTTTTTTAAACAGGGATGTGGAAGAGTTTGTTTCTAAAATGGGGGGCCGTACCTTTTTCCGTATTTGTTTTTTTTTTTGCCGGGGTTTCTTTTCCGTACTTTTTTCTGTAAATTTTTCGCATTTGTTTTTTTTTTGCTGGGTTTTTTTGCCGTACCTTTTTTGGGATTGAAAAGGTTTTTTTACGGTGTTTTTTCTTTGCCGTGGGCGGGGCGACGCTGACGATGACGTTAGTTATTTTTTATGTGGTAATAGATACAGTTCGTAACGAGGTGTCTTGTACGTTTGACATGGTTTCAAAATCTGACACTTTGATTAAAAACTCTATGAAAATATGGCATTAAAAATAAATAAATTATCTCTACCTATGAAGTAGGTACGAAGTAATTGCGCGTATGTTCCGCATCTCCGTCTCTTGCTCTGCGCATCTCCTTCCGCCCCCTCCCCTCCCCTCCCCTCTATGCGCACGACTCCCACTCCTGCCGCACATGTCCTCCCAGCTCTGCAAACGGTAGAGGCGTGCTGGCCACCGTCAGTGCACCTTGTAAGGTCGAGACGGTGGACTAGATGAGGTGAATAGTTCTTTCCAAAATTAATAGTGTTGGCTAATCGAAACAAGTGCGGAATAAAAACTATCGGTCTAGCCAAGACTACACCCCACTATCTATGTTCTCTGGCACTTTCCAAAGATACTAATTAAGCAACAAAGATATCGGGCTAACTAGAGCTCACCTAACCAATTCTAAAAGTAAGGTCACACAAACCTATACCATCGTTACTTCAAGCAACAAGGGAGCTCCTACATATGCTAGTAGCAAAAGCACAAAGCCATCTAAGCTCACTAGCAATGCTCAATAACAAGGCAACCAATGCCAAATTAGAGAGCGCAAATACTTAGCTACACAAACTAAACAATATGACTAACAAGGTTACACAAACCAAATTAGCCACGCAAGGGAGCTACTTCTATGCTACACAAGCAAGAAGGTAACTAGTGAGCTACACAAGTTAACGAATTATAAGAGCAACTACACAAGCACAATGTATATGAAAGTAATCACAAGCTTGTGTAAAGGGGATTGCAAATCAACCGGAAGAACAAAGTTGACATGGTGATTTTTCTTTCGAGATTCACATGCTTGCTAACACGCTAGTCCCCGTTGTGTCGACCGCTCACTTGGTGGTTCAGCGGCTAATTGGCATCATCCGCTAAGTCCGCACGTAGGGCACCGCACGAACCTACCCCGAAAGTGAGGGTAGCTAAATGACACGCTTAACTAGAGTTGCTCTTCGCGACTCCCGCGGGGCGAGCACAATGCCCCTCACAAAGCTCTTCTCTGGAGCACCGCACAAGCTTCTTGCGGGCTTCGACGGAGACCACCACCAAGCTGTCTAGGAGGTGGCAACCTCCAAGAGTAACAAGCACCACCGGCTTGCAAGATGACCACCTAGTGCTACTCGATGCAATCTCACGATGCAATCGTACTAGAATCGCTCTCTCACACAATCATATGATCACTATCAAGCATATGTGAGATGGAGGGCTCCCAAGCACTCACAAGTATGGACACAAAGTCCCTTGAGGTGCTCAGCACCAGCCATGGCCGAGACCACCTTCTATTTATAGCCCCATAGGTTAAACTAGACGTCACTCCTTCACTGGGCAAATTTCGGGATGACCGGACGCATAGGTCATTTGCATCGGACGCGTTCGGACACCTGCGTCCGGTCGCAGCTGACCCGCCACATGTCCCATTCAAACTAGCCGTCGCCGCCAATGGCTCTCTCTGACATGTCGCATCGGACGCGCTGTTCGAAACGACCAGACGCTGAGCCGCAGCGTCCGGTCGAATCCAGTAAGCTTCCAGGGCCGACCGAACGCGTCCGGTGACTCGGGACCGGACGCAGTAGATGCAGTGTTCGATCAAGTCTAGAGAGCTCCCAGAGCCACTCTGGGCCGACCGGACGCTCCCAGCGTCCAATCAACTATTACGCTGAACACCGACACTCGCTGATTCATACCAGACACGTCCGGTCGCTTTCACTTAGTCACTCTCCTTGGGTCCAAATATCGGACGCGTCCGGTCACCATACCAGACGCGTTCGGTCACTCCCGTCTGACAATCCGAAGTCTAGATAGAATACCGGGCATGTCTGGAAGATACTCCAGACACGTCCGGTCACTCTGTTACCAGCGTGACTAACTCCTTTTCATCACCAACTTCTTCTCCTTTGTAAATGTGCCAACACCACCAAGTGTACACTACCATGTGTATGTGTGTTAGTTTTTCACAAACATTTTCTAAAAGATTAGCCACTCAACTTGCCACGCCACTCGATCCTAGCGACGATGCAAAGTTAGATCACTCGAGTGGCACTAGATGACCAATATGCAAACAAGTTTGCTCCTCTTGATAGTACGGCCATCTATCCTAAATCCGGTCATCAACTTCTCTACACACCTATGACCGGTGAAATGAAATATCCTAGGTTATACCTTTGCCTTGCGCATTCCATTCCATCTCCTCTAATTTCGATGCAACACATGCACCAACACGATCAACAATGATATGATCCACTTCATATCATCACGTGATCATATTGGTTCATCGATCTCGACTGCACTTGCTTTTCACCGTTGCCTTCGTCCATCGGCGCCAAGTCTTGCTCAAGCTTCACCGCCACGCGGTCCATCGCTCCAAAAGCCTCCGACTTGCCCTTCACGCTTGCAACCGGTCCATCAAGCCAAGTCATGTCTTGATCTTCTCCACCTTGATCACATGACTCAACGTCATGTCTCATTTGCAATGAGCTCCTTCATCATCACATGTGTGAGCTTTGCAACATCTCCAAGCCATTTTCACCTTCATGGCATATGTTGCTCACACACATGTACCTATGGACTAATCACCTGTGTATCTCACATAAACACAATTAGTCCATCTAGGTTATCACTCAATTACCAAAACCACACAAGGACCTTTTAATCTCCCCATTTTTGGTAATTGATGACAACTCTACAAAGATATAGAAAATAAGCTCTTTTGGATTCATGTTGCTTGCCCAAGCAATTTTACCATGTGTAAATGATTTTGGACAAGTACCACAAACCCAAAATAGTAGTATTAGCTCCCCCTACATATGTGCTAGAGTGTTTGGTTTGAAGCTCACACATATGCATAGATTGAAATTTGTGGGAGAGTAAATACTACCAAATGATTCTAAGGTGTATAGAATAAACCTTTGAAGTGTGATACCAATCGGAGTTACACCTTTAAGTTCATCCTTAGCACCATGGTTATCTAGATATCACTTGAAAATAAAATCACTAGATACCTTGTGAGATCAACATTAAAAGCACGGTACTAGCATTACTTGAAAAGCATACCAAGTATCTAGCTATCATCCTATGCATGCTAGTTTTTATTTCATCAATCAAATTCTACAACTAGCATACACCACACAAGCATGCATATCAAATTTTAAGAAATTTATGCAATGCAAGCAAGTACATGACTATGCACATATCAAATGCAATCAATCAAAGTTCATGAGCTTGCTCCCCCTACTTGTGTGCTTCTCTTGTCCAAGAATTTTGATCCATCTCTTTTCTTCAATGTTGCTCCCTCTTTTTCCATGTCTATGTCCAACCTCTACTTCTTTGTCTCAATCATTCCCAAAGCTTTTATATCTTATCTCTCCCCCTTGTACAATCTCAATCTCAACGCTTTCATATCTTTGCACAATCTCTCCCCCTTTGTCATCAATTTTCATAAATGATGTGCTTCTCATTGATGCAAAGGTATACATTTAGGGTAGATGGTTGAGGCTTGAATCTTGCATTTTTTATGGATATCACTTTATTGTTGGAATGACACCACTTGTAGATACCACTTGTAACTTGTACCACTTGTATCTTGTGTAGGGCTTCTTGAGATACCACACATAGGATCTTTGATCTTGATATCAATTTGTGGGACACCTCTCCCCTATGTGATAGCATGGGTCATCCACTTGATACACTTGACTTCTTGTAGGTGAGGGATGCATTCTTCATTTGATGATCACTTAAAGTTGAGGATCACTTGTGGAACCATCATCTTGCATGATTGATACCACGTGAAGATGTGATACCACTTGAAAGAATTTTCTAGTATGGAACCACTTGTTGGATTTATCAATAAAAACCATTTCTTGAATATTTGCTATCTTCATGAGTACCACTTATACGATATCACTTGTGAGTTGATCTAGATATCACGTGTGAATTCTTGATGAAATACTTGAGTCTAGATACCACTTGAAACAAACAAACTAGATATCTATTTGCATTATTGTCTTGTGCTTGTACTCTTATCACTATCATGAGCTTCTATGGTTGACTTGAACTAAATTGATTTGCCTAAGCTACCAAGTCCGGTTTGAACAAATGGCAAGCTTCTTCACACCTCTTGCAAGGGTTATCTTTCCAATGTTGTACTTATCACTTGTTGGCAATCCAAATTAAATCAAGTACTTGGGTTCACTAGCTCATGAATAAATTCATGTACTAACCACTAGATCAATTAATCATTCAAGCATGTTCTATATGCACTGACCGAATATTAGTAAGGGATGAAATAATCATGCACATTACAATGATACCTTTGCTATCTTGGAGTAGAGGATAGTCACAAAGATTCCAATTCATTACTCCAATAGCAATGTGAAGTCCAATTATAAGCTTGGTGAAGACCAATAGATACCATTTTGAATTCCATTCTTCGCCCATATAAAATGAATACCACTTATGATCAAGTGCACCTTAAGGTTGTGGTTGGCTTGCTTCATCTTTTGATCAATGCTTGCATGAGAGCATCAATGTGAGAGTACCACTTGAAATATCATGACTAGCTCTCTTTTAGGTGTTGCTTGCTTTTCTTGATCAACCCTTTTGATTGCTTCAACTAAGCATCTCAAATGTTCCTCGGATCACCACTTTCATGTTAGCCTTCCAAGTACCACACTTGGTTTACCTACACATAGGCAGCAAGCCCCTACACTAGGGAGAAGTGACCTCTCTCCAAGAACCATTCTTGACACTCACTTACAATATCTTTATTGATTGATCCAAGTGATGGACTTAATCTTGATGAGTAACCTTGATTCCTTCTTTAAGTCCTCTTTTTTTCTACTTGTTTAATTCTTTTCTTTCTACCAAATGATCACTAATTATCACTTGAACTGGAACTTCATCTTCATCTTAAGTTTAATTTTGATCTTTCAATTTGAGTACTGAATGTGTGCAAAGTACACTCCACAATCAAATGGCCTTGTACTCATAGCTTGTCATACTTCTAAATTTTCTCAAAACCAAACTTAGGTGCTTTAATTACTTATAAATATGTTTCCAATTTGAGGACCTTTCAATCAAAGTGACTCTAGATCAATTCAACATTTGTCACTTTTTTGACAGATTTTGTATTCTTGAAAGGAAAATGCATATATCCCAAAGTACAAATTCAAATACCACAAAATTTGGTGGAGATGTGAATCACTAAGTTATCTAGCAGCTGTAAAAATTTGAGCTTCATTTGACTTTTAGATTGCTACCAGATTTCAATTATTCCACCACTGCTATAAGCTAAAAACTGCTGCACTATAGCTGACAAGATCCACTCTAAAACCGAAGCATTTCTTATCCAATTCTCATGAAATTTGTACAGCAACTTATAACATAAGTCTAGAGCATGTGTACCAATTTTTATGCCAATCCAATAAGTTTTGATCATTCAAACATGGCTATGATCACAGCTAGCTCAGATTTTTAATATAGGACAGATTTCAATCATTTGAGCCATACTTCATCAAATATGAATCAAACTTGAAACTAACTCATTTGAATACTTTCACAAGACATAAATACATTCAATCCACTTACTAAATATCATCTTATAAACTTATCCAACACAAATCAATCCAAACTTGATTATTAAGCTATTTATCTATTCAAACATCTCATAGCAAACAATATTGCATATTTATCCAATTCAATCAACTCATATGCACCCAAATAAAATGATCAACAAGAGATATACCTTGGTTAGCTCATAATCATCCAACTAGTGAGCTTCAACTCAATTATTTGCAAGCCATCAAATATGTCCAATAAATCACCAACAACTTGAATTATAGCACTAGTATGATGTAGCACATTTGGACTTCACTCAATTATCATGGCATTGGGTTTCGATGTGCACTAGGCTTCATATCTTGTTTCAACATATGATGATCAATATAAAATCAATTGAATGAAGCCTCTAATGCCGATGGTACCTACAATCAATCATCCATTTTTTGATGGTATCCAAACTAGTTTGGGTCCTCTCAAGTTAGGTGCAACATACTTAGGCGAAGCCTTAGTATGAGTACCGGGATGTTTTGCAATAGCAACCATAGATGTACTATTACCATTCTTTCTAAGCATAGAATCATTATTAATTGAAATAGGCTTAGGGGTGTTACCTAGGGGACATGAATGTGCCATGTGTCCCCTTTCTCGGCATGAGTAGCACTTTCTCTTTGATTGAGCCTTCTCTTACTTGCTCATGTGATGCTTCACATTGCCTTGCCTCTCATGGATTGCTTGAATCTTCTTCTCAAGCTTGATAGGACACTTAGAGGCAAAGTGTCCCGTATCTCCACACTTGAAGTACTTGATGTGAGCATAGACTTTCTTCTCATCTTTATTCTTGTTCATCATCTTGGCATCTTGAGTTTGCATTGGATGCCTTGCCTTTCCACCCCTTCTTGTTTTCTTCTTTTTCATCATCAAGTCACCATCATCTTCATGATAGATCTTGACTTACTCTAGGGTCTTGGGGTGTCTTCTCTTGCTCAACTTGTGGCTTTGGTTGAGGCTCTTCTAGTTACTTCACCAATTGCTTGGTTGGGCACATAGAGGTGAGATGACCCCATGTGCGGCACTTGAAGCACTTAACATGCTTTAACATCTCTTTTTCTTTATTCAACTTGAGCTTTTCTTCATTTGGGCAATCATTTGCAAGATGTCCCACTTCATGGCACTTGAAGCACATGAAATGAGAAAGCTTCTCTTGTTCTTGCTTCTTCATCTCTCTTTCACATCTTCTCTTGCCCCATCTCTTGCCCTTGATCTTGCTCTTGTTGAAGCCAATGCCACTAATGTCATTGTGGCTTTCTTGTTGATTGACTTTGCTAGTCTTGAAGCCGACGCCACTCTTGTCACCAAAGTTTCTTTGAGTCTTTAACATGTGCTCAAAGGTGACTTTTGAGTTGTAGCACCTCTCTAACTTGTTGCTCAAATTCTTCACCTTATTTTTGAGCTCATTGTTCTTCTTCAAAATGTTAGTCTCACAAGACATAGAAGTAGAACAAGCATCTATATGTGAAGAGCATGACATATCTAATAAATCATCACAAGAGGTGGATACATGCTTCTTGCCTACATCACAAGGGTTAGCAACATTTTGTAATTTATCATTTGATCCATGTGATGAGCTCTCATTATTTTTAAGTTTCTTTGTAAACACTTTAATGAGAGAAGCATGTTGTTCTAATAATTCATCATGAAATGCAAGTAGTGTCTCATGATTCAATTTTAGCTCATCATGTGAAGATTTAAAAGCATCAAGTAAGTTCTTATGTTCTTCACAAGAGTTCTTTAGAAATAAGTTTTCATTTTCTAATTTCAATATTTTAACTTTCTCATTTTCTAAAGATATGGTCATGCTAGCAAGTCTACTAACAAGCTCATCATATGAATCAACATGATCAACCACATTATCATTTGATACCTTGGTGTCACCTTGTGACATGAAACAATGTGGTGTAGTTGGAGAGCTTGTAGTAGCATCATCATCATGGCCCGAGCATGAACCATCATCAAGATCACCACCAAGTGTGCTTGAGGTAGAATCTTCATGTGCAACACTTGTGGCAACATCATCAACCCTGTCAAGTGAACTTGTGGTGGATCGATCATCATCATCATCACTTGACCATGAGGTGGAGCAATCTTCTACAATCACCAAATTGTGGTCATGCTCAACATCCTCATGCGCCACTTTCTTGGGCTCATCCTCCTTGAACTTGCCATCATCCCATGTGGAGGAATCACCAAAGGTGCGCTTGATGGACTCCCATATCTCACGAGCGGTTCCCGTGATGTTTACATGTTTCATCAAATCAAAACTCAAAGCATCCATTAAAAAACAATAAGCATGTGCATCAAGTTCATAGAGAAGTCATTGAGCTTTGGTGAGATTTCTATGATCAAAGACATAGGTGAGACCACTAGTGACAATCCACCAAAACTTAGGTCCCTTTGTACAAAAATGATCAACCATGTGATTTTTCCAAAGTGCAAAGTTTGTGCCATCGAAAATGTGTCTCACAAGCATCTAGCCCACTAGACGCTATTCTCTCGGGTCGGTGAAGATCACAAATGAGAGACCTAGCTCTGATACCACTTATAAGGTCGAGATGGTGGACTAGAGGGGGGTGAATAGTCATTTCTAAAATTAATCGTGTCAGTTAACCGAAATAAGTGCGAAATTAAAACTATCGGTCTAGCCAAGACTACACCTCTCTATCTATGTTCTCTAGCACCTTCCAAAGATACTAATTAAGCAACAAAGGTGTTGGGCTAGCTAGAGCTCACCTAACCAATTCTAGAAGTAAGGTCACACAAACCTATGCCACTGTTACTTCAAGCAACAAGAGAGCTCCTACACATGCTAGTAGCAAAAGCACAAAGCCACCTAAGCTCACTAGCAATGCTCAATAACAAGGCAACCAATTCCAAATTAGAGAGCACAAATACTTAGCTCCACAAACTAAGCAATATGACTAATAAGGTTACACAAACCAAATTAGCCACGCAAGGGAGCTACTTCTATGCTACACAAGCAAGAAGGTAACTAGTGAGCTACACAAGTTAACGAATTACAAGAGCAACTGCACAAGCACAATGTATATGAAAGTAATCACAAGCTTGTGTAAAGGGGATTGCAAACCAACGGGAAGAACAAAGTTGACACGGTGATTTTTCTCCCGAGGTTCACATGCTTGCCAACACGCTAGTCCCCGTTGTGTCGACCGCTCATTTGATGGTTCGGCGGCTAATTGGCATCACCCGCCAAGCCCGCACGTCAGGCACCGTAAGAACCTACCTCGAAAGTGAGGGTAGCTCAATGACAAGCTCAACTAGAGTTGCTCTTCGTGGCTCCCGCGGAGCAAGCACAATGCCCCTCACAAAGCTCTTCTCTAGAGCACCGCACAAGCTTCTTGCGAGCTTCGATGGAGACCACCACTAAGCTGTCTAGGAGGTGGCAACCTCCAAGAGTAACAAGCACCACCAGCTTGCAAGACGATAACCTAGTGCCGCTCGATGCAACCTCACGATGCAATCGCACTAGAATCGCTCTCTCACACAATCGGATGATCACTATCAAGCATATGTGAGATGGAGGGCTCCCAAGCACTCACAAGCATGGACACAAAGTCCCCCGTGGTTGTCAGCACCAGCCATGGCTGAGACCACCTTCTATTTATAGCCCCTTGGGATAAAACTAGTCGTTACCCCTTCACTGTGCAAATTTCGGGATGACCGGACGCGCAGGTCGTTTGCACCGAACACGTCCGGTCGCACCTGACCGCCACATGTCCCATTCAAACTAGCCATTATCACCAACAGCTCTCTCTGACATGTCGCATCGGACGCGCTATTCGAAACGACCGGACGCTGAGCCACAGCGTCTGGTCGAGTCTAGTAAGCTCCTAGGGCCGATCGGACGCGTTCGGTCACTCGGGACCAGACGCATGAGACGTAGCGCTCAGTTGAGTCCAGAGAGCTCCCAGAGCCGCTCTGGGCCAACCGGACGCGTTCGGTCACTCCAGACCGGACGCTCCCAGCGTCCGATCAACTGTTACGCTGAACACCGACACTCGCTGATTCATACCGGACGCGTCCGGTTGCTTTCACTTAGTCGCTCTCCTCGGGTCCAAATATCGGACACATCCGGTCACCATATCGGACGCATCCGGTCACTCCCGTCTGACAACCCGAAGTCTAGATAGAATATCGGACACGTCTGGTAGACACTCTGGACGCGTCCGGTCACTCTGTGACCAGCGCGACTAACTCCTTTTCATCACCAACTTCTTCTCCTTTGTAAATGTGCCAACACCACCATGTGCATGTGTGTTGGCTTTTCACAAATATTTTCCAAAGGATTATCCACTCAACTTGCCACGCCACTCGATCCTAGCGACAATGCAAAGTTAGATCACTCGAGTGGCACTAGATGACCGATATACAAACAAGTTTGCTCCTCTTTATAGTACGGCCATCTATCCTAAACCCGGTCATCAACTTCTCTACACACCTATGACCAGTGAAATGAAATACCTAGGTTATACCTTTGCCTTGCGCATTCCATTCCATCTCCTCCAATTTCAATGCAACACATGCACCAACATGATCAACAATGATATGATCCACTTCATATCATCACGTGATCATATTGGTTCATCGATCTTGACTACACTTGCTTTTCACCGTTGCCTTAGTCTATCGACGCCAAGTCTTGCTCAAGCTTCACCGCCACGTGGTCCATCGCTCCAAAAGACTCCGACTTGCCCTTCACGCTTGCAACCGGTCCATCAAGTCAGGTCATATCTTGATCTTCTCCACCTTGATCACATGACTCAATGTCATGTCTCATTTGCAATGAGCTCCTTCATCATCACATGTGTGGGCTTTGCAACATCTCCAAGCCATTTTCACCTTCATGGCATATGTTGCTCACACACATGTACATATGGACTAATCACCTGTGTATCTCACATAAACACAATTAGTCCATCTAGGTTGTCACTCAATTACCAAAACCATACAAGGACCTTTCAGCCCTACCGTGAAGGGCACCCAACAAAAGTCGAATAGATCTCTAGTGAGTAAGGTATCCTTATCGCGCCAACTGCCCCATCCTTACCAACCTGTAGAAGGTGTGCCTTAGCACCAACCTTGTCATGCTCTTCCACACTGTTCCACTCGCCATCGCCACCTAGCGCGCGAGCTTTGGCCAGGCCTCGACACCTCGATCGCATCGTTTGCAAGGGCCACTCACGCCCTCAGATGGGCCTAGCATCCGCGCAGGTATGTGAGGCCACAAATCTGCACCTTGGTAAGATCCATTTTTCGGTTCCACTTTGCCTCTAATGTCCTCATTGCCTTTATGAGAAAAATATTTTGGTCGCCACCCGATTCCTTTTATAGGAGATTGGGTGTGCTCTTTCTTGGATCTGCGTTTTGTGGGTCAACAGATGAAAAGGTTTTGTAACACCCTAAAATTATTCTCCTCAATACAAAACAATTCTTCTTTATTTTGTTTAATTTTTGATGATTTATTTAGACCAAAAAAATTTATGTATTTAAATAACAATATAAGTGCTAGAAACATTTTTATTGCATTCATGCTTGTGCATGTTATTTTGTTTAAGCGTAGAATAGATTTGTGTAGGATGAATTAAAACTTGGTTGAATTTGAGGGAGCCTAAAAAATAAGGAAAAAAGACAAAAAAAAACAATTTTCCCTCTTCCTCTCTTTTAGCCCTACCATGAAAACCGGCCCTGCGTTCTCTCTTTTTTTTTCTTTTTCCCACAAGTCTACTCAGCGGGCCTAGAACATGGCCCACTCGGCCTGTACCCTCACCAGCGACCCCACCGCCTCTCTTGGGCCGTAGTCAGCCCGTTCTCGTGCCTGCTCGTCTCTTTCCCTCCCTACCTCTCTCCCGTTGCGGCACGGATGAGGATCCCAGGACCAAACTGCGTGTGAGAGCAACTCCAAGATACTTTCTATACTCTTACTAGTTGCTAGGAATAGCTAGGAATAGAGATTTTGGTGAAAAAGTATCCTCCAACATATTGTTTAATTGGTTATATAAAAATAGTCATCTTATATTCCGGATTTCGCTAGCCAAAGATAGAAAATAAGGATGGCTCTCTAGAGTGCAAACAAGATACATAAAAACTTGTTGGAGTGAGAAGATATAGAAAATTTATTTCAAAAAACAAGATATAAAAAATAATTTTTATATAAATGACTCCTCGAATGATGATTTAGACACTGCGCTTTAGAAAGACTCAGGAGACAACCTACGTACCGGCATGCATCAGTGGCCAGCAGCGCTTTTTTGTTTTCATGGATGGATGATGAGCACCATGAAATACGTGGCCAGCAGAGCGGTTTCAGTTTTGATGGATGAGGAGACTTGCAAGCGGCGCGGGTCAGGCAGGCGCAGCCCGCTGGGCTAGCTGCCGGCGCCGGCCGTCAGCCCACGTATAGGAAAGTAAGAAGCATAGCCCAGCGGCGCGCGGTGATGCAGCGAAGGGCGGGCCTCCCAGTCCCAGCTATCTGCTCCTCTTCACCCCGCCGATTGAGTCATCACTCATCAGCGCTTCTTTTTTTTTTTTTTTTTTGATCAGCGCCATCTACGTACGCCTACAGCTGACTCGATCGCCGACCAATAGAGAGACCCAGCCATCGTGGATCGCCGATCGGCCAATCGTCGATAGGAGACCCCGGCGCGTGAGGAGGTGAAGCTGCTTCCGCTTCAATCGGGCGGCCAAGCATCGGATCGGACGAGAGTCTTCACCTGACACTTCGTGACTCCTTTTCGATCTGCGGCCAACAAGGATCGCCCGGGGAGGCTTTCGCTTCAACCGACCGCAAGGCCATGGATGGAGAAGCAGGATATATTATATAATATAATATAATATAATATAATATAATATAATATAATATAATATGAGCTCTTTTACGTGGGTACTTTATGGTTTCTCTTAGTTCCTAAGCAATTAATTAGCGCTAATTAATTTTATGAGTAGAAGGTTAATACGGTAATTGCGGCTCCCTCCCCCGCTGCCCCTCCCCCACGCGCGACCGAACCCACACGCCTCGCCCAAGCAGTTCCGTGGACGCGAGGCTTCCCTGCCCTCGGCACCTCGCCATCGCGCGGCGCCGCCGCCACCGGCCTGCCCTCGCCACCACCGGTCGCTCCTCCCTCCTCCCCCCGGCACCCCTCGCCTACGTGCACCGCCGCCGCCAAGGACGCTCCTCTCCTGCTCCACGACTACAAGGCGGCGACGCACGAGCACAACTTTCTCTCGCTGTACGCCTCCGCCGCCGCCAAGGACGCGAGGCTGCGCACAAGACCTAGCCGCCGCCTCGCCCTCGCCATTGCTTCGGGGACGCCATCGCTTAGCGCGGCGTCGTCCGGGATCGATCCGAGCACGCCCCTGCCACGCTCCACCTCGGTTCAGTTCGGCCGAACCTCGTCGTCGCCGGCCCACTCGGCTCGATCGTGCTCTCACCGGATGCGATCGATTTGAAGGTGCGCGCATCCGTTGCTCCACATTCGCCCTAGCACGTGTCGTGGTCGCCTCGTGATCGAATGCTTCTGTATTATGCTTGCATCTTTTGGGCTCCTGTCTACTGTATATTGCTGAATCCATGTCTTATATTTGTAATCTTGCCGTTACCATGAATCCATGTAGCAAAGCAAATATTGACGCACAAGCAATACTCAGATCCAGGCAGTGCAATTTTGATTTGGGTAGGCACTTGGTGTTCCTCATAGGTTGTTGTGTTGCCAGATCGAAATTGGCCAGATCGGTTTGCCTTGTGTTAGATAGTTTACTCAATGTGTTAGTGGGGTCCCAAAAGTGCCAAATCGAAATTGACCGGATCGATTTGCCTTGTGTTAGATAGTTTACTCAATATGTTAGTGAAGTCCCAAACAATCTGGTCTACACTTTAGTAACCTACTCCGATCATATTAGTCAGTTGTTTTCTACGAGTGCCACCTTGGCAACCTGCATTCTTGGATTCCAATTTTATTTTTAGTTCTCGCTATTCACGACTGAATACCCACCTTATAAAGTTTCATAAATATTTAAACTGATACATAAAATAACTGTGTTGCTAAAGTGAAAGCAATAATCATACAGATAACCATAATTACACCAGTGATGCCTTCCACTCCTTTGACCAATGTAAAGTATGTTGGCTTTGTTTCACCGAAGTACTAGCCCAGAGGAGCATACTTCTCATTTGATGAATGTATAAGCCGTGGAAAATCACTCACAAGGTGGTTCCCTGCATGGAGGATTATACCAACAACGATTGCTGCTGCAATAGTCTGCCCATTAAAACAACAAAACAAATTATTTTATTAGTTTTCTTAGTCAAAGTCTCATATTTCATATGTTGCATCTAGTGAGTAGCTTTCCATGTAATTCAAATCCCTGTAGCCACTAAGTATAGGCCATCTTCTACTATGATAAAGCTATTCTTTGGTAGTTGGAGATGAGCAAGCATATTTTATCATTGAAGGCAAAAAAAAAAGAGAGGAAATACTAGATGTGTTTCTGTACAGAGAGGATGGATCACTTCATCAACCAGAATACATTTTGTGTTTTGCGTAATTGTTATGCTCTGAATATAATTCATAAATAAACTGTTACAGGATTAAGCATCCCACTGGACATGAGTAACTGAACATATTTTTTTTAGATAAACTGAATAAATTTATTTGGCTCACAATGAATTGGTACAATAAGTACACACATAGAATAAAAGGTACAAGAAGGGCAAACACCTATATTCAGACTTCTACGGTGGGGGCCTCCCCTGCTGTATTTTCTGCTAAAAAAACACCTATATTCAGACTCACTAAGTACATGATCTTTTTTTTTTTAGAAAAATAAGTTTAAGCACGTGAAAATAAAGTTGAATATCCTGCATCAACATGAACAGATGATGCAAATGCCCATTTACTTCCTTTCAGTCCTAAATTAACTGATTTAGGTACAAATTAACTCATTAACATGAAACTCTGAAACTATACTGGCAGGATAAAAAGAGGCACTGACAAACTAATGACTAACCTTGTGGAAGTTTATATTATCATCAAATGGTAATGCCCGTGCAGCCTTGTATTTCTCAACCAAGTAATGGTGTTACGGCATACTGGGAGGAGGATAATTGCCATGTTCAGCTTCAGGGTTTCAGCAGCGCCTTTTGCAGTGGTCACGCAGTAGCCCATCACATTAAAGACATACCTGTTGCGATACTGCATGAACTTCCAAGTGAAGAGTCCGGCCATTATTCCAATCCATAATGCAAGTACCCATAGGCGTTTCCAATTATCCTCCAAGTAGTAACTCAATGTAGTACTTATCTTGCGAATTGGACTCTTTTTCCTTAAGCCTGCTAGGTTCTGACTTAGTGCTTGGCTTGTGTAACTTAGCGCCTGACTGTAGTTCACAAAAATTCTTTTCAGGACTATTACAGCATGAACACACTCAAAAGTTTCATAAATATTTAAACTGATACATAAAAATTCTTTTCAGGACTATTACAACATGATCACAAAAATTCTTTTGCACATCTCTTTTCTTGTTGGAATTTACTGTTCCCTATTGCATAATATACAAGCATCTATACAGAAGGAAATGTCAGATCTTGAGTCTTTGCTGGACTACAATGAAATTGTCAAGAAGTTGTTTGTTAATGAAGAAGAAGGATTTCAGTTCTATAACAACTACGGTTTTGAGAAAGAATTTAGTGTGAGGAGAAGCTATTGTGAGTGGGACAATGGCCACAATGAGATGACTCTTCAGAAGTTTGTTTGCAGTCATCAAGGTTTCCGTGAAGAGAAGTAGCTGAAGAGGGCGATTAAGAAGCGGAAGCCGCGGAATATTACCCGTGTTGGATGCCTTGCTAAATTTGTGATTGCACGAGATCAGATCACAGGGCACTGGTATGTGAAGGATTTCATCGATGAACACAACCATCGGATGGCATCAGCAGAGCTTACTTGTCTGCTACGTTCACATAGAAGAATCAGCGATGAGCAGAAAGCTGAGACTGTGGAGATGGAGAGTTCTAGGATCCGCAAACACAAGATAATGGATATTTTGGAAATACAGTATAGTGGGTATGATAAGGTTAGGTGTACAACAAGGGACTTGTATAATTTCTGCCATCGCTATAAGGCGGAGACAATTGCTGCCGGTGACGCTCAAACAGTCATCACTATAAGTTGCTGTCATGTCATTGAATGCACAATGACATGACAGCAACTTATGTGTAGTGTAACAAAACTGTGGCAATTATCAGTAGCAAGATGCAGTAGAAGACCAACCAAAGAGATACATATCGAACATCCCTAGATAGAGGTAATCGTTGTCACTACCGTGCACTCGAATCCAAAACTCTCATCAGAACTTCCCAGATAACCAAGCAAAAATCTTGCTACATGGCTTCACGGGAAGGGGGGAAAGGGGGTACTGTAGGGGCACGCTTCTAAATATCTGATGGTTTTGTGCAAGGGCATGCTTCTAAATGTGCAGCAAACATAAGAGGGGACAAACAAAACATATAGTCAAGTCCTTTCAACTTTACCCAAAAAAAGTAATCAACCCGAGCAAACACAATGCAGATAAACTACTGAGAAGAATGCCAGTGCATTTTGCTACAACGTGACAAACCAAATCAAAATAATCAAACAAGTGGAGGAGGAGAGGAAGGGGTGGGGCGCCGGACCCGAGCAGAGCCACGCCGGATCGCTGCGCCGTCCTCAATGTTGGCCGACGTGGGAAGAGGAAGCCGCCCAGGCGTTGCATCGCCGAGGCCGACCGCTTCCCGGCTCGGCTGAAGTGCTCGGCCTGCCTTGCGCACCAACGAGATCTAGCAGACGCTGGGACCTCCCTAATCAAGCTTCTAACGAATGTCACCCTCTTCCAGGACAAAGATATAAGACCATGATGCTAAAAAATAAAAATAAGAAGTCATTAACAACCAGAAAACATTAAAAAAACTAAGATAGCATCATGTCAAAATTCCATCAACTGATTCAGGAAGTTGCATTTAGCGAGATGTTTTAGAAACAAAATCAAAATGTGACTTAGCTTATATGTCATGTCTCGCCAATAAATATCTGCCTCTAGAACTAGCGACATGAAGTAATGAAATCCTCCGATTGAAAAAGGTGAGATGAGACATGATGATAAGTATGAACTTTGGGGCTGCTTATTAGTTACAGTAATGATCCTGGTATCATTTCCACAAATGTTTTAAAACTATAGTTTTGCCATTCCAAAGCACCACACCTAGCTTAGTAGACTGACCAATTCAGATAATTCAGCGGCAAACTCACATTATGCCTCAATTTTACAACCCAAACCATTCATAATGTAAATTAGGTAAAACTTCTGCTTACGAATCATGTGCTAAAAAGATGCATTTAGTGAGAAGTTTTAGAAACAAAATCACAATGTGACTAAGCTTCCGCGTTATGTCTCACCAATTAATATCTGCCTCCAGGACTAGCAACTTGGAGTATTGGAAAATCTCCAGATTGCCAAAGGTGAGATGAGGCAAGAAACACAACAAAGCTGTTTAAAAAAAAGACTATTCAATGTACAAATGTTTCTACGCCCATAGTTTTTTCATCCAAAAGCAGCAGGCCTGTTTGACCTAACAATTCGGATTATTCAATCATCAAACCTCAATTATCTAACATTAATGATACACCAAAAGTAACATTGCAGTTCAAATACGCAAAACCAAGCAAGTCATCCACTAGAGTATATAATCCAGCAGAATCCACCATACCAAAATGCCAATCTCTTACCAAGTCAAAACTAAATTATTGCACAAAGCAGTCAACGTTCTTTTATGTCCAATACACAAATCATAAATTCATAACCTGCAATTCAACTAAGATATATACAAGCACAGCACAAAATAGCAGGATTTTGGTCCTACAGGCTGGATTACATCTGCAATTGAGATCGCAGAGCAGTATTAAGAGATCGGAGGCTTCGGAACGGATATTCTTACCCCCTAGCGATCGGACGGGTGAAGCGGCAGCTCTCGCTTGGTGACGACTTGTCCCTTGTTTATGCCAACGAAGAGACCTGACTTGGCCTGCGTCGGTGCCATGGCCGGTCTCGTGCTAGCTCCGCTGACCTGAAACGAACACAATCCAAGAAACCAAATCGAATTAGACACAAAATGAAGCTGAGATGAAACGAACGCATTCGAAGAAACTAAATCGAATTAGACACAAAATTAAGCTGAGAGACTTGTAGCTTCGGGTGCAATTGGGATTGAAGACGACGCTTGAGGTTACCAGAGTGGGGCGCGAGCGAAACCCTAAGCCGCCGGGCCCGGATCTCCCCTCCTCCACCGCCATCGCCGGATCTACACGGTGCCGATGTAGGAGCCCGGCAAACCTCCTCGTCCTCCTCCACGGTGTCGATCCCCGCCATGGCTGCTGCCCGGACCGCCGCGTCCGCGAGCGCACCTCGCCGCCCGCACCCTCCCGCTAGCGGGGACGGCCACCGCCGCCGCGAAGGGGAGCGCGGACGCTGCCGGGCCCAGATCTCGCCTCCTCCACCGCCATCGCCGGATCTACGCGGTGCCGGTGTAGGAGCCCGGCAACCCTTCTCGTCCTCCTCCACGGTGTCGATCCCCGCCATGGCTGCTGCCCGGACCGCCGCGTCCGCAAGCGCACCTCGCAGCCCGCACCCTCCCGCCAGCGGGGACGGCCAACGCCGCCGTGAAGGGGAGCGCGGACGTCGCCAGGCCCAGATCTCGCCTCCTCCACCGCCATCGCCGGATCTACGCGGTGCCGCCGTTCGCCAGGGACTGGTGAGGAGGGATGGCATGCCCTGGAAGCCGCAGCCCTGCCTTCGCACTCGCCGCCGCAGCCACCGCCCTCGTCCTCACCCCGCCCTCGCACTCGCCGCCGCAGCACATAGAGAGAAAGAAGGGCCCGAGAAAGAACAGAGCGACTGAGAGAGAGGGGCCGGCCTGCGTTGGTCCGAAGAGAATAATACGTGAAAACACTGTAGTACTTCAATCTGGTACTCTAAACATTATTTTTCTACCCTTGATTTACTGTTCTACCCTCAATTACGTAAAATAATTTCAAAAATAGAAAATTTCCCACTTTTTTCATGTGCTGATCCGATCAATTTTAGTATGCACCTGGTTCCTCCTGGTACCTCTTAAATTGGTTCCTCTTGGTTCTTTTGCCTTTTTAGCCGTCGGATCGGTCCTCGTGAACCGTTCATTTTATGACAACTATTGTAAAAATTCTCAATATAATATAATATAATGGCTTGGATCCCGCCAGCCGGCGCGGTGAGCTGTAATAATGATGATGTAACGGACGTTGAATCGGGGAAGCATGCAAAGAAAATCTCGATCGAGGTGTACGATTTCGCCAAGAAAATCCCTATGTCCGGTCCATTTTGGCAAATAAAGACGAGAGCGATATATATACATATAGGTGCAAGAAAATCGGCGAAGGAAGAAAATCTCGATCTCGAGCGAGATAGGTGGTGTGCGTGTCACATCACATATATATTTGCCGTTTCGGTTGCACGCGCGCGGCACGTGCGCTTGCACCTACACTCGCTAGCTAGCTGCGGCCACATCCACCGTACCAATTTCTTGTTGTTGTTGTTGGCACAGAGCGAGATATATAATATAGTAAATAAATAAAATAGACAAAACGGTCACGATCGGGCGGCGTCTGATCTAGTACACGCGGTGCGCCGGTGGTCCGGTGCCCCTTCCGATCCGATCCGGCCGGCAGAGAGAGGCACCCCGCGGCGTCACGCAACCACGGCCCGCATTTATAGCTCCCCCATGTCTGCTACAGTCCTATCCTGTTCTTTTGAACTTATCAATCGACTTATCAGCTAATCTACAGTATTTTCTCTAACAACAAAACAGCTTTAGCCGATTTATCAACCGGCTTTAATACCAGCTGAACATGCTCGAACGGGCTTCGCTCGCTATAGCTCGCTTGCACTTGCACCACCGCCTCGGCTCCTCACGGACTCCTCCTCTTCTTCTTCACTACAACAGACGTGTGCAAAGAAGGCTTTGCACTCGGCAAAGTCTTTGTCAAGTGCTGCACTCGGCAAAGAGTCGTCGGCATATCCCTTCACGGCAAATGCTTCTTTGCCGAGTGCCGCATGTTGGGCACTCGGCAAAGGATTTCCCGAGTGCCACGACAGCACTCGGCAAAGAAAAGCCGCTGTGACGGCCAGGCCACGGTGACGGCCCCTTTACCGAGTGCCACGCGTCGGCACTCGACAAATAAATGTGTTTTTTATTTTATTTTAAAAAATGCTTTGCCGAGTGCCTGCATATGACACTCGGCAAAGCTTGTTTTCTTTTTTGTTTTAGGATTTTCTTTGCCGAGTACTGTAGCTAGGCACTCGACAAAGCAATTTTCTTTACCGAGTGCCTTGCCCATGGCACTCGGCAAAGCTGGGAAGCTCAGTGTCCCAGATTCTCAGCTTTACCGAGTGTCATGGTCATGATCATGACACTCGGTAAAGAAGTGAAAAAATTCAATTTTTTTTGTTTTTAGTCTTCCATCGTTGCAAACAAGATATACATCATATATATATATATATAACACAACTATATATCACACAAATGTATATCACAATCCACCACAAACACAAACATAGCATACACACAATCTCGACTCCCAAGTCCAAAGTCCAAACACACAAGCATAGTTCACAAAGTTCACAAGTGCATTATATCACAACGGCTGCCATTTGAAGCTCACGGCGACGGTCCGGGTTGGGATGGCCAAACGTGCGATCCCGGCGACCCTCCGAGGTGGTTCGACGCCGCCCCCGATTGATGCTACACAAAATAGAAAAGATTGCACGTGAACGACAAGAGAAGAGATAAATATGCAAGATAAATATCCGCCACTACCACCACCACCACATCACCGCCATCACCAACACTTCACCACCAACACTTCACCACCACCACCACCACACCACCACCACCACCATGAGCACCACAACACCGTGACCACCACCACCAACACCACACCACCACCACCACCATGACCACCACACCACCACCACCACTAGGTTTCTCTAGGTTTCTCTAAGTTTTAGCATAGAAAGTAAAACTTCGTACTTACACTCACCGGGGTAGAATCAGGACGTTGTGGAGGTGGATCTGGAGCAAGCAGCGTCTGTGGGATGGCCCAACCTTGTTGCTGGCCAATTTGCTGCATGAACTTGATCATCTCGGCCATTTGCCGCTGATCTTGCTCCCGCTAGGCCTCCAAAGCCTGTAGCCTTTGCCGCTCGACCTCCCGCTCGGCCTGCAATTCCTGCACCTGGGCCTGCAGCATTTGACCCCAATGTTTCAATAATGCATAGGTAAGGTATGTAATAGTCAAAGAACGATGAATGAAACAGGAATGGTTACCTGGAGTGCCGACACCGCGGTCGGCCGTTGGCGTATGGGCACGCTTGAGCTCGTGCTCGATGCTCGGAGCTAGTGGAGAGGAGGAGTAGAGGCCGTGTCGAGGACGCCGTCGCCAATCTAGAACCACCCATGCTTCTTGCCTTGCCCCACCCTCATCACGAGCTGAGGATCAAGGCGCTCCTCGGTTCTCGGATCGTAGCCCGACCCATGGACTAACCTTGCCGCCTCCGTGTACGAAGAGAGGCGGGTGTGGACGCTGGAGTTGGTGTACGCCTCAACCGGGGCATCTAGGTCATACTCGATGTTGGCCGTCGCCTTGCCCATGTGAGCCAGAGCATATGCCTTGAGTTGACCAACTGGCTGGCCACCGTGTGCATCCGACTACGAGAAAGACAATAACATGTGGTTAGAAATGATGTAGAATTGAGCGTGGCTAGATTAGAGCAATGGCGGAGACTTACATATGCCTTTGCATATTTGTTGAGGTTGCGGCTGCCCTGATGGTGAGGTACACCTGGCATCTGCAAACGCCTATCGCGGGCCTCCTCGTGCTTCTTCTGCCAGTCCCCATCCAACCAGGTGTCCACAATATATTCCCAGCAATTGGGGTGGGTGGCGCACCAGCTTGGAATCGCCTACAGGACATCAAGTAGACGACATATCAGAAGATTAAATTAGGCATACTTAATCTCAAAAGAAATGAATATTCATGTTTTGTATTTACCTGTATGTACTGCTCCCTTGTCAGCGTCATCCGTCTTGCCTCCTCTTTGTTGACACGCCTGAGTAGGAACTTGGCATTGTAGTCTATGTGGGCCTGGATGCGGGACTCGTAGTGCAAGTCCGTGACATGCCTTTTACAGGAAGCGTAAGCCACCTGATACGCACTTTCCTCCTGTCCCTCCTGGATTCTGAAGAAGTCCTGCATAAAGACACGAGGTATCCATTATTTTATTTCAAGAATGTCCAATGAATGCGAGGAATTGAGGAATGTAGTGCAAGAAAGACTTACCCACAACTCCCTAATCACCCGATCTGCCTTGTTTCTACAGCGGATGCCATTATGATCTGGAGCATCCTGCACGAGGGCATAGTGGTCGAACGTCCAGGCCGGCTCCCAATCCTAATATCCTTTCCTAACCAGGCTAGGGAAGTGTTCCTTGCACAGAAGTCCCAGGATGCCATTCACATTACGTGCCGGGGCCGCTTGGTCCACAAGCACCCAGTTCCTGCACAAGTGGTCCACAATAGTTATTACTTGTTATTATGATTTTTCAACATATCAAATGAAGAACATATGAAGTTAGTTACTTATCGCCCTCGGGTGCAATCAGTGGGCGCCTCTCAACAGGTATCAGTCGCCTCGGGAGCTTTGCGGGACCTCGCTGGTAGGGCTTCGATGTACCAGAGGAAGTGGAACCCCCTACCGTCGCCGCCTCCTCGTCCTCCGTTGCTAGAACCGCCTCCTCGTCCTCCGTCCGTGGACCCCCCGTCCCCATCCACCGTGTTCTGAAGGTCGTCGTCGTGCACAGGGTCGCGTGAGGAGCTGCGCCCATGGTCAGTCAACGGCTCCCGCCTAGGCCTGCCTCTCGGCATCCTCGGCCTCTCTGACGCCTCCACCTCCTCAGCCGCCGCCATGTCCCTCCGGTTGGCGTAAACCGAGGGGCAGCTCCTCCTAGTGGGCCCCATCACCTACAATTAAAAAGAGTAAACCAGTAAGTACAGATAAACGAAATGTACTTAGTAAGAGATGCAAAATAAAGAAAATGTAATTACAAAATAACATAGTATTACATGTATTTCTAATATTCTTCATGATCGGGATTATCTGGACGATAGGTATCGTCATCACTATCAAGATTGTCCAAATCCTCAATAGCCTCATCCTCATCGTTGTCATTGCCTAGTCATAGTCCATCAAGCATTTCCAAGTCCTTCGGATCATGCACCTCAGTTGTAGCGTCCTCGTCAACAACCCATTCCTCGTCTGCTTCCATTTTGATCTCTCCGGTTAAGTCTATCTCAAGCATCCCTGGTAGCCCCTCTTCTTGTAGATAGAACTCTCCGTCATGCGTGTTTGGGTTCAAGTTGTAATCATCAGGGTTTGGGCAAGGTAATCTACTGTGTGGTGATACCTTGTGCACAATATACCAACCCTGAAGACGTGGGTCGGTTTTGCAAGCATATGGACAATAATAAACTTGTGTGGCTTGTTGAGCCACAATATAGACATCTTCTCCTGGATAGAAGAAATTATGTCGAGTTTCGACTATCCCAAGTTGATGGGACTTTCTCGATACTGCAGGATCAAACCACTAGCATTTGAATATGATAGGATTAAGTGCTTTAGAACCATAGTAGTCGAGCTCGTATATTTCTTCAACTGTCCCATAATACTCCTCCTGATCAGTGCCCGGCGTAAATACTCCGGTATTCATGGTCCTTGGATTGGGACGACTCTGCTCGTACCTTGTTGTGTGGAAGCGATATCCATTCACGTCATAAGCGTTAAATGATAAGACCTTATAGTCAAAGCCATTGGCCACCTGTCGTAATTCAGCACTTATAGATACATCCCTTTGGCACTGCAAGTTCAAGCAGGAGAGAAATGAAATCAGGCAACTTGGAACGTCAAACTTAGTAAGAGCTAAGTTGGTCGGTACCTGTTTTTGGAACCATGTAATGAAATCAGGCGAACCATGTTGAAGAAGGGTCTCTCATTCATGGTCAGAAGGTGGCCTTGAATGATTCCAGGATTCATCAAAAAATTCTCTACACCGACAAGGAACAATGTTGTTGGATGTACAAAAG
This sequence comes from Miscanthus lutarioriparius, assembly GCA_904845875.1. Lineage (NCBI taxonomy): Eukaryota > Viridiplantae > Streptophyta > Magnoliopsida > Poales > Poaceae > Miscanthus > Miscanthus lutarioriparius. The sequence continues at coordinate 86,204,201 of CAJGYO010000003.1, read as the reverse complement.
TTATGGAGTATGTAACAAGTTCGTTGAGAACTTACCCCAGATATGTTTCCACTTCGTCAAGGTTGGTCAACACGTAGAGCATGATCTTGCGCCACTCTTCATAGCTCAAGGTCTTTATGGTCGCTCCACTTGCTCTCCCGCATGGCCCTTTGAAAAGGCTAAGGGTCGATTCATTTTCGTCCTCATTGTACCGAGCGGGTGGATTATGCACGCTAGGAAGGTTCTCATTATAGTATGTTGTTGTGAAGTTTGACACCTCCTCATGAATGAATGCCTCAGCAATGGAAGCCTCAATCCTGCCTTTGTTTCCACATTTCTTGCGAATAGTCTTTAGACATCTCTCGATTGGATAGCACCAACGGTTCTGCACGCCCCCCATTCGTGCCTCGGACGGGAGGTGCAAAATCAAATGCTACATCGACAAGAAAAAGCCAGGTGGAAAGATCTTCTCTAACTTACAGAGAAACAGAGGTGCCGCTTTTTCCAACCCCTCGACCACTTTCACAGATACCTCCTTGGCACAAAGCTAGCGGAAGAAAAAGCTCAACTCTGCCAGCACCTTCCAGACATTCTCAGGGACGTAGCCTCAAACCATCGATGGAAGAAGCCGCTCAATCCATATGTGGTAGTCATGACTCTTCATCCCTAAGACTCGGCCAGTCTCTGGGTTCGCTCCCCTCCTCAGATTCGCTGCATACCCATCTGGGAACTTTAACGTCTGCATCCATTGTATCACTTCCGTCTTGTGCTTCTTTTCTAAGATGTAATCGGCCTTAGGCCTTTTCCATGACTTGCCGTCTCTTGGAGGCAGCATCTCTAGCTTTGGTCTATCGCATAGCATTGCTAGGTCTACTCTGGCCTTAGGGTTGTCCTTTGTCTTGTCAGGAATGTCCATGAGTGTTGCCCAAAGTGCTTCGGCGACATTCTTCTCAGTGTGCATTACATCTATATTATGTGGAAGGAGAAGGTCATCAAAATAGCGAAGCCTCTCCAAACCCGACTTATGAGTCCACATATGTTCGACACCATATCTCACAAAGTAATCTTTCTTTGGATTATCTTTCTTTCGACTATCTTTCTGTGGATTGATCACGAGAGCATCTATCTGAGCATGAACCTGGGCACCAGTCATCTTCTGAGGTTCAGGGTCGGTCACCTTGACACCTTTCGTGAAGTTCTTAGTGTCTTGTCTGAATGCATGGTTAAGAGGGAGGAACTGTCGATGCTTGTCGAACGATGAAAACTTGCCACCCTTCTTCAACCAAATGAACTCCAGAGTTGTCTTGCATACCGGGCATGGAAACTTCCTGTGGACACACCAGGCGCTGAATATCCCATACGCCAGGAAGTCATGCATGGAGTACTGGTACCAAACATACATTTTGAAGTTTTTCTTTGTAGCTCGGTCGTAAGTCCATACCCCTTCATTCCAAGCACTGATCAATTCATCATAAACAGGCTCCATGTACACACCTATTTTGTTTCCCGGGTGTCCAGGAATTATCAACATCAAGACTATGTTTTGCCGTTGAAGGAGGACCCCAGGGGGGAGATTGAGGGAGATAGCAAACACGATCCAACAAGTGTATGGGGCCAACATCATTCCATAAGGATTGAACCCATCCATTGCTATTGCAACACGTACATTACGGGCCTCAAGATCTTTGTCATGATGCTTGCGATTAAAGCTATTCCATGCTTCACCATCAGCTGGATGTACCATCTTGTTAGGATTGTATTGAATGCCATTCTTGTGCCATGTCATCTGTTTCATGGACTCCTCGGTCATGAATAGCCGTTGGAGCCTCGATATGATCGGAAGGTGCCGTAGGACTTTCATGGGGATCTCAAGCTGCTCCTTCTGGCCATCACCTTTGTCTACCTCCACATACCTAGAGGATTTATACTTTGGACAATACTTTGCATCCTTGTGATCTTTCCTAAATAGGACGCACCCCTTTGAACAACAATGTATCTGCTCATACGACATCTTAAGTGCACGAAGGAGTCTCTGTGACTCGTAGAAGCTGCTCGACGGAATATGACCCTCCGGAAGTAGCCCACCAATAACTGCCAACATACCATCGAAGCAGGCTCGACTCATGTTGTACTGGGACTTCAACCGCATTAGGCGTCCAATGGCATCCAGTTGAGAAATCGTTGCCTTCTCATGTAGGAGCTTCTATGCCGAAGACAACATTTGGTAGAACGCCTTTCCGGTTGGCTCTGGCTACTCCTCCTCATCCTCCTTCTCCTCCTCCTCCGTAGGTCTTTCAGCGAACGTTGCTTTGTGAAAGTCACCTAACCATCCTGCTACCCCGCCATCAGCATCAAACGCCTCCAAGCGTGGTCTCACCACCTCCTCTCTAGTACGATGGGCTTCACCATGGAACACCCACCGGGTATAGTTTGGCGTAAATCCATACTTGCAAAGATGTTCCCCCATGATCTTCCTTGTTTTTCTTTTCCTATTTCCGCATTCGCTACAGGGACATAATGTGTCTCTCACTCCATTAGCTGCCTTGCCAAATGCTTGGTTCAAGAAACCCTCGGTCTTGTCCATCCATTCAGGGGTGATTTCAGCCTGACTTGGGCGGCCCATGTATATCCACTCACGGTTATCCATCCTCTAGCATATACATGAGCGAGTAATATAACCACCAATTGCATCTGAACAGCGTGCCTACTGTCTAATGGGTGAGGATAGGTCCTAATCCCACCCGCGGATGCGTAGATGAGGTTAGTTTACATGCTCTACTCCGATCCGAGATAGAATTTCGGCAGCACCTCCCTGTTGTTCTCCCGATACATGTCCTGGAAGGGAGAGTGTGTATTCAGAGAACAACAGGGAGGTGGTGCCGAAACTCTGTCTCGGATCGAAGCAGAACATGAAAACTACCCATCTACGCATCCGCAGGCTGTCCAAAAAAGTGGACAATCTGAAACAGATACGGTCTTAGATATGCGAAGATCCACATACCTCCAACCGTACCTGTTTCAAATGGGAGATGCCTAACTGGGTTACACCGATCTATGACAATGTTAAGGAAGAGAGGTTATTTATACCTAGGGTGGCGGTGGAGTCAGGCTAGCGGGGCAGTGGCGAGGCGACGCTGTGCAGGCAGGACCGTAGCGCCAACGAAGACGATCGGGGTCGCCTACATACTCCGGGTCCCCTCCGATGGGTCCTGCTCTACAAAAGAAGAATTATAATACTATAAGTTAAAAATTTTGGCAGAACCTCCCTTATATGGGGAGGTTTCCAAAACCTGCAAGAAAAAAGCCGGCATGATGGCCGACAGCATATATACGGCACGAAGGCCCACACATCCACATACGGCACGAAGGCCGTCAATGACATACAAGGCACGAAGGCCGACAACCGGGGGGCTTTATACCTTGGGTGCCGGTGGAGTCGGGCGACGCGGTGCCGGGGTCACCTTCGTCTCTAGCGAGGGGCGGGGACGAGCGGCGAGGGGCGTGGCCGGCGGCCGAGGCTCCTCCTCCTCCCTTCTCCTTCCTCCTCCCTTCTCCTTCTTCCTTCTCCCTTCTCCTCTCCTCCACCTCCCTTCTCTCCTCTACTAGATCCCCGCTCCTCCTCTCCTCCACTTTGGCGGGTCGTGGGCGGGAGCAGCCAGGCAGGCACCACCGGGCGGAGCGCGCGGGGCAGGCGGGGCTGCGTCATGGCGGGCCACCGGGCGGGCCAAGCCAGGCTGGGCTGGCGGAGGAGGCGGGGCAGGTCGGGGCCGGGTGGGGCTTGATTCCGACGGAGTGAGGGGGCCGCAGGCAGTCTCAGTGAGGTGGTGGCAGTGTAGCGGGCCGCTGCAGCAGGCACAGCAAGGAGAGAGGAGTGAGTGGGAGCAGGTCGACCGACCCGCTAGGGTTAATTGGGGCGGCTCTTTGCCGAGTGCCGAGATGCGGGCACTCGGCAAAGATATTCAATGTTCCTTTAATCTGAAATAATAAAAAAATCTGAATAGTCTTTGCCGAGTGCTGCAAGCCTGGCACTCAGCAAAGAGGTTCCTTTGTCGAGTGCCAATTCCGACACTCGGTAAAGTATTTTTATTTATTTTTTATTTTTGTTTCAAATTTTTTTCTGTGGCATTTATACAGTACCTTGAAGCACATGTTCCAATTTGAAACTTTTCTATGACTTTTTGGTATATTTTTTTAATTTTTTATGTTTACTTGAATTTTTCTCGAAAAAGTAAATTTGAACTATAGGTGCATGAAATATTAGAATTTAGTGATTCAAAAAATGGTATTCATGTTTTTGAGTGTATTTTGAGGCCGTGTGCAGGGACATTCGTGAAATTTCGAACATCTGTTTCACGAAACATGACCACCAACTTGTTAAACAAGTGTTTTTTAATTATATAAAATACAAACGAAGTCCGAAAATCACGAAACTTGTAGAGGTGTCGTGTCATCGCATGTGGAGGTTGTGGTAAAAAATTTAGAAGTTTTCGAGCAAGTTGTGACGTACGATGCCTAAAACCCAGACATCTCCACATGTGATCACACACGAAAATTTAGAAGTTGCCGCCCAGCCGCCCGCTGCCGAGCCATGCAGCCACGCCCTCTTCCCCCTCAGGAAGCCATGCAGCCATGCCCACGTCCGGAGGAGAGACGGAGGGAAGAGACAGAGAGGGGTGGAGGCCGGAGGCGGAAGTCAGAAGGAGAATTGCAGCGGCGCTTAAGTATGGAGAGGATTGGGATTTGGGAGCAGAGTGAGATGAAGACATGCTTGTCGGGTGATGGGCTGGGCCAAACCACTTCTTACTCCTCCTTTCTTTTTCTTTTTTCCTTTTTTTCTCTTCACCATCTACTGCTCTTAAGTTGTTAAGGCGTCGCCTCGCCTTACGCCTTACTCGCTTATAAGCGCAAGGCGATAGTCAGTCGCCACACCTCGCCTTACCGCCTTACTCGCTTAAGCGTAAGGCGGTTGTCAGTCGCCACGCCTCGCCTTACCGTCTTGATAGCATTGTGCATGTGACTATTGAACCGACAAGAAGGAAGAACCCAATGCCAGGTAGACGTCTGAACAGCCATGCTAGGCACGCACTAGCTAGGCCTAGGCGCCAACCCAACCATGCAAGCATAAGCAAGTCGTCTCTGCTAGATTTCCTCAACCCTCTCATTCTCCACTGGTGCAGCAAGGCTTTTTGCTCCCGGTTGGCAAACTCTTTTAGTCCCGGTTTCCCAATCCGGAGCACCAATCCGGGACTAAAGGTACCCTCCTTTAGTCCCGGCTTGACGCCCGGGACTAAAGGGGGACCTTTAGTCCCGGTTGGAAACACCAACCGGGAGTAAAGGGGGCCTCCAGGCCTGGCCAGAGACCATCACGGGGCAGGACATTGAGTCCCGGTTGGTGTTACCAACCGGGACTAAATGTCCCTCTCTTTTTTTCTTTTTTTGGTTTGTATTTTTGGTTTCTTTTTTCATTTAATGGTTAGTTTTGATATTAAAATACATTTTTGAATACGCTGCTAATAGTAATATATATGTGTACTTCGCACGCGTAAGTTTTCGTTCGAACTTTGTACATAAATAACAAACGAATATACGCGTACATGCATATATATATGATGATCATATATACACACACGTTATTTTATGTACATATAATATGTGCATATATATATATATATATTACAATGGTTTGATATATAAATTGTTTATGTCCTTAGCAATTCACTCCTCCAGATTTGGCATCCACGTTTCGTTCGGGTCATTGTAGAACTCGTCGTTGGGGTTGATGACCTGGTCATTTAGAAATCCTGCTATAGTCTCTCGAATTGCTTTAAGTTGGTCAAGTCGTATGACTCTTTCCCTCAACCATCCAGTCTTCAATAAAAGTTAAAGGAAAAAGTATTAATATATATATATATATGTATGTGTATTGCTCATGTAATTACTTATACAAATGAGAGCAATAAAGAAATTGTAAATATATGATCGAAATAATATAAAGGAAAAAGTAGGACTTTGAGTTGCTCTTCAGGACTTCTCTTTGAGTACGCCATGATGAACTCGCAAACATAGTATCCGCAGTAGTTGTTACCCTGCTCCTGCCTTAGAACCCACTTTTACGATAAAAAAATCAATTAGGGTGAATTGAAATCATCATATGGTGTTAATTGAATATAAATGTGTAGTTATAGTACTTACTTTATGTGCGATTACACCCAGTGACGCTTTGCAATGTTTCATTTTTTGTTCCTCAATGAACCTTTTCCAAACCCTGCACCCAATAAAATAAAAAAATAATTTAACCTTTAATGATTGTTGAGAGATCGGCGCCATTATATATATATGTTGTTATAGAGAAACTAAATTAATTACCCTTGTATAATATCTATCATGTCTTGATACTCCGTTTGCGGTTTTCTCAACGAGTCTAAGATTTTCAATCTACTATTGGCCATATCGATGACCATCAATATCCAGTGATTACTGCATAAACATATATATATATATATATGTGTGTGTGTGTGAGAGAGAGAGGTAACTAGCTAGTAAGGAAATATTGATGTCCCATATATATGATCGACATTAATTACTTATAATAACACTCACTTAAAGTTGTAGGGGAAGAGTATCTCCTTCTTGTCGCGTTGGTTCACTAAGAAATTCATGAGATTTCTCTCAGGTTGAGGCTTATAATCCTTCAGGGGGTTAGGGTGTTTGTATACGACATACGGATCAACGAACCCAACATCATTATCCTTTCTCTTTCTAAGTTCTGTCATCTCATATCTGCACACATGAAAATTGTGAATATATATATTGTGAATATATAATAAAGAAATTGTGAATATAGTAGAAAATAATCACACTTACAGATAATAGCAGCTAATGAGACTTTTGTCGAGAGAGTCCAGGTGGCATAGTTGGTGTAATTCTGGAAGCTCGACATAGATAATGTCATTGCCACGGAAGTAATGGTGGTTTCTAATTCTAACAGAAAGATAGATTTGTCCCGCATCAGACGCCGATATGTACCACTCGTTTAGCAGGTACATTTGCGTACCCAGTTCACCTAATTTCTCTGGGTTGTATAGACTCTGGCCTGGTACAAATTTCTTGTAAGGATCCACTTCTGGAGTAGATGGTCCTTCAGCGAGCACTTCGGCAAGGTTCAAATTTAAACCAGTGTCCTCATAAAACCGAAGAAACGACTCATAGCCGCCTACCTCCTCCACTAAGTTTAAGTTTGAACCATATTCGTTAGGAACGACAAGGGGGGGATTGATTGTTGCGATTGTTGTCTGAGTTGTGCAACACCTTTCCCTACTCTCTTCTTTTTTTGCGCCGCCTCATATGGCTTGGTGAGAGAGCGGTCATAGTCCGATATCGGTTGTTTCGCGGCGCTCTTAAGAGAATCCCGTTTTTTTTTGTTCCAACTTCTTTCTTAGCTGATCTAGAGGTAGGAAGAAGTATGATGGCTCTGGGTTCTCCCTCGCTCGTCGTGCCTGTTTTGCACCTTCAAAGAAATCTATCACTTCTTTTTGTACTGCATCCTTTAATTCCTGTTCACTTTTCTCATAAGATAGTTTTTGGGGAATAACTAGATGAGTATTTGCTTTCTGCTTCTTTGCCGGCGGGCAGGGCAATGGCTTCGTTTGCGGGGCGGACCTCTTAGGGGCTGGCTTCCTTGGAGGCGGGGGAGGCGTTGGAGACCGCCTTGGAGGCAGTGTAGACTTTGGAGGTGGCGAAGGCGTTGGAGACCTCGGCGGAGGAGTTGTGGACTTCCTTGGAGGTGGCGGAGGAGTTGGAGATGGTGGGGATGCAGCAGTACCTTCGAAGGCGTCATCATTGCCCTGAGCACTATGATGGTCAGGAGAAGCAACAACTGGACTTTGGTTGGCGGAGGCCCTGCTTTGTGAGTATAAAAAATAATGAGATATAAGTAAATGCTTATTATTAGTCATGCCCATAGAAAATTATCAAAAAATTGTTTTGTTAACTTTTGTCCGCACCTAATGTCTGCTGGTGGTGGAGCAGACGCCCCAGGGATAATGATGCAGCGCTTGCGCCATGGTATATATGCCTTCTCTGCTTCTCCTAGAGTCTTCTCTCCATCACCTTCAGGAATATCAAGAGCTAGATCCTCATAACCTTTGCTCACTTTATCCACTGCGACCCTAGCATATCCAGGTTGTATTGGTGCCCCATGGATTCTTGGTGTCTTGGTAGGGTCTGGAGGAGTAAAAACACCGACAGCGACCTTGATTGTGTCATTCCCCCTTGGAACATGTAGCTCAATTGATGTCATTGGAGTAGTGACATCATCCACGGGAAGCCTTGTTGACTGCGTCATCTTGCTTTGGCAGCTCAGTGGAAGCGCAGCTGCTTTTCAACTGACCAGGGGGGCTAATATTAACATTCATTCCTGGCTCTGATGCCTGCCTCTGGGCACTCATTGCTATCTGCACTTGCTTTCTGATTTCTTCCTGCATTCTTACTTCCATTGCTTTTTCTCGCTCCTTTGCTTCAAGCACCATTTCCTCCAACATTGTCACCCACGCTGCTTGCTCCTCCTTGCTTCTCTGGCGGCTTCGGTAGGTTTTCCTATCATTAGGGAAACCATGAACCCATGGAGTGTTGCATCCTAAGCCTCTGGTTCGGCCAGTGTGTTTAGTAGTCCCGATGGCATACGTCAGCTCATCCTTCTCTCTATTGGGCTTGAACACACCAATCTCTTTAGCTTCTATAGCAAAAGCCAATCGGCGTGCTGCTGTTTCGAGTTTTTGCCCATACACTACCAGACCGGTCTGTGGGTCAAGTCTTCCCCCATGATCGAAAAACCAATTCTTCGAGCGTGGGGGCCACTTGGCTGATTCTGGTTCGATCCCCTTGGCAATAATGTCCGCTTCCATTTTTTGCCACTTCGGAATGGCAGTATCGTAGCCACCTGATACCATGTCATGGTGGTATACCTTTTTCGGCATTCTCTTGGTTCCTTCTCACCCGTGCCTCACCCTCTCATCGATGTCTTGTACTCTCTGAAATCATTCCAATAGGGCCTCTGTTTTTTGAGATCGGGCCCGTGAGTGATTATTGAAATTCGGCGTTTCGTTCTTCTTGATGTATGTGTTGTATAGGTGTTTCTTCCAAGTCTGGAATTGTGTGGCCACCTTCTTCATAGCCCACGATCGAACTAGCTCCTTCAATTCATCATCGTTGATATCATCATAATCATCCGCTTGCAACGTGAAATGGGCAAGGATATCATTCCAGAGCAAATTCTTGTCAACATCAGAGACAAAACTAACATCAGGCTCGTTGATCTTTTTCTTCCATTCATGGATACTGATTGGAATTCTATCCCTTACAAGGTACCCACAGTGTTCCACGAATTTCCTTTTATGTGGACCAAGTGGTTCGCCTGTCTCGATGTTGAATTCTGATATTATGTACCGGCCCTCCAGTGGTTTCTTCGGTCCTCGAACATTTTTGCTCTTCGCCGTTGTGGTCGCCGATCTAGAGGGCTACATATAAAAATAATAATAAATAAATATCTTTTGTACACAGAAATATATACAATATTCACATATAATATATATTTAGTATATATACCTCGCCTGTATTTTCTTGCAAAACATTTTCTTGCTCATTTTCAAGAGCTAGGTATTGACTTCCGTCATCAACATCCTGCTCACCAGCATTGGCAATAATATTCATCATTTCTTCCTCCATGTTGTCTCCCGGGCAGCCATATCTAACAAATTTAACAAAATTTAAGTCACATATATAAACAAGTCATATATATACAATAAGTCATATACAAATTTATCTAAGTCACATATATATAAACAAGTCATATATGTAAACAAGTCATATATGTACAATAAGTCATAAACAAAATAAATCTAAGTCACATATATAAACAAGTCATATAAACAAGTCATATATATAAACAATTCATATATGTAAACAAGTCATATATGTACAATAAGTCATATACAAAATAAATCTAAGTCACATATATAAACAAGTCATATAAACAAGTCATATATGTAAACAATCATATATGTCAACAAGTCATATATGTAAACAAGTCATATATGTAAACAAGTCATATAAACAAGTCATATATATAAACAAGTCATATATGTAAACAAGTCATATAAACGACAAATTTGCCCTAGCGAGAACGACGAATTCGCTCTAGCGAGAACGACAGGGCGAATTCGTCGTTCTCGCTAGGGTATACAACAAAGGGGCGGCGTTGCTCCGCATATACAACAACGGGGCGGCGTTGCTCCACATACAACACAACGAGGCGGCGTTGCTCCGCATACAACACAATGAGGTGGCGTTGCTCCGCATACAACACAATAATGGCGTTACTCCGCATACAACACAACGAGGCATTCCTCTGCATATATCACATACAAACACATCGACGTACGTAGGGGTCGGCGGTGACGATTGACGTACGTAGGGGTCGGCGGTGATGGGCGTCCGGAGGTGGAGATGATGAGGGCGGTGTCGATGGCTAGGCCGGGTGGCATCGGTGGTGGCGCGAGCGTCATGGCCGGCCGGGCCGGGGTGGAGTCGTCAGGGCCACGCGCGTGGCGTCAGTGGCGGCGTGGCGTCGGGCGCCAGGGGAGGCGTGACGTCAGGGGCGGCATGGCGTCGGGCGTCAGGGGTGGCGTGCGTCAGGGGCGGCGTGGCGTCGGGCCGGGCCGTAGTGTGGCGTCGGGGCCGAGCATCGGGGCGGTGGGGCGTCGGGGCGTCGGGCCGGGGTGGTCGGGGGGTGGCGCATCAGTGAGCGCACTTAATCGGGGTGTGCGACGTCGGGGCGGTGGGGCGCCGGTGTGCGTGCGGGCGCTCGCGAGGTGCAGCATCGGCGACGGATCGGACGAGCGATGGCGGGTCTGTTAGGGCTTGGCTCGGCAGTGGGGAGGAGGAAGAAGAAGGGCCAAGGCGGGCGCAGAGGCTATATAAGGAAGAGGACCTTTAGTCCCGGGTGCCACCACCAGCCGGGACTAAAGGCCCTTTAGTCCCGGGCCCTGTTAACGCCCGGGACTAAAGGTCGGACCTTTAGTCCCGGCTGGTGGTGGCGCCCGGGACTAAAGGTTTTTGGCGGGCAGCCAAACTGCAGCTTTGCTGCCCACCAATTCATTAGGATTTTAATATATTTATTTTTACACAAATGATAAAAGGATAGTTAATTGCTCAGAAAATTAAATAAAAGACATAAAAATATTTAAAAAATATATAGATTCTATTTTGCTTTATTGCACACAGGAAAATTATGTGACCTAAAGTTTTAATTTTTTTAACAAGTTTAAAAACACAATATAGTGTTTAAATTACTATTTCGATAATGCAAAAATATAGTGTTTAATTAAATTCAGAAAAACTCTTGTGTTTCGACTGGAAATTTGTTTTCACATCATTTGAACGTGACATAATCCCACCATCAAACATAAATTTGTTTTCACATCATTTCAACGTGATATAATCCCAACATCAAACATAAATTTGTTTTCACATCATTTCAACGTGACATAATTCAACATCAAACATAAATTCACAATTATTACATAATATCTCTAATACACACTATTGAACATCAATATATATATCAAGCGGGCACAGTAGTGAACTTCTTCTTGACATATGTCCCTTGGTTATGATCGTGCCATAACCATGGAGTGTCCTCATCGTTTAGCTGGATGCTAGGGTCTTTGTTCACGGTGAAGGGTGAAATTCGGTCATCCTTTTTATAATCTTCTGATATGTCTGACTTGTCTTCGATTCCGACGATGTTTCTTTTTCCTGAAAGAACTATGTGGCGCTTTGTCTCATCATTGATTGGGTGGTTGTCGTTTTTCCCTCTCTTCGGTTTTGTAGGCATGTCCTTGACATAGAACACCCGAGTCACATCCTTCGCAAAGACAAACGGTTTGCCTTTGTACCCAATATTATTGAGGTCCACTGTTGTCATTCCATACTGGTTGTCGACTGCTACGCCACCTCCAGTCGTCTTTACCCACTGGCACTTGAACAAAGGTACCTTAAAATGAGATGCATAGTCTAGTTCACATATCTCCTCTATGCGGCCATAGTATGTTTGCTTGTTCCCACTAGGGTCGGTGGCATCTATGGGGACACCACTGTTCTGGTTGGTGCTCCTTTTATCTTGTGCTACTGTGTAAAATGTATTCCCATTTATCTCGTACCCTTTGTATGTGAGGATATGCCACGATGGCTGCCTAGCCAACAAATACAGCTCCTCATCAATACTCTCATCACCCTGACATTCTTTTCACAACCAGTCGCTGAAAGTTTCCATGTGCTGACGCGTAATCCATGCTTCAGACTTCCTTGAGAACTCAGATCGGAGGAGGTTCTTGTGTCTCGATATACAGATCTACCAAGGAGTTCTGTAGAACTGTGTAGTGTGCTTTATTGAAATAATCATCACCCTTACCAATATATGTTTTCTTCCCTAGTGTCCCCTTTCGACTTAGTCTCCCCTCGTGTCGCGATTTAGGAACACCAATCGGGTTAATATCGGGAATGAAGTCAACACAGAACTCAATGACCTCCTCTGTTCCGTAGCCCTTGGCGATGCTTCCTTCTGGCCGAGCACGGTTCTGAACATATTTCTTTAGGATTCCCATAAACCTCTCAAAGGGGAACATGTTGTGTACGAACACAGGACCGAGAATAGTAATCTCCTTGACCAGATGAACTAGGAGGTGTGTCATGATATCAAAGAAGGAAGGAGGGAACACCAACTCAAAGCTAACAAGACATTGAACCACATCATTCTGTAGTTTCGCTAGATCCGTTGGATCGATTGCCTTCTGAGAAATTGCATTGAGGAATGCACATAGCTTCACGGTGGCTAGAATTCCTCTTAATGCAACTAGAAGCAATTGAGTCATGAACACGTGGCAGTCATGGGACTTTAAGTGTCCAAATTTCTTCTCTGGCACATTTATTATACCCTTTATATTTGAGGAGAATCCAGATGGTACCTTAATGCTATCTAGGCATTCAAACAAGCTGTCCTTCTCTTCTTTACTAAGAGTGTAGCTGGCAGGACTTAAGTACTGACGTCCATCATCTGTCTTCTCTGGATGCAAGTTGTCTCGTTCTTTCAAACACCGCAGGTCCTGTCGTGCTTCAATTGTGTCCTTAGGCTTCCCATACACGCCCATGAAGCCTAGCAGGTTCATACAAAGATTCTTCATCAGGTGCATCACGTCGATCGCGCTGCGGACCTCTAGGACTTGCCAATAGGGTAGCTCCCAAAATATGGACTTCTTCTTTCACATGGGTGCATGACCGTTGGCGTCCTTCGAAACAGGTTGGCTGCCAGGTCCCTTTCCAAATATTACTTTCACATCATTGACCATATCGAGGACGTCCTCACCAGCTCGGTTGCGAGGCTTGGTCTGGTGGTTTGCCTTACCTTTAAAATGCTTACCTTTCTTTCTTACATGGAGATTTGTAGGAAGAAATCATCGATGCCCAAGGTACACGACCTTGCAACACTTTTTCAAGAATATACCTTTCATGTCACCGAAACAGTGCGTGCATGCATTATATCCCTTGTTTGATTGTCCTAAAAGATTACTTAGAGCTGGCCAATCATTGATTGTTACGAACAACAATGCTCGCAGGTCAAAGTGCTCCTGCTTGTGCTCATCCCACACGCGTACACCTGGCTTGTTCCACAAAAGTAGAAGTTCTTCAACTAGTGGCCTCAAGTACACATCGATGTCATTGCCAGGTTGCTTTGGGCCTTGGATGAGCACCGGCATCATAATAAACTTACGCTTCATGCATAACCAGGGAGGAAGGTTGTAGATATATAGAGTAACAGGCCAAGTGCTGTGACTACTGCTCGGCTCCCCGAAAGGATTCATACCATCCGTACTTAAAGCAAACCTTAAGTTTCTTGCGTCACTTGCAAACTCGGGGAATTCTCTATCGATTGCTCTCCACTGGGACCCATCAGCAGGGTGTCTCAACATATTGTCTACCTTACGGTCTTCTTTGTGCCATCGCAACAACTTTGCATGGTCTCTATTTCTAAAAAGACGTTTCAAGCGTGGTATTATAGGAGCAAACCACATAACCTTGGCAGGGATTTTCTTCTTGGGACGTTCGCCCTCAACATCACTAGGGTCATCTCGCCTGATCTTATACCGCGACGCGTGACATACAGGGCATGCATCCAACTTCTCGTACTCCGTGCCACGGTAGAGGATGCAGTCATTAGGACATGCATGTATCTTCTGGATTTCTAATCCTAAAGGGCAGACTACCTGTTTTGCTTCGTACGTAGTGCTGGGCAATTCGTTATCCTTCGAAAGCATCTTCTTTTGGATTTTTAGTAACTCCGCGAATCCCTTGTCAGATACACCATTATTTGCCTTCCATTGCAGCAATTCCAATGTGGTACCTAACTTTTTCTACCCCGCATCACAAGTTGGGTATAGCAATTTCTTGTGATCCTCTAGCATGCGGTCGAACTTGATCTTCTCCTTTTCACTTTCGCATTCTCTTTGTGTGTCACGAATGGCCTGACCAAGATCGTCAGCGGGCTCCTCCTCTGCCCCTACCTCTTCTTCAGCGGGCTTCTCCTCAGCCACCACCTCTTCTTCAGCGGGCTTCTCCTTTGCCCCCACCTCTTCTTCAGCTTCCTCCATTACAGTATCATTAAAGGCACCATATTCAGCAAAAATGTCATCATCGTCCCATTGTTCTTCTTCACATTCTTCCATTACAACTCCGGTTTCTCCATGCTTCGTCCAACAAATATAGTTTGGCATGAAACCCGACTTGAACAAGTGTGAATGAAGAGTCTTTGAGTTAGCATATTCCATCATATTCTTACATACGGCACATGGGCAGCACATGAAACCATCGTGTTTGTTTGCCTCAGCCGCACGTAACAAAGAATGTACACCGTCCATGAACTCTTGGGAGCGACGATCAGCATTGTACATCCAATGTCGACTCATCTCAATTACATGACATAAATACCATATTAAAACCTAGAACATAATTAGTTAATTATACAACATGCATACCACCACAAAAGCTATAAATTTAAGAAAGCCTCGCTACAATGTAGACAATCCCAACTACCACTAAAAACACTAAAGCTAAAATGCACTTCAGCAGCACAAGGATTTCGCGACCAATCCCAACTAAAACAGACAGATCCCCCATTTGTTCAATATCTTTGGGCTTCTTCGGCTGGATCACTGCCTCATTAGCCGCTATATCTGTCTGTTGTGCAAGATATTTTTGCACGAGTTCAACATACTCTTCCTCCCAGTAGAAGCCTGAACATCCAGTGCCATCCCACTGAAATTAAAATAGAAAATTAGAACTTTAATCACAACCATCATGAAAATAGGTATAAACTAACCATAGTCATTAAATACGATAAAATAGCTCATATTGCGATCCGGACACTTGTAGAAAATGCGACCCTTGTTGGGACCCTCCTTCTTCACTCGGTACTCTATCACAATCTTCGTCTCATCACAACACTTGCCGCATGCAATGAGTGGGAGGCCCGGCATAAGTCGCTTTGGAAACCCATGAGAGGCCGAGGACCCGGAAGCAGTTGCCATCTACTCTCTATACTCATTTTTTAATACACTATAAATTTCTCATTTTATAAACAAATAAAATTAAAAAAACTCTAAAATTCTCTATATCTCTAAACAATGAAGTGTGCTATGCATGCTACAAATGAACGGTGAATACTAGTTTTTAATAGCTACTTTAACCTTCCTTCATGTAAATATGCAAGCTTGAAGTGATTTTGAACTCAAATTGCTTACAAATGAAAAAAACCACAATAAAGAACCATATATATATAGTGAACAAAATGAGATAAGACAATGGTGAAACATGAGAGTATGAAGTTGGTAACCTTTAGAACCGAAGAATCGATGGAGAAATCGAAGAAATCGACGGAGGAATCGAAGAATGGATGAAGAAAGAGCAAGAGCACTGCTTAAATTTGAATTGAAGCTCTCGGGCGGGCTCAGGAAGGAAGAAGACGGCCAGCAGGATTTATAGGGGGGACCTTTAGTCCCGGTTGGTGGATCCAACCGGGACTAAAGGTCACTTTCCAGTCCCGAGCCACGCCACTAGCCAGGACAAGAGCTTTACTCCCGGTTGGAGCCACCAACCGGGAGTAAAGGTCGACCTTTAGTCCCGGTTGGTGGCTCCAACCGGGACTAAAGGTCCCCTGCCACAACGGCCTGGCGCAGGAGCCGTTGGGCAGGGACCTTTAGTCCTGGTTGGAGCTACCAACCGGGACTAAAGGTCTCTCTAGTCCCGGGCGCAATATTTCCCGGGACTAGAGCCTAGTTTGGCTCTTGGATCAAAGGTCTATTCTCTACTAGCGCTCTAAGCGCCCATGATGATTCCATTTCATCGGCCATGACGATGGTGAAATAATACAGTTGGTGGGTAATAATGCTTGCTAGGTCGTAGCTAGCTACCTCAAGTAAATTGTTGCGCTGTAGTTCAAGGAACTATCTGTTTCCGGTAATATTGATAGGGCATGTTTGGTTAGTGACCCAAATAGCCCTGCCAAAATTTAGGCCTAGCTAAACTAAAGCAACGTTTGGTTGAGAGACGAAGTGAAGACGGCACCCAGTGACTCCACCACGACTCCACTGACGGCAGGGGCACCCCCTACCCTCATATCTCGCCTGCGCGCCGACGGGCAGCGACTTGTCCTCTCGGCGCCATGGCCAGAGCTCGCCCATGGCTCCTCTTCTTCCTCCCCTACGCACACCTCATCTTCTTCCTCGCAAGCATGCGCGCTCATCCCACTTGGGGCGTCCCCGCCGTGAAATTTGTAGGGACCGGAGCGTCCTGCATCTCACAGGAATATTCCTATGTGGGATGTCCTCACCCATGTTGGCCTTCCAACTAAACACCACTCGTTCCAGGACGATCTCATCCCATCCCACTCCATTCCCCAAGCAAACACTACCTGAGGTCATTCCTAAAGAGGGGCACCACTAAGAAAATAATGTTTGGTTCATGAGCAAACTAAAATTTGACTATGCTAAAATTGACGAAGAGAATAAAATATGTGTTTGATGGAAGTCATGCTAAAATAGGCACAAAAAAATCTATGTACGATATGTGGGACTCATATGTAAGTAATTTTTTTTTTTTATCAAAACATAGTCAACTAAGATCTTGGTTTCGTTCTAGCTTTAGTGGCAAAGTTTATTTTTGCGTGATCAGTTCATGAATCCGATATATCATTTAACGTTTATTTATTTAGTTTCCAAGATGCATAGTCCTGAATAATATCTCGAAATGTGTGAAACATACAACAGCTTACACGCCACCTCCACTCATGCACAACCGCCCAATAGCCAAATCTTGGCGACTCGCCCATGCAGCGGCCAGCTTTGTCTTGCTACTGTAAATAAACGGCCACGGCCAATAATTTCTAAACTTTGGCGGTGAAACAAATTAAATAGCAGCACTCATTCAAAAAAAAATATCAAATAGCAGCTTTTTTTTTGTAGGCTTACCAAATTATTTTGGCTTGGTCTCGAAGAGTCACCATCCAAACAGGTATATGTCTGTGTTCTAGCTAGAGAGCCTTTGCCTTGCCAGCGCGAGCCAGCGAAATTTGCTTTCTCAAATAGGAAATTTATTAAATCTTCCCCGGTACGGCCTGTTCGCTTGTCGGCCTCTTGTCGACCGACTTATCAGCTAGAATTTATAATATTTTTCTCTCACAATAAAACAGCTTCAGCTGGCTTATCAGCCGACTTTAATACCAGCCGAATAGGCCGGTCGCTCTGGATCCAATTATCACTATTTTTGTCTTTAGTTTCTCGCTAGGCTAGGCAAGACTATAGCTGGCAAAAGGATCCAAACAACCTCTTTAATTAGCGATATGATGTTCACTTGCCGCGTGGTCCCATAAATAACACTCCAAGGAGAAAAATTAAAACACACACATGATTTTTATTGGGTCCTACTATTAGGGCGTCCTTAATGGCTTTGTCAAATCGTCAGCTGAGCTAGAGTCTAAAAACAATAAACAAAAGAAAAGAAACTGGAAACACAGGTACGCGAGTTCAGAGCGAGACTAGCGAGAGAGATGCCTCGCTAGCTCGTTGCTTCTCCCTCCTCTCTGACCAATAGGAATTCACCGAGCCGGCGATTTGATACCCCGTTGGGACGCCCTTAGCAGCCACATGTGATTTAGAAAACATACACATAATTTTTTTCAAACGATTTACATGCGAGGCGACAATAAGGGCCCGTACTCCAAGACCTAATATAATCGTTGGCTTCTGGACTCGACCGCGCGCTCAGATTCTGACTTGGACTCGATTAGGAAGGGCAAGGGCACGTCACGGACGATGGCGGCCCACACCATCGGTCGCGGAAGTTCATCCCCACACCCCAATCTTGTCCTTTCAGCGAAAGAGAGAGAATTCCTTATTTGACACTTGGAAAATGAGTCGTTCCTTTCTTAGCTCTGAAATTTTTTTTGTTCCCTATTTGACACTCACTTCAACTTTCGTTCCTAATTTGACACTGCCGTCAAATACGTTAGCTAACGGTGTTAACTGGCCATTAAAAAGACGTTTTTGCTCCTAGAAAAAAAAGCGGCGAAGCAAATTTGAGAGGAAAAAAACCTGCGCCTTTTTTTTTAGCTGGGCGCATGCATCAGAGGCGGGCACAGGTTTTTTTTTTCCTCTCAAATTTGCTTTGCCGTTTTTTTTCTAGGGGCAAAAACGTCTTTTTAACGGCCAGTTAACACCGTTAGCTAACGGATTTGACGGCAGTGTCAAATTAGGAACGAAAGTTGAAGTGAGTGTCAAATAGGGAACGAAAAAAAATTCAGGGCCAAGAAAGGAACGACTCATTTTCCCAGTGTCAAATAAAGAATTCTCTCAAAAAAAGATGGCATATACTAAAGAGTATTTAACTAGACGATTCATTGTACGTATATATAATAAGCTGTCTATTTAGTTAACTTTGTGTGATATATGGTAAATAGACCATCCAGGCAAAACTTACAAATAGAAGTGTTGTCCGTGGGTTATATATGCCCTCATGTGTGTTACAAAAGTATCTTCGCCAACAGCGATTGGGCTTGTAGCGTAGTGAAGGTGTGATGGCAGTGTCCAAATTAACTCCAACGACGTTCAATGTATACAGGGGGTGTCTGGGACTGCTCCGGTCTCGTTTTTGTAGCTCCGTTCCACCAACTTTACTATGGAGCAGCTCCGTCGTAGAATTCGTGGAGCAGTTAGTACTGTTTGGCACACAGCCTAGCTCTAGCTTTAGGAATGAGTTGTTTCTATGCAAATACTCTATTATGCTCCTAATTTATGTTTGTTTATTTAACTAGTACTCAGCACGTGCGTTAGTGTTTACTATTGTTTATTTAGGAGGTTTTCCCTTTTTATTTTCTTGTTAGAAATAAAGAATTGAATAATTAAAAAATGATAAGAATGTTGATCGTGCTAGGCCACTCAACGCCAAAAGGACGAGCAACCTAGCCTGTCAACGATCTCACCTTTTCCCGTTTGCTGGAGCACGCATGGGAGAGGGCGGAGTCGCGAGCGCACATGGCGGAGGGGAGTCAAGTAGTCAACAGATCGGAGAGTGAACATGTGATTAATGAGTGGCAAGTAGGTAATTATCCCTCAACTTCACGTGAGAGTACAAAACTCAAAAAATTAGAGTACCTCTTGAGGTGCTCCAGAAAAAACTATGGAGTTAGCCCTCAACTCCATCTTTTTCTTGGAGCAGAGTTTGTAGAACTAAAGGTGTTTGGCAATGCAGAGCTGGAGAGCGGAGCTATAAAAACGAGAGCGGACCAGTCCCAAACACCCTCGTAATTGCCAATTCCTTTTCCTTTTTTGTGCAGATGATGCATAACAATAACAAAAATCACTGCTTTAGCGACTATTTGCAGGGCATCGTTCCGTGCTTCTTTGAGAAGCATAATACATATGTACCACTCACATTGACATACAAACATTCACATTTAGGACCGGTGCCCGCGGTCGCTAGCCTAGCCAAACTTGAGCCATTGATGCCCTGTTCGCTTGACTGGTATGCCATGGCTGAAAGTATCGTTGGCTAATTTATTGTGAGAGAAAAATACTATTAGTTGACTAAAAAGTATGGCTTATAAGCCAAACGAACATCGAAATGCACCCTTTATGAAAAACCAAGGTACTGATATTTGGCCCACATGTTCAGATGCAATTTATTTTTTTGACCCACATATGGGCCAATTTCTGAGTGGCCATCTCACTCGCCTGAGTTTGGAAGGACGTGCTGGGCCGGAGCAACATCGAAATGCACCCTTACAAACACTTGTATGGAGTCTACGTTAGCTGAATCAACTATTATGTGAAATTTATGGCTTGTTCATTAAGAAAGGACCGTAAGTACGAAAACTAAAGGAAATCTATTCGGCTGAAGGGTTTTTGCGGTGATAAGCCGGCTGATGCTATTTTGTTATGAGAGAAAAACACTGTACCATAACTGATAAGCCAGGCTGATAAGTTCAAATGAACAGGGGTGACTTATAATGTTGAATGTACCGAAAATTTGCTCTAGTTGCCCATTTATAATATACCACACATATTGTGCGTGCTTGAAACAAAGGCAATCAGTATCAGTCAGTAGGTCACGTAAACGATACCGAAAGTTTTATACAGCGTATCAGCTGGGGGGCGGGGGAGGACAGAAAGAGAGAGTGTGACGTGTCGTCTGAGTTCCAGACTTCCAGTTTAGTCGCGTGTGCTGTGTACACCTCTGAACCAAAAATCTAAGGGCTTGTTCGGCTGGCTGGTTAAATAAGTCAAAATACTATGTTTTGGCTGGGTTGTTGTGAGAGAAAAATACTGTTCTGACTAAAAAAACATTGTTCATGTGAACAGTGCCCACGTGAGTGGGCTGGCCAGCACCAGCCAGCCAGCCAGCCGAACAAGCCATAAAAGACATGGGCGACAGTGCGAGGCAGATCGAGGTGATATAAAATCCGAGTGAGCACAAGATTATATTTATCTCCTGTAGTTAAAAAGAATAAAGTGTGGATATTTTTTGGTGCGACATTTGTTTTAGTTCGTCCGTCTGCCCACGCCTACGATTCCACGACATCTCCACATGCTGCTTGATTGAATATTGCCTGCCATGTGATAGAGGAATCACGGCAAAATAGAAAGTAGGAAATTATTGTGCTATCCATATACACATTGTATGTTTACGTGCACCAGCATACATGGCAACGAGCAAAAGGAAAAAGAATTAAGACAAAAGAAACTTCTTTGCATTTCTGAGAATCTCGTCAAATCTACCTACATTTAATTACTTTCCCTCTTTGCATTTGCAAAAGGGACAATTTTTTTCTCCTTTCATTTGGTTTCACGCTCACGTGGCTTGCTGTTTCTTGCTGAAATTGCCCTTGGGTCTGTTCATTTTGAATTCTTTCCCCATATCCCCGTTCCCCAATCCACGGTCTATCGCGACAGTAGACACCAGACACCATTTCTTGCGTGAACCATAGTTGATGTCATCTGTCTTCCATGGTTCAGTCTCACAATCCCAAGAGAAGGTCCCTACCTCTCCCTAACTGGAGATCCGGCCTGCCAGAGGATCTCCTCGAGTCCATCGGGCAGCGTCTCGCGTCAGGCCACGACGCGGCGTCCTTCCGATCCACTTGCTCCCCATGGCGTGTCGCCGTCCCGTTCGCGACCTTCGGGCCGCTCCTGCTGCTCCTGTTCGACCCCGACTCGGACCGCGTCGGCTTCTACTGCGTCCCGGAGAAGAAGGTCTTGTCCAAGACGCTGCCCAACGTGCGCGGCAAGGTGGCGTGCGGCTCCTCGTGTGGGTGGCTGGCGCTCATGGACGAGGCGGCGTCCGTGATGCTGCTGAATCCATTCGCCGGTGCCCGTGCCCCTGTGTTGAGCTCCCGCCAGCAGACGAACACGTCGCGGCGATGTCCTCATCGGAACGCGTGTCTAGGGTCCACGGGCGGTGGGTCCTCCATCCCACCAACAGCTATGGGGACACGGATGCCGCAGGCAGAACCATCAAGCTAGAAGACATGAGGGACGTGTTCTTCCATGAGATCGTGCTCTCGGCGCCGCCTGACGCCGCCGGCCGCGAGTGCATGGCCATGGGCATGCTTGGGTGCTCCACGGAGGTCACGTTCTGCCGAGTTGGAGTCGACAGCGCATGGACGCTGCTCGACACTAAACTGGAGTTCTCCGTGGGGTCCATCGTCTACTGCCAAGACAAGTTCTTGGCGATCAACTGCACTGAAGAAATCTCTGTCTGCAGCAACAACGCCGCCGGCGCTACTCCAACCACGACGCTGCTGCCATCGATGTCGCCACCTGCGGGGCTCTGCCACCGCAGCTACCTGGAATCAAACGGTGAGCTGCACATCGTGGGTGTCATGGTGAGCATGTTCCATGAGACACAGAGCTTCACCTACAGCAGCGTGATCTACAAGTGCAACCTCCACGATCATGCGCCGGAGTGGTCTAGGGTGAGGGACATCAGTGTTTAGACACTGTTCATGTCTAAACATTTCAATGAAAGCTTCAGTAGAACAAGTGTATCCAAGTACAAGGAGAATAAAATCTACATGTCTGAGCCATTGTATGGGGATCCATACGACTTGGTCCATCGATTGGAGATCGTTGATATTGCTACCGGCGCATCCGAAGTGAAGCCCGTCCAAAAAAAGATGTAGGGTTCCGAGACTCTAGGTTGGATTCGACCCAATCTCTGGAAGGATCATTGCAAGACATCAATCATCTCATAGCTTTGGACAATATCGCAAAGCTACTAAAAACTGTAAGTGTGCCCTCACCTCAACACATTGTCCAGATAAATGGATTACAATGAAAGAAATTGATATCGGAGATTTCTTCCTGCCAATATAAAACGTTATCTTAGCCGCATCACGGAAAGATCTATAAAGTAGACTTTGTGAGCCTGCGACGCCGTGCACTCCGTGACTGTGTTAAATTCATAAACTTTGCTTTTTGGATTAAATGTCACTTTAACGTTGGTATTTAATTTTTACAGTATTGTTATCTTATCGTGCGATCCGTGTGTTTTTAGTATAAATTGTTAGTTATCACGTAGCAACGCACGGGCACGCTATCTAGTTGATATAGAAAACAAAATAATAATCTAATATGATCATGAACACTTTGATAATGATCAAAAAGAGGAAAGAACAAAATAAAACGAAAAACGAAAACCCTGTCCCATAGAACTAAGAATCATGGTTTTGAACGCAAACCGACCATAGTTCGTTGTTTGTGGTCACATATAATATAGACACAAGTCTAAAACGCAAACACAATCTCTCATGTTCTCACAATTTAGTATTTCACGACGTTAGACTCACTCTCACATAAAAACAAACTGAGAAATCTAACGTTACCGTAAAAGACAGCATATCCCCGCAAAAAAAGTCAAAAGTGTGAAAATAGTCTAAAAACACGAAAATCATTTTTATTTCATTTTAAAATCCAATGTCCCTATTTCATCCTTTTAATATATTATTATCTCCGGCATACGAAAAAAATTTAGCAAGATACCTATACAAATAAGACGATATGAGATTTATTCCTCTATCTTTTTCACATTTTAAAATCCAATGTCCCTATTTCATCCTTTTAATATATTATTATCTCCGGCATACGAAAAAAATTTAGCAAGATACCTATACAAATAAGACGATATGAGATTTATTCCTCTATCTTTTTCATCTCTGTGTGGTAGGGTTGGGGTCCGGGCAGATGTTGGCCCCATAGTCCATAGATCTCCATAGGCGATTTAAGACGTGCTAGCGCTCGGACATGGAGGGTTGGAGTATATATATGGTCTATGGATATGGAGTTACTAGCGGCCCGGACATCTAGACGGACGCGCACGTCCGGACACCTGCGCCTCCTCCGTCATGCGTGCCCGCATGTACACGGGGACCACCGAGCCCGCTCCGTTTCACATGCACGCGGGGACCGCCCGCGCCCCTCTCGCTTCCCACATGCATGCACGCAGGGCGTGTTTGATAACGTGACTCTACGTGGCTCGGCTGGCTGGCCTAGTCGACGTCGGCTCGAGCCTGGTCATAACGGTGCAACCTCATGTGTTTGGTGTCGTGTTTCAATAGAGACGAGCTCAGTTCAGATCGTGTTTTTTGTTGCCTGTACCCTAGAATCTGGTCACCCTAAACTTAGAACATGGTAACATTACCTCCTCATAGCCATTTCGTCGAACATATGGAGAGCGTCAGCGTCCAGCATATCCCTGTGCACCACCACGGAAGAGCTGACGCGAGCGGCCTGGCGAACGCGGACGCACCCACCTTGGCCTCGCGATGCCGTGGGGACGAGCGCCAGTGAAGGGTGGGACGCTGTCGGCGCCGGGGCGCGCCCCTGACCACACCTTCCTCAGGACGCGTTTGCATCACGGCAGCACCAACGTCGGCGCGGCGGCGTCGGCATGCGCGCGCACGTAGATTAGCCGCGGCGGCGGCTGCCGCACGCGTGCCCGGACGAGCTTGGCTGTAGCGGCGGGGATGGCCTTGGCCTAAGCGGCGAGCACGAACGGCTTGCGCGAGCGGCGGCGGCCTTGCCCTCTCGTGCCCGAGTAACGGTGCGGGAGGTGGTGCGGGCACGCGTGAGAACGGGGTGCGGCGGTGGTGAATGGGTGAGAGACAGAAGGTGAGAACGATGCATGGGAGGTGACCGAAGGCCCTTCGTGTGCTAGATCGAGCCGACCGGTGAAAAAACGAAGCCCCCCTCGTTTCTCTGGGCTTTGGGCCAAGATGCTTTAAATCCCGTGAGGGGCAGACTCATAGGCTGGGCAAGGTGCACCAAACAAGGGAGTTGTAGTCCGGGAACGCAGTCAGGCTGCTGGGCCACCATATCAAACACCCTCGCAGAGACGGCCTGCGCCCACTTCGTATCGCGCACGTGGGGACCACCTACGCCTGTTCCGTGCGTTTGCACCCCCGCCTTGATGCGCGCCGCAAACTCCGACCGTCCCATCCAAGAGTATATGTCTGAACACATGAATGAAACACTTGTAACATGAAAAGCACTTGCTGCAACATACGACTGAAACAATTGAAACATTTGAAACATAAGCTTGCAACATATGTGTAAAACATATGCAACATCCAGATCAAACACTTGCAACATACGTCTGAAAACATATTAAACATTTTGAACAAACGCTTGCAACATAACTCTGAAGCACTTGCAACATATGCAACACATGGATCTACATTTGCAATATCCAAATGAAACACTTGCAAAAATAATTTGAAACCTACGCTTGCAACATATATGTGAAACATATGCAAATCCAGATCAAACACTTGCAACATACATTTGAAAACAGATGAAACATTTTAAATAAACGCTTGCAACATACCTTTAAAGAACTTGCAACATATGCAACATCCGGATCTACTTTTGCAACATTCAAATGAAACACCTGCAAAATAACTTTGAAACATCTTAAAACACTTGAAAACATAGGTTTGCAACATACTCTTTCAGCGCAACATCTCCTTTGGTGAGGTCGCATATCGCGAAGGCCACAACCTTTTTGGTGGGGAACTGCAGTAGCGGCAGCAAGCTCGGGTGGGTGGTGGCACGACTTCCTGCCATGGTGTCTTTGCCCGACTGTGGGAGACGATGTCCCAGCCGACGACGACCTTCTCCTGGTGGCGCGGTGCACGCCGTGGCCACGCCCGCCGAGGTGGAGTGAGGCGTAGCGGGAGATGGAGTGCGACACGGCTGGGGCGCAGCACGGTGTGGGATGGGGGAGCAGCGTGGCACGGGATGAGGGCGCGACGGGGGATGGCAGCCAGGGCACGCGGCGCAGGCGGGAGCGAACGGACAGAGTTATGGCGAGTGGTGAAGTTTCTATGGTCTGGGAAGTCATGTCCAGCCGGACGAACGTCCTATTGTAAGCATTACCGAATATGGATACGTGCATAGCACATAGTAATTTTTTTTTCAAATTCAACATGTAAAATGTATGTGTGCAGTTAAAGCGTAGAATAGTTGACTTCGAAGCTTATTTATCACCGGAAAGAGTATTATTACTTTAATTTAGTTTTTTGAAAAATATACAGTATAAGATTTGTAAACATGATTTGACTTGACGGGAGCCAAACTACTAATTTGCCTTACACGATGGCTTTGACGCTTTTCGTCGAATAGCTTGAACACGCATTTCCTTCCTCGCACCGTCGCAAGACGTCGTCGCGCGCGAGCTGCCTGCCAGCCTCCATGCTCTCTAGCGATCTTCGACTAGGGCACATGAAGCAGACCCGCCATTCTTGTGCCTTAGCTTCGCCGATGCGCGGCGGCAAGGGATCGGGCTTCCCTGTCCGTGGCCCGCGGGTTTGGGGGGCCGCAGATTTTGCGGACTGCTGCCATAAGATGAGCTCGCTTCGGAAAGGGGCCGTGGCGGCGCAACGAGGGAGCACTGTGGGTGAGGCGGAACTGGCGGCAGAGATGCTGACAGTACCGAGCTCCTTCTCAGTGCGTTCGGTCCTCGTGGCGCCCTTTGCATCCACCAGTGAAACCAGGGTAATGAAAGAATGAAACAGTGTTCTGTTTTTCCTGTCTATCTAGTGCGGCTTGAGATTCAGGTTAGCTTTACATTTCTTGATACTTCATATTTAGGTTAGGTTTACATATCTTGATATATATCTTGATATATAGATAGGAAAACATGGTTACTGGTTGAAAATTTGAAAAGTTTGGAACAGGAAGAATTATATTGGTACGAAAGATCCCATGAGACCTGGCTTCTCAAGGGTGATAATAATACTTCATACTTCCACAAATGTGCAAATGGTAGGAAGAGAAAGAATAGCATAATAAGTTTGGAAAGTGAGGGTCAAGTGATAGAAGGAGATGAAAATCTGTTAAAACACGCTTACTGAATATTACACCGAGCTTTTTGGTCCACCAAATGAGTATGAAATACAAATGGATTCTGACATTTGGGCAAACATAGCAAGAGTTTCTTCCAATGATAATGATATCCTGTGTAAACCTTTTACTGAACAAGAAATTAAGGACGCTTTGGATCAAATGGAAAAAAATAAAGCTGCAGGTCCAGATAAGATTCCAATTGAGTTTTATCAAAGTTGCTGGAAAATAGTTAAGGCTGATATCATTCAATTATTTGATGACTTTTACAATAAAAAAGTTGATACTAGTAGGATAAACTATGGAATAATCACTTTGTTACCAAAGATCAAAGAAGCTTCAAGGATTCAGCAATTTAGGCCTATATGTTTATTAAACTGTTTATACAAGTTGATTACAAAAACATTAACTCTCAGGTTGGAATCAGTCAAAGTTCAGCTAGGCGCTAGGCGGAATCTAGGCGTTGACCCATTGCCTAGCGCCTAGTCGGGAGTACTCGGTCCTAGGCGTTTTCCTAGGTGTTTTGGCAATATAGTCATAAATTATATATATATTATGTATATAACTATATATATGTATATAAGTATATAACTACTATATATGAGGCACAGTAAGTATAAAAAGAGGGCCAGTAGACATATCTGATTCCTAGCTGGCTTACTTTTGCATGTTTCTAGCTCCTGTAACACATTTTGACAGCTAGTAGTTAGTAAATTAGTCAATAGACAGCTAGCTGTTCATTAAAAAAAATAGAAAACACTAAGTTGTGACTTATCTGGATGATTTCAGCAGCCTCCCATCCATGAGCACACCATATCAGTAGCTGGTAATTACAATACAAATGGATAGGACAGTAATACAAGTGCACAACACAATTTATAAATAAAGGACAGCACAAGCACATAGTTCTTAGTTCAGGTCTCACAAATCACAAAAGAAGACACACAGAGACACAAAGTGACACAAATTGCAGTTCATAAGACCAGGGGCATCACAAAAGGCTTCACTACTAGATGGAGATGGTCCAGATCATATTTCTTCTTCACTGTAGTACACATCCTCATCGTCATACTCTTCTTCTTCAGACTCAAATTCTTCTCCTTCATAGAGCTCCCTCACTCTTGCACTTCTACGCAGCTGAAGCTGTTCATCTGCTCCCACTGCCTCTCCAATGGCAGACCAAGGTATCCCTGTACCTTCTATCTTAGCTTCCTCCCCATCTCTAAAGTCAACTAATGTACAATCATCCCCACCCTCTTGGAGAAAACCTTGAGCTTCAGTTGTATCACTAGACAAGAGAACATCAGTGATTTTGTTTGACTTGATCTTTTCTCTCTTACTAAGCAGCTTGGAGTTGAATTGGATATACACCAACTTGTTGAGGCGGGTTGTAGTAAGTCTATTCCTCTTCTTAGTGTGTATCTACAATTTAAAAAGAGCATTCTCAGTTCTACAATTTAATTGTAATGCTGCTGAAACTGAAATGTTCATAATAGATAGGTACTAACCCCTTCAAACCCACTCCAATTTCTTTCAAAACCAGAAGAGCTTGATGTCAAAGATAGGATCCTTGTAACCATCTTCTATAAAGCTGGTGTTTTATATCCATACAGTCTCCACCATGATGCTGAAATACCTCTACCTAGGTTGTAATCAAAGTTTTCAAAAGTCCTAGCAAGCTTCTTGTTAAAGGGTCCTTCTCTATTCTAAAACTTCTTTAGTTCAATGTTGGCAGACTGATGCTGCATGTCCTCATCATGATAATAAAATTTCTCAACACAAGCTATAAACCCTTCTGATATTTTGGGCTGATCAAAGATTGATGGGTCACTATAGCTATAGTGAGGATTCAAAGAAATAGGGAACTCATCAAATGCAATGGAGAATCAAGTCTTCCATTCATCTTCTTGTCAATAACACCTATTACATCCTTGAACCGAGCCTCAACATTTCCAAATGCCTCTTTGATCTCCGTCTCTTTGCCTTTAGTAGTTCTCCATAAAGGAAACCCATGGATGGCCTCACACCCCATCAACCAAACGGAGGACTTTGACCAATGGCTCAAAACAATCAATGTTAGCTTCACATCCTTCCAAAAGCTTGGACTCAATATAGTTGCTTGTTGCCTCTTTTCCTTTCTTTGATTTCACATCCTTCAATGAGTCCCACCTACTATGAACCACCATCTTTCTTAAGCTCATATTTTTCAACTCAATAATGTCCTTCTTCTCTTGCATGCTACTCAAAGTAAGAAAGTTTGAAGCAAACCTAGTCCTCCTGGCCTCACTACCTCTTTCCCCTCTGTGAAGTATCTCAAGCACTCCAATGTCCTTGTGTGGCCATAGACAAATATGGTAAATGCCTTTGCTTGGTCAACCACTTTCTTGAACCGAGTCATGTTGCCAATTCCTTGGAGCATAAGGTTGATTGTGTGAGTTGCACAAGAGGTCCAAAATATGTGTGTCTCTTCTCTTTCCAATAGCCTCTTTGCTCCCATGTTGTTAGAGGCATTGTCAAACAACTTCGCTTGCACCACATTGTCCGGACCAATCTCTTCAATTGCTTTGTCCACAAGATCAAAGATGACCTCATTGGTATGTGAGACATGTGACATCTCCTTAGAGCTGATGAAGGAGGTTCCATCAAGCACAATTGGTGCCATGATTCATTATGCTTCTCCTCTTCCTATCTGACCAAGCATCAGTCATAATAGAACACCCATTTTTCATCTTCTCGGCTTCACACTCCTGCAGCAAACTCTTGGTTCTTTCATATTCTTCTTCCAGTAACTTCCCTCGCGATTGCATCCTCCGAGTTGGAGGTACAAGTCCTGACCAAATCTTGTCCAATTGCTTCACACATTTGCTTGAACTCATCATTATCACATGCATTGAAAGCAATTCTCGGCATGCCAACACAACATTGAAAGAAGCATAATTAGTGTTCAGTATAGGAAAACATCTAATGAACTTTGAAATGTAAAAACAACATAGTATACTAGCAATTTACCATGTGTATAGGCCCATCTTGCAATGTACTTATGTACCTCATTGGTTCTTTCTTTCCAAAGTTCCTTGTTCAACCCCGGTCGATTGCTTTGCTTCAAAGAATCGACTTGGTAGCTTTAGGATCAATAGCACGTGTCCATTTGTCAATGGGTCCTAATTTGTGGGGCTCTGAACTTCCAACACAGGTGACTTCATCTGAATCTGTTCCAACCCTAGATACATGAACTTCCTCTCTAATTTCTAGCTCACGAACAGTCTTCTCCTCCCTCTTCCTTTTTGCATCAGCTAGTGCCTTCTTGCACTTCTCTTTAGCCTCCATAGCCTTGTGGTGTTCTTCTTGTGCATTTCTTCACATTCTTTCCTTCATGAGCCAAATGCTCCTTCAACCTATGAATCCTCCTCTCATCTCCTTGTCACAGAGCTTGCACTTCACCTTGTCCTTGTTGCTAGCATCAACAAGAACACCATATTCCCATCCAACATCATCTGATAATAAAATTTCTCAACAGTTCCTTTTATTTTGGGCTGATCAAAGAGATTAGTTGCCTCGAAATAGGTCATTCAATGTCAAGTGCATCTTCTTGTCGATGCGTTGAACACCTTAGTTCTCCATAAATGAAACGACATCCTTTGACATTCAAATTCAAGAGTTCACCAATGAATTCAAATGAGAAAGTTTGAAGCAAACCTAGTCACTTCTAGCCTCACTACCTCTTTCCCCTCTGTGATGAGTCCTTGTGTGGCCATAGACAAATATGGTAAGGGTCAACCACTTGAACCGAGTCATGTTGCCAATTCCTTGGAGCATAAGGTGGAGAGGGGTCCAAAATATGGAGAGGGAGGGATGGGAGGAAGGAGCTCACCTTGGGGACTTTGGGTGGCCTCAGCGGGGAGGGAGGTTCCATCAGCACAATTGGTGAGGGCATCCTGAGTTGGAGGTACAAGTCCCGGACCAAATCGTCCAATTGCTTCGCACATTTGCTTGAACTCATCATTATCACATGCATTGAAAGCAATTCCTGCCAACACAACATTGAAAGAAGCATAATTAGTGTTCCCGATGCCAACATCTAATGAACTTTGAAATGTAAAAACAGGTATACTAGCAATTTACCATGTGTATCGGCCCATCTTGCAATGTACGGGACCTCATTGGTTCTTTCTTTTCAAAGTTCCTTGTTTAGCTTGCTTGAATCGACGACGTAGGAGGATCAGCCATTTGTCAATGGAGGAGGCTCTGAGGAACATGGTGACTTCAGGAGAACTTCCTCTCTAGGAGAGGTCTTCTCCTCCCTCTTCCTTTTTTTGCATCAGAGCAAGCCTCCAGGAGGAGGACCAGCGCTCCTTCAACCTATGAATCCCTCCTCTCATTTCCTTGAGGAGCTTGGTCCTTGGCGGGAACACCATATTCCCATCCAACATCATCTAAGAATGGCGCCATGCTCCTTCTAATCCTCCAAATTCAAGAGTGGTGGGAGATGGTCTCGTGGCATGGAGGGAAGGAGGAATTCCTCACTTTGCTCCGAGGGGTTCATGGCGCCAAAACTGGCCGCCCTCAAGCTCAAGCTCGCTCATCTCGGCGGACCCGCGCGGGGAGCGCGGAGTGCGGAGCAGAGGCGGGATGAGCGCCGCGTGCTCCTTCAAATCCTCCAGCGCTGGGTCTCTAGCTCCGCCTAAGCGCGCGATGCGCGACTATGCCCCTCGCGGCTCATCTCGCGCCTCGCGGGCTTCGCCCCTCGCGACTAGCGCGCGTGATGCGCCTAGTCGCGGTGGCGGGTACTAGGCGCCGCCGCCTAGCCGAACTTTGGAATCAGTAGCTGATAAGTTGATCCATAACACTCAAACGGCCTTTATGAAAAACGGAAATATCATGATGGGAATCATGTGTTTACATGAAATCATTCATGAGACAAAAAGGAGAAAGGAAACTGGAATTGTGTTAAAGGTGGACTTCGAAAAAGCATACGACAAGGTGAATTGGAAACTATTATTTGAATGCATGGAGAAAAGGGGTTTTCATAGTAAATGGTGTTTCTGGATAAAACAAGTTGTTTCGGGAGGTACTGTTAGTGTTAAGGTGAATAATAAGATTGGAACTTACATCAAAAGTTACAAAGGAGTTAGGCAAGGGGACCCATTATCTCCTACCTTTTCAATTTTGTGGCCGATTGTTTGACTAGAATGATTCATAAAGCTCAAGAGAATAACTTAGTTACAGGTTTGATTAGTCATATTATTTGTGGCAATTTTACAATATGCGGATGATACTATTCTTTTTCTTAAACATGATTTGGATGGAGCTACTCATATGAAACTCCTGTTATACTTGTTTGAGATGCTTGCTGGGCTCAAAATCAACTTCAATAAGAGTGAAATTCTGATGATAAATGATGAGGAAAATTGGGGCCAACAGTATGCTGAAACTTTTAACTGTCAGATTGGTTCTTTTCCCATTAAATATTTGGGGGTACCTGTTAGCCTGAGCAGGCTTAAAGTTAGTGATTGGTTGCCATTAGTTGAGAAAGGAAATAAAAGGCTGGATGTTTGGAAGGTGGTACTCTATCCATTGCTGGAAGATCAACCCTCATAAGTGCCAGTTTGACTAATTCCCCAATATATCATATGTCGGTTTATCTACTTCCTAAGTCAACCATCAGTATCATGGACAAGACTAGGAGAACTTTTTTCTGGCAAGGTGGTGGAACCAAAAAGAAGTATCATTTGATAAATGGGAAACAATTTGCAAAAACAAGAAGAAAGGGGGTTTGGGGATTAAGGATCTGAGAAAGGTGAACATTAGCTTGATGTGCAAATGGTGGTGGAGGTTAGAAACTGAGGAAGGTCTGTGGCAAGAAATAGTTAAGTACAAATATCTGAAAAATAAATCAATTCATGAAGTTAGTCACAGACTAAATGATTCTCCAATTTGGGCTGATTTGTTAAAAGTCAAAGACATTTATTTTCAAGGCAGAAGTGTGTCCTTTGGGAAAGGGAACTTAACTAGATTTTGGCTTGATCCCTGGGTATATAAGGATCCTTTATATTTATCTGCTCCCCTTTTATTTGAACTCTGTGAGAACAAAGAAATTACTGTTGCTCATTTCTTAAGTGGTTCGGCAATTACATTTAGGAGATGGCTTTTTGATAACTTAAGAACTAGCTGGAATAGGATTTTACAGGATACTATAAACATCCAGGTAGTTGATAGAGATGACACGGTCTTGTGGAAAATTGGGAAGAAAGGAAAGTTTACTGTTAAATCAGTATATGATGCTCTTACAAATTCTCATACCGGAATATATCACAAACGAAACTGGAAAGGTAAGATTCCAGAGAAAATTAAGATTTTTCTGTGGCTTTTAGCAAATGATGCTATTCTAACTAAAGAAAATCTGAGGAAAAGGAACTGGCAAGGGGATCCTAGTTGTGTGTTTTGTGATTCTATTGAGACTGTTTCTCACCTTTTTTTCCAATGCCCTGTTGCTAAGATTATCTGGGTGGTAGTGGCTAAGTGTTTTGGAGCTCCTAATGTTCCTACAAATCTCGAGCAATGTTGGCTGTGGTGTGAGAGGTGGTTTCCATTTGGTAAGAAGTTTCACCCCTGGGGGTGTCTGCCATTTGCTGGGCGTTGTGGAAATGCAGAAACAAAGTGGTGTTTGAGAAGAAAGTTGTGAAGAATCCTCTGGAAATAATATGTCATGCTTGCGCGCTCATGATTTATTGGTCAGGTCTATTTGCAGAGCTTGATAGAGATCAGTTGATCGAGGGCGCCAGTACAATGCTAAGGGTCGCCAAGGAAGTCCTCGCGGCTCAAACCACAAGACAGGTGAATCAGCTGCTTCTGGAAGATGGCAATCAGTCGGAGCAGGCTGAAGACTCTGCGTAACTCCAAGACTTCGAGATGGTCAGAATGATGGAATGTGACAGTCTGTGGAAACTGAAAGTAAAATGGCTTCTGGGTGTTGTTAGTCTTTTGCCGGATGGATGTTTTTCTTATCTTGTCAGTTCTTGTAATGGCTGAGC
This sequence comes from Miscanthus lutarioriparius, assembly GCA_904845875.1. NCBI lineage: Eukaryota > Viridiplantae > Streptophyta > Magnoliopsida > Poales > Poaceae > Miscanthus > Miscanthus lutarioriparius. Next base: position 86,170,189 of record CAJGYO010000003.1, on the reverse strand, counting down.
GAAAAACTATGTGGCGCTCTTGTTGGTTTTTGGGTCAGGCAGAGTCTGGCTTCTGTTGGTTAGTGGTTCCAGTTTAGGCTGTGCTCAGTCAGTTCAGTAGTAGTATGATACTTCTGAATGCTCTCTTCTGGCATCTGTCTGTAATCTTTGGAATGTTGTGTATTTCCGTTTTCTCTAATGGAAATGGGGTTTCCCGCGTGGAAAAAAATAGATAGGAATTTTTCGGTCCAGCAAAGGAGGGAGCGGGCTATCTGCCTGGTGGTGCGAAATTGCAGGATTTAGGAAGTTGTTGGACAAGTCCCTTAGAACTGCATGGGAAGGCCTCTAAAATACAATGTTCGAAGTATCTCTTCTGAAAAAGAAGCATGCATATACCTATGTTCGTATGACCGTGACCCTTCTTACTTTTCAAGTCTTGTGACATGTTAATATCTGTGAATGTTATTAAAAGTCGGGAATTGAATAAATATATAGTTCTTAAAATTGTTATTTTGCAAACTGAATTAATTTGTTACATCTCCATCACCTTGTGTGACTATATTTGTTGTTTTTTGGGGATTTGAATTCAGATTTGGAATAAAAAAATCTTTGCCAATCGGGGCAAATCAAATCACAATATATTTGTTTTTTTTAACGCACATATTTGGTTATTTTAGTCAGTAAGATTCAGATATTTCAGTTCAGCCTATTCTTGCACATCTATGACGGTATATTTAGTATAACTTTTCTCCCTAATTCATATTGCAGGCGGTTGTGAAGCTTGTGTTGTCCTTATAGCAAAGTATAACCCAAAGACAGATGAAGTCACTGAATTTACTGCAAGTTCATGCCTGACACTTCTTTACAATATAAATTTCTGTTCAATTATCACTACTGAGGGTCTGGGGAATACCAAAGATGGCTTTCATGCTGTTCAGGAAAGGATGTCTGGGTTTCATGCCTCTCAGTGTGGCTTCTGCACTCCTGGAATGTGCATGTCTATTTTCACTTCTCTTATCAATGCTGACAAATCCAAGAGGCCTGAACCACCAAAGGGGTTTTCAAAACTAAAAGTATCAGAAGTAGAGAAGGCTTTCTCTGGCAACTTGTGCAGATGCACTGGCTACCGTCCAATTGTTGATGCCTGCAAAAGTTTTGCATCAGATCCACTTGGAGGATTTGGGCCTTAATATATTCTGGAAGAAAGGTGATAGGAACCCAGATGTTAGTGACTTGCCAAGTTACACTCTTGGTGGCGGAGTCTGCACATTCCCAGACTTTCTAAAAGCTGAGCTAAAATCTTCGCTAGATCATCTGAATAATCCTTGTATTGCAGCCTCCAGGGAGGGTTGGTATCACCCGAGAAGTATCAAAGAGTATTATGAGTTAATAAATTCTTGTTTTTTTTAGTGACTCGGTCAAAGTGGTTGTTGGGAATACTAGCAGTGGTGTACCAGGATACAAGGATCAAGACCTCTATAGTAACTATATTGACATAGGAGGCATTCCAGAACTTTCAAATATTGTAAGGAGGGAGTCTGGCTTTGAAATTGGAGCAGCTACACCAATCTCTAGGACCATTGAGATACTTGAGGAAGAATGTGAATCTATATCCTCTCCAAATGGAAGTGTGGTTTTCAGAAAACTTGCGAACCACATGAGCAAAGTTGCTACACCTTTTGTTCGTAACACAGCTAGTATTGGAGGAAACATAGTTTTGGCACAAAAATACCCATTTCCATCAGATATTGCAACCATACTCCTTGGTGCTGGTGCAACTGTTTGTCTTCAGGTAGTTGCAGAACGGAGACAAATTACCTTGGAAGAATTCCTAGAGCAGCCTCCTATAGATGCTACTACTTTACTCCTGAGCATATTTATTCCACATTGGATTTCAGATTCTGGGACAAAAACGAGTTTGTTATTTGAAACTTACAGAGCAGCGCCTCGTCCTCTTGGCAATGCTGTTTCATATGTAAATTGTGCTTTCTTGGGGTATGCTTCTGTGGATGAATCAGATACTCTTGTATTGAATAATCTGCGCTTGGCTTTTGGTGCATATGGAACAGAACATGCTATTAGAGCAAAGAAGGTGGAGGAATTCATAACTGGTAAACCACTTACTGCATCGGTTGTACTTGGAGCAATTCAGTTACTTAGAGAAGCGGTTGTACCAATGGAGGGAACATCACATCCTGAATATAGAGTCAGTGCAGCTGTGGATTTCTCTTCAGTTTCCTATCTCCGCTTTCTAAAGGCATCCCAGAGTCTGGAAAGTCTCTGACCAGTAGTTCTGCTGATTCAGCGGATACAGATGATGTCCGTAACATGCCATTATCAACACGTCAAGAAACAGTTTCCAGGGACGAATATAAACCAGTTGGTGAGCCGATTAAGAAGTATGGTGTTGAACTTTAAGCTTCAGGTATGTGGTTACATCAGTATAATTTTTAGTATTGTTGTCAAGATATTTTCTAGAATCTCTTTGCAGATCTAGATTTGAAGTTTCTATTGTGTTATATACAGGTGAGGCAGTATATGTGGATGATATTCCTGCTCCAAAGAATTGCCTCTATGGATAATTTATTTACAGCACACAACCCTTTGCTTATGTCAAAAGTATAAAATTCAAGTCTTCTTTAGCATCAGAGAAGATCATCTCTTTTGTTTCTGCAAAGGATATTCCAAGTGGAGGACAAAATATTGGATCATCCTTCACGTTTGGGGACGAACCACTATTTGGTTATCCGATTGCTGAGTATGCTGGTCAAGCTCTTGGCATTGTGGTACTTACCCTTTCATGTTTGTAGTATAACCACTCACAGGAATTATTTCTCTCGTAAAAATTTCTTGATAAAAGACAATTATGAATATTATGACCATAATCAGTATTGCTAAATCATTACCTCTACCTCAGATTGCAGAAACACAAAGGTACGCTGACATGGCAGCCAAGCAGGTTATTATTGAATATGACACAGGATTTGGGCCCACCGATCATAACTGTGGAACAAGCAGTGGAAAACAGTAGCTATTTTGAAGTTCCACCAGAAATGTATCCTAAGGAAGTTGGTAATGTTTCCAAGGGCATGGCAGAAGCTGATCACAGGATCCCGTCAACAGAAGTATTTTAGTTCAACAACCTTCCAGAATTTTTAATAATTTAATTTCACTTGCATCATAAAACAATGAATGGAATTTGAACCATGCAGTTCTATGTGCTCCAAAATTTTAATTTTCATCCTGTGTGGAGTCTGCTTTGAACTATTATACTATACATACTATTTCATTAATACATCAATAGACAAAGAAACCTTATCACATTTGAGAAGCCAAAGTTTGAGTAAGTCCGCTGGGTAGAATACTATCTAAACCAGTACTTCTGAAAGTTAGGATTACTAAATCACTTTTGTAATGGTCTTCAGTTATGATTGAAGTAACAATTACTAATAGTAAATCTCTGTGTTGTTTTAAGGTGATCTAGGTGTAGAACAGTATCTGTGTTAATTAATAACTAACTATTGTTGTCTATGTACTGTTTGCAATTAGTTTTACCATGAAATTGTTGGCCCAGGTATTCCCTGCACAGGTGAGCAATTAGCTCACCGGCACACACACTCACACCCATAGCCAGAGGTAGAAGACGAGGTGAGAACAGAGCACACAAACAGCACACACGCCTGCACTGAACTCTGAATGTGTTGCTGCTGAACTGAATTCCTTTCATTACATAGGCTAGCTTATATACACAATTCTAGTACCTCTACAAGGTACACTACTACACCAACTACATGTACTATACTACATGGCTGAGATCAGCCTCACCAACTAAGTATGGCTGAGGTAAGCCACTACTACTAGTGGCCAACTGAATGTACACCTATTACAAGGAGGTGATGGCCTATTTCCATTCCTGAGCTGACCGAGTGCCAACTCTGCTGCTGCAGCAAAAGCAAGAGAGGGGGAGCAGCAGATCATCTTACAAAAATTGATCTGCAGAGTGAAAGTTGCAATGCTTGGACACCACACCCCTTAACCCCACCAACCAAAATTATTTCTTGCTTGATGGTTAGCCTGGCCAAAGGTCACTAGATCTCTTAATCTGGGAGGTCTTGGTATTTCTAATCTTCAAAACTTGGGATGGGCTTTAAAACTCCGATGGTTATGGCTGCAGAAAACAGAACCTGACAAAGCCTGGGCTTTTTTCCCCATCCAAGCTCATTCTCAAGTCCAAGCATTCTTTGCTATGGCTGTTGACACAGTAGTAGGCAATGGAAAAAATGACCATAATTTTTGGACAGATAGATGGTTGCTTGGTCAGAGCTTAGAACAGGCCATGCCACATTTGTTTAAGCGCTATATAACCAATATGACACAGGAAAAGATCAGTTTACGATGCTATCACGGGGAAAATGGGTTTCTGATATAAGAGGTGCTTTAAGTGTGCCTGTTCTGATTGAATACCTTCACCTTTGGGGTCTTTTGTCAAATGTGGTACTGCATCCTGAGGTGGAAGATACACATATCTGGAAACTTTCAGCTTCATGGTATGTATTCTAATAAATCAAATTATGAGGCCTTGTTCATTGGAGCTACTCATTTCAGTCCTTGGGAGTTGATCTGGAAGAGCTGGGCCCCAATACAAGTGCAAGTTCTTCATGTGGACAGTAGCTCACAATAGATGTTGGACAGGTGATCTAAACTAGTACGTCGAGGTCTTGATCACCCAATCACAGTGTCCACTCAGTGATCATTGAAGTGAAACAATAGACCATCTTAAATCTCTTGTGTCTTCGCCCGCAAACATGGTACAACATTCTTTGTCTTTTGGACTGCAAGATGTGGCTCCACAAATGGTTGATTTGATTTTTGTGGACTGGTGGGAGGTATTCTTGCAGCAGGAGCTCTTAGTCAAGTGAAGAAGGGGTTCAATTCCATTATTATTTTGGGAGCTTGGTTAATTTGGAAGCATGCAAACCATTGTGTTTTTGATGGTGGAACTCCTATTCTAGCTAGGGTCCTCTCAGCTTTTAAGGAAGAAGCTCAGCCTCTACAAGGTACAGCACTAGGGGCTCGAGGAGTTTCTTATCTCCTTGCCCTGGCTCCTACCTCCTAGCTCTTTGGGTCCGGTGGTTTTTGGTCCTGCCTTATAGTTCTCTAGAGACATAACGTAGTTTGGGTTCTTAGGGACCGGTTGCCAACCTGCTTTGCTCTCGTAAGCAAGAGAGGGGTTTCAGCAGATTTTTTACAACAGTTTTTTTGGGGCTCTTTTCCCCCTCCTTTTTCTTCTTAATATATTGATGCGCAGTTCTCCTGCGCGTTCGAGAAAAAAATCTTTTGACAGTCTTGATATGTGACTTTAGCCATTATTTTAACTTTATATAACGTTACATCACTATAGTTTATCGACTGTGTAATGTTGGTAACTACTTTTAATAATGACACATTTAATCACACATTTTTTTTATATATATCCAATTTTTGACTTGAAACATAGTTTCACATGGATTCTAAATTGTCAATTATGGTGTAATTTTAAAATACGGAAGTTCGAAATTGTATGCAGTTTTATGTAAATTACATAATAAGACCCATCAGTGTACTTTTCACTAGTACCTATCCTACTTCCCTTTTCATGGAATCTAAGAGGGCATATCTCATGTAATTTTGATGCAGGTAAAACTTGCCTCCGAGTACTACTTCTACATGGAAACACAGACAGCACTTGCAGTTCCAGATGAGGACAACACTTTGGTAGACTACAGTTCGTCACAGTACCCTGAACTTGCACAAAGTGTGATAGCAAGGTGCCTAGGCATTCCATTCAGCAATGTGTGTGTCATTACAAGAAGGGTTGGAGGTGGCTTCGGTGGAAAGGCATATAGATCATTCCAAGTGAAAATACACAAAAGTAGATCATAATAACCAAAATCTTCCTTTTTATTAAAACTAATTAATATTAATATAAAAGCTTTACCCTGAAACAGAATTTATTGTACTTCTGTATCATTTTTAACTTGTGATGAGGTCATTACATGTTAGGACTAGTGGTGTCAATTTTCTAAAAAATCTTTATTACTCTTCACTTAAGACATTTTTCCTTAGACTTGCTGTCATGGGTCTAAACAGGCCCTCGAGGTGTTAATTGCAATACTTCTTTTCTTATTTTGTTAACTGCATTGTTTGTTGTACTATATCTATATGTCTACCATTTAGACGTAATATTTGGAAAATAAATGTTCTATTGATAGTTTGTTGTATAAGGTTTGGTTATGTTAGATTCATGTTTTCCATGGAAATCCATTTAGACCTAATGGACAATGTATATTCATTTAACCGCGTGCTTTTACACCAACATGCAAATGCATCTAACTTTGACTATTTATCTGGCCTTCACAATACAAAGCCCCTAGCGCAAAATCAAATTAACTCTCAATGTCTTTTTGAAGATATGTCCCAACAAATTTAGACATAAGTTGACATATTTCCATCTGTGATGATTGTATATAATAATCTAATAACAATATCATGAAATCATAAAGACCTAGTATACATTACCTGCTTTTTTTTTTGAAAATAGTACCTGCTTTCTTTCAAAAAAAACATTATCTGCTGTTTCTTACCAATATGTTACATACTTGTGCAGGTTGCAACGGCAGCTGCGCTTTGTGCATACAAGTTACGACTTCCTGAACGAATGTACCTTAATCGCAACACTGATATGGTTATGATTGGTGGTAGACACCCAGTGAAAGCTCATTATTCTGTCGGATTCAAGTCTGATGGGAAAATTACAGCCTTGCATCTAGATTTATTAATTAATGCTGGGATATCTCCAGATGCAAGCCCCATTATACCAGACGCTATTATATCTAGTGTCAAAAAGTACAACTGGGGTGCTCTGTCATTTGATATCAAGCTCTGCAAAACAAATATTTCATCTAAATCTGTAATGCGTGCTCCTGGAGATACACAAGGCTCTCTAATTGCAGATGCTGTAATTGAGCATCTTGCGTCTGCCCTTTCAGTGGATGCTAACAGCGTGAGGGAAAAGAATTTTCACACTTATGGTACTCTTCAGTTGTTCTACCCATATAGTGCGGGCGAAGCTTCTATGTACACATTGCATTCTATTTTTGATAGGTTGATCTCAACTTCAAGCTACCTGGATGGAGCTGAATCCATAAAGGAATTTAGCAGTAACAACAAGTGGCGGAAACGGGGCATCTCTTGTGTACCCCTCATTTTCAAAGTAGAGCCAAGGCCGGCCCCAGGAAGGGTTTCCGTGCTCAACGATGGCTCCATAGTGGTGGAGGTTGGAGGAATTGAAATCGGGCAAGGACTGTGGACTAAAGTACAGCAGATGACTGCCTTTGCTCTGGGAAAATTGTGACCTCATGGGGGTGAAAGTCTTCTTGAGAGAGTGCGTGTTCTACAGGCTGACACCTTGAACTTAGTACAAGGTGGACTTACTGCTGGCAGCACTTCTTCTGAATCTAGTTGTGCAGCAACTCTTCAGGCATGCAATATGCTGATTGACAGATTAAAGCCAGTCTTTGATAGGCTGCAGCAGCAATCAGAAAATGTCTCATGGGATACATTGATTTCTCAGGTGAGTTTATCCTCCTCTAGTTTTTGCTCATGCCGAGTACAATATTGTTGCATGCTGTAATATAATGTTTCCAAGCAGGCTTCTAAAGACAATGTTAATTTATCTGACGAGTGCATACTGGGTACCTGGTAAAGTTTCTAATAAGTACCTGAACTATGGAGCTGGTATAAGTGAGGTGCTCCAAAATTCTCAAGATTAATTTGCAACAATGGAGTTAAATCATGTTTGTATGTCTTATAGGTGATACTCTTTCTATTCAAATCTTCTGAAAAGTGCAGGTGGAGATTGATCTTCTTACAGGAGCAATTACTTTACTAATGGGTGATCTTGTGTGCGACTGTGGGAAGAGCATGAACCCTGCAGTGGACTGAGGACAGGTTTGCTGTCGATCCTTTCCTGCTTCTTATCTTAACCAATTTTAATTCTGAATGTAGTTCATTGATTTATATATAGACCATAAATTTGGACTGGATGAGGACAATATAATTAAGTACACGAAAAATATGGAACACATTTTCTGTTTATTGTTTGATGTAGATTAGAGAGTTAACTGACATGCTAACAATGAGATGCAACTAACTGATAGAACTAACGTTGAGCTATTTCGGCATTTCCCTTGTCAAGAGTTTACTCTGCCCTGTTGTGCTCCATACTGATCTCTTGAACATATTAGGACAGCTAAATACTGGCACAGGTTTTGCAACATCGCTAGTGCCTTATTGGGCTCTTGTACATTAATTTGATAGCACCATATCTCTTATCGATGGAATTTATCTTGCAGATTGAAGGTTCCTTTATAAAGGAATTTTTTTTTCGTATATGAAGAGTATCTTACAAACAGTGACGGCCTGATGATTAGCAACAGCACATGGGATTACAAGATCCCAACTGTCGACATAATCCCGAAGCAGTTTAATGCTGAGGTGCTGAACACTGGATACCATAAGAACCGTGTGCTTTCTTCCAAAGGTAGTCACTTTAGTTATTTCCTCATTACACTGTAGAGTACTATATCAATGCGAAAAAAAGGCTTCGGCTCGTGCAAAGATGAACTGCAAAGAGGAAACTGCTACAATGCCGGAGCCAGAGCTGGGAGGAGCCTCTCCAAACGGGCTATAAGCATCATTCAAGCATTTCATAATCATGGGAAGCGCTTTTTAAAAAAAAAAAACTGGATGTAATTTCATTACTCGGCTAACAAATCGTTAGCATCAATTACATGGACGGCTTCAGGAATGGAGCTGGACACTTGCACCTCTCCCTGAATACACATATGACCCAGAACAGCCAGCTCATGTGCGGCTCTATTACATTCTCGACCTTTAAACACACACTCAAAATTAATGAAACAACCAGACACTAAAGCTTTGATTTCAGCAATCAGCACTCCTACTGCCGTATCATCAAAAGCCTCAGAGGTAATCGCCTAGACAACCATCTTCGCGTCGGTCTCGACAATCAGCTGCCTTCTGTATGCCCTGAAGACAGGCAATAAGCTTTGCATGAAAAGCACTAAGCAAGTGATTTTATCTCGCCTTTCCCAGCCAAGACCACCTCACCGTCGCAGTCCTGAATTAGGACTCCCCAGCTGCCTGATGAAGAGGAAGGTATGAAGGACGCATCACAGTTCAGTTTCAGGGAGCCCGGCGGCAGTTTGCTCCATTTCTCCCTCCGCCTAGGAAGTCTGCTCACTGTATCTGAGTTCCCTTCCAAGGCTGGGGTGCTCTCGTCTGCATAGGTTTTGATACACCGGGCTAAAAGCTCTGCACCCCGGCTGCGCCCTTCCTCTCTGATTAGGTTGCGTTCATGCCAAGTGAACCACATAGCAATGACCATTAACAGCTTGCGTTCTTCTTTGGATTTTAGGATCAAATCCACAGCATCCCGGACAAGGGTAGTAGCAGCGAGAGATATGCGTTCCCTGTCTAAATTCAGGTGACACCAAACCTCTATTGCCAATCTGCATTTCAAAAACAGATGTCCCCTATCTTCACCAGCTAGTGCATTTTTAATTGTAATATCACAAGTGATGATGATCATGTAGGGTTTAAAGTCTATTAAATGAGGTCAAACTCATTTTTTTGAGAAAAAGTAATTACTTAATTATTATATATTATTTAAGGCAAAAATATGAAAATAATCTAAGTTCGTCCAATGGTTCAAATTGGTTCATAAAATAATTATAATATTAATTATACCTTAAACAAAATCAAAATCAGGAAATAGGGCTGGAAACCCTAATTACATGAAATAGTGGACAATGGTATGTTTAGGCCTTAATTAAATAAAATCTACTTAAATGTTGTTGGCAACCGTGTCCTTTGAAAATTTTCAAATTAACTAAACCTTGTGTCATAAAACATGCTGCAATCTATACTTAGCACTAGAACCCTGGGGTGATCAATTTGAAGATTAGACATGTTTTGGGATCTAAATCCGAGCCCAAAGTCATCTAAAAGCCCTGGTTTCAGACTCAGATCATGCTCCACTCGCCCGGTGGACAAACCAAAGTTTGAGGCTCCCAATCTTAATTTCCATCCTTTGCTCAGTTAGTCCTAGTGATTAAACGTTTATTGTATCCTAATAATGACCGGTGAACAACTTTGCTTAAGGTTGACGGTGATGTGACTAAATGATTTTGCAAGAAAACATGGCTTAAACGTCTATTGTAGCCTGATGATAGGTGAACAACTTTGCTTAAGGTTGATGGTGAGGTGACTAAATGCAAGAAAACATGGCTTAAACGTTTATTATATAGCCTGTTGATCGCTGAACAACTTTGCTTAAGGTTGATGGTGAGGTGACTAAATGACTTTTTGCAAGAAAACATGGCTTGAAGGTGCCGTCGGATGCGGCCTACCACGTGGCCAGCGACACTTGCCGATCCGGCGACACAAACTCCATGCGTACTAGGAAAGTTGACAATTGGAGTAAATATTCAAAGCCTCAGCCAAAAGAAAAGGAATTTGAATGAATGTTTCTGTATAGGAAAGTTGACAAGCCAAGATTTCATCGAACAAATAGGATATGCATCCACAAGATTGCTTCTCTGAACTTTAATAAAAATGCACATGTCTTTTCACCTGTGAACTGATGCACAACAAGCACAAGAACAAAGGGATCAGGAAAGGACAGATCACACTACCTGCACCCAGCCTTTGTCCGCCTCACACCGGCAATCTAGATCTGCATCCTATGGCTATACCAAGGTGGACGTCGCCAGGGCTGCAAGATACCACAGCAACTGCTGGTAGTTTGTAGCGTGGTACGCTAGTTTCTCTTTTATTTTTTATTCTTTGTATTCTTATATTTCCTTTTAGCTTAACTCTCGGTGAACTGATACGTTAGCTTCTCTTCTTTTCTTTTCTTATATTGTATTTCTTTTTTTTATGACGACTGCAATTGGTGTTTTTGACAGGACAAATATTGTCACAATATGGAATTTGACTACCTTTAAGACGTTTTTTTTTGACGTTTATTGTAACACCCTAAATTTTGTACTTTTAAAAATAGGATTAAAATGATTTATTTATGAATTTTATGCTCATGAAATATAGGAAAAAGAATATTTTTCATTATATTAAAACTCATCATAGGATGTAACAACATGGTTGAGCATACATGCCGGTGCATTTGATTTATTTGGTTGAGTGATTTAGATTAAAATTCAAAATGGTTTAAATTGTATTTTGAAAAGAATTCAAAAATGGCTTTGAAATGTATTGAAAAGAAAAAGAGAATTTGGAAAATAAAAGAGTTTTCAAAAGTTTGCAAAAGTTCAGTTTTGGAAATCTCCCAAAAGTTCTCATCTTGAAAAGTATATTTGAAACTATATTTGGATTTGCATTTGGTTCATAATTGAATTTGGTTTTGAAAACAAAATAGAAAAGGAAAAAGAAAAACCCTTTCCCTCCCCTCTCCCTCCTTTCGGCCCAGCCGGCCTGGCCTTCTTCTCCTCAGCTCTTCCCCGCGTGGGCCAGCTCCCTCTCCCTCGACCTGCCTCTGCTCCCTCCGCAGCTGGTCCGTTCGGCCTGTTGGCCCAGCAGCCATGCCACCGCGCCTCTTTCCCCTCTCTCCCTTTGACTGCCCGACCCCGCGCTCTATACCACTGCCACCTCGGGCCCGTTCGTCAGGGCCTTCTCCCACCTCGAGTTGGCGTCGTCTCGGACTCCATCTGCGCAAGGAGTTCACCTCCGCCCCGTGTCCGATTGGTTGGCGTGCGCCCCACGCCACACCGCCCCCATAAATAGTAGCCGCGTCCGCCGCCTTTCCCGTCAACCCTAGAAGCAAGCCGCAGGCCTTGCTCGAGCTCGGACAGCGCCGCCGCCGCCCTAGCTCGCCATTGCCGCCATCGATTCGCCGCTCCTCCGCCTCCGTGACCGTGTCCCCGAGGTTCGCTCGAGGTAAGCAAGCTTTAGCTGCCTCGCATGCTCTCCGTCTCGCTTTCTATTTCTCCCTCAGCCTCGCTGGAGTCTTGCCGTCGAGCCGATCCGCTAAACCGTGAGTGAGCTCCCCACCGTGCCGTCTTAGGGCCCTCCGATCCCTCCAACGCGTTCGCCGCGCCTCCCTCTTGCTTCCCGATCTTTCCCCGAGCCTAATGGTGGTTGGAATCGCCTAAACCGATCACGCCAATCAGATCCGACAGCCCATATAACCCCATACCCTTTCAACTAGAGTTTATGCAAAAGAGACCCCCGACTTTTACAAAATCAACCCGCGGTCTCTCAGCTGATTCAAAATCCCGATTTTGATTTATTTTATTTCAAAAATAAGTTTCAGTTATTTATAGTTTTGCCACTACCATCTTTAGGTCATATCTTCTCGTGATTTGACCTGTTCAAGTTGCGTTAGATTCGTAACGACATATTCTACGCATTAGTATCAATGTTTTTCATGTCAAGAGCTTTGGAATTTCATGGCTTAACGCCTAACTTGAATAATGATTATGTAATTTGATTTTTCTAATTAAAAGTAACTTAGGCTTTTCACCTTAGTCAATTATATGATTAGTTTTACCTTGTTTTCTAAATCAAGTAATAATTTGACTTAACTCAATTAAGGTATTTCTCTGAAGTATCTTATACATGTTTTATATAGCTAAAATAAATAAAGCATATAGTTTCTTTTTGAAACAAATCTATCGATAGATGTATCTTTTTCACCGTAGCTCCGATTAGAGTGCTTTTCCCGTCTGTGTGTTCGTAGTAACATGTAGAGCATCTCTAAAACCTTTTTACTTACTGTTTTGTATGTTTGGTGTACTGTTCTAATTTAGTTCTATTGTTTTCTTTGTGTATGATTGTATAGATGCTTGTGTGGTGTTCTATGATTATGTCCAGTCGGTGAGTTTTACGTGGTGATCAAGAAGAAGTCCTTTGGAGGCTACGAGTCAATAGAAGAAGGATCAGAGTTTAAGGCAAGTATAGCATGGGATCATTCTTGTTGTCCTATTCACCATAATATCATTTTAATCATATGCATGTGTCTACCTTGACAACCGTAGTAATTTTCTAGCTATTTGATATCCTGGATTTCTTGACACCTTTGGGTTATTGCATTGGGTAGTATGATGCTAGTGCTCAATTAAAGACCATGACCTTGTAACTTGACTAATGGTATATGCAATAAACATTAAAATATGTCTTTTTAGCAACTTGGAAACAGGGGGTTAGAGTGTTTAGCTACTTTCTAAATACTTTAGATTCCTCTTCCTAAGGACTTATCTGTAAGTGATCATCCGGGACTTACAGTATAGCTGTGAGGGCTACATGGCTCTAGCTTTAGCTCAGTATGAGGACCTTTTCTAGCTTGTTAGTGGTTACCTTTATGGCATAAGAATGGCTTGATGAATCGGGTATAGGACAGCCTCTACTCTTATGTGTATAGCCGTGATGGAATTGTACCATTCGACAGGGGGGTTCCTATATCTGTTTGTCAAGTAAATCTAGCGGCCCTAACTTGTTAGACAAACCTTTGAAAGGCTTCATAGTGAACCCTGCCGACCTTCCTTGGTAGTGGGTTAAGAGGCTCACGACCTCGGGCGAAAGGGTAAATCACGAGTCACAGTGAAAGTGTACAACCTCTGCAAAGTGTAAAATTGTTATAATAGCCGTGCTCATGGTCACGAGCGGCCTTGGAACATTTACGAAATAGATGATGAAGATGCTCACTAATGATTACTATTTATACTATTCATTATTCATGTTTACCAGATCATGTGTTTATGTGGACTTGTGAATAAACTTGTTGCTGATCAATTGCTAAAATCATGACTCATTAAAAGTTAATCGCAGTTAAACTAGTGTCAGCCTTTTGAGCCTCATGAACCCCTGTTATATTTGTTGAGTACGACATGTACTTACGCTTACTGTATTTTTTCAATTATTTGGATAAAAATCCCTGATGGGTACCAGATTGCTAGAGTTTGGAGTTAGGCTTGTGATCAACCAGTCAGTTGTCCCTGTAGAATTGGAGTCTCCACCCGAAGATCGGAGTTGTCTTTCCATTGTTTGTTGTCTAAGCTTATAACCTTTATACTAAATACGTTATATATTGAGTGTTGTCTTTCGATATTACCCTTATTTGTAGCTATATGTGAGATTTGACTTCCTGACCTCAAATATGGTGTGTATCTTGTTTTATTCTTAAAACCAGGTACTACAAAGTGTTATTAGAGCAATGATGACTGTAGGACGTAAGCCTAGTTAGAACTGGATGTTTAGCATACTTTCATCTCTGCTTAGTTCTTGCTTTCTCTCCAACCTTGCTATTTGTTAAAAGTTATGCTCACTTCGGCCTTTGTTCTGTTATGAAAACCTTGTCTCTATTCTAAATCTTCTCTCTTCGTCTAAATAGATGAGTCATAATGAGGAGACCACCAGCATCAAAGGTCAGGAGGACCAGGCTACGCTGTCCTTTATTACATTCGACAAGGAGAAGCTTTTAGCTATGCAACAACAAGTATTAGAAGGAACGACTCAACATGGGAGTTCTCAACAGTGCTTGCCACAAGGTCAAACCAACATACCAAAGGGAATAGTGAAGAGACAAGTGGCAGAAGCTTGGAAGAAAATGAAGTCCAATGAAGGTGCTGGTAGTAATATGTTCGGAAGTCAGTATCAATGTCATTGTTGTGAACATTATGGTTTTCCTTATCTTCGAAACAAGCCAACTAAGAAGGAAGTCAAGGTGAACCCGAGTTGTGAAGCTAATGTGGATAAGAAGAGAAAGTGTTATCATTGCCAGTAGGAAGGATATTATGTTAAATTTTGCCATAGAAGAATCAACAATTATACCATGGAAGTGGCCAGAGTCGAAATACTACAAGGATGCTACCCGAAAGTGTCAGTGATACCCAACCCAAAAGAAGCATTTGGTAAGAGTGACGAATGAAGAAGTCACACTAGACTACCCAAGATCAACAAAGTGGAAGATGTGTCGCTTTCACTCCCATGCAAGAGATGCTACCCCGGATGCCCATGCAACCACACCGTGTTTAAGGAATAGGAGTTTATGTCCCTTTGTAATGAAAACGCTAGTAGCAAAAGTCGAGTCTGTGTGCTTTAGTGTTTGGTTGGTTGTCTTTATGATAATGCTTGAGTTGAATCTTTGTAATGAGTGCAATGATCTTGTTGGGTGTTCCCCAATTTCATTTAGTTCATAGGCTTAAGGTATAAGGATTAATGAAATAAATAGTTGGGTTATGATTTTCTTCTATTTTCCCTACCCTGCCTTTCGGAGTAGTCTGCCCTCTTCGGCTTATGTCTCTGATTTTGGATGATTAAAAACCATGAGAAAATTTTGGACAACAGTAGACTTCAATATCTTTCTCTGACCACAAGAATCACCTAATCGCTATTTTGGTTATGGAGTGAAGAAAATCACAAGACGATGCACCTGTGCTGTCTAAAATCTAGAGTAGTCTCTGTTGTGCACTGATTTTCAACAACCTCAACCGTAGAATTTGGAAAACTGTTCTGTAAGGAAATTGTAGGGAATTTCACCAGCTTTCTAACGATATAAGCTACAACTTCATTGGATTAATCAGAATGAGAGTTATGGCAGTTTTACTGTGCTGCTATTTTCCTGTCCCGCGAGTGAAATTGACTTATCTGTTCACCCCTTTGCAGATGAGTTTCTTTGGGATGTGAGAATGCTAATATGCTTGTTAATCCATCTAGAAGAAGGTGCAAGCTACCCTGTTTGATCTTTTCTTAAGGGGGTAGTCTAAGTGAAGGTGGTTTTATAGATTCTAGTTCTCACTGGAAAGGAATCCTGCCAATTCTAATCCACCGCCACCTAATCCCCCATCTATAGAGCAAGCTTTGATGACACAGACTCAGTTATTACAGACTATTGCTCAAAGTGTGTTGAACAACCCACATCAAGCGCCACTTATTGACAAGCGTGGTGAATTTAAGAAGGATCCGAATGCTCAAGGTGCCATATGAAGTTTAGTTATGCTCTCTAGCTCTCACTTGGAAGAATCGGTTAATCTGATAAGAAAGGTGCAGGGAATTTTATAAGCTTTCCAATGGTTTAAGTTACAACTTTATTGGATAAACAGAACTCGAGATATGGAAGTTTTCCTACACTGCTGTTTTCTGTCTACAGGAAGGATCAATTTTTCTTATACTTACCTATATCCACAAGCTCTCTGGCATGTCAAAGGATGATAATAATCCTTGAAGGAAGTTATAAGTTGGATGTTGGTGCTCCTATCTCATCTTTTCTTAAGGGGGCTAGCCAAGCTAAGAGTGTTGCGAGTTGGTGAACTACAAGGAGGTCGGATCTACGTCAAGATTGATCTACGAGCTAGCTATGGTTGGGAGTTCAATCTTCACATACCTAAGATATAGACGTATACCATGAGTTGCGAGAATGCTCAATACTAAGATTAACTCTGAAGAAAATTGGTTTGGTTTTGATTTCTATTTAAAGCCCTTTCCTTGAAATAAAATCTTCAAAAGATGTTGAAAAATGAATTAACAGCCTTTTGATTCAAAAACTTTGAAAAACTTCTTCAAAAGTTGTTTTGAACTAAGTTCAAAAAGGGTTTAAGTTTGTTTTCTCATTTTCAAGAGTTGGTATTCGAAACTTAATTTCACAAGTATTTCACCAAAGAATAAGAGTTGATTTGAAAAGAGTATTAAAGTTTAAAAGATTCAAAAAGAGTTGCTAAAGACTATATTTGAGACATTTCAAAAGTTTTGAATTTTAAAAGACTCTTTTGGTCATTCAAAAGAAAACAATTTGGTTTGAACTACTTCACCCAAGGTTTAGTTTAAAAAAAAGAGTTTGAAAGTATTTTATTTCTAAAATTTCAAAAGTTGAAACACTTTGCTTTGAAAAAAAATATTTTCGTTTGCTATTCAAAGTCTTATTCTAAAAACACTTTGAAAATGATTCAAAAATGTTTTTAAATGGGTTGTTTGGAAAAGACCAGAAAAAATCAATTTCAGTTGTCTTATTTCAGATTTTACTGGAAAGGTGTTCAAAATGCTCTGAAGATATTTTACAAAAGTTTGAAAAGTTTGGTTCAAAGGTTTGCAACCTATTGCATTTGGAAAATGAGTGCTTTTAGTTTTAAATTTGAATTAAGTTTGATTTCAAAATAAAACTTGAAAAGAAAAGGTTTGATTGATTTCAAAAGTGTATTTCTAAAACAAGTCTTCCGAATAGGGTTTGAACGATTTGAAAATTATTTGATTTGATCTCCCAAAAGGCTTATTCCAAAAAGAATTTGAACATGTGGTGTAAATCTTTTATTTGACTTGAAAAAGAGAATGAAAATTGAAAACTTACTCTTTTCATTTCTAAAGAAGCTTTGAAATTGATTTGATTTGATTTCAGAAGTCCCAAAAGAGTTCATTCAAAGTGATTTGAAAATGGTTGGGTTTATTTCAAAATCTTAAAAATATATATTCAAAAGAGTTTCAAAACATAGTTGAAATATTCTCTTGGGTTCTAAACATAAAACATATTCTATTTTGAAAGCTATTTCAAAAGGAATTGAAAATAAAATTTGTTTGGTTTAAAGACTTCCTTTTGAAAGGTAAAATCTTTCAAAATGAACCATAGAATTCCAAGTTCTGATTCAAGCTAAGTAAGATCTTTTGGAAGCTTAATATATGGATAATAAGATTCACTAGAATGAATTAGGAGAAGCAACAAGACCAGAATTGGAATGAGATGGAACATCTGACGTTTGATCTGGAGTTATCCATTGTGGAGCATGAGGTACTATCTACTTGGGCATAACAAGTGACAGCTAGGAGGATCACAGGAATCTACAGGACATCTTCACTAAGTTGGTCTTGAGCTTGTGATATCCTCGTTGAAATGAAATTGATTATGACTTGGAAAAGTGTTATCACTTCAAGGAGCAAAGTCATGGCCGATGCCCTTAGCAACAGAGAGTTATGCTAAGAAGATTCGGACAACACCATGGACTTAGAATTGGGCTTGAGAATTGAGCAGCTTAACCTGAGCATATATAGTCATTAAAGTTTTAAAGCTGGTGACAGAGCCTACTTTGGACCAAGAAAGTGAAAAGGCTCCGTTGGAAGGTGAACATATGAAGAAAGAGGTCTAATAAGTATGGACTAAAAAGAAAAAATGGTCTAGTGATTGAAGCTACCTAGGCATGGTCTGGAGAATCTGTCAAAATTTGGAATTAGTAGAGCAAGTTACTTGGAGTAAGGTTAACAGGTTTGCAGAGTAAGGCAGAATCCTTATCAAGACGATGGAGCTACACGGGGAAGTAAAGAACAATCCAAAGACGGAGTATCCCTATCTCCTAGTCCGCATCTTCTGAATCTCAAGGAGGAGATTCATCTTAAGGGGGGTAGAATTGTAACACCCTAAAATTTGTACTTTTGAAAATAGGATTAAAATAATTTATTTATAAATTTTGTGCTCATGAAATATAGAAAAAAGAATATTTTTCATTATATTAAAACTCATCATAGGGTGTAGCAACATGGTTGAGCATACATGTCAGTGCATTTGATTTATTTGGTTGAGTGATTTTGATTAAAATTCAAAATGGTTTAAATTGTATTTTGAAAAGAATTCAAAAATGGCTTTGAAATGTATTGAAAAGAAAAAGAGAATTTGGAAAATAAAAGAGTTTTCAAAAGTTTGCAAAAGTTCAGTTTTGGAAATCTCCCAAAAGTACTCATCTTGAAAAGTATATTTGAAACTATATTTGGATCTGCATTTGGTTCATAATTGAATTTGGTTTTGAAAACAAAATAGAAAACGAAAAAGAAAAACCCTTTCCCTCTCCTCTCCCTCCTTTCGGCCTAGCCGGCCTAGCCTTCTTCTCCTCAGCTCTTCCCCATGTGGGCCAGCTCTCTCCCCCTTGGCCTACCTCTGCTCCCTCCGCAGCCGGTCCGTTCGGCCTGTAGGCCCAGCAGCCATGCCGCCGTGCCTCTTTCCCCTCTCTCCCTCTAACTGCCCGGCCCCATGCTCTGTACCACTGCTACCTTGGGTCCTTTTGTCAGGGCCTTCTCCCACCTGGAGTTGGTGTCATCTCGGACTCTGTCTACGCAAGGAGTCCGCCTCTGCCCCGTGTCCGCTTGGTTCGCTTGCGCCCCACGCCGCACCCCCATAAATAGCAGCCACATCCGCTGCCTTTCCCATCAACCCTAGAAGCAAGCCACAGGCCTTGCTCGAGCTCGGACAGCACCGCCGCCGCCCTAGCTCACCGTTGCCGCCATCGATTCGCCGCTCCTCCGCCTCCGTAACCACGTCACGTCCCTGAGGTACGCTTGGAGGTAAGCAAGCTTCAGCTACCTCGCATGCTCTCCCTCTCGCTTTCTATTTCTCCCTCTGCCTCGTCGGAGTCTTGCCATTGAGCTGATCCGCCAAACCATGAGTGAGCTCACCACCGTGCCGTCGTAGGGCCCTCCGATCCCTCCAACACGTTCGCTGCGCCTCCCTCTTGCTTCTCGATCTTTCCCCGAGCCTAACGGTGGTCGGAATTGCCCAAACCGATCATGCCGACGAATTCCCCTGCTCCTCCAGTGAGAACGCCGCCGCCTGGACTCACCGCCGGCCGGTAGCCCATCTCCTTCCTTCTCCCGATCTAATCCAGGCCATCCAAATCAGATCCGATGGCCCATATAACCCCGTACCCTTTGGGCTGGAGTTTATGCAAAAGTGACCCCGACTTTTACAAAATCAACCCACGGTCTCTCGGCTTATTCAAAATCCCAATTTTGATTTATTTTATTTCAAAAATAAGTTCCAGTTATTTATAGTTTTGCCACTGCTTCTTTAGGTCATATCTTCTCCGTTTTAACTCCGATTTGACCCGTTCAAGTTGCGTTAGATTCGTAACAACATAATCTACGCATTAGAATCAATGTTTTTTTTCATATCAAGAGCTCTGGAATTTCATGGTTTAACGCCTAACTTGAATCATGATTATGCAATTGGATTTTTCTAATTAAAAGTAACTTAGGCTTTTCACCTTGGTCAATTATATGATTAGTTTTACCTTGTTTTCTAAATTAGGTAATAATTTGACTTAACTCAATTAAGGTATTTCTCTGAAGTATCTTATACATGTTTTATATAGCTAAAATAAATAAAGCCTATAGTTTTTTTTGAAACAAATCTATCGATAGATGTATATTTTTCACCGTAGCTCCAATTAGAATGCTTTTCGCGTCTGTGTGTTCGTAGTAACATGTAGAGCATCTCTAAAACCTTTTTACTTACTATTTCGTATGTTTGGTCTACTGTTCTAATTTAGTTCTATTGTTTGCTTCGTGTATGATTGCATGGATGTTTGTATGGTGTTCTATGATCATGTCCAGTCGGTGAGTTTTACGTGGTGATCCAGAAGAAGTCCTTTGGAGGCTACGAGTCAATAGAAGAAGGATCAGAGTTTAAGGCAAGTATAGCATGGGATCATCCTTGTTGTCCTATTCACCTTAATATCATTTTAATCATATGCATGTGTCTACCTTGACCACCATAGTAATTTTCTAGCTATTTGATATCCTGGATTCCTTGACACTTTTGGGTTATTGCATTGGGTAGTATGATGCTAGTGCTCAATTAAAGACCATGACCTTGTAACTTGACTAATGGTATATGTAATAAACATTAAAATATGACTTTTTAGCAACTTGGAAACAGGGGGTTGGAGTGTTTAGCTACTTTATAAATGCTTTAGATTCCTCTCCCTAAGGACTTATCTGTAAGTGATCATCCAGGACTTACGGTATAGCTATGAGGGCTATATGGCTCTAGCTTTAGCTCAGTATGAGGACCTTTTTTAGCTTGTTAGTGATTACCTTTACGGCGTAAGAATGGCTTGATGAATCGGATATAGGACAACCTCTACTCTTATGTGTATAGCTGTGATGGAATTGTGCCATTCGATAGGGTGTTTCTATATCTGTTTGCCGAGTAAATCTAGTGGCCCTAACTTGTTAGACGAACCTTTGAAAGGCTTCATAGTGAACCATGTCGACCTTCCTTGGTAGTGGGTTAAGACGCTCGTGACCTCGGGTGAAAGGGTAAATCATGACTCACAGTGAAAGTGTACAACCTCTACAGAGTGTAAAACTGTTATAACAACCGTGCTCACAGTCACAAGCGGCCTTGGAACATTTACAGAATAGATGATGAACACTGATGATATTGATGATGAAGATGCTCACTAATGATTACTATTTTATGTTATTCATTATTCTTGTTTACCTGATCATTTGTTCATGTGGGCTTGTGAATAAACTTGTTGCTGCTTAATTGCTAAAATCATGACTCATTAAAAGCTAATCGCAGTTAAACCAGTGTCAGTCTTTTGAGCCTCATGATTCCCTATTATATTTGTTGAGTATCACATGTACTTACGCTTGCTGTATTTTTTCAATTATTTGGATAAAAATCCTGGATGGGTACCAGATTGCTAGAGTTTGAAGGGGTTAGGCTTGTGATCAACTAGTCAGTTATCCCTGTGGAATTGGAGTCTTTACCCGAAGATCGGAGATGTCTTTCCGCTGTTTGCTATCTAAGGTTATAACATTTATACTAAATACGTTATATATTGAGCATTGTCTTTCGATATTACCCTTATTTGTAGCTATATGTGAGATTTAACTTTCTAGGCTCACATATGGTGTGTATCTCATTTTGTTCTTAAAACCGTATACTACATTTATTTAGCTATATCACTAAGTTCAAATGCTTGCAAAGAAAACGTCATAAACAAATCGATTTAGTGACCTTTTGATCTAATGTGATGCCATAAATGTCATAAACCAACACATTTATTGTAGTGAAGCTAGACAAGGAAGGTAAACCGCACACCAAGAATTGAAGTAAGTAAATGTGGAAACGTAAATGAGTTAGAGAAGAAAAAACGTGTTTGATGATATTTTTTCCAAGGGCAGAGGCCCTCGTGTCCGCCCATGCCCTCGCTGCTGGTTAGCCTTCGCGCGTGCTCCGCGCATCAGCAGAGGCTGGTTGGGCAGGCGCAAAATCTCATATTCGTAGCAGACCGCCGTCAACGTCCACGTCGAAGCCCGCTTCAAGCGCCCACCCATCCCTAGCCGGCTGGCCGCCTGCTCGCCTTTAGCCAACCATTTGCACGACCGGCAGTACGTCCACCCACAACTAGCCTGCCTCCACGCCGTCGGCCACCTGTCCACCTCCAACCGACCTACCTCCACCCGTCAGTCGCTCGCCTGCCTCTAGCAAGCCACTGACAGCCTCCACGTTAGGGTTCACCTCCATGCCAAAGCCTGCTTTAAGGTCTGCCCGGGTTGACATGGTGCAAGTCACCTCCATGTCGGCGCTTGCCTCCAGGTGACTGCATGAAGAACGCTGCTTTATGTAGAGCCCTCATCTTTTGCCGCCGCACCTCACTGCCTTCAACGGCAACCTAGTCTCTAGTACGCGCCAACCTTGACTGCCTCCACTGCCGGATCTCTAGCATCTTAGCCTGTCACCCGCCGCAACTCTGCTTTATGGAAGCTTCTCTCAATTGTCAGCAACTTCATAACAAACTGCGGTTTCTAGCTACTTTGTGATTTGAGGTTATGTCACCTCCACCTCCATCGTCCAACACATTTGTGGGGGTTAGGGTAGTTGTGACAGCTAATGACGACTCGGAGAGTCACTCATGTTGCTTCAAACAGTTGTCACCTTCCACAACCATTGTGAAGTTCGAGCGTAGCCTTGCCTTCAAGCAGTGGGCTCATGGCATATGCTATCGTTATCTTGCTCGCGACCATCTAATAATTAGCTCATGTCCAGATTTGTTCTGTTGCATTCGATATCATCAACCTAGGCATCGGGAGCGGCACTGCCCCCATTGATTTCTCTCCTCTACCCTGTGCCCATCCTCCCCAACTGTTAATCCTTTCCATCCTCAACTAGCTCATCGTTGGGTGGATGTTTGTCAAGTCAGCTCCATATCATTGTCTCCATAAAGCTTTGTGAGGGATGGATGTACGTGACTACGATGACCATTCAACTCAAGGTCCAGCTATCATTAATTATTTGATGTCCGTTCCATGCTTACCATTGCTGGAGTCACTACATTCAGAGCTTGAACAACAGGTCCTCACCTGTTTGGATGATCTGGTGCGGCCTTTGAGAGATGAGATTTTGGCTACAAGGTGTGTAGCTGCACGTGTGGCCACACACCTGAAGCATGTGGAGCTTCCAAGCAAGGACCCCTTTGTTGCTGTGTCTAGCTCTTTGGCCCCTGTTCACCTGTTTGGCGCTCTCTGACACAGTCGATCCCTGCTTCTCTTATAGAGGCAACGTCTGCCAATTCCTTGGTGTGCGAGGACACATGTCCAATCAGTCCAAATTTCAACACTAGCGAGAAGGCAATAGATCAAGCTATTGGGGTGCCCTCGGATGTTAGATATGTGTTGAATATGTGTACACTTTTGGTGATGCTTTCCTAGTCAGGGGTGATCGTGGTGTGGAACAAGAAGAAGGGGCCGCGGTGCTTTAAGTGCAATGGTTGGGGACATGTAAAGAGAGACTGTCCAGAACTAAAGAAGGATGGAGGATCCGTTGTGATTGCCAACAAGAAGAAAGATGACTCAGATAGTGATGGTGACCTTCTCACGGTGTCAAGTGAAAAGTCTTGTAAAGCGTGGTTGTTGGATTGAGCTAGCTCGTTCCATGCAACATCAAAGAAGGAGTTATTCTCGTCATACACTAAGAAGGAAAATGGTTTTGCTTACATGGGAGATGGTTCAGGCTATCTTGCTGAAGGAGTGGGTGACATCAAGTTCAAGTTGTGTAATGGTGAAGAGATGTTGCTTAAGGGTGTGAAGCATGTGCCGGGGCTAACGAGGAATCTGATTTCGCTTGGTTTATTGCATGAAGAAGGCTGGTTGTATCAGGCGGTTCCTGATAAGAAGACCTTGAGAGTCATGCATGGAGGCAAGACAGTCATGATTGGTGAGAAGTCAAGTGCACACCAATACAAGCTGAAAGGAAGCATTGTTGAAGGTGGAGTCATAGATGGCAATACAAATGTGATGGTGTTCTATCCTGGTGGTGATGCGGCTGAGGGATCAGCCTCATTAGGCCATTCTAAGTGAGCGGCGGAGGAGACGGCTCAAGTCCGGGTACACAGAGGTTCGCACATGGACGGCTTCAAGATGGCGTGCACATTCGCCAAGGTGGAGTTTGTTAGATATATGTGTGAATATGTGTACAGTTTTGGTTATGCTGGACTTGAGTTGTATTAGGGGCTAGGATAGAGTTAGAGTCGAACTTTGTGTCCTAGGGGGCCATAAATATGGGGCCACCCCTATTGTAACCATGAGACGACTTGGCGGCTGGTTTGGGTGGCAGCAAGGCCGCGGGATCGCCCGGATGCTAGTGTAGCTGCTGTTTTATGGGGAGGAACGCCCGTAGTCATTGCCCCGAAGATTAGGCACGTCGCCGAACCTCGTTAAAAAAACATCATGTCTCGGTGTCGTTTTTGTTTGCGTATTTTCTTCTATGGTGGTTATGCTTCCGGGTTCATCGGTTAATAGATCTGTTTGGGTCTGGAACTATCAGTGCACTCTAACAAGTGGTCGGAGCCCATGGTCGGAAAAACCAGGAAAATCTCATGGGTCACATGGTGACGGGGGGCTCGTTAACGTCTCGGAGGTCACACGAATTGTGTGTGATATGTAGCGTTGGACTCAGGGCCTGGAGAACGTCTTTCGGAGATCGCACGGGGTTGTGTGATGTGAAGAGTTGGGTCCGATGTATGACGGGGGAGATTGTTAGGTTTAGTCCCACATCAGTAATTAATGTTGGAGGAGCACAACATATAAGGCGGGGCAGTCCTCACCTATCAGACTAGTATTTTGGGTTGAGTTGGGCCCAAGGCCTAGGTATGTTGTGGACTCCGGGTGGACCTGGGCCCGAGGGGCGTTGGCTCGTGGGTATAGCGAGCTGGGGCGGATTCAACTGCGCACTCTAACATCGGAGACCCCCACTGATCAAGTAGTAGAGTGGACATTGCTACATGCTATCACTCCTATTGATGATATTGTTATGGTGGAGGACATATGCGATGATGAGGAAGCTATACCTCAGAAGTGACAGTTGAGGACCCCATCTTTCTCATCAACATCGAAGATGCCCTTATGCATTCTATGACCAACGTCAAAGCATAAGTCCCCCAACTAACAGAGGATCCACCGATAAAGGCAGCGTCTTCTCTATCTACCACAGTTAGGAAGGAGAAGGACGTGGTATGTCTTCCTATACATCCCTCACTACAAGAAAAGTGTTGACCCATAACAGTTTTTGTGACTGTTTTTCTTGCATCACAGATTACCAGAATCTAACATGGGTTCTCTTGAAGCCTCAATAGAATTCCTATAGTGCCTCTTCACAACCTGCCATGACAGCAAAATGCCAGTGTAAGTCCTACGATAGGTCTTCTCTTCGTTGAAGAGCCCATCTTGCACAACATGTCATGTTAAAAGATTTGGGCATTGGTGGGAAGGATGGGAAGCTTGACGATGACGCAATGCAAGACATTGTAGACTGTTTGAAGGATTTGTTGCCGCCATACCTTCTCAAATCTTTGATGGATTTAAAAGGTCATGCTTTTTGGGACATTGTGGAGGAGGTCTCTTTGCCTCTTCATAAGGGGTCGAGCGCGGTCAAACGTTGGTGTGGTTGTCTATGTTGTGGTTTTTTCATGTCATCAACAGCATTTGTTGGCTGAGTTGTCTCGGTCTTAGTTTTTTTTTTGTTGTTTTCTATGGTACTACTGTTGTTTACCCACTATGAGCCTTCTTCTTTAGGGTTTAGGCATACGTGTATTTATAGAAAATATCAAAGAGAGGATATGGAACAAATAAAAGGTAGTAAAAATATATAAGAGCTAGGTTTCAATTAAACATTTGTTGCAAAGTTGTATTACTCCGTCGACTTAAAGAGAGCAACGATCACTAGTACAGAAACGGGTTGTACTCCCGGTTGGGAAACCCCCTTCAGTCCTGGTTTTCAACTGGGAGCAAGAATGCGGGACTAAAGGGCCCCTCCTTTAGTCCCGGTTTCACGCCCGGGACTAAAGGTCCACCTTTAATCCCGGTTGGTAATACCAACCGGGGCTAAAGAGGCCTCCCGGCCTGGCACGTGGGCCGGCCCTTTACTCCCGGTTGGTATTACCAACCGGTACTAAAAGTTTTTTTTTTGTTGATTTTTTGTTTCTATTTTCAATTGATGATTCGTTTTGGTTTTCGAATAGGTTTTCGAATACGCATTCTACGCTGCTAATAATATACGTATTCTACACGCTTATAATGTTCGAACATTTTGTACAAACTAAAGTATGAAACTAACGTATATATTACATGCATATACATATATTGTACATTATTTTATGTACATATAATATGTATATATATATATTACAAATAAAGCTTGTATTGTATATTCTATCATATCCTTGGGATAACAAATTCACTCCATCTAGTTTGGCTTCCATGTTTCGTTCACGTCATTGTAGAACTCGTCGGCGGGGTTTAAGACCTGGTGATTAAGAAATCCTGTTATGGTCTCTTAAATTGCTTTTAGTTGATCACGTCGTATGACTTTTTCCTTCAACCATAGAGTCTTCAATAAAAGTTAAAGAAAAAATATTGATATATATATATATATGTGTGTGTGTGTGTGTTGGTCACGTGATTACTTATATATATGAGCAATAAAAGAAATTGTGAATATATGAATATATTTATATTACATACTTTGAGGGTCTCTTTAGGAGTTCTTTTTGTGTACGCCATGATGAACTTGCAAACATAGTATCCGCAGTAGTTGTTTCCCTGTTCTTGCCTCAGAACCCACTTTTACGAGAAAAAAGATCTAGTGAATTGAAAGCATGCATGGTATTAATTGAATTATATATATATAAATGTAGCTAGTACTTACTTTGTGTGTGATTACATCTAGTGGCGCTTTGCAATGTTTCATGTGGTGTTTCTCAATGAAACTTTTCCAAACACTACGCCCAATAAAATAAAAAATTAATTTGGCCTTTAATAATTGTTGCGGTTAAGAGATTGGGGCATATATAGTTGCTAGAGAGACCAAATTATCCTTGGATAATATCTATCATGTCTTGGTACTTTGTTTGCTCTTTTCTTAACGAGTCTAAGATGCTCAACCGACTATTGGCCATATCGATGACCATCAATATCCAGTGATTGTTGCATATGTTTTTATACACAAATATGATCGACATTAACTAGAGTCAACATATATATATATGGGAGATAGCTTAGCTAGTAAGCAAATAATTGAACAAATGTCCATATGATCGACATTAATTATTTAATACTCACTTGAAGTTGTAGGGGAAGAGTATGTCCTTGTTTTGTTGGTTCACTAAGAACCTCATGAGATTTTTCTCGAGTTCAGCTTTCCATTGAGGCGAGGGATTAGGGTGTTTGAATACGACATTTGGATCAACGAAACCAACATCATAATCCTTTCTCTTTCTGAGTTCTGTCATCTCATATCTGCATATATAAAAATATAGTGTGAGGATATATAATTTATATATATACATGTAGCTTTATATATATACACTTTAATAGTAGAAAATAATCACACTTACAGACAATAGCAGCTAATGAGACTTTTGTCGAGAGAGTCCAGGTGGCATAGTTGGTGTAATTCTAAAAACTTGACATATATAACGTCATCGCCATGGAAGTAATGTTGGTTTCTAACTCTGACAGAAACAAAGTTCTCTCCCTGTTCACATGCTGCCATGTACCACTTGTTTAGCAGGTATATTTGCGTACCCAGTTCACCTAAGGCCTTAGGGTTGTATAGACTCTTTCCATATTCAAATTTCTTCTAAGGATCCACTTTCGGAGCAGATGGTCCTTCAGCGAGCACTTGGGCAAGGTCCAAACCGGTATCCTCGTAAAACCGAGCCAGGTCCTCAAAATCGATGTTTAGTAAGTCTAAGTTTGAACCATATTCATTACGAACGATAAGAGGGGGGACTGATTGTTGCAATTGTTGTCCGAGTTGTGCAACACCTTTCCCTGCTCTAGTCTTTTTCTGTGCCGCCTCAAATGACTTGGTGAGAGAGTGGTCGTAGTCCAATTTTGGCAGGGTCTTTTGAGATTCCCGCTTTTTCTGGTCCACCTTCTTTCTTAGAAGATCTAGAGGTAGGTAGAAGTATGGTTTCTCCGGGTTCTCCCTCGCCTCTCGTCGCTTTCTTACTTTTTCGAAGAAACTGCTCACATCTTTTTGTACTGCAACATTTAATTCCTTTTCACTTTTCTCGTAAGATAGTTTTTGGGGAATAACTGGATTAGAGGAGGCTTTCTTCTTTGCTGGCTAGTGGGCCAATGACTTCGTTTGCGGGGTGGACCTCTTAGGAGCTGGCTGCTTCTTGGTCATGAAGGGAGGCGGGGCAGCCGTTGGAGACCTCCTTGGAGGCGTTGGAGACCTCCTTGGAGGTGGCAGCGGTGGCGGCGTTGCATAATCATTGTCCGGAGCACTATGATGATCTGGAGATTGAATAATTGGACTTAGGTTGGCGGAGGCCCTGCTGTGTGAGTACAAAAAAGAATAATTAGGTATAAAAATTGTTATTATTAATCATGCATGTCAATAGAAAATTAGTGAAAAAATTATTTCGTTCACTTTTGTCCGCACCTATTGTTTGGCAGTTGAGGAAGCGGCGGTGGAGTAGAGACCCCGGGAATAATGATGTAGCGCTTGCACCATAGTATGAATGTCTTCTCTGCTTCTCCTAGAGTCTTCTCCCCATCACCTCCTGAAATATCAAGAGCATGATCACTAAAACCTTTGTTAACTCTATCCACTGAGACGCTAACATATCCAGGTGGTATTATTGCCCCATGGATTCTTGGTGTCTTGGTAGGATCTGGAGGAGAAAAAACACTAAGAGCCACCATGATTGTGGCATTCCCTTTTGAAATATGTAGCTCACATGATGTAAACGGTGCAGTGATGTCATCCACGGGGAAACGTAGCATTGCGTCATCTTGATTTGGCAACTCCGTGGAAGCGCAGCTGCTTTTCAACTGATCAGGGGGGCTAATATTAATGTTGATTCCTGGATCTGATGCCTGCCTTTGGGCACTCATTGCTATTTGCACTTGCTTTATGATTTCGTCCTGCATTCTAGCTTGCATGTCTTTTTTGCGCTCCTGTGCTTGAAGCAACGCCTCCCGTGACTCACGAACATATTCCTCCAACCTGCTGATCCACGCTGCTTCCTCATCCTTCTTTCTCTACCGGCTTCTGTAGGTATCTTTGTCGTTAGGGAAACCATGCTCCCAAGAAATGTTCCATCCTAAACCTCTCGTTCGGCCACTATGTTCAGCAGTCCCGATGGCATACGTCAGTTCATCCTTCTCTCTATTGGGCCTGAACGCACCAATAGCTTTAGCTTGTAGAGCATAAGAAAATCTTTGTGTTGCTCTTTTGAGTTTTGGGCCATGAACCAGCTTCCCGATCTCTAGGTCCTGTCTTCCCCCATGGACGAAAAACCAATTCTTCACGCGTTTGGGCCAATTGAGTGATTCTGGTGTGATACACTTGGCAAGAATGTCTGCTTCCATTTTTTCCCACTTAGAAATGGCAGTCGCGTAGCCACCTGATCCCATGCCATGGTGGCATACCTTCTGTCGAGCATTCTCTTGGTTCCTTCTCACCCGTTCCTCGCCCTCTTCCGATGTCTTGTACTGTACAAAATCATTCCAGTAGGACCTCAACTTCGCGAGCGGGCCACTAGTATTGAAATTGGGCGTTAGGTTCTTCTTAACGTATTTTGTGTATAGGGATTTCTTCCAAGTCTGGAATTGTGTGGCCATCTTCTTCATAGCCCACTTTCAAACTAGCTCCTTCAATTCATCATCGTTGATATCATCATAATCATCCGCTTGTAACGTGAAATGTTGAAGGATATCATCCCAAATTAAATTCTTATCAAGATCGGAGACAAAACTAACATGAGGCTCGTTGATCTTTTCTTTCCATTCATGGGCACTGATCGGAAGTCTATCCCTTACAAGGCACCCACAGTGTTGCATGAATTTCCTTGCATGTGGACCAAGTGGTTCGCCTGTCTCAATATTGAATTCCGATATTATGTAGCGCCCCTCCAATGGCTTTTTCGGGCCTCGAATATTTTTGCTTTTTCCCGTTGTGGTCGTCGATCCAGAGGGCTACGTTTAAAAATAAATAAATAAATATCATGTGTACACATAATAGATGATAGATATTCAAATATATATATATATATAATATTCAAATATATATATAAATATATATACCTCGCCAGTATTTTCTTGCACAATATTTTCTTGGTTATCTTCAAGAGCCAGGTATTGACTTCCGTCATCTACATCCTGCTGGTCACCATCGGCAAATTGAGTGCCGGTGTTGATAATATCCATCATTTCTTCATCCATGTTATCTCTCGGGGCAGCCATCTAGCTTTTACACCACTAGATATATCTATAAAAAATAAAAACTATGTCTATAAAATGGACTCCTGCAGGACGTGCCACCTCGAGGATAGTAACATTTGTAGATAACATTTGTAGGTATGAAGTTATCAAATATCCATCAAATTCTAGCTCAAAAACATGTTTAAATAAATAACCATCCGAACTAGTTGACCTTGCTTACGTTATCATCTCGGCGAGCATTTCTCCACCGGACGACACCGTACTTGGCCATGGAAGAGCTTCGATTCTACGAGGAAGGGAACACGGTCTTCCACGACCATTGCCGCTCTCCCTCGTAGAATCAAAGCTCCTTCTTGACGTCCGTTACCGCTCGGCAGAGAACATGCTAACCGAGATGAACACGGTCCGCAAGTTCAACTAGTACGGATTTTCTACAATTTTCTAACTATTTTCTAAGTATTTCATTTCATGGAAAAATTAATTCTAAAAAATAAAAGGCATGATTTCTAAGTATTTTATTTCATGGAAAAATTAATTCTAAGTGACTTGCTCGATAAAATTGAGAAAAAACACACGCTCTCATGACCTTGCTTACGTGATCATCTCGGCGAGCATTTCTCCACTGGACAGCACCGTACTTGGCCATGGAAGAGCTCCGATTCTACGAGGAAGGGAACACGGTCTTCCACGACCGTTGCCGCTCTCCCTCGTAGAATCAAAGCTCCTCCTTGGCGTCCGTTACCACTCGGCATAGAACATGCTAGCCGAGATGAACACGATCCGCAAGTTCAACTAGTACGAATTTTCTACAATTTTCTAACTATTTTCTAAGTATTTCATTTCATGGAAAAATTAATTCTAAAAAATAAAAGGCATGATTTCTAAGTATTTCATTTCATGGAAAAATTAATTCTAAATGACATGCTCGACATTGGCGAGCTCACGGGCGTTTCATGGAAAAATTAATTCTAAGTAACCTGCTCGAAAAAATTGAGAAAAAACACACGCTCTCATGACCTCACACATCTTCTAAGATCACGTAAGCCACCGCTTGTCGATTCGATCCGACGGGGTTTGACCAGCGCTGAGCGTCATTTAGGTTGCCTTGTTTGACGGTTCATTCATGATTCATGCTACTGACAGGCACATACAAGAGATCAAATGAGCCCTAGTCATCGTCTTCCAAACACAGACCCAATTGATGTCAAGCCGCAAGAAACCGAAACGAGCAAAACACAGACCCAATTGATGGCTCTAGGGCTCCTCGTCCTCGGTGGTGCGTTGGCTCGGGTGGCTCCTCCGCTATGGCGTCGCTCGGGCCAGGGACGCTCAGCGCGGGGAAGGCTCGGGCGCGCTCCGGTGAGGCAGCGCGGGGAAGGCTCGGGCGCGCTCTGGTGAGGCAGCGTGGGGAAGGCTCCAGGGCTCCTCGTCCTCGAAGGTGCGGCAACGTGGGGAAGGCTCGGGCGCGCTCCGGCGAGGACGGCGGCAACGATGGATGAGGATGAGCGAGGCGTCTGGCTGGCCGGCCGAAGAAGAAGCGCGCGTGCACGTGGGGCCGGTGACAGCGTGCACGCGTGATGAGGCGAGGCTAGGGTGGTCACCTTGGGGCGGCGACACTGCTGGATCGGATCGATCTGGTGGCAAGATGAGGCGATGGCGTGGCGGAGACAGAAAGGAAGAGAACTAGAGATGGGAGAAGGGTGTGGTTTATAAAAGGAGACCTATAGTCCCGGGTGATGGTTAGAACCGGGACTAAAGGTTCTTTAGTCCCGAGTGATGGTTAGAACGGGTGTAGCCACGGACCGGGAGTAAAGGGGATTTTGGTGGGCCGTGAAAATGCAGCCTAGGTTCTTTAGTCCCGGGTGATGGTTAGAACCGGGACTAAAGGTCTGACCTTTAGTCCCGGGTGTAGCCACGGCCCGGGAGTAGCCCACCTTTAGTCCCGGGTGGTTGATCCACCCGGGAGTAAAGGTGGGCTGCAGTTTGGCTTCCCGCTAGTTTCAAGCTCCATTTGTTTTTTTATATATTTCTTTCTATAAAATGTTAAAGTCTTGTTAATTGCACAGTAAATTAAATACAAGGCATAAAATTGTTTTAAAAGAATATGGATTTAGTTTTGCTTTATTGCACACAGGAAAATTGTGTGACCTAAAGTTTTTTGTTTTTTCTTATAAGTATTGAAACATAATGTCATTAATATTTACTATTTCGTTAATGCAAAAATATAGTGTTTAATTTAAATCATTAAAACTTTTGTTTTCGATTGAAAATTTGTTTTCACATCATTTTAACGTAAATCTTTTAATTTTTTCATCACTCATTGTCCAAAAGTGACATGGAAATCCCACCATCAAACACAAATTTAATCTGAACATAGAAAAAAGGAAACACCTAATAAACATCTCTGAATTCACAATTATTACATAATACCTCTAATACACACTATTAAACATCACTATATATATCAAGCGGGCACGGTAGTGAACTTCTTCTTAACGTATATCCCTTGGTTATGATCGCGCCGTAACCATGGAGTGTCCTCATCATTTAGCTAGATGCTTGGGTCTTTGTTCACTGTGAAGGGTGGAATTCGGTCATCCTTTTCATAATCTTCTGATATGTCTGACTTGTCTTCAATTTTGACAATGTTTCTTTTCCTTGAAAGAACTATGTGACGCTTTGGCTAATTGATTGGGTCGTTGTTGTTTTTTCCCTCTCTTTGGTTTTGTAGACATGTCCTTGACATAGAACACCTGATTCACATCCTTGGTAAGGACAAACGGTTCGTCTTTGTATCCAATATTGTTGAGGTCCACGGTTGTCATTCCATACTGGTTGTCGACTGCTACCCCACCTCCAGTCGCCTTTACCCATTGGCACTTGAACAAAGGTACCTTAAAAGTAGGTGCATAGTTTAGTTCTCATATCTCCTCTATGCGGCCATAATATGTTTGCTTATTTCCATTCGGGTCAGTGGCATCTATGCGGACACCACTACTTTGATTGGTGCTCCTTTTATCTTGGGCTACTGTATAAAATGTATTCCCATTTATCTCGTACCCTTTGTATGTGAGGATATGCCACGATGGCTGCCTAGCCAACAAATACAGTTGCTCATCAATACTCTCATCACCCTAACATTCTTTTCGTAACCAGTCACTGAAAGTTTCCATGTGCTGACGCGTAATCCAAGCTTCAGACTTCCCTGGAAACTCAGATCGGAGCAACTCTTTATGTGTCTCGATATACGGATCCACCAAGGAGGAGTTTTGCAGAACTGTGTAGTGTGCTTTATTAAAATAATTGTCCTGCGTACCAATATATGTTTTCTTCCCTAGTGTCCCCTTTCCACTTAGTCTCCCCTCGTGTCGTGATTCAGGAACACCAATCGGGTCAAGGTCAGAAATAAAGTCAACACAAAACTCAATGGCCTCCTCTGTTCCATAGCCCTTGGCGATGTTTCCTTCTGTCCGAGCACAGTTGTGAACATATTTCTTTAGGACTCCCATGAACCTCTCAAAGGAGAACATGTTGTGCAGGAACACAGGACCGAGAATGCTAATCTCCTTGACCAGGTGAACTAGGAGGTGTGTCATGATATTAAAGAAGGAAGGAGGGAACACCAACTCAAAGCTGACAAGACATTGAACCACACCATTCTATAGTTTAGCTAGATCCATTGGATCGATTGCCTTCTGAGAAATTGCATTGAGGAATGCACATAGCTTCACGGTGGCTAGACGTACATTTGGATGTAGAATTCCTCTTAATGCAACTGGAAGCAATTGCGTCATGAGCACGTGGCAATCATGGGACTTTAAGTTTAGGAATTTCTTCTCTGGCACATTTATTATACCCTTTATATTCGAGGAGAATTCAGATGGTACCTTGATGCTTGCTAGGCATTCAAACATGCTTTCCTTCTCTTCTTTGCTAAGAGTGTAGCTGGCAGGACTTAAGTAATGACGTCCATCATCTGTCTTCTCTGGATGCCGGTTGTCTCGTTCTTTCAAACACCGCTGGTCCTGTCGTGCTTCAAGTGTGTCCTTAGGCTTCCCATACACACCCATGAAGCCTAGCAGGTTCACACAAAGATTCTTCATCAGGTGCATCACGTCGATCGCGCTACGGACCTCTAGGACTTGCCAATAGGGTAGCTCCCAAAATATGGACTTCTTCTTCCACATGGGTGTGTGACCGTCGGCGTCGTTCGGAATAGGTTCGCTGCCATGTGCCTCTCGCTGCCATGTGCCTTTCCAAATACTACTTTCACATCATTGACCATATTGAGTACATCCTCACCAGTTCAGTTGCCCGGCTTGGTCTGGTGGTCTGCCTTACCTTTAAAATGCTTGCCTTTCTTTCTTAGGGGTGATTCGTAGGAAGAAATCGACGATGGCCAAGGTACATGACCTTTCGACATTTTTTCAAGAATATACCTTTAATGTCATCGAAACAGTGCGTGCATGCATTATATCCCTTGTTTGATTGTCCTGAAAGATTGCTTAGAGCAGGCCAATCATTGATTGTTACAAACAACAATGCTCACAGGTCAAAGTGCTCCTGTTTGTGCTCATCCCACACACATACACCTGGTCTGTTCCACAAAAGTAGAAGTTCTTCAACTAGTGGCCTCAGGTACACATCGATGTCGTTGCCCGGGTTGCCCTTGGGCCTTGGATGAGCACTGGCATCATAATAAACTTACGCTTCATGCATAACCAGGGAGGAAGGTTGTAGATACATAGAGTAACAGGCCAAGTGCTATGACTACTGCTATGCTCCCTGAAAGGATTCATACCATCCGTACTTAAAGCAAACCTTAAGTTTCTTGCGTCATTTGCAAACTCGAAATTCTCTATTGATTGCTCTCCACTAGGACCCATCGTTGCGGTGTCTCAACATATTGTCTACCTTACGATCTTCTTTGTGGCATCACAACAACTTTGCATGGTCTTTGTTTCTGAATAGACGTTTCAAGCATGGTATTATAGGAGCATACCACATAATCTTGGTAGGGATTTTCTTCATGGGACGTTCGCCCTCAACATCACTAGGGTCATCTCGCCTGATCTTATACCGCGATGCATGACATACCGGGCATGCATCTAACTTCTTGTACTCCTCGCCACGATAGAGGATGCAGTCATTAGGACATGCATGTATCTTCTGAATTTCTAATCCCAAAGGGCAGACTACTTGTTTTGCTTCGTACATAGTGGCGGGCAATTTGTTATCCTTCGGAAGCATCTTCTTTTAGATTTTTAGTAACTCCCCAAATCCCTTGTCAGATACACCATTCTTTGCCTTCCATTGCAGCAATTCCAGTGTGGTACCCAATTTTTTCTGCCCCGCATCACAAGTTGGGTATAGCAATTTCTTGTGATCCTCTAGCATGTGCTCGAACTTGATCTTCTCCTTTTCACTTTGGCATTCTCTTTGTGCGTCACGAATGGCCTGACCAAGATCATCAGCGGGCTCATCTTCTGCCCCTACCTCTTCTTTAGCTTCCCCCATTGCAGTATCATTAAAGGCACCATATTCAGCAATAATGTCATCATCGTCCCATTGTTCTTCTTCACCTTCTTCCATTACAACCCCGGTTTCTCCGTGCTTTATCCAACAAATATAGTTTGGTATGAAACCCGACTTCAACAAGTGTGAATGAAGACTCCTTGAGTTAGCATATTCCTTCAAATTCTTACATATGGCACATGGGCAGCACATGAAACCATCGTGTTTGTTTGCCTCGGCCACACGTAAGAAAGAATGCACACCCTCAATGAACTCTTGGGAGTGGCGATCAGCATTGTACATCCAATGCCGGCTCATCTGCATTATATGACATACATACCATATTAAAACCTAGAACATAATTAGTTAATTATACGACATGCATGCCACAACACAAGGTATTAATTTATGAAAGTATCGCTACAATGTAGACAATCCCAACTACCACTAAAAAAACTAAAGCTAAAATGCACTTTAGCAGCATAAGGATTTCGCGACCAATCCCAACTAAAACAGACAGATCATGCGTTTGTTCAACATCTATGGGCTTCTTCCGTAGGATCACTGCCTCATTAGCCGCCGTAGCCGCCTTATGCAAGAGAGTTTTGCATGTGTTCAACATAGTCTTCCTCCCAGTACCAGCCTGAACATCCAGTGCCATCCCACTGAAATTAAAACAAAAAATTAGAACTCTAATCATAATCATCATAAAAATAAGTATAAATTAACCATAGTCATCAAATGCGACAAAATAACTCACATTGCGATCCGGACACTTGTAGAAGATATGGCCCTTGTTCGGACACTCCTTCCTCACCCGGTACTCCATCACAATCTTCTCCTCACACTTGTCATATGCAATGAGAGGGAGGTCCGGCCTCAGTTGCTTTGAAACCCGATGAGAGGCCGAGGACCCGGAAGCAGTTGCCATCTACTCTCTATACTCATTTTTAATATAATATAAATTTCTCATTTTATAAACAAATAAAATTAAAAAACTCTAAAATTCTCTATATCTCTAAACCATGAAGTGTGCTATGCATGCTAGAAATGAAAGCTGAATACTAGTTTTGAATAACTACTTTAACCTTCCTTCATCCAAATATGTAAACTTTAAAGTGATTTTGAGCTTAAATGGCTTACAAATAAAAAAAATATATCATAAAAAACCATATATATCTAGTCCACAAAATAAGATATGCTAATAATGAAACATGAGAATATAAAGTTGATAACCTTTAGAACCAAAGAATCGATGGAGGAATCGAAGAAATCTTGTGATTACCGGCGATGAGAAAGAAGAGAGGCCGGCGATATGAAGCAAGAACACTGAGCTCGAAATGGCTCGGGCTCGGGGAGGAAGAAGGGGTATATAGGAGGGGACCTTTAGTTCCGGTTGGAGACAGCAACCGGGACTAAAGGTCACTTTCTAGTTCCGGACGGAGCCTCCAGACGGCAGTAGACTTTTACTCCTGGTTGGAGGGACCAACCGGAAGTAAAAGTTAACCTTTAGTCTCGGTTGGTAGCTTCAACCAAGACTAAAGGTCCCTCTGTAACAAAAGCCTGCCGCAGGAGCCGTTGGGTAGGGACCTTTAGTCCCGGTTGAAGGTTGGAGCTACCAACCGGGAGTAAAAATTTCTCTAGTCCCGAACACGAAAAATATTGGGACTAAAGCCAAATTTCAAAGTGGATCAAATGTCGTTTCTCTGCTAGTGGATAATCAATTAATGGGCCACATAGCTAGTATACAATATATATAAACCACCAGATTTTTTTTATAATAATATAAGCTTGTATACGCATACACACCAAAGACCTAGCTATATTTATAGAAAGAAATAAGTGGCCAGCACAGGTAGCGCTTTCGGTTGGTGGATGGTAAGCATCATATTTTTTTGTCTTGTCTCATACGTGGCACGTACTATAAAGCTGCATTGTAAATGTAATGTAACCGACGTTGAATTATAATCGGAGAAAGGAAGAAGGAAGGTGTACGATTCGTTGCCCTTCATTTTCCGGCCCATTTTTGTCAAAAGAAAAAAGAGAGAGTGACAGTGGTGTAACATGCTTAGGGTTAATTTGCATGCATCGTACGATTGCACGTGCGGCGCTTGCACCTAAAAATCGAAGTCGTCGACATCGCGCTAGCTGCTCCCTCCTCCACTCGCTTTCCCACATAAACAAAACTCATCACGAATCACGATCGCGCGCTGATGATGCTCGTCGTGTCACCATCGGGCGGGCGACGACAACTACTACACAGCGCGCTGATGATCGGCTTATGTATGTGGCTGGTTGCCGCTGGTAACAGGGACATCACGATGACTCCTCTCGTGGGCTCCCTTTGCTTTTGGCCCATGTGCATGATGCCCACAGGCAAGATTTAATAGCAATATAACTCTTCTAGCAACGATATTATAGCTACATATGAAGTTGGTGGCAATAGAACCTCAATAGATGCAATGAATGACTCTTTCAATGCAATACAATAAGATCTTTCACAACGCATGGCATTATGCAGGCAACATAATTTCATCGTGGTTATATTCACAACTACTTGCAACCAATCATTTTTTGGATGCAATATAGATCTCATTTATCACAACGCAGGTCAAAATTAAGACAACATAATTACTTCGTGGCCATATGCGCCACTACTTGCAAGAAACTTTATAATGGTGGCAACAACACCTAGCTATCGCAACACAACATCAATATTATCATAACTCAACACTAGCTGTGGCAGTAGACACCCATACTCGCAACAGCCTTTTTCATCATGGCATTAGCGCCTACCTCATGCAACAGAGTGTACGACTAATGCAACACATACTTTTTGTGGCGATAAGGCCTATATATCGCTACCGATTATGATGTTGGTTGCCATAGAAGCACATATTGCAACCAAATGTGTGGTGTTGCGAAAACAAGTGGTGCTAAAAAGGGTCAAATCTTGTAGTGCCATAAATGCAAAGAAAATGTACTTTTTTGAGATTACAATGCAAAAAATATAATAATAATCTATAAAAAGTATAAAATCACATTTTGTTCACTTCTCTATATTTAGAGTAACATAAATAAATCTCAGTTTCTTTAAAACTATAAAAAAATACTTATTTAGTGTTTTCTATTTAACCGAAAATAGGTATAGGTATTCAGGGTATATATTATTTAGCGTTTTGGGTTTTCTAGATACGGTGTTTTTACGATGCATCTAGACATAGTGTATATTTGTATATAACAAAAGTTTTGTATGTAGAAAAATCAAAATGTCATACAATTTGGAATGAAGTACCATATATAGCTAGCTTTGATACATGTATATATTGCTGAAAGTAAACTTAAAATAGCACTTGTGTTAAGCATTACAAGTAGTGAATAACACTGGCAGTAAGCCCCAAATTAATTTCGGGGAATATGATTCATCAATCGAGCGACGGATGCCTTGTGCATCAGTTAGTGGCATTGGTAGTTGGGTTATATGGCTACGCACCGCCGCTTCATTAGACATACTAAGATATGTATTTCATAGTCTACCAAGAGATATCAATCCTATCTAAGATCGATCGGTTCAGATATAAGTATAATTGTATACTAATTTTTGTGCAGCTAGAAGATATCCATATCTCTATCCCAAACATATATATATATATATATATATATAACAACAAATAAAAAATATTAAAAGAGCATACCTTCGGATAGTACAAATATGCACTTGATGTGGTTTGAGCCTTTGTATATGCCATATACATCCAGAAGTTATCCTCTCATAGCTAGACCTCAGAAAAACGAAACTGTAGCAATATTCTCGTCTTCATGGCATCGTCAATCAAGATAAGACATGGCTAAAAGTACTGTTGATTGATTTGTTGTGAGTGAAAAATATTGTTTGTTGGCTGAAAAAGTATGACTTATAAGCCAAACGAACATGGCGTAGGATTGTGTACTGTTGACTGATGATGCTCGTCGTGCCATTTCTGATCCGACGCAACCAGCGTCACGCAACCGAGCACAGCTCGCATTTTTTTTAGAGCGGTCGCCCATTCTCCTCCAGTATATATGACCCTCGCTCACGCGGCCGGCCAACGTAACCGTACCACACGCTTCCCCACAAGCTTAGCTTAGCTTAGCTTGCTTGCACAGTGCGGTCGTCGATCTGATCGACGTACTAGCTAGCTACTAGTCCGTGGCCAATACATAGCAACGCGTATAGCAAGGTCGTCGTCGAGTGGCGGCAGCGGCAGGCCGCCGGCCCGGTGTGGAGGGGTGCGATCGAGACGACGGTGGCTAGCTTGGACGACCATGCATATGCAACAAGGTGGTCCATCCATGGCGGCGGCGACGACGGTTGATCGACTGGTGTTCGCCTTGAACGGGCAGCGGTACGAGGTGGGCGGAGTCGACCCGTCCACTAGGCTGCTGGAGTTCATCCGCACCCAGACGCCCTTCAAGGGCCCCAAGCTCGGCTGCGGCGAAGGTATGTACGGTGCGCGCGTGCTAGGTAGCATAGGTTTTTTCTACAAATGATTGTAACTAATAATGATCAGTACGGTTAGCGCTGACAGGTGCGGATCTTCTCACTGTTTCTCATCTGCTTCTGCTGGATCTGCTTCCGATCGGATAGGACGTCTCATGGGCAGGGGTTAAAAAATCATGTAAACACGCACCGTCAGTTAGATTAATAAACAAGTAAATTTGATTGGACGAATGATAGAAAAGTTATTTACCTGCAGTCTGCAACGGTTTTTTCCTTCAAAAAATTAAATAATAATATATATTAACAGATCTGAAACAAAATTGTACACTCTGCATGTTAGGTGGATGAATATGAAATTGAAGCACTAGTGCCACACTAGTCTAAGGGTGTGTTTGGTACGGCTCCCAAGCCATCTACGAAGCAGTTTTTTTATTGATGAAGCTAACCAAATGGATCGAGGAGGAGCCGCTCTACAGGCGAAGTCCCATGTTTCCTACTCTCTAAAGTGAAAGGCAAGACGGAGAGTTGAAAATACCAGCTTCTCTTGACTCCCTCTTGCTCATATGGTCCCACGTGCTCGGAGAGACAGGATTGATGATGGTGGGCGACAACGTCCATTGGAAGGAGGAGCTCAGGTTGCCACATAATCGCTGCCTAGCGCGGTCACCATCAACGAGGGAGGAGCACGTACAGGTTGTCGGCATCTAAAAGGGGATCTGAAGGGGCCGGGCGTGAGCTCCCCTGCCGAGCACCGTCGTCGGCATTGGGGACGAGGAGCACAGGTCGTGATGGCCTCCATGGAGTGGATGAGCACAGGTCGCGACAGCCTCCATGAGGAGGAGGGGTGGTGTGGAGGTCGGGTGCAGAGATGGGGCGACGCCAGGACCATAAGAGAGATGTGACTGCAAGTGAGAGAGAGAGAAATGAAAGGGTGGAGAAAAAATGAAAAAAAGCCCAATGACAATGGGTCTATGTGTAAGTGAATTTACAAGCAAAAAAATTACAAGGAGCTGTTTTGACAATTGTTCTTATAATAAATGAAGCTGTAGCCAAATAAAAGTTGCTCCATTATAGAAATTGGAACCGGAGCCATTTTAGGGACATTTTGGCAGCGCTCTCAACCCGCTCCCCACTGCTTCAGCTCCCCCGGCTCCCCACTGCTCCCAGCGTTGTTTGGTAGAGCTCCCTCGACGGCTCCCGCTCCAAACTTGCTAGAGGGAAGGCAAGCTGTGGCGCCGCAAGGAGGAGGCAAGCTCACACTACGTGAAAAATGATTTTTAGCAACGGGACAAATTTTGTGTAGGGGCGGCTGGTGATGGAGCCGCCCCTACAGTGGCGTGTTCGAGAGCCACGAGACCAGCCGCCCCTACAAATGGAATAACAGGGGCGGCTGGTGATACGAGCCGCCCCTACAAGTAGGTCGGATTTGTAGGGGCGGCTCAATCACCAGCCGCCCCTGGTATTTCCATTTGTAGGGGCGGCTCAATCACTGAACCGCCCCTCTGTGGCTGCAGCCGCAGCCGTACCCCCATCCGGCCTTCCCCCACCGCATACAGAGCCTTCTCTCCCACCCTCTCCCCTCTCTTCACACACACTCTCCGCTGAGTCCGCCGTCTCGCTCTCGGCCTCCCCAATCCCCCAACCAAACCCCACCGCCTCGCCTGCTTGGAACCCTAGCCAGCCCGGCCCCCCGACCCGTCGCCATGAGGGAGATCCTCCACATCCAGGCGGCGGTCGGGGAACCAGATCGGGGCCAAGTTACAGGAGGTGATGTCTGCGGCGAACACGGCATCGACCACCTGCTGGCAAAATGCGCGGCGACTCCGACCTCCAGCTTGAGCACATCAACGTCTACTACAACAAAGCCCGGTGGCGGATGCTTTCGTCCGCGCGTGCGTCCTCATGGACCTCGAGCCCGGCACCATGGACTCCGTGCGCTCGGGGCCCTTCGGCCAGATCTTCCGCCCGACAACCGTCTTGATCGTCCGTCGCGCGCGCAACAAGCCCAGGCCAAGGGCCACTACACCGAGGGCGCAGAGCTCATCGACTATGTGCTCGGCGTCGTCCGCAAGGAGGCCGAGAACTGCGGCTACCTCCAAGGTATGTCTTGTCTATCGATCTATCCCACGGATCTATGTTTTCGCCCCTTTCCTCTCCGGGGTTATGGAACCTGAGCCCTTCGGATCTAGGGTTTATGAGCCATTGCACTTGCGTTGTGCTGTAGATCGATCGATTTCGCCTAGATCTAAGCGGTTTGTGACATTTTCGATGAATTGACCAGATTTTGTCGTAGAATTCTCGTACCTCTCAGTGGTTGTTGCGCTAGACGCCTGACAGCCTTACTGATCCATTATGATGCATTGTTCTCCCTTAATACTGCAGGGTTCCAGGTCTGCCACTCGCTGGGAGGAGATACTGGTTCAGGAATGGGCACCCTGCTCATCTCCAAGATCAGGGAGGAGTACCCTGACCGCATGATGTTGACATTCTCTGTCTTCCCGTCGCCCAAGGTGTCTGATACTGTCGTGGAGCCCTACAACGCCACGCTCTCAGTTCACCAGCTTGTTGAGAACGCAGATGAGTGCATGGTGCCTTCTGAAATGTGAATACAAGACTTTGCAGTAGTTAAACTCCAGTTTTAGTGAACTCACTGAACGAGTTTTTTCCATGTCCATTGTTGATAGATTGTGCTGATTGAACGAGCTAGTGCCCAACAAATGCATTGAACTAGCTCGCTTCGTTCAGTTTATCCTATAATTGCTCATATAACTTGTTGCTTGGTTTGGTTGGCTTTGGAGCAAACCAAATGGCATCACAAGGATCAATCTAATATTTCCATGTCTTTGTTTTCTTATTTGCTTTACTTGATGCAGATATAGCTAACAGTGAAGGGAACAACAACAGACAGATCTTGTGTTGCAGGTAAAATATGACATACATGTCAGCTAGCTCTTGCTTTGCTGCAGAAACATTTCTTTTCCTGAGTTGACATTCTTGAGTAGATTCATATCACATAATGTTGGCTGAATTATTAGCGTGGGGCGTGCCTGATTATTTTTCCAGTTAGTCCCATAAAGCAAACACTATTGTTGTAAATTTAGGTAATTTGACAGGCATATATCATTTGCTGCTAGCCTTCTCTTAACTGAAAAATCATTCCATTTGTGTAGTGCCAACTCCACTTGGCTCTCGGCCGCCACCATTGGTACGTGATCTCCCAGTTTCGCTCCTCCGATCTTGGCCATGGTGAAGGATGTAGGTTGCATCAGCCAAATCCACAGCA
Organism: Miscanthus lutarioriparius; assembly: GCA_904845875.1. Lineage (NCBI taxonomy): Eukaryota > Viridiplantae > Streptophyta > Magnoliopsida > Poales > Poaceae > Miscanthus > Miscanthus lutarioriparius. The sequence goes on along the minus strand of CAJGYO010000003.1, from coordinate 86,126,360 downwards.
GCGGGCCTCTCAACGGCGGCGGGTCGCTCTCCGACAGCCCACCCGTCTCGCCTGAGATCGACGACACCAAGGTATCTCTTCTTCTCCGCCCCTGCACCACTAGCACGACCATTCTAATTCTTGGTTGTTACCTATAATTAATACCCAATTAGTTCTAGGAACCTGAATGGACGTGTTTGTTTCAGTTTAATATGAGACATTTGGTGTCACAAGACAAGGCACATGGTTTTAATAGTAGCAGCACTTTACCTGATTATTGTTAATTGCTGCTTCCTCTGTGTGTTAGGCACTGCACTTTTTGTTTGGTACTTCTGCTCGGCCCGTTCGGCTGATCAGTTTTCGGATGATTCAATAGTATTCTGTGAGAGAGAATATCCTGCATGCCTGCATCTTTTCTTTTCTTTTTTTGGGATGCTGCATGCCTGTATCAGTCTGATCGCTTCCTGGTTTTCTCAACCACGCAGTCTGTAGGTGCTGGTCATCTGGCTGATGTTTCCTCTGTTTGATGCTCTGTTTGCCTTAGGAAACACAGCACTTGTTTGTTTGCTTCTCTGGTTGTGCATTTGTGCAAGAAACTTGGTCAAAGACAGGTTTAGCAAAGTTGTAGATACAACAAGGATTATTAGCAAAGTGGCTTCCAATCCATGTCTCCGCGAGTTTCACAGATTTGGGCAAAGTGGCTGCATGTCAAAATCATTGGGCTATGCATTGGGGTAGAATTTACAGACAAGACATGTACAGTATATATTCGAATCCATGCCTTTTCCCTTCCCTCTAGCATTTTCCATGCCCCAATGCACATTATCCTCTCTCTTCCTTTCCATACTCTTTCCTATGAGGATGCAGATCTTTGATCCATGAATGGATTTAGATACATCATGTGCACAAGACTTACAGATAGTTCACACGAATATCGTGATTCTCTTCAAAGTGATAGTTTATCTTGCTGGTCAACTCATTAAGATTTAAGAACTGATTATTACATCTTACTGCAGTCTGCAGCATTAGTAGGTGACTTCAACAACTGGAATCCAAATGCTGATGCTATGACCAGAGTATGTCTACAGTCCTGCGATATTCCGTGTTTGCCTTGTAATTGTTGATATATTTCATCTACTGTGTCTATTTGACTTGTTCACACATTCCTTCAAGTTGAGCCTCAAGTTCTCAGATTAACAATATTGTATAAATTCAGTACAATGAATGCACTGATTGTAAAGTATTTTCTATATTCGATTATGTCAGAGTATCTTCACTTGTCTATGATGATCTTTGTTATTTCAAGTTTAGTTTCGATTAATCTGAGTATCTATTCCTTGCAGAGTAAATGGCTTCCTTCACACCTTGCTGCATCTGGAGATTTCTATCTATTGGACAGTCTTTTAAAACATAATGTGGACATAAATGCGCTTGATAAGGTAATTGCTACTGCCTGACTATAAAATAGCTATATGACTTCTTTGTTTTTTAGATCATTATTTTTTATTGGACCTTTTGCTGGTTTCCTTAGGATGGCTTGCCAGCGATTCACAAAGCAATTCTTTCAAAGAAGGCTGCTATTATCAACTATCTCTTAAGGAACTCAGCAAATCCATTCATCCAAGATAAAGTGAGTACAAACCTGGTTTAGCATGCTTGTAAACAGTTTGTACAGAGCCTAACGCAAACAATGTTATCTGGGCCTGTCTTCATTATTTTAGGTTCCTTGATGCCTTGTAAACAGTTCGTACAGAGTCTAATGCATTTGCCTCATTTAATCATCTTTACTGTGATGAAGTTTCACATGGTTCTCCAGGTCCAATTTTTTTGTATATTTAAAATTTTTTATACCGAGGAAATGATTTGTAGAGGCGGTTTCCTCAAAAAAAAATTTAAAACGCCGGCAATTCAAACAAAAGATGAAATGAAAGTGTGTGGCAGCTTATTTGACATGAAGAAAGGACCGTTCCTTTCTTGGTCCTCGAAAAAATTCGTTCCAGATTTGAACCGAGTTCTTTGCGTTCCTTCCGTGACAGAAAGAAACATCGGAACAGCCGTTAAAACCGCTGATGCCCCTGCTGCGGCACTCACCGCTCTCAGGACACCGTGTCCTCCCCGATCCAAAACGCGCACAACAAATAATGAAAGCCCATCCGAGGTCGTATTTGACATGAAGAAAGGACCCGTTCCTTTCTTGGTCCGGCTCGAAAAATTTCCGTTCCATATTTGACACGACCGCGAGTTCAACTTTGGATCCGTTTCCTTCGAGGCCGCGGACTGACACTCGGTCGCGTTTTCCATCCAGCGGATCCGTGACCGTTCTGCGGAGCGCCCGGAGGCCGATTCCGTGAAAAGGCGATTTTGCCCGGTGAGGCCCCGACCCTTCTCCTGCTCTCCTCCGGCCACCGTGTCCTCCCCGCGATCCACAGCGCGCCATCGAGGAGAGGGAGGAGCGGAGGAGGGGCGCCACCGCGCCCGCCAGGGAGGCCGCCCTTAGGCCTAGGGAAGGGAGGACCACCCGCAGCGCTTGGGAGGGAGAGGGCTCGAATGGAGAGTTGGAGGAGGAGGAGAGAGAGTGGAGAGAGGGAGAGGAGGGCGCCATCGGGAGGGATCGGCGTCCCTGCGCGATCATGGGAGACGGAGGGAGCGAGGCGACTGCCTAGAGGAGGAGAGGAGAAGGGTGGTGGGGCCCACAGGGGCAAAATCGCCTTTTCACAGCGCAGTTAACGGTGGCCGGATGGAAAACGCGACGGAGTGTCACGGAAGGAATGAAAGTTGAACTCGATATCAAATAGGGAACGAAAATTTTTCGAGGGCCAAGAAAGGAAGGGGTCATTTCTTCAGAGTCAAATAAGGAATTCTCTCAATGATATATGCCTGTCAAATTACCTAAATTTACAACAATAGTGTTTGCTTTATGGGACTAACTGGAAAAATAATCAGGCACGCCCCACGCTAATAATTCAGCCAACATTATGTGATATGAATCTACTCAAGAATGTCAACTCCGGAAAAGAAATGTTTCTGCAGCAAAGCAAGAGCTAGCTGACATGTATGTCATATTTTACCTGCAACACAAGATCTGTCTGTTGTTGTTCCCTTCACTGTTAGGTATATCTGCATCAAGTAAAGCAAATAAGAAAACAAAGACATGGAAATATTAGACTGATCCTTGTGATGCCATTTGGTTTGCTCCAAAGCCAACCAAACCAAGCAACAAGTTATATGAGCAATTATAGGATAAACTGAATGAAGCGAGCTAGTTCAATGCATTTGTTGGGAACTAGCTCGTTCAATCAGCACAATCTATCAACAATGGACATGGAAAAAACTCGTTCAGTGAGTTCACTAAAACTGGAGTTTAACTACTGCAAAGTCTTGTATTCACATTTCAGAAGGCACCATGCACTCATCTGCGTTCTCAACAAGCTGGTGAACTGAGAGCGTGGCGTTGTAGGGCTCCACGACAGTATCAGACACCTTGGGCGACGGGAAGACAGAGAATGTCAACATCATGCGGTCAGGGTACTCCTCCCTGATCTTGGAGATGAGCAGGGTGCCCATTCCTGAACCAGTATCTCCTCCCAGCGAGTGGCAGACCTGGAACCCTGCAGTATTAAGGGAGAACAATGCATCATAATGGATCAGTAAGGCTGTCAGGCGTCTAGCGCAACAACCACTGAGAGGTACGAGAATTCTACGACAAAATCCGGTCAATTCATCGAAAATGTCACAAACCGCTTAGATCTAGGCGAAATCGATCAGATCTACAGGCACAGCGCAAGTGCAATGGCTCATAAACCCTAGATCCAGAAGGGCTCGTGTCTCCATAACCCCGGAGAGGAAAGGGGCGAAAACATCAGATCCGGTGGGATAGATTAGATAGACAAGACATACCTTGGAGGTAGCCGCAGTTCTCGGCCTCCTTGCGGACGACGTCGAGCACATAGTCGATGAGCTCTGCGCCCTCGGTGTAGTGGCCCTTGGCCCAGTTGTTGCCGGCGCCGGACTGACCGAAGACGAAGTTGTCGGGGCGGAAGATCTGGCCGAAGGGCCCCGAGCGCACGGAGTCCATGGTGCCGGGCTCGAGGTCCATGAGGACGGCACGCGGGACGTAGCATCCGCCGCTGGCTTTGTTGTAGTAGACGTTGATGTGCTCAAGCTGGAGGTCGGAGTCGCCGGCGTACTTGCCAGTGTGGTCGATGCCGTGCTCGTCGCACATCACCTCCCAGAACTTGGCCCCGATCTGGTTCCCGCACTGCCCGCCCTGGATGTGGAGGATCTCCCTCATGGCGACGAGTCGGCGGGCTGGCTGGCTAGGGTTCCGGCGAGGCGAGGCGGTGGGGTTTGGTTGGGGGGATTGGGGGAGGCCGAGCGCGGAGACGGCAGACTGGCGGAGGAGTGTGTGTGAAGAGGGGAGAGAAGGCTCTGTGCGGTGGGGGTACTTCGGATAAACGGCTACAGTTCGCACAGTAGGGGCGGTTCGTGATTGAACCGCCCCTACAAATAGAAATACTAGGGGCGGCTAGTGATTGAGCCGCCCCTACAAATCCGACCCATTTATAGGGGCGACTCGTATCACCAACCGCCCATACACAAAATTTATCCCGTTGCTAAAAAATCATTTTTCACGTAGTGAACCCTCAACGCCCATGATGTTGATCGGCCATATGGATAGCTAGCTAGCTACCTGTTGAATAATAATAATGCTTGCTAGGTCGTAGCTAACTTTGACTAATATAAGATGTTACAGTCCAGTAACTATCTGCTTTGGTGTCACTGATCATAGGACCCCTTGTTTTCAAAAAGATAATTCTAGATTTGAGTTATTAAGTCCAACTGTTAAGTTTAACTAAGTTTATAAAAACAATATTAATATTTATATCTCTAAATAGGTTTACTATATAAATATATTTCACATTAATATGATACGGAGTATATGCTAACTTGTTTTTCAAGCAGCATTTTCTGACAAAGTGTAATTGTAGTGTTCTAAATAGTTTTTTAAGCAGCATTTTTCTGACAAAGCCTGTAAACTTTCTTGGCCTGTATTTTACATCGATTTGGATTTCAATGACCTAAAACTTTAATTTTTACCCGTTTACATGCCTCGATATGTTGTTAAGATTGAGAAAACATTTTATCCGATCCAAGTTCAAGCATGTACCGACGTACGATCGTGCTGTGGGTGACCATGAACGGATTATGGTGGATGGACATGGATGACATACGTGGATATGCCGTATTATGAGATGCAAAATATCATGTGGATGTGGTGGCTTGAGTTTGAGTATCAAATTAAACTATCTTCGGAGATAGCGATTGGGCTATATATATATAGTAGCGTACTACATGTGACGTGCAATAGTCGCCAATTCTTTTTTCTTTTTATTTTAGGGATGGTGCATGACTCTCGCAGCTATATGAAAAAACCAGTACAGTAGTGACTATTTGCAACACCATCGTTTCGTACTTTTTTTTTTGCAAATGAAACATAATAAATAAGGCGGTGTTTAGATCCGTTAGCAGTTCAAATTAAACACTAATAGATTCTAATAGCCTTATTAGGGTCCTATTTGGATCGACTAAAACAAGTTACTAGCTACTAAAAAGAGCTCTAGCCGATTCAAACAGTCCAACTTAGAGCTCATTTTGAACTAATAAGTTTATAGTCTAACTTATAGCTCAGTTTGAACTGTTTAACTACCCCCAGCTTATAAAAAGCTATTAACTAGCTTATAAAGAGATGATTTGGATCTAGTACACTAAAAATTATCTTTCTCGTTCTAAATTATAAAACATTTTGGCTTTTCTAGATTAATAGCTTTTGCTACGCACCTAGATATAAGTTATGTCTACGTACATAGTAAAAACTATGTATCTAGAAATGTCAAAACATCTTATAATTTAGAACGGAGGGAGTAGTAGCTAAAATTAGCAGGTGGGCATCTAAAGAGGTCGGCTAATTATTAGCAAGTGCAGGTGTTAACAATTAGTTTATTAGTTGGTAAAGGGATGCTAATAGGTGTTAATAGTTCATATACACCTTGGACCAACTATTCAACCAAACTAATAATAGGTGGATCTAAATAGGCAATTGCTAATAGCTTTTTAGCTATTACTAGCTAACTATCAACACTAATGGACCTAGATATAGAGCCTATGAATCCAGATGGGACTCAACCAATAGGATAGCTAATAACCCTGCTAAGAAAAAGATATTAATTAATTTCACTACAATAGAAACCATTTTTAGAGGCGTTGCCCTTTTAGTCCATAGACAACTACATCAAGAACCATGTTGAAATCATTTTTTTTCAGCCACCTCTAGAACGTACCCTCTATTTTAGAGGTGGCTAGAAAATTCAACTGCCACTAAAAATGCCTTTCTAGAGGTAGTTAGGCTTTACAACCATCCCTAGAAATGGATTTGTAGAAGTTGTTGGCAATTTGGCTCGCCTCTAAAGCATAGTCAAATTCTTAGTTTTTACAAACCTAGTCGAACGAAGGTAAACTTTATATCATAGTTGTAGTACTCGAGATCTACAATTTTGTAGTTCGTTACTTTTTCATTTGAAATCATTTAAGGCCTAGAAATTATGTATTAATTCTTTAGAATTTGAAATTCAGTTTTTTCAAAATTTTAAAATGACCTCGGATAGGGAAATGACCTACACAAAGTTGTAATACTTGAAGATATCTGAAACTTTGTAGTTGACAATGTTTTCATTTGGAAGCATTTAGAGCCTAGAAATCCTATATTAGCTTTTTAGAATTTCAAATCCAATTTTTTTAATATTTTCTAATGACATCAGATGGAGAAATAAACTAAACCAAAATTATAGTACTCAAAGATATACACAACTTTGTCGCTGATTATTTTTTCATTAGAATCATTTAGAGCCCATTTTTTTAAAAGTCTGCAGAATTTAAAATTCTTTTTTTTTTGAATTTTTAAAATGACATCGGATGGGGAACAATCTAAACTAAAGTTGTAGTAATCTAAGGGAACCAAAATTTTGTAGTTGATTATTTTTTCATTTGAAATCATTTAGGGCCTAAAAAATATGTTTAAGTTTTAGATTTAAAATTCCATTTGTTTGAATTTTTCAAATGACTTTGAATGGAGAAACAACCTAAACTAAAGCTATAGTCCTCGAAAAGATCTAAAACTTATTAAATTTATTTTTTTCATTTAGACTAGTTTAGTGTGTCTAATAGTCACTATAGTATACGCTACAATGAATAGAAAATCATTATATCAACCACTTGGTCTGAAGTGACATAAAGGTGAAGTAGTAAGAAAGGAACACAGAAGATCTGAGTTATGAGTTTGATCCCCAGGCCGCACACACGTGTATTTTGCGTGAGACGCGGCCACTGACAGTTGCCTTGTGGGCTTCCCCCATGGTAATTTTGCTATTTTTTTTTATCTAATTTGTAAATTTTGTATAAATATTCTAAAGGCGGTAGGATTTTTTTGACTACCTCTGGAAATTGATCTCTAGGATAGCGAGGTGTCGGTTCGTCTCTAGACATCAATTTCGTGAAACGATATCTAAAAATAGATTATGAGAAAGCTAGAACAACATATGATACGAAGAAGGGAGGGAGTACCAGGCTCACATTGACATACGAGGACACGCTCTGCTAACACTTACCGTGTCTTCATTAGTCGAATCAACTATAATGTCAAATTCATGTGATGGTTCAACAAAGGACTGTAAGTAGTGTGAGCACATCTCAGTGTCACAGTTACTTCAATCCATATATATTTTTTCAGTTTTATTCCTTAAAATAAAGGAAATTTATTTTACTTGTCATGTCTAATACTCCTTCTGTTCTGAATAATAAGATGTTTTGATTTTTCTATATATCTAAAAAAGCCAAAACATCATATAAATTGCATTCTAAATTATAAGGCGTTGTGGCTTTTGTATGTATCAAAAAGTGGGAAATGCAATAACAGTCTAAGAATACTAAAACTATTTTTGTCACATTTTAATATCCATCCAAATTCCAAAGTTCCTTTTTCATCCCTTCAAAATTCTCCCCAAAATATGAAACTAGCGCTGTAAACAAAACGGCATGGGATGAGATTTATCATCTGTTTTCATCCCTGTGTAGACAGGGGCGGATGTGATTAGTGGGTGCGGCCGCACCCACGCAAAAACAGAAAACTATGATTGTGGCTAAATTCCACCATATTCGCATTCTCACAATAAAAATCTACGCACCCATAAGGCAAGCACACCCACCTCAAATTTGTTGTAGCTCCGCCCCCTGTGTGTAGAGTGTGGGAGCTGTTTTAGCACCATAGTCTACGGATCTTCGTAGGCTAAAGACTTATGCATACTTATGTAGCACATACTCTTTGGAATTGTTTGGATATAATTATATTTAAATCAATCTTTGTGTGTTGGAGTGGATTAGGATAAAAACTACTCTCTTCGTTCCAAATTAAAAAAATATATTGTGTTCTTTCTAGATACATAGCTTTATCTATGTACTTAAATATACACTCAAGATATATAATAAAAAATATGTCTAGAAAACTGAACATCTTATAATTTAAAATGGAGAAAGTGTTTAATTTTTTTTACCTAAATCTACTCTAATATATATGGACTAAGTTGAATACACCTGCATCAAATAACGTCTTAGTTTATTTAAGTTTAGAATTTTAAAAGTAATATAGAGTTAAATATATAGTAAGTTGATCGCCAACTTTAAAACATCGCTTGAGCGATCTTTGAACTAGGCTACCAATTAGGTTCACAAACTTTAAAAATATACTTCTAAATCTCTAAACTTGTTAAGTGATCAACTACACATTGTTAATGGTGCACCATAGATCTACTTATAGACTATATCAACCTGCGGCGTACCACATACCACAAATATGTTTTCAAAGCATGTGGTCCTAAAGTGACATTCTTTGATAAAATTAAGGCAGTTTATGTATTTAACTCTTAAATATTATAATACTCCATCTATTTTAAATTATAAGTTACTTTGATTTTTTTTATTATATTCATTTTACTATTATGTCTAGATACATAGAAAAATAAATGAATTTAAAAAAGTTAAAGCAGACTTATCATTCAGAACGAAGGGAATAACAAGACTTACCGGAGCCGAATGACTAAGGAGTGTTTGGTCCAGAGACTACAGTTTAGTCCCTGTCACATCGGACGTTCGGATGCTAATTAGGAGGACTAAACATGAGTTGATTATAAAACTAATTACACAGATGGAGACTAATTTACGAGATGAATCTATTCAGCCTAATCAATCCATCATCAGCATATATTTACTGTAGCACCACATTGTCAAATCATAGATTAATTAGGCTTAATAGATTCGTCTCGCAAATTAATCTTAATCTATACAATTAGTTTTATAATTAATCTATATTTAATATTCTAAATTAGTGTCAAACATCTTATATCTTATATGACAGAGACTAAAATTCACCCCCTAACACGACGGCTTTGACGCTTTTCGTCGAATAACTTCCAAGCACTTTTTCCTCGCGCGACGCCGTCGCTCGAGAGCCGCCCGCCAGTCTCCACGCTCTCTAGCCGTCGACGAATGAAGAAGCCGCCATTCCTGTGCCTTGCTTCACGGATGCGCGGCGGCAAGGGACTTCCCTGTCCATGGCGCACGAGTTGGGGTGGCCGCTGAGTGCTGCAGCTCGCTTCGGACAGAATTGGCGGCAGAGATGCCGCCAGTATCGAGCTCCTTCCGTGCATTCGGTCTTGGTGGCGCCCTTTACATCCATCAGTGACACCAGGGTAACGAAACAATGTTCTATTTGTCCTATGTAGTGCGACTTCAGATTCAGGTTAGTTTTACGTTTCTTGATATAGATAGGAATTTTTTGGGGTCCAGCAAACTTGGGAGGAAGTTGTTTGGCAAGGCTCTTAAAAGTTCATGGAAAGGCCACGCAAATACAATGTCAAAAGTATCTCTTATGAAAAAGAAGCATGCAGATATTTGTATCCGCATGACAGTAATCCTTATAATTGTAAGATTGTGAACTGAATTAATTTCTTACTTCTCAATCACCTTGTTGACTATATTTATTTTCTTTGGAGGTTTAAATTCAGGTTTGGAATTAAAAATCTTTACTGGACAAATCAAATCGCAACATATTTGGTTATTTTATTCAGTTAGATTCAGATCCTTCAGTTCAACCTATTCTTGCACGTCTGCGTGGTATTTTTAGTATGTCTTGTTCTCGCTAATTCATATTGCAGGCGGTTGTGGGGCTTGTGTTGTCCTTATAGCAGAGTATAACCCAAAGACGGATGAAGTGACTGAATTTACAGCAAGTTCATGCCTGACACTTCTTTACACTATAAATTTCTGTTCTGTTATCACTACTGAGGGTCTGGGGAATAGCCACGATGGCTTTCATGCTGTTCAGGAAAGGATGTCAGGGTTTCATGCCTCTCAGTGTGGCTTCTGCACTCCTGGAATGTGGATATCTATTTTCACTTCTCTTATCAATGCTGACAAATCCAAGAGGCCTGAACCACCAAAGGGGTTCTCAAAACTAAAAGTATCAGAAGCAGAAAAGGCTTTCTCTGGCAACATGTGCAGATGCACTGGTTACCGTCCAATTGTGGATGCCTGCAAAAGTTTTGCATCAGATGTTGACTTGGAGGATTTGGGCCTTAATATATTCTGGAAGAAAGGTGATAGTAACCCAGATGTTAGTGACTTGCCAAGTTACACTCTTGGTGGCAGAGTTTGCACCTTCCCAGACTTTCTAAAAACTGAGATAAAATCTTTGCTTGGTCATCTGAATAATCCTTGTATTGCACCCTCCAGGGAGGGTTGGTATCATCCGAGAAGTATCAAAGAATATTATGAGTTAATAAATTCTTGTTTATTTAGTGACTCAGTCAAAGTGGTTGTTGGGAATACTAGCAGTGGTGTACCAGGATACAAGGATCAAGACCTCTATAGTAAGTATATTGACATAGGAGGCATTCCAGAACTTTCAAATATTGTAAGGAGGGAGTCTGGCTTTGAAATTGGAGCAGCTACACCAATCTCTAGGACCATTGAGATACTTGAGGAAGAATGTGAATCTATATCCTCTCCAAACGGAAGTGTGGTTTTCAGAAAACTTGCGAACCACATGAGCAAAGTTGCTACACCTTTTGTTCATAACACAGCTAGTATTGGAGGAAACATAGTTTTGGAACAAAAATTCCCATTTCCATCAGACATTGCAACCATACTCCTTGGTGCTGGTGCAACTGTTTGTCTTCAGGTTGTTGCAGAAGTGAGACAAATTACTTTGGAAGAGTTCCTAGAGCAGCCTCCTATAGATGCTACTACTTTACTCCTGAGCATATTTATTCCACATTGGATTTCGGATTCTGGGACAAATACAAGTTTGTTATTTGAAACTTACAGAGCAGCACCTCGTCCTCTTGGCAATGCTGTTTCATATGTAAATTGTGCTTTCTTGGGGCATGCTTCTGTGGATGAACAATCAGATACTCTTGTATTGAGTAATCTGCTTTTGGTGCATATGGAACAGAACATGCTATTAGAGCAAAGAAGGTGGAGGAATTCCTTACTGGTAAAGCACTCACTGCTTCGGTTGTACTTGGTGCAATTCAGTTACTTAGAGAAACGGTTGTACCAATGGAGGGAACATCACATCCTGAATATAGAGTCAGTGCAGCCGTTGGATTTCTCTTTAGTTTCCTATCTCCGCTTTCCAAAGGCATCCCAGATCCGGGAAAGTCTCTGACCAGTAGATCTGCTGATTCAGCAGATACAGATGATGTCCATAATCTGCCATTATCATCACGTCGAGAATCATTTTCCAGTGACAAATATAAACCAGTCGGTGAGCTGATTAAGAAGTATGGTGTTGAACTTCAAGCTTCAGGTATGTGGTTACATCAGTATAATTATTAGTATTGTTGTCAAGATATTTTCTAGAATCTCTTTGCAGATCTAGATTTGAAGTTTCTATTGTGTTATATACAGGTGAGGCAGTATATGTGGATGATATTCCTGCTCCAAAGAATTGCCTCTATGGAGAATTTATTTACAGCACACAACCCCTTGCTTATGTCAAAAGTATAAAATTCAAGTCTTCTTTAGCATTAGAGAAGATCATCTCTTTTGTTTCTGCAAAGGATATTCCAAGTGGAGGACAAAATATTGGATCATCCTTCACGTTTGGTGACGAACCACTATTTGGTTATCCGATTGCTGAGTATGCTGGTCAAGCTCTTGGCATTGTGGTACTTACCCTTTCATGTTTGTAGTATAACCACTCACAGGAATTATTTCTCTCTTAAAAATTTCTTGATAAAAGACAATTATGAATATTATGACCATAATCAGTATTGCTAAATCATTACCTCTACCTCAGATTGCAGAAACACAAAGGTATGCTGACATGGCAGCCAAGCAGGTTATTATTGAATATGACACAGAAGATTTGAGTCCACCGATCATAACTGTGGAGCAAGCAGTGGAAAAGAGTAGCTACTTTGATGTCCCCCCAGAATTGTATCCTGAAGAAGTTGGTGATGTTTCCAAGGGCATGGCAGAAGCTGATCACAAAATCCCATCAACAGAAGTATTTTAGTTCAACAACTTTCCAGAATCGTTAATAATTTAATTTCACTTGCATCATAAAATAATGAAGGGAAATTAAATCATGCAGTTCTATGTGCTCCAAAATTTTAATTTTTCATCCTGTGTAGAGTCTGCTTTGAACTATACTGTACATACTATTCCATTAATACATCAATAGACAAAGAAACCTGATACATTTGACAAGCCAAAAGTTGAGATAATCCGCCTGTGTTGAATACTGTCTAAACCACTACTTCTGAAAGTTCGGATTACTGAGTCACTTTTGTAATGGTTACTTCAAATTAATTGCTAACAGTAGCTACTTTGAAGTTAAGATTGAAGTAACAATTACTAATAGTAATTCTCTGTTTTGTTTTGAGGTGATCTAGGTAGAACAGTACTTGTGTTTTAGATTAATAACCAACTTTTGTGGTATATGTATTGCTTGCAATCCCATGAAATTGATCTGCACAATGGAGTTGCAATGCTTGTACAGCAGTACAACCCACCAACCAAACTACCAAAGTTATTTCCTGCTTGATGATTTTGATCTTTTGAGAGTCTTGATATGCGACTTTAGCCATTACTTTAACTTTATGTAACGTTAAATCACTAGAATTTATCAATAGTGTAATTTTGGTAACTATTTTTAATGTTACATATTTTTTTTCGAAAGGGCGGCAAAAGTTTTGCCGCTAGTTTGGCCCAGTTCTTTGAGTGGAAACTGGGTTCAGAAATCACGACTAATGACACATTTAGTGACTCATTTTTTTTTGTACATCCAATGATCCAACTTTGACTTGAAATATATACATGTTAAATAATTTGGGATGTTTCGCATAGATAATAATAAAGTGTCAATTACGGTGGAAGTTTAAAATATAGAAGTTTGAAATTGCATAGTGTACTTTTCACTAGTACCTATCCTACTTCCCTTTCCATGGTAGCTAAGAGAGGATATCTCATGTAGTTTTGATGACTGCAGGTAAAACTTGCCTCTGAGTACCACTTCTACATGGAAACGCAGACAGCACTAGCAGTTCCAGATGAGGATAACACTTTGGTAGTCTACAGTTCGTCACAGTACCCTGAACTTGCACAAAGTGTCATAGCAAGGTGCCTAGGTATTCCATTCAGCAATGTGCGTGTCATTACAAGAAGGGTTGGAGGAGGCTTCGGTGGAAAGGCATTCAGATCATTCCAAGTGAGAATAAACAAAACTAGATCATAATAACCAAAATCTTCCATTTTGTGAAAACTAATTATTTTTAATATAAATTTTTTTCCCTGGAGTATAGTTTATCGTACTTTTGTATCTTTTTTAACTTGTGATGAGGTCATTGCATGTTTAGACCAGGACTAGTGTCAATTTTTTTTTTTAATCCTTATTATTCTTCAGTTAAGAGCTTTTTCCTTAGACTTGCTAGCTGAAAAAGGACATCGAAAGTTTACATTTATAGACTTATAGTACAGATGAAAAAGTTATTATTCTGTTTTCTATATATACAGTTTTGAACTTTGAAAATTGTTAAATGCAATATTTTCTTCTACTTTGTTAACCGCGTTGTTTGTGGAAAATAAATGTTGTATTGATAGTTTGTAGTACTCCCTCTGTCCCAAATTTACTGACGTTTTAGCTCTCAAAGTAAGTCCCACAAAGAGTGTCGTTCTGCTAGCTTGAATGTCCTGTGCCTATAGGAATCAGTTACAACAATGACAGGACGTATGAGCAATTAATGAACCATGTCCCAGCTAATGTCCTGATTCATTTGTTTAAGGAAAAAATAATCGATGGAAGTGCATGTTTTTTTATGAAAGGTTGCTGCAGTAATGGATATCAGTTGCTGCGCGCATTGGCCTTTGTGGCTGTATCAGTGATAGGACATATGAAACATGCAGAGACTGCAACTTCGTAGGGGTGTGCAGGTCATTTTGTTTGTTCCTTGGTATCCGTCACGAATCCTAAAACATCAATAAATTTGGGACGGAGGGAGTATATATGAGGTTTGATTATGTAGGAATCATGTTTTCCGAGGAAAGCCATTTAGGCCTAATTGACAATATATTCATTTAACCGTGCGCTTTTACACCATGCAAATGCATCTAACTCTGACTCTTTTATTTGGGCTTCTCAATAGAAAAACCCTAATACAAAATCAAATTAAGTCTCAATGTACTTTAGAAGATCTCTAGCAACTATTTTAGACTTAAGTTGACATATTTGATATTTTAGTCTGTGGTGATTGCATATGACAATCTGCTATCAATATCATGAAATCATAAAGGCCTAGTACATTACCATCTGTTTCTTACATATGGTACATGCTTGTGCAGGTTGCAACGGCAGCTGCACTTTGTGCGTACAAGTTACGACGCCCTGTACGAATGTACCTTAATCGCAACACTGATATGGTTATGATTGGTGGTAGGCACCCAGTGAAAGCTCATTATTCTGTCGGATTCAAGTCTGATGGGAAAATTACGGCCTTGCATCTAGATTTATTAATTAACGCTGGGATATCTCCAGATGCAAGCCCCTTGATACCAGGCACTATTATATCTAGTGTCAAGAAGTACAACTGGGGTGCTCTGTCATTTGACATCAAGCTCTGCAAAACTAATAATTCATCTAAATCTGTAATGCGTGCTCCTGGAGATACACAAGGCTCTCTAATTGCAGATGCTGTAATTGAGCATGTTGCGTCTGTCCTGTCAGTGGACGCGAACAGCGTGAGGGAAAAGAATTTTCACACCTATGGTATTCTTCAGTTGTTCTGCCCAGATAGTGCGGGCGAAGCTTCTACGTACACATTGCATTCTATTTTTGATAGGTTGGTCTCAACTTCAAGCTACCTGGATCGAGCTGAATCCATAATGGAATTTAACAATAACAAGTGGCGGAAACGGGGCATCTCTTGTGTACCCCTCATTTTCAAAGTAGAGCCAAGGCCGTCCCCAGGAAGGGTTTCCGTGCTCAATGATGGCTCCATAGTGGTGGAGGTTGGAGGAATTGAAATCGGGCAAGGTCTGTGGACAAAAGTACAGCAGATGACTGCCTTTGCTCTGGGAAAATTGTGGCCTGATGGAGGTGAAAGTCTTCTTGAGAGAGTGCGCGTTCTACAGTCTGACACCTTGAACTTAATACAAGGTGGACTTACTGCTGGCAGCACTTCTTCTGAATCTAGTTGTGCAGCCACCCTTCAGGCATGCAATATGCTGTTTGATAGATTAAAGCCAGTCTTGGATAGACTGCAGCAGCAATCAGAAAATGTCTCATGGGATACTTTGATTTCTCAGGCAAGTTTATCCTCCTCTAGTTTGTGCTCATGCTTTGTACAATACTATTTCCTGCTGTAGCAGCAATCAGAAAACGTCCTGTAATGTTTCCAAGCAGGCCTCTAAAGATGATGTTAATTTATCTGCAAGTGCGTACTGGGTACCTGGCCAAGTTTCTAATAAATACCTTAACTATGGAGCTGGTATAAATGAGGTGCGCCAAAATTCTCAAGACTAATTTACAACAGTACAGTTAAATCATGTTTTGGATGTCTTATAGGTGATACTCTTTCTATTCGAAATCTTCTAAAAAGTGCAGGTGGAGATTGATCTTCTTACAGGAGCAATTACTTTAATAAGGGGCGATCTTGTGTATGACTGTGGGAAGAGCTTGAACCCTGCGGTAGACTTAGGACAGCTTTGCTGTCGATCCTTTTATGCTTCCTGTCTTAACCAATTTTAATTGTGAATGTGGTTCATTGATTTATAGAGTATAGACTATAGTTTTGGACTGGATGAGGGTAATGTAATTTAAGTACATCTCAAATATGAAGCACATTTTCTGTTAATTGTTTGATATATATTAGAGGGTTAACTTGTTGGGTGGCATTTTCAAATGAAAATGGGTTAACTGATGGGGATTTAATTTTATATCTGCAAACATTCAATTTATTGCAGGTATGGTTTTGAAATGTTGCATGTTTCTTTTTGTCCTCGAACTGCGTATCTTTAAAGAGAGAGAAATAGTAGACCCTTACAACACAATCCCCATAATCTCAGTTTAGAGGGTGTTGCGAAAAGAGAATAAAAAAATGATCACCGAGTGTTGTATGTTTT
The DNA here is from genome assembly GCA_904845875.1 of Miscanthus lutarioriparius. NCBI lineage: Eukaryota > Viridiplantae > Streptophyta > Magnoliopsida > Poales > Poaceae > Miscanthus > Miscanthus lutarioriparius. Next base: position 86,109,650 of record CAJGYO010000003.1, on the reverse strand, counting down.
CATATTTTGCAACATTCAGTCTTGGCGACATTTGCAAACACTGTATCTTCCTGGCAATTAATGTGATGGATATGCTAACAATGAGATGCAACTAACTGATAGAACTATTTCGGCATTTCCCTTGTCAAGAGCTTACTGTGCCCTGTTGTGCTCCATACTGATCTCTTGAACATATAAGTACATCTAAATACTGGCACAGGTTTTGCAACATAGATAGTGCCTTATTGGGCTCTTGTACATTAATTTGATGGCACCATATCTTATCCATGGAATTTATCTTGCAGATTGAAGGTTCCTTTATACAGGGAATTGGTTTTTTTCGTATATGAAGAGTATATTACGAACAGTGACGGCCTGATGATTAGCAACAGCACATGGGACTACAAGATCCCGAGTGTCGACATAATCCCAAAGCAGTTTAATGCTGAGGTGCTGAACACCTGATACCATAAGAACCGTGTGCTTTCCTCAAAAGGTACTCACTTTAGTTATTTCCTCATTGCATTGTAGATTGAAATAGGCTTGGTAGATACCAACCAATTTATATTGTTTCTGCCAGCTTCTGGTGAACCTGCCTTGGTTCTTGCCTCATCCGTTCATTGTGCACTGAGAGAAGCTATCCGAGCAGCAAGAGTGGAGTTTGCAAACAGCACTGTATCTGGACGCTCACCACTGGAATTTCAGATGGATGTCCCTGCACCAATGACACTGGTGAAAGAACTATGTGGTTTAGATATTGTGGACAAGTACTTAGAATGTCTATCTACCTTTGAACGCGCGGCTGGGGCTAATCTAATCTAAAGTCATGTTATCTCATAAAAAGGTGTGGTATCAGCCTATTGTTTGTTTGTATACAATAAAACATGCCGCGCGGTGTGGGGTCTGTGTGTGTGAGCACAATATTTGAATGCTTTCAACTATCTGTATTCATGAGTCCTTATTAAAACTACTGGAAGTGGTTATGTTTAAGTAATCTATTGTTATGAAGTTTGAGTGCTGGTCAATTTATAAAATATTCTCCTGCAGCTTATTTAGAAAAGCTGGAAACTCAGAACCTTTTTATTTGAATGAACATTTCATTACTTATACCGTTAAAGGTTTAGTGTTCTCTCTGTAATTTTATTTTTAATTAATCAGGATTTTTTTTGAGAGGCATGAAAATACTTAAATGTCTTTGTATTAGAAATAGCAAAAAAAAAAAAGCCTATTATAACGCCTGTGTTAAGCATCATTCAAATATTATGCCATTTGCATTTCATAATCATGGCATGTGAATGCTCCGCCCTCAAGCACTAAGTTGTGAGTAGAGCAATTGTCTGATCGGCTATGCTACAAATAGTAGCAGCACCGGCTGTGACTGCATGCATGAAGTTAGGATTCTGAAGCAGCTTCAACCGCAGCCGAGGGAGTGTAGTCGATCACAACCTATGAAACCATGCATGTACCCATCTCTAGGTAGTTGTTGTCTTTGCAAACTAGCCAAGAGAAATTGCTTATTGGACTGCACGCCGAAGCAACTCGTCTTCACTCTTCAGTCTGCCCCTGGACTGTTGTGACTGTTTGGAGTGAAATAACTGCAAAGGCTTTCCTCGTGCATTCAATTCACTCTTAGCAACCACGCAAGAGTTTCTTTATGCCTCGGTTTGGTGAACCAAACACGTATTAGTAGTAGTCGTCATGAGTGGCTTTAATCTGTGTTGAACTCAACTTATCTTATTTGTATGTCTTTGACAAAATTTGTTGAACTTGCAAGAACCATGCAGCGAGGAGTTTATCGGAACAAGTCTCGCATCGATCTAATGCATCATGGAGGAGCCACATCTATTGAAATTTTACTGCACGTACAAGAAAATCTGCCCGCTGTACATTTGATCTCATCGGACAGTAGAAGTGTCGTCTGTAGTTTTGAATGTCGTAGCAATTTATGTGCATTTGTTCATTGGTGACAAAAGTACTCATGGCCCCAAGTCATACATTAAAAAACGTTAGTTTTTTGTTAGGAATTAAATTAAAAGCCAAGCAGAACACAGCCTGTGACCACGTCCCTCTAGTATATCTGATGAAATGACGTTTACCCATTTCTTGTAATCCGTATGCACACCTCATAGTCTGAGCAGTGTAAATTTGACTGGTCCAGACATGTAACTCTAGTACTGAGTTGTGAGTAGAATTTTTGCCTAATCGGTTGTGCTACAGACAACAACTGCACCGGCTTTGGCTGCTTGCATGAAATAGTAGGTACATCTTTATTAGTAGTTGGATTCCTGAAGCGGCAACTTCAACCATAATCGAGGGAGTGCAGTCGATCACAACCTATGAAACCAATGTAGTCATCTCTAGCTAGCTGCTGCATGCTCTGCAAAACCAAGAAAATTGCTTATGGAAGCAACTCCCCTCTTCACTCATTAGTCTGCTCCTCGAATGATGTGACTGCTTGGATTGGAGTCAAATAAATGCAAAAAAGATCTATCACAACCGCACTAGGCTTTCAAGTCTCAGGCATGTCATAGTGGTCAAAAGCTCTTAAATTTTCTTGATTCACTCCTATCAAACTTTCATCCTACATTCACTTCACTCTCGGCAACCACACAAGGTTTCTTTGAGAGGAGAAAGCATGGCCCAAATCTAGTGCAGAACATAGGAGCCATAGGTGTTGAAATTCTACTGCACATGCAAGAAAGTCTGCCGCCATATATTTGAACGCGTCAGATAATATACATGTCATCCATAGTTTTGAGTGCCATAACGATTTGTGTGCATGTGTATGTAGTAGGTGGCAAAAGTACTCATAGCCCCCTTTCTTTTTTGAACCGGCAAGACTAGCCATTGGCTTGGATCTAAGGTTGGGAGGCGGTGGGGTTCCATGGCTGGTCGAGCTCGGGGTCATCGTGGTCGGCAACATCAGGGCGGGGAAACACCAGGACGTTGCACACATCAGTCCATGGTGGGAGCATCGGTAGGGGCCCTCCAGTGCCGTATCATCAAGGTCTGTATGACTATGAGCCACCGGTTATCTACGATTGCTCAAAGAAGGCAGCACAACGGATCTCATGGAGCGATGACAACCTAGGGCGGCACTACTATAGATTTAGTAGAGCACTGGTAAGGAATCGATGATAACCCCATTTCTGTTCATGAAAGATTTGCAATTGTTGTCAATGTCTAGCTTTTTCATGTCGAATTCATGTTTGTTTTTCTTGATTTGGTAGACGTCGTTGGATTGTGGTTTCTATCTCTAATTGGATCCTAAACCTAAAGACTTTCTAAAGGATTTGTTGCTTGATCTATGCGATGTTGTATGGAGGTTGAGGAATGAACTGGCAGAGGTAAGAACACAGGAAGACATTATTCAAGAGATGTTGTTGATTGAAGAGATGCAGAATGCTCAAGAGGGGCAGTAGGTTTCAGAGGTACAGGAGCAGGGGAATCTAATCACAAGGAATGAAGAAAAGACGGTGAAAAATAAGACTGGATGTAGTTCCTTCAGTTGGTTTTTGTTTGTTTTTTTGTTGGCTTGGTGTCTAGCCTGATCATCAGTGCATGGAAGTAGTCTAGTAGTTGGAAGTAGGTGAAGCATGAAGTAGTTTGTAGTGTTTCTGCATCTGGCCTTTGCAATTGCATGATCAGGGTCTGTTTATTTTGTTTGAATGTGTGACTAGTGTTAACTTGTCATATTGGTGGAACTGATTAAAGTACAAGAGTGTAGTGGTTGAATCATGCTATGTGTAAGAATGCTTATGTCAATGACTTTATGCAGTGTGATATGAACCTATAACAAGTACTCAATCCGTTCTAAATTATAAGACGTTTTGGCATTTCTAGATTCATAATGTTTTCTATGCACCTAGATATATATTACGTCTAGATACATAGTAAAAGCGCTATGGATCTAGAAATGCCAAAACAACTTATAATTTGGGACGGAGGGAGTAGTTGCAATTGAATGGAATAGTCATGTACACGATAGACAGCCCGCATAGTGCAGTAATGACCTCGGTGGACAAAGCCCATTTGTCCGCTCAAGCACAAGTTTGTAACAACTCAGCATGCCGAACAAGTTCATAATACAAATCTAGAAATCCAAAGCAAAGTGCAATTTTAGAATACATGTTTTCCCGAAGATTATACATGTCGGGTTCATAAACCCGGGGTCCCTCGGGGACCGGCTTCGACGCCCGGGCTCGGTCTAGGAGAACACCCTGTAGCTCATGGGCCGGCCCAAATAGTCTATAAACATGGCGGGTCGGAAGGATAGTCCGGTCGCCGACCGGAAGGTCTGGCCGAAAGAACGAACACCCGCTTGACAACTTCTTCGGCCCACCTCTCCGACCGGAGCCCTCGCCTCGGGCGTCGGCTGCCTCCGGGCGGACTCTCCGATCAGAAGGCCTGGCCCAAAATGCTGCTTCCTACTCCGACCCCGCGTCTCCGACCGGAGACTCGCAGGAAGCCTGCTTACCGCTCTTCTCCGACTGGAACGGCCAGTACCGACTGGAGCCATCCGACCGGGGATTCCCGCTCGGAAGGGACCAGGGGCGAACGGAGAAAGCAGCGCACAAAGTCAAGACACGGTACCGGGACCATACCCTGTATGCCTGCGGGAACAGTGCTCCACGACCGTCCTGACACAAATAGTATTGTAGGCGCTGACATTTGTATCTACAGTATTGTGGGCACCGTAGGGCTCCCATACGACAAAAGGCCCTCCATGCCTCTAGGCATCAGTAGGGGGCGCCAGGATCCGCCATACCTGGTACACGTGGTGGGACTCCTCACATATTTTGCAGGTACCGATGTCCACCCTTCCTGAAGAAGCCACCGCAACTTCCCACACGCACCTGACATTCTACAGTGCATCAACAGTGTTGTGGGCGCCTACCATTATCCACTCCTCATCAGCGTAGGCAACAAGACTCCATAACATCCGTACTCTCTCTCTCCTATAAAGCCATCCCCTTTCTCTATAAAAGGGGATGCGCTCCCTCCAACACGGGACGATCTCCTCCAAGTTTAGATTCACTAGACCGATAGCTTGCAGCCCCTCGAGCACACGCTTGAACATCCATCTCATAAGCGGAGTTCCGGTCGCCCTCGGCCCCTCCGGTCGGACCCGACCGGGCCTCTCGTACACCCCTCTTTTCTCCCTCTCGTTTGTAACCCCACTACAGACTTCAAGCACCTGGGCTCAGGAATAAAGTCACCGACCGACCCACACTGGACGTAGGGCACATTGCCTGAACCAATCTAAATCCTGTGTCATTGAGTGCTAGGCCACCTCTGATCACAACGTACAACAAAACTACAAATATTCACTAGTTGGTCACTTTCTGTACCGACAGTTGGCGCCGTCCGTGGGGAAGACGTTGTATGCTCAACACTTTTTGGTCATCGGATGGCCCATTTCTCCACCACCCCCACCACGACGGGCTCGGGCGATACGATTTGCCTCGACTCACTGGAGTATCCCGCGCTCTCGCCCGACGGGATGCGGGCTCCACTCATTTTTGAGCCATCCCAGGCCTTCCTCTTCAGAAGCCTGGACTTCGTTGCCGACCGACTCGGTGTACTCCACCTCCGCGAGGAGACTCGCGACCCGGCACCCATCGGAGAGACGTTCTCCATCGACTCCGGGATGCGCGACCTCAACAGCGCAGCATCTGCGCGTCATTCCGAGCAAACTCTCTGCTCAAACCCCACAGTAAGTAATATACATGCCGTTCTTTACTTACTACACTCTATCTTCCGCCGAATACCCGAAGGGCCGCCGTTATTCCCGTCACGGCCACCGTACGGCCAGCTCCCCTACGGCCTCATGTCTCCCATGGACGCGTACACCCGGGGGCTCCAAAAGATTATGACGCCGCCGCCTCTCACGTCTGAGTTCATGGGGATGGCAAGCTACGGTCCCACCTGTTTCCTCGACATCATGGACGACGACGTCGGGAGTGATGGCTCCAGCATCGGCGACGTGGCACCCAGCCACCGTCCGTCCCAGGAGTGCGCCATGACGGACGCTCCGGAACAGCCGCTAGGAGCAACGGAGTCCTCACGGACCCATGCCCCTCCGGGCCCTCATACAGAGACCTCTGAGCTCACACGTGAGCACGAGGAGGAACTCCGACGACAGTGGCCGCATCTGCCAACAATCGCGCCAGCGCGCTCGGCGCGCTACACTGCGTCCCGCGCGCGCGGGCCGGCGAACGGCGCTCGGGGTCACGCCCGTCAGGTCCAGCGCAACGCTCCGGATAGAGGGACCGATCCCCCGTAGTTCGCGCAGGCTAGTCAGAACATTGCCGCCGCGGCAATGCTCCTACGCGGCCTGTCCGAGTCGAACGACCCTCGTGAACGGGCAATCCACCAGAACCTCCGGGCACTAGTGGAGACCACCGTCGTTCAGCAAGCGGAATACTCCGTGTCGCGACGCCGACTCACGACCTCGCTCCCCGCCCAGGGAACAGGGATGCAGCAGATGGGGCACTACACCCTATCACCGCAACAACCGCTGAGCGCGACACATGAGGCCGCAGCAGCGCGTCATCCTGGCCTGACGACCACTCCGCGTCAACCGCCTATCTACGCGCGGCTCAGACCGAACCGAGGCACATGCAGCGGCGATCGGAGTCCCAACGCTGACAGCCTAGGACCACCGACCTTTGCCCACATCCCCCAGCAAGCGCCGTTCTTACCGCGCTCCAACGGAGGCCACGGCAAAGGTAAGGCCAAGCGCCAGGGTCAAGACGAGGGCCCCTCCATGCAGAGGGGAAGGAAGAACAGAAAGGATCGCCGCCGACCGATGTGGCAGAACCTCCTAAGAAATCGGGCCCACATGCACCTATCGATGTCTCAACAGACCTCAGATAGCGTACACAAGTTCCCAACAACTTAACAGATCTGTCGGGTGTCCTCGGGAAACCCGAATCATCCACGAATCTTTTTCAAACAGGATCCCAATCACAGTCATTGCAGATTACAACAGTTTTCAATATACATACCAGAGATTATAAAGCGGAAGACTTAAGTTTTGATATTACAAACCAGTTGTTTCAAACTTACAAAACCATAAGTGTCATACAACCATAGTAGCTGGATAATATTACATTAACATTATTTATTTCACACAAACTAGTGCCTTGTCCAAAGGCCATTCATCATTCCTCATCACATCGACTTCAAACAACGACATGCGGCGGGGACCAAAACAAGCTCACATGATGCGACTCACTGCAACAAGGGTTAACAAACCCCGAGTACAAAAGTACTCAACAAGACTGACCCGACCAAAAAGGGTGAAGGTCTTAGGGATGCAGGTGTTGGGTCAAGGTAAGGATGTAGAAAGATTCAAAAGTTCTTTGCCAAAAGCTTACTATTCTTGATCCTAGTTTCAAGTTTTACCCCTAAGTACTTTAGTTCAATATCTCAAACTAAGTGTTCATATCCCATGTTCTAATCCTTCTCATTCCATTCCTTTTCTCAAGTTTTAGTAATTCACCAGATCCTGCATTGCTTCAGAATGAATCGAGTCTCCATATCCATGAAGCACCGCAATTCAATTGATTCAAGTCCCACTGGAGATTCCTTATCACACGACATATGTAGAACTTAATCTTGCATATATCAACCTCCCTACCGGATCCTCCCGTACTAAGCCGTCTCCACGCCACCCGAGAGCACAGCACACCTCAAATCCGGCCACATTCAAGCCACGAGGGTACACGCTATTCCCGCCATCTCACCACTCCCAGTGCGTGGGCATTCGTCTTAGTATCGGATTAGCCGAAGTAGACTTACCGGAGTATGTGACCAGTACTACAAAGTGTCTCGTTCAGAAGATCCACAATGAGTGACCTTTAAGCGACATAGTCGGCAACATTACCCAACATTCAAGATAAGCCACCCGACTAGTCTCTAGTTCATTCTATCTTCTTTCTTTCTTTCTTTCTTTGGCCAGTATGCCATCTTTGATTGTATTGAAACTTTTACTTTGAAAGCCTACCACAAAGCATACTAAGAATTCTACGCCTTTGTAAATGAAATCATCTTCAAGGATGGTAAACAAATAACAAGGTAGGCAATGCATCAAGTAGGCAACATTTGAAGTAAATCAACTTAATGCAATAAGTAACATAAGTGATAAACTTTTCAAAGTAAACAAGGTAATGGTTTAATGCATAAACCGGGGCTTGCCTTCGTTGACGATCTCAGGTTCCGGATCAGCACCACTATTATCGAATCCCGTGACAACCGAGGATTCTTCCAGAACTTGCTCAACTAGAATCGGTTCACTCTCGGATTCTACACGAAATAATAGCATATGCTTCAACATGATGATAATGTAAGCATGATGCTTTCATGGTGCATGAAATATAACAACACCTTGAATACAACTTTCCTTCACGGTACAGTTACAAGCTAAACTAACCAAACCATATTCGTAACGGATGTGACCACGTCAGCACCGACCACTTCGGCGAGCTCTCCGACCACTTCGGCGAACTCTCCGACCACTACGGTGAACTCTCCGATCACTATGGTGAATTCTCCGACCACTACGGTGAACTCTCCGACCACTACGGTGAACTCTCCGACCACTACGGTGAACTCTCCGACCACTACTCTTGAAACCCTACTGGTCACAAAACATGATCAAAACAAGATCAAACACTAATCAAACACTTAGGGTTTGCTTTTATTTATTTTTGAATCAATTTGGAAATAAGCCCAAAAATGATCTTGTCCCAAATGACCTCAAAATTTTATGTAAGCTTCCTCATGACAAATTAGTGTACCAAAACAAATTTCCAAAGATTCAGCACTATTCAAAATCATAAAATATAAAATTTCACTGTTCTTCTCCTTCCTTCTCACTGACAGCCCGACCCCACCCGTCAGTGACCCATACATGTCATGGCGGCGCTGCCATCATCGGCCGCCCCCAAAAATGCGCCGACGGTGACGCTCCGCGGGCGACCTCACCCAAATAATCTACACACCCTCACGAACCCATCCCCGTCCTTGGAATAGCGGAAGGTGCACCGAGAAGACTCCACGCCCCATGGCGCCGAGCCTGTCGGCTCACGCAGCGTAACCCCCAAAGAAGAATGCGGTAGAGTCAAAAGCGAAGTGCACATCACGTTCAGTAGCTCACCACGGTCATGCCGGTGGGCTTGGTGAAGGCGGAGACGGTCTGGAATGGCCTGGCCACGTCAAGGCGATGGTGGCAGAGCTTCGGCCGGGCTCGGGGAAGAAGCTGTTGCGCCGGGCGACTCTGGCCAACTCAAGCGGCGTGAGCAAGTCGTAGAGAAGCGCAAGACTGAGGCGATCACTTTGGCATAGCTGGGCACGACGGAGACTGCTCGATGGTGGCTAATTTTGCGAGCACAGTGAGGTCATCGGCGGTGAGCAGAGGCAGGAAAAGAGGAGAGGGACGACGATGGTACGACTATTTATAGCCGGGAGGAGCTCGTCTGGCTTCGACAGCACACGACGAAGATGCCACGGCGATGATGACGTGCCAGGGCGCGAGGAAGCGGCGCAAAACGCTCAGCGGCGGCAGCGGCGTGGCGCCGGCGGTAAGCGGTGATGTAAATCTTGATTTTTGAATTATTTACAGAACTGCCACTGAGTCTATTTTTCAAATTACTCCCAAATTTTCTAAAGAAGTTGAAAATCTCCAAAAATGAAAGTTGCTCATCTTTTTAAACTCTACAACTTTGCTTCAAGGAACATTTTCAAATTCTGCCTCCATTTTGAAATTTAAATTTGGGGTGCATTTGAGTATTTGAATCATTTCAAAATTACTCCAAATTTTATATGTAAACTTGAAAAACTTTGAATACCAAAGTTGATCCACATAAAATAATCTTCAACTTTGCTTTTTGCCTCATCCCCAAATTCCACATGGATTTTGAATTAGTCAAAAGGGGCAAAAAGGACTTTTATAAATTGAATTTGAATTCAAATTTGATTTGTCTTTCTTTTACTTTAACTTTGATTTTTGACCAGTAACATGGCCCATTAGGGTTATTTGAGTCAAATGACACATGGCCTCACATGATCACATGAAATTTGACCCTTGTGGTCATGATCTTTATTTAGGGTTTTGAAACACATCACATGAAATAACAACATTATGAAATAAAGCTTATTTAGTGAATGCATTCAAAATTTTCTACTCTATGAATGCTTTGCAATGCATATGATGACATGTCAAATTTTAGTGCTAGGTCAAAACACCAGAGGTGTTACAACCGGCTAACTCCGCTTCAGTCGCCACGGCCTACCACCTGGGCACGCAGCCTCAGCAGGACCGATCGGGACACTTCCACGAGCTCATGGAGAGCCCGTGCACCAACCACTACTATCCCGTCAACCACCTCTACAAGGACTGCTAGCTCCTCAAGTGCCTGCTGAGGTAGACTGGCAGGCCGAGGGACGAAAAAGGCAACAGAAGAAGGGGGCACATCAGGCGAGGATCCAGATGACTGAAGGCTGAATTGATCTGACCGGACGCCAACCGATTGAAAGACAACGATGATGACGTTCTCTCCCAATGCTTGGAACAGCTATGTCGTTTTTTCCTTTCCCTAACTTTCAGTCTTACCATTATTCACTAAACGTACGCTCCGGTAAGAGCACCCCGACCCGAACACTTTTTGGCTCGGGGCGCTCGGGGGCTCCACTAGGGGGCTCTGCTCCTCCTCTGTTTTGTTTTTACCATGAGTACTCTTTTTCATATGGAGAAAACTCCTTCCTACCCGAACAGAAGGGCAGTTCGTCCTTTTGACTTGCCTTACGTAGCTTTGCTTTAAAATATTCCGACTGATCGCACCCCGCCTTTTCCTACGGTTACGATCGGCTGAGCCTCGCGGGCCACGCCCCGGGCTCACAGCGTCGCAACCTACGGGACAAATAGGCAGGTACGAGAAAGAAAGAAATATAAAACAGAATTATGCTAAGGGAATACTAAAGAACGGAGGGGAACAAGCTTCCTCGAACAGAGCAACTCCATCACAAAAACAAAAAGCCAATTGTAGTCTCTAAAAAAACACATGAATGTTTTACACAGGGGCTCCCCCATGAGCTTAAACTTTCTACGTTTTGATACGATGTGAGGTCCTGATCTTCACGACGTAGGATCAATCACCAGATAACTAGCTGAAGAACAGCCGGATAACTTGCTGCAGGCAGCGATAGCTAGTGCAACCTGGCAAATAAAACTCGAAGCCAACCACCGTCTTTAACCGGCAACCTGAATCGAGGATTCGCCCAACCACACTCTCAAAGAACCAACCAACACAACCTACAATCAATCAAGGCAAACCTTGAAGGGAGTAGGAGCACCAATTGGGAGCGGATGAAGCCGCCGCTTCTGTAAATCCCACGAAGGAAATCACAAGAGCAAAGGGGTAGAGATCACCCTTAATATTTGTTAGCACACAGCTGAACAAAGGGGGGTTATGTATTTTGATTATCAAAAGTCTTCTTTTGCTTAGGAGTACATGGATATTTATACTAGGAACAACCCTCCTAGATAGGTATAAACACAAAAAGGAAAAGAAAGGGTAGGCTATGTGAACAAGCTTCGACGAAATGAGTCTCTGAGTAGTTTCCGCGTGGCTGTTGGTCTTCTGCGCAGTCTTCAGTGTTTTGGCAATAACTCCATCTTGGAAAATCCAAATGATGTGCTGTTGGTTGCGTTGGAAAGCTAACTTGATAAAGTTTCACACCATATATAGCATGCACCACGAAACATTGTAGAATGGTACAGTTTAATATGAGAAGTTGTACCAATATCCTGTCCTAAGAAGACTGTTAACCCTCTGAGCAGTCTGCACTAAAGCTGGTCGGATCTGCACTAAAACTGGTCAGATCTGGTCGGCCTTGAAGCATTAGAAACTAGATTTCACAAGCTTTCCAAAAAGTCCTCATGGACCTCCATAGCCTTTGGGAATAAAAAGTTATGATATTTTATTCTTGACAGTTCGGTCAGTTTCAAGAGGTCTGACCAGTATGTACTAAGCTGGTCGGATTTCATTAGTTATAAATCCAAACTGGTCGGCATTAGCATCATTGGAAAGTAGACTCGACGAGCTTTCCAAATTGTGCTCATTCACCTTCATAGCTTCTGGAAATCAAAAGTTATGAATATTTCTTTTCGACTGTTCTGCAGGACTGGTTTGGTTCGAGCGTGGTTCTTCTCTGTGGTCATCACCTTGTATGTTCTTGCCATTCTCTTTAGTGAACCTGAGCAACAACAACGTGCACGACTTAGGCAGTATATAATTCTCATTAATATTAAATTGAACTTCATAAAGTAGCGCGTTCACCTCTTGTTGTAGCTTCTTTGCTCGACTACGTGTAATTGGTCCACCAAGGTCTTGGGCTGGTGTCGATGTAGGTGATACTTAAGTTGGTGTTACTTAAATTGGAGGTTGTAACATGTTGGTTGATGACATGGTCATATCATCCTCCCCCTCTTGAAAAGGAGTCGTCCTCGACTCTAAAGTGTCTTCTCTTTTGAATGGAGATAAGTCAGCAACATTGAAGGTCATACTCACACCATAGCTTACTGGAAGATCTATCTTGTATGCATTATCATTGATCTTTGCAAGAACACGAAATGGTCCATCTCCTCGAGGCAACAATTTGGATTTGCGCTTATCAGGGAAGCGATCCTTGCGCAAATGTATCCACACCAAGTCCCCTGGTTCGAATAACACTTTCTTCCTATGTTTGTTCATACTTATAGCCTTGCATTTAGCACTTAGTTCAATTGCTTCCTTGGTCTTCTCATGTATCTTCTTTACATATGCAGCGCGCTTGTAAGCATCCATGTTGATTCTCTCCTGCAATGGAAGGGGAAACAAATCGATCGGAGCAATAGGTTTGAAACCATATACAATTTCAAAAGGACACAAGTTAGTGGTAGAGTGTACTGCCCTGTTATAAGCAAACTCCACATGTGGCAAGCAATCCTCCCAAATCTTCAAGTTCTTTTTCACCATGGTTCGCAGCAACATTGACAACGTATGATTCACCACCTCAGTTTGTCCGTTGGTTTGAGGGTGACAAGTTGTTGAGAACAAGAGCTTGGTTCCAAGTTTAGCCCATAATGTTTTCCAAAAATAGCTCACGAACTTGACATCACGATCAGACACAATGGTCCTGGGCATCCCATGTAGCCTCACAATTTCCCTAAAAAATAAATTAGCAACATGTGAAGCATCGTCGCTCTTGTTGCAGGGGATAAAATGAGCCATCTTTGAAAATCTATCAACCACAACGAATATAGAATCCTTTCCTCTCTGAGTTCTAGGTAACCCTAAAATAAAATCCATGCTTATGTCTTCCCAAGGAATGTTAGGAGCAGGTAAAGGAGTGTATAAGCCATGAGGATTTAGTTTTGACTTAGCTTTGTGACAGGTGATGCATCGTTCCACAAATCTGATGACATCTCTCCTCATCTTAGGCCAATAGAAATGATCACCTAGCAGTTCATATGTTTTCTTCTGTCCAAAATGACCTGTTAGTCCACCTCCATGTGATTCCTGCAAGAAAAACAATCTAACAGAAGAATTTGGAACACAAAGCTTGTTAGCTCTAAACAGAAATCCATCATGTATGTGATATTTTTCCCAACCTTTTCCATCTTTACAATGATTATACGGTTCTGAAAATTCAGGATCATTATTATACAAACCTTTCAAACTTTCGAGACCCAACACCTTGACCTCAAGTTGATTTAACAACACACTCTTTCGAGACAGAGCATCAGCAACCACATTGTCCTTACCTTTCTTATATTTCACAATGTATGGAAATGTTTCGATGAATTCAACCCACTTGGCATGGCGACGGTTCAGCTTAGCTTGTCCCTTCAAGTACTTCAAAGCTTCATGATCGGAATGAATAACAAACTCCTTTGGCCATAAGTAGTGCTACCATGTCTCAAGTACACGCACCAAAGCATACAATTCTATGTCGTACACAGAATAATTTAATTGGGCACCTCCCAATTTTTCACTAAAATATGCTACTGGTTTTCCTTGTTGCATTAAAACTCCTCCTATCCCAATTCCACTAGCATCACATTTTACTTCAAAAGTTTTAGTGAAATCAGGAAGAACAAGTAATGGTGCTTCAGTTAAACGTTTCTTTAATTCTTGAAAAACAGTTTCTTGTGAGTTCCCCCATTTAAAATCAACCCCTTTCTTTGTCAATTCGTTCAAAGGAGCAGCGATGGTACTGAAATCTCTCACAAATCTCCTATAAAAACCAGCAAGGCCATGAAAACTTCTTACTTGACTTACATTTATAGGAGCTGGCCAATCCTTGATGGCTTTCACCTTTGATTCATCTACTTTTATGCCCTTTCCTGATACAACAAAGCCAAGAAACACAACATGGTCTGTGCAAAAACTGCACTTCTCAAGATTAGCAAATAATTTCTCCTTTCTAAGCTCATCCAAGACTTGCCGAATGTGTTTCATATGCTCTCCAACAGACTTGCTGTAAATTAGAATATCATCAAAGTAGACAACAACAAATTTTCCAATGAAAGCTCGCAGGTCATGGTTCATTAATCTCATAAAAGTACTAGGGGCATTAGTCAAACCAAAAGGCATAACTAACCATTCATACAACCCAAATTTAGTTTTAAATGCAGTTTTCCATTCATCTCCCGCTTTCATTCTAATTTGATGGTAACCACTTCTCAAGTCAATTTTAGTAAATATTATGGAACCACTCAATTCATCAAGCATATCATCTAACCGTGGAATAGGATGATGAGAGCGAACAGTGATATTATTTATAGCTCTACAGTCAACACACATCCTCCAAGAACCATCCTTTTTAGGCACTAACATCACAGGAACAGCACAAGGACTTAAGCTTTCATGAACAAAACCTTTATCAAGAAGTTCTTGTACTTGCCTTTGTATTTCTTTTGTTTCTTCGGGATTGGTGCGGTATGGTGAACGGTTAGGGAGTGCAGCCCCTGGAATGAGATCAATTCGATGTTCAATTCCACGAATGGGAGGTAGTCTAGCCGGTGTTTCTTTTGGAAAATGTCTTCATAGTCCTGCAAAAGATGATACACAACACTAGGAAGAGAGGTGATATCATTAGGTGAAATTAAAATGTCTTTGCACATAAGTACAAAGAGCACTTGATCTGGGTTGTTCCTCACTTCTCTCAGCTCAGATTTTGTGGCTAGCATAACTAGTTCCTCTCCCTCTCCTTTCTTCTTGTCTCTCAAATTTGGCTTGTGGCACTCACTCACCGAACTGGGGATGGCACTCAATTTCTTTTGCTCTTCTCTTCCTTCACTTGCTGGACTAATTTTAGTTTGCTTTTGTAAGTGCTCAGCCATGAGTTGTTGAGGCGTCATAGGCTTGAGTACAAACTTCTTTCCTTTCAAATCTAGTGTGTACTGATTTGTTCTCCCACAATGCTAAGTATATCGATCATATTGCCAAGGTCTTCCAAGCAGCAAGTGGCACACAGACATCGGTGCCACATCACACTCTACTGTGTCAATATATTCACCAATTTTGAATGGAACGTTTACTCTATATCCAATCTTAATATCTCCTGAATCATTCAACCATTGGACATGATATGGATGAGGGTGCTGCTGTAGTTTCAAGCCAAGCTTGTCAACCATCTCACGATTAGCAAGATTATGGCAGCTCCCGCCATCAATGATCACCTTGACTACCTTATCTTGCACTCTAGCTCTGGTTTGAAAAAGATTATGTCGCTGTCCATTTTCAGCTTCCTTCATTTGAACGCTCAAAATTTGAGCCACCACAAGAACAACACCTTGCTCAAATTCACATCTAGTATGTTCCTCATCTTCATGAGCCTCATCATCATACTCTTCCTCAACTTCCTCTTCACTAGCTGATTCATATTCTCCATTGTCTTTCAAAATGATCACACGATTATTCGGACACTCCTTGATTACATGCCCATGACCTCCACACTTGAAGCATTGAATCCCACTACTCTTGGCTGTAGAACCCACTGAAGTAGTGGTGGATGCTGATGGTTTAGAGCTCATGCCTTGGCCAGCAGCATTCTTCCCTCTAAAAACACCCTGCACATTAGAACATAAGTCTCCACTTGAGCTTTTCGCTGATGAGGGTGCAGCAGTAAACCTCGAGATTGACTTGCCTCCTCCTGACATAGTCCTCGGGCCATATGACAAGGGCTTGCTGTTCTTAGCATCTTGCTGCAATTGACGTTCAGCTTTAGTTGCTTGATGTACCAAATCAATAAGATGACGGTACGGCTGAAACTCAACAATACGCTGGATATTGCGATGTAGCCCAGCCATGAAACGTGCAATAGTTTGCTCTTCATCTTCATACACATTGGCTCTAATCATAGCCTTCTCCATCTCTTTATAATACTCCTCAATAGAGAGGCTTCCTTACTTCAGATTCTGCAATTTATCAAAAAGATCACGCCGATAGTGCTTCGGCACAAAACGAATTCTCATTTCTCACTTCATCTCATCCCATGTTGCAATAGGGTTTTCTCCATCTTCTTCTCGATCACGCAGAAGTTGTTCCCACCATATCAGAGCATATCCATCAAACTCAAGAGATGCCATGGCTAATTTCTTCTTTGAATAATTATGCAAGCGAAATATCTTGTCCACCTTCAACTCCCAAGTGAAGTAGGTTTCAGGATCAGATCCTCCATCAAATTTTGGCATGGTAAATTTTAGTTTGCCAAACCTCTCCTCATGGTTGCCTCTGCTATGACGTCAGCGACCACCACGATATTGGGAATGATTATCTTCATCCACATCTTCAGAGTCATCATGGTCATCATTTCTTCGACCTCGTCCTCTTCCTCTACCATGTGCAGCACCTTGGTTTCTCCTTTCTTGTTCTCTTGCTCTTCTAGCAGCAGCTCTTCCATCACTATCTTCTCCATCTTCACCATGGTGGCTTGCACCGTCATGAGGTTGACGACGCCCTCTGATTTCAGTCAAAAGAGCCTGAAGATCACGGGTCAACCGATCTTGCTTCTCTTACATGCTTTGCTGGAGTTCATTAAATTGTGCCATAGTAACACAATCTTCTATCTCACCCATCTCCTGTGTAAGGTTAGCTAAATACGAACAATAGGTATTTATGAAAAAAAATTTGGTAGCTCTCACAACCTCACCTCTCGTACCAACCGAAGCTCTTATGAAGTCCCTGCGGATTACAGGAAAAACAGTGTGTGGTGGTAACGAAAGTGATGGCTAGGCGAATACAAGACCAAAGAGTACCGATTACGATGGCTTGTATGTGGAGCTTGATAGGGAGTGATACACAAGGAATGCAATCTGAAATCTAGTTGTTGTAAAGTTAAATAACAATCCAAACTAGAAGTTCTCTGCCTAGTGCCGACCACAGGATATGAATGATGTAAATAGATCAAACACACGCGCAAAGAAATTTCAGATTTGATGCAAACAAGGAGTATGATTGGGATGCAAGTGTTGCGATCAGACCCAACCAAAATTTGCACCAAACAAAGATAGCAAACTGGTTACTCACTTGATATGAAAAACTTTCAGCACTTGTGCACATAAACCAACTGATCTTCAACTTTTCTTTCACAACTTTTCTCAATTCTTTTTTTTTGTTGCACTTTTTTTTATAGAACTAAACACATGGATCAGATATAACACTTGCACACTTTATGATAGAAATGAAAGTAACCATTAGCTATAATTTGACAGGATCAAAGTTTACGCGAAGGAGATGATATGGGTTTCATATTTTTTTTGTGGGAATTTTCAGATATATGAAAGAGGCACAAAGGACACGCGAATGAAAATATGATCAGCAACTAAAATAAGACTCTAATGGACTGAAACTTAACAAAACTCACTAAAATAACAGATTGAAACAAATGGCTATGGCAAATATTTTTGTGGCTTTTTTAGTGGATAGGACGAACACAAAATATATGTAGCTAAGGGTAAAGAATCCTACCGTGGTAACAAAAGCTCTGATACCAGATGATACGATGTGAGGTCCCGATCTTCACGACGTAGGATCAATCACCAGATAACTAGCTGAAGAACAGCTGGATAACTTGCTGCAGGCAGCGATAACTAGTGCAACCTGGCAAATAAAACTCGAAGCCAACCACCGTCTTTAACCGGTAACCTGAATCGAGGATTCGCCCAACCACACTCTCAAAGAACCAACCAACACAACCTACAATCAATCAAGGCAAACCTTGAAGGGAGTAGGAGCACCAATTGGGAGCGGATGAAGCCGCCACTTCTGTAAATCCCGCGAAGGAAATCACAAGAGCAAAGGGGTAGAGATCACTCTCAATATTTGTTAGCACACAGCTGAACAAAGGGGGGTTATGTATTTCGATTATCAAAAGTCTTCTTTTGCTTAGGAGTACATGGATATTTATACTAGGAACAGCCCTCCTAGATAGGTATAAACACGAAAAGGAAAAGAAAGGGTAGGCTATGTGAACAAGCTTCGACGAAATGAGTGTCTGAGTAGTTTCCGCGTGGCTGTTGGTCTTCTACGCAGTCTTCAGTGTTTTGGCAGTAACTCCATCTTGGAAAATCCAAATGATGTGCTATTGGTTGCGTTGGAAAGCTAACTTGATAAGGTTTCACACCATATATAGCATGCACCACGAAACATTGTAGAATGGTACAGTTTAATATGAGAAGTTGTACCAATATCCTGTCCTGAGAAGACTGTTAACCCTCTGAGCAGTCTGCACTAAAGCTGGTCGGATCTGCACTAAAACTGGTCGGATCTGGTCGGCCTTGAAGCATTAGAAACTAGATTTCACAAGCTTTCCAAAAAGTCCTCGTGGACCTCCATAGCCTTTGGGAATAAAAAGTTATGATATTTTATTCTTGACAGTTCGGTCAGTTTCAAGAGGTCTGACCAGTATGTACTAAGCTGGTCGGATTTCATTAGTTAGAAATCCAAACTGGTCGGCATTAGCATCATTGGAAAGTAGACTCGACGAGCTTTCCAAATTGTGCTCATTCACCTTCATAGCTTCTGGAAATCAAAAGTTATGAATATTTCTTTCCGACTGTTCTGCAGGACTGGTCTGGTTCGAGCGTGGTTCTTCTCTGTGGTTATCACCTTGTATGTTCTTGCCATTCTCTTTAGTGAACCTGAGCAACAACAATGTGCACGACTTAGGCAGTATGTAATTCTCATTAATATTAAATTGAACTTCATAAAGTAGCGCGTTCACCTCTTGTTGTAGCTTCTTTGCTCGACTACGTGTAATTGGTCCACCAAGGTCTTGGGCTGGTGTCGGAGTAGGTGATACTTAAGTTGGTGTTACTTGAATTGGAAGTTGTAACATGTTGGTTGATGACATGGTCATATCACGTTTACTAACTACTTACATTCTGCAAACTATTAAACCGACCCGGCGGCATCTGCTGGCGGCACGGCCGACGAAGGCGCAGGCTGCTCACTCCCCGACGACACGACGTTCGGCTCAACCGAGGCCGAGGCGACATTTCCCCCCGAACCAGGCTCCGGGCTATCTGCAGGCTCGGAAGCATTCTCTCCATGCATGCTTCGTGCCATGTCTTCACGGCGAACGTCCATCACCCACTCGGTGGAGACTTGCTCTGACACCGACCGCGCGTGCGGCAGT
The DNA here is from genome assembly GCA_904845875.1 of Miscanthus lutarioriparius. Lineage (NCBI taxonomy): Eukaryota > Viridiplantae > Streptophyta > Magnoliopsida > Poales > Poaceae > Miscanthus > Miscanthus lutarioriparius. The sequence goes on along the minus strand of CAJGYO010000003.1, from coordinate 86,089,982 downwards.
AAGCTCACCCCGATTGTTTGGATGTCCTCCGTGCTCAGACCCTCAACATACCCACCGCAGATAGCGTCGAAGTCCAGACTCGAGTGGTGCGTCGCCACCGAGGTTAGCACCCCCGACGCTCCATAAAACAGCCCGCTCCTAAGAAGGCCTTGACCGTGTCCGGGACCTCTGCCAGTTGGGCGGCGGGCGCGCTGGCACTTGGCACCGACCTGAAGATTTCCGAGACGACGAGCCGGGCAGCGTTGCAGATCTGGTCCAAATCCCCTTCGAGAGCACGTCGCTCTTCACGAGACTTGGCCAGCTCCTCGGCGTTCTGGCTGAAGCTCGCCTTGGACGTCTCTAGGTCTCGCTCCAGTGCCTTCACCTTTTCACCCAGCTCTGGAGGAAGGACGACAAACTTAGAAACTGGCTAAGGGAAAAATCAACACCACGAGAAAACAAAAAGGTACGCACCGATGCCAGAGGCCTCAAGGGTAGAGAAATCCTCTACCTGCTGAGCCACCTGCTCGCGTAGCCAGGCACTCGCATCCTCCATCCCCATCACCTGGCTCCGGAGCGCGAGCACCTCCTGATCTGCCTCCGACTGGGCCCTCTGCTCCACCTCCAGGGCCTTCTGTGCCCTCTCTAGGGCGGCCCGCTCTGGCTCAAGGGCCGCCAAGGCCTCTTGAAGCACCGCCTCAGTATTGGTTAGGGACATCCGAAGCCCCACCTTGATCTCCTCATGGCGGGCCTTCGCCGCCTCGAGCCCTTGCTCGGCAGCAGTCGCCTGCTCTGCCGCACGCTGCCCCTCCACCCGCGCCGCAACCGCCTCGGCCGTTCGGACTTGGGACTCACGGCAAGCGGACTCCACCCGGCGCTCTAGCTCGGCCGTCCGAGCGTGTTCTACCCAGAGGAAGTGGGACTTGCGGGATGACACCTTCCTTATTTCTTGTGAAAATGGGCATGCTAAAAACAAACAACGAAAGATTCAAAGGGTAAGGGTGAGTACCAGAAAACTCACCTCTGCGGCGAGCTGCAGGTCGACCTCGACCAGCTACCAAGCAAACTGGGCCTGCTTCTAGGCGCTCTCAAGCATTGCGGATAGCTTGGTGAGCTCGGACACCGCGGCATGTCCTTGCCCCCCAAAAATGTCCCAGAGCTAGCATTCTTGGGAATCCTGGAGGACGAACCTCGCCTTCGACGGGTCCTCAGGAAAGGACCACTCTAGGTCACCCTCCGATGAACCGCCGGAGGGCCCAGCCTCGAACTAGACCACCCCCCAAAAATGCCCCATGCCATCCCCGGTTGGAGTTGCATGGGGTGTATGCGGGATACGAGCCTCCTCCCACATGCGGCTTCCGCTGCAGGGCGAAGCCTCCGACCGGCGCGATCTTGGCCGAGCTCCAGTCCGCCATAGCCCTCCTGGAGAAGAAAAGCCGGAAGAGATCCGCGTGCGGCTCCATCTGAGGAAGGCCTCGCAGACGGTGACGAAACCAGCGATGTGCAGCACCCCCGTCGGGTTGAGGTGCTGCAGCTCCAGGCGCCACTCGTTGAGGAGCCCACACAGGAACCAGTGCGCAGGATACCCTAGTCCGCGCTCATGGAAAGTGAGGAAAGAAACCACCTCATCAGGGCGAGGTCGCGGGGACTCCTCCTTCCCGGGAACCCTCTAGTGCGCCACCTCCTGCGGCGGCAGGAACCCCTTCTCGACAAAAGATTCCAGCACCTAATGCCTCATGGTGGACGACCGCCAGTCCGACATTTCGCTCTGGATCGGCAAAGGATCGGTGAGTTCCCCTCTTCTCCCTCGCTCTCTCCTCCTTCCTTTCCTAGAAACCTTCGCAGCTCTCAAAGGCGCTCTCGACGAGGAGGAAAAAGAAAGGCGGCGACAGCAGACGATGAACAGGTGAAAGAATGAAACAAACAACTTCTCTCTTCTCTCTTACTTGAAGGAAGGGGAGCAACGGTTAGGAAAGGGCGTGCCGATCGGGAAGGCGAAATGGCCGAGCGAAAATCTCTCTCTCTCTCTTCCATTCAATGCAGACGAGACGCGCCCTGAACCGACGAGACGCGCCCTGCTCGATGGAACGGCTCCTGATCGGACGGGACATGGCCTGGCCGTGGCCCACCACTACTGCACGATCAACCACTACCACACGACAGGCACAGGAACCAAAGCGCCACCTCATGCAAGCGGCTTCCCGCCTCCCTAGGCCAGGCCTGAGGAGACCAAAAATGAAATCTCCACCGGGAGACCAACCACCCTCCTCGGGGCGAATCAAATCGCTCAGGATAAACATGGAGACACGGGCGGAAAGCGAAGGGACGCCCCCGAGTGGGCCATGCCGACTCCGTCCCGAGCGACGAAGCACGGGTCCCGGTCGGACGTTTTCGACTGAAGCTCTCCGAGCCCCGTCACTCCAGTCACCAAGGTAAACGTCACCAAGACCCCCTCTATTTCTTTATAACCATTCATACATCCATACGTGCATTCATTTCATACGCCCGCGCCTCCTAGACGATTCGGGCCTTGAACCGCCTGGGGGCTCGGGAACTAATCATCGCACGTACAGTGAAATGTACCAGAACGCTGCGTGTTGCGTCACGGAGTGGCGGTTGTCTCATTCGACATGGGCAACCAACAGAGCCAGGGGAGAATACCGTAGATGAGCACCGTGCGGCCCTAGCCTGGTCCGGCAGACCAGGCATCTCAACCTTCTCGTTCAATCCTAAACCTCTCGCCAGGCCCACAGAATCTCCGTCGAGGGGAGGCCGATAGGCCACCCGAGTCGGTCTCCGGAACGACCTAGGCATCTATCGGGTTGCAGGTAAAGGAGTAGTGGAATGTCACAAGAGGGCTATGCCGACCCCGTCACGAACGATGGACCCGGATTCCACTCGATCATACCCGTTAGCGAGCTCACCGAGCTAGTCTTTGAGGCCGAGTGATCGAGACAGGCGACGAAACTCAGCCCCTCCGGTTGTGAGGAACCGAGGATGGGGTAACACACAATGCTCACATCGACCCCCATGAAAGGCCCGATAGGGCTCGAGGGCTCAAGAAAAACGCCAAGGACAGCGACCTCGAACTCGCTAGATCCATGACTCCGACTCGCCCGATCCCACGGTGCACACCGACGCCAGGATCCACGAGAATCGCCTCGTCTGATCTTTAACCAACTAACTACGCTTCGGCTTCAAGATGGCTTCAGACGGCTTCACTGCGCTCCAAGAAACCATGGGACCGTGACCCTAAACTCGCGTCGATAGGATCTATGACATCCGACTACGGCTCTTGGGATCGCGACCCCGAACTCGCGTCGACAGGATCTATGACATCCGGCTACGGCTCCTGGGACCACAACTCCTTAACTCGCGTAATGGCTTCAAAATGGCTCCACTTCCGACTGCGCTCCCAGGGTCCACGAGCTTCGGCTCGTCTCGCTCCTGAACTAACCAAACTTACTCTCTCAGATCCACGGCGCGCAATGACGCCTAGGTCCATTTGTAACCCCGCCTCACTCGATCCCACAGCGCGTAGCGACGTCAAAGATCAGTAAGCTCTGACAAGACCGAGCCATCACCGTCCGTGGCATGCACCGACGCCAGCGGTTTCTCCGAACTAAACTTCTCACCCGATCAAAGGCACGCACCGACACCGAGATCAGAAAGATTTGTCTCAAAACGCCTCAAAACTAAAAACATACACACATGCCCACTAAAATAAACACCCCCAGCCGGTTCTCCCGGAACCGCCTGGGGGCTCAGGGGCTACACCCGCGGGTGCGCTCGCGCGCACCCTTCAGCAAGACAAAAACCCCCTGGACGATTCAGCTCAAATCACCCAGGGGCTCGGGGCTCCTGTCAGGTTCATAAACCCGGGGTCCCTCAGGGACCGGCTTCGACGCCCGAGCTCAGTCCAGGAGAACAGCCTATAGCTCATGGGCTGGCCCAAATAGTCTATAAACATGGCGGGTCGGAAGGACAGTCCGGTCGCCGACCAGAAGGTCTGCCCGAAAGAACGAACGCCCGCTCGACAACTTCTTTGGCCCACCTCTCCGACCAGAGCCCTCGCCTCGGGCGCCGGCCGCCTCTAGGCGAACTCACCGATCGGAAGGCCTGGCCCAAAATGCTACTTCCTACTCCGACCCCGCGTCTCTGACCGAAGACTCACAGGAAGCATGCTTACCGCTCTTCTCCTACTGGAACGGCCAGTACCGACTGGAGCCATCCGACCAGGGATTCCCACTCGGAAGGGACCAGGGGCGAACAGAGAAAGCAGCGCACAAAGTCACGACACGGTACCGGGACCATACCCTGTACGCCTGCGGGAATAGTGCTCCATGACCGTCCTGACACAAATAGTATTGTAGGCGCCGACATTTGTATCTACAGTATTGTGGGCGCCGTAGGGCTCCCATATGGCAAAAGGCCCTCCATGCCTCTAGGCATCGGTAGGGGGCGCCAGGATCCGCCATACCTGGTACACGTGGTGGGACTCCTCACATATTTTGCAGGTACCAATATCCACCCTTCCTAAAGAAGCCACCGCAACTTCCCACACGCACCTGACATTCTATAGTGGCATCAACAGTGTTGTGGGCGCCTACCATTATCCACTCCTCATCGGCATAGGCAAAAGACTCCGTAACATCCGTACTCTCTCTCTCTCTCCCCCCTGTAAAGCCATCCCCTTCCTCTATAAAAGGGGATGCGCTCCCTCCAACACGGTACGATCTCCTCCAAGTTTAGATTCACTAGACCGATAGCTTGCAGCCCCTCGAGCACATGCTTGAACATCCATCTCATAAGCGGAGTTTCAGTCGCCCTCGGCCCCTCCGGTCGAACCCGACCGGGCCTCTCATACACCCCTCTTTTCTCCCTCTCGTTTGTAACCCCACTATAGACTTCGAGCACCTGGGCTTAGGAATAAAGTCACCGACCGACCCACACTGGACGTAGGGCACGTTGCCTGAACCAGTCTAAATCCTGTGTCATTGAGTGCTAGGCCACCTCCGATCACAACTTGGTCACTTTCTGTACCGACAATACATGAAAGCTCCTACAAGTCATCATCATCTCTAGACATGTCATCTACGTCATAGTTACCATTGTCACTACAATACTACATAACAATATCATCTTCATCCTTGCTGCCTTCAAGTATGTCAACTGCTTCCCTCTTACCTCTTAGAAGGTCTTCTAAATTAGCTTCAATGATAGTGACTTCTCCATCATGACTAGCTTGATGCATAACCTGATCACTATCACCCTCTAGCACTTTATGCTCGTTGTTAGAACAATGATCATCTTGGTGCACTTGATGCTCTATTTCATTCACGTCATACATATCCCTATGTTCCAACTTCTACACGACCCACCAAACTTTGCCCAAGGAAGTGTCCTCTAGATACAAATCTTCCTTGCTTGTGCCACGATGAAAGCTCTAGTTTGGTTTTGGTGAATTGATGAAACCCTAAGTGCTAACCTAGTTTATCAAGTGATCATGAGATAGGTAGCACATTCCAAGCGTGTGCCCTAGGAAGGAAACGACGGTGTCTAAGGTACTATAGCTTATTTGTTAGTGGTCTTGACAATGAAATTTTGTCGCAATGAATACATGCATAATAACCTTTTATAGCTAGTTTGACACCAAAGCACGACAGCGTGCAAAGTGAAGTCCTTATAAAGCAGTATATGATAATGTAGCACTCGGTTTTACGGACAAAACCAGATACACACCATATGTGAGCCTAAGAAGTCAAATCTCACATATAGCTACAAATAAAGGTAATATCAATAGACAATGCTTAATATATAACATACTTAGTATAAAGGATATAACCTTAGACAGCCAACAGCGGAAAGACAACTTTGATCTTTGGATGAAGACTCTAATTCCACAGGGACAACAGACTGGTTGATCACAAGCCTAATTCCTCCAAACTCTAGCAATCTGGTACCCATCCGGGATTTTTCCAAAGATTTAAAAAGTAAAGCAAGCATAAGTACAGGTCGTACTCAACAAATATAACATGGGATTCATGAGGCTCAAAAGGCTGACACTAGTTTAACTACAATTAGCTTTTAATGAGTCATCTTTTAGCAATTGGGTGGCAACAAGTTTATTCACAAGCCCATATAAACACATGATGAGGTAAACATGAATAATGAATAGCATAAACAATTAACCATTAATGTGCATCTTCATCATTAGTATCATTAGTGTTCATCATCTATAACCATTAATGATCATCTATTCCATAAATGTTCCATGACCGCTCGTGACCGTGAGCACGACTGATATACTAGTTTTACACTCTGCAGAGGTTGTACACTTTCACTGTGAGTTGTGATTTACCCTTTCGCCCGAGGTAGCTAATCTCTTGACCCACTTCCAAGGAAGGTTGGTAGGGTTCACTATGAAGCCTTTCAAAGGTTCGTCTAACAAGTTAGGGCCATTAGATTCACTTGGCAAATAGATATAGGAACCCTCCTGTCGAATGGCACAATGACACGCAGCCTATACACATAAGAGTAGAGGCTTTCCTATACCCGATTCATCAAGCCATTCTTATGCTATAAAGGTAACCTCTAACAAGCTAGAAAAGGTCCTCATACTGAGCTAAAGCCAGAGCCATGTAGCCCTCATAGCTGTACTATAAGTCCCGGTTGTTCACTTACAGATAAGTCCTTAGGGAGAGGAATCTAGATCACCATAAAATAGCCCAATGCTCTAGCCCCCTTGATTCCATGTTGCTAAAAAGCATCTTTTAATATTTATTGCATATTTCATTAGTCAAGTTACAAGATCATGGTTGTAGTTGAGCACTAGCATCATACTACCCAATGCAATACCCCATAGATAACAAGGCACAAGGTAACAAAGCACTAGAAAATCCTTAGTGGCAGTCAAGGTAGACACATGCAGTATGAATTAAATGATTAAAGGTGTATAGGACAATAAGGAATATCCCATGCTATACTTGCCTTAAACTCAGATCCTTCTTCTAGTCCAAACCTTCAATGAATTGCTTCTGAATTCACCGCGTATAGCTCACCGACTGGACATTATCATAAAACACCACACAAGCATCCATGCAATTATACATGAAGCAAACAATAGAAATAAATTAGAACAATACACCAAACATAATAAACAATAGGTAAAAAGTTTTTATAGATGTTCTATACATTACAACGAACACACAGACGCGAAAAGCACTCTAATCGGAGCTATAATGAAAAAGTTATGAATTAAACAAGATTTTCTTTAATAAAATAATAGATTAAATCTAACCTCAAATTTCAAAAGTTAAAAATATATTTAACAGTAGGATGAACATGTAGATTACTCAATTATGAATCTAACGCAACTTGAATGGATCAAAACGGAGTTAAAGCGAAGATTTTATGGCCTAAATAAGACTAGTGGCAAAACTGTAAATAGATGAAAGCGTATTTTGGATTTAACCGAAGAAACCATGTTTTCAAAAGAAGAAAACATATTTTGAATCTAACAGAGGGATTTTACGCTTTCTGAAAGAGAAAACGTATTCTGAATCTACTAGAAAGAAACAACGCTTTCAGAATAGAAAAACGTATTCTGGAAGTGCGCCATGGACTGCGGGTTATATTACGTGAACTGTAGGGGCTCTTTTACAAATAAACCCGGTGAAGGGGTACGGGCGATCTTGGACCATTGGATTGAATCTAGATGGCCCAGATTAGAAAGGAGGGGGAGAGAGAGTCACCGGCCGGAGAGGAAAACCGACGCGGCGGAGCTCCATTACCGACGGCGAGAAGCTCCCCGGAGCGCTCGGTTTGGGCCCTAGAGGCCACGGTTTGACGAGCCGAGAGCACAGGAAATAAGAGGAAAAGACGGCGAACTCACCTAGGGCCTATTTGCGGTCGACGGTGGGTCTACGGCATCGGGCACGATGACGGCGACGGCGACGGCGACGACAAGAGGAGGAGAAAAATCTAATTTACTATACGAGGGATTTCCCAAACTAGGGGCTCCCCTTATGGTAGTTTTGGTGTGCTTTGCCCAAAGGGTTGGTACATATTTATAGGGAGAAAAACTCCCCACATCTACATCAACTAGCAATATGGTACTAATTGATGTTGCACCCTCCACATGTACTAATGGACCTAAATAATCATTAAAGCCCATTAGTAAATAAATGCATGGGACTTTAGGTTTTATTAGGATTATTGCACATGGGCTTTGAGAGTTGGTTGGAAAATGATATATATTATTTATTTTTGGAACTAATTAATTTCATGAATAAAATAATTCTAGAAAAGTTCAGAATTGAGGCTCAAAAGTCTAACACTGGTTTAACTGTGATTAGCTTTTAATGAGTCATCTTTTAGCAATTGGGTAACAACAAGTTTATTCACAAGCCCACATAAACACATGATCAGGTAAACATGAATAATGAATAGCATAAACAGTAATGATTAGTGAGCATATTTATCATTAGTATCATCAGTGTTCGTCATCTATTCCGTAAGGGTCCAAGGCCGCTCGTGACCGTGAGCACGACTGATATACCAGTTTTACACTCTGCAGAGGTTATACACTTTCACTGTGAGTCGTGATTTACCCTTTCCCCCGAGGTAGTTAATCTCTTGACCCACTTCCAAGAAAGGTTGGTAGGGTTCACTATGAAGCCTTTCAAAGGTTCGTCTAACAAGTTAGTAGATTCACTCGACAAACAGATATAGGAACTCCCTGTCGAATGGCACGATGACACACAGCCTATACACAAAAGAGTAGAGGCTCCTCAGAGTGGAGAGGAAAACCGACACGGTGGAGGTCCATTACCGATAGCGAGAAGCTCTCCGAAGCGCTTGGTTTGGGCCCTAGAGGCCACGGTTTGATGAGCCGAGAGCATAGGAAACAAGAGGAGAAGACGGCGATCTCATGTAGGGCCTTCTTGTGGTTGATGGCGGGTCTATGGCGTCGGGCAGCGTGGTGGCGACGGCGACGACGATGGCGAGAGAAGGAGGAGAAAAATCTGATTTACTACATGAGGAATTTCCCAAACTAGGGGCTACCCTTACGGTAGTTTTGGTGTGTTTTGCCCAAGGGGTTGGTACATATTTATAGGGAGAAAAACTCTCCACATCTACATCAACTAGCAATATGGTACTAATTGATGTTGCACCCTCCACATTTACTAATGGACCTAAATAATCATTAAAGCCCATTAGTGGTAGGTTCGGAGGTGTTACAAGAACATGCCACATACTATATGCTGAGCTAAAGTTGCTAAATGGATTGAAACCATCTCTGGCGACGACAAGCCTCAAGTTCTTTGCATCTGCTGCAATTGTTTCATGCTTCCTATCGAAGTCCTGCCATTCCTCCCCATCTGTTAAATGGCTCATCATTTCATTGGGGACCTTCATATGCTTAGGTTTGGTCATTTGGCGTCCTCTGATGTTTGTCTTGAAGCAAAGATCCTTTGCAAACTCGGTATTAGTGGAAAATGCCTCAAAACGTTATGAGGAACCTACCTTCCACCATCTGCATCCTCCCATCTAGACGCACCATATTTTGGGCACACTTCCACATTTTGTCACGATCACCCCGAAACAACACATAGTTGCACACACGGATCATTTCATAACCAAGTCCCAATTCTCGAATATATTTATGTGCGTTGTCATATGATTTTGGTAGTTAACTCCTAGAGAATGTTGATGAAAGCCACGCCAACAATGCATCAAATGCTCTATTGCTAATTTGATAGTGGGACTTGATATAGAGCAACCTGATAAGGAAAGAGAATCTTCAGTGGCTAGATCCAGGAGAAACTGATCTTTTCAAATCAGCCTTCACTCTTTTAAACTTTGGCTCTCTTCCAGCCCGCTTTGTAGCTGTGAACAGGTCTGCAACTAAATCACTATCTGGTAATGTGTTATATCATCGTTGTCCTCCTCCTCCGCTGCAATCTAATCATCATGATGAGATTCATGCATACCTAATGGTTATATAATGTTAGTACCTATAGATTCCGCATGATGAATCCATTTGGTGTATATGAACGACAATCCAAATAGATGTATGTGGTCATGCATGATTGCCTAAGTCCCTAAAGACTGGTTAAGACATCGATGACATGGGCAAGGGATATTGGTTTGCTCTAGGTATCTGTGTCTAACCCACTCCATGAATTATTTAACTCCATCCATGAACGCAGGTGTGAATTGTCTACCATTAACCCAGGTTGTGTCCATCTATTTTTGTGTGACAAAATAGCATTTCTTTTTTGGAGGAGGGTGCATTGTTTTCAATTGAAATTAATACAGAATATCCTTTCTTTATGTGTACTATACTTTATCGTATACATAAATAAGTCCTATAATTGTAGAAGAAAGTACTCATACCTTTGTTCTATGAACTGGGATGACTCAGATGTAGGCCGCCTCTGCCGCAGCACACACCTTTCATGGACACCAATCCCACCGTGTTCCACCAGGAAAGCCTCCCCGTCTAGCCTCCAAAAGGACACCTAAGCAACCACAACAGATCGGGGATTCTCTGCCTCCTCCACCATCGTTGCCGCAAGTCAAGCGGGCACAGATTCATTTTTACTTGTAGGGGATATCCAATTTAGGTCAACCTATAGGGCATCCAGAGATAATAGAATACTATAATGACTCTAAAGAGATACCAACACAATTTTTTTTCTCAAAAACGCAGGAGAACTGTGCTTCATTATATTAAGAAGAAATAGGGGGTAAAGAACCCATAGTACAACACACACCCAGACACCCTTATCTTTATCTCATAAGATACATTTGCGTCGATAAAGAAAGAAAAAGCGACCATGCACATACAACAAATCAACTAACAACTTGGGCGAGGGCAGTCAACTGAGATAGCCCACTAGCCCCTGCCATTGTCCACCGTCGATGCTCATCACCGGCCAACTTCAAGGTTTCAACTATGTTAGGAATTGCTCCATCAAAGACAACTATTGTGATGATTCCAAATTATCCATGCTCCTAGAACTATTAGGGGGTTCAAACCTTTTTGTGTTAAACCATAAGTTGCTGCACTTGCTTTTTCCCACCAATCATTGAATGAAGTGTTAGATGGCTGTGGAGCTAGAGAGTGGAGACCGACCTGCCTCAAGATATATTACCAAAATTGCCTTGAAAATGCACATTCAATTTGGAGATGATCAATGCTTTTGTCGGCTTGATCATAAAGTGGACACTTCTCAGGATGAGGCAGTCCTCGTCGTGCAAGACGATCTGAGGTCCAGCAGCGCTTATGCGCTACAAGCCATAGGAAGAAGTGGCATTTAGCTGGCACCTAAGTTTTCCAAATTCTTTCCCATGGCCTAAAAAGGATTTTCCCCATGAATAAGCTAGCATATGCGGATTTGGCGGAGTACTGTCAACTACTTGATAATTTCCAAGTGTGAGAGTCCACCACCTCAGGTTGTAACTCAAAATCATAGAGGAGGTCCCAAAGCTAAAAATACTCCATTCCTTGGTCGAGGTCCTAGGTTTGATCTCTAGGTATCAAACTTCTTTGGAAATTAAACCCCTACGGGACCCATGGTAAAAGTGACGCACAAGCTGTCGGGTCCCATAGGTAGATGGAGAAAGGACCGCGTGGAGACTTATGATGAACTGGCATTCATTATAGTTGTAAAACTGAGCATCACAGATGAGTAATTGCAGGTCCCACAAGTACATGTCAAATGGGGAAAGGACCACGCTGAGACTTATGACGAAGTGGCGTTCGTCATAGATGAGTAATTGTGAGTCTCACGGGTACACGTTGAATAGAGAAAGGGTCGTGCGGAGAGTTATGGCAAAGTGGTAGACAACTCAAAAATTGTTTATCAAAGATGAGTAATTGGTTTAATGATGAAGTTATGTTTGTCACAGTTCTAAAGTAGATCGTCACAAATGAGTAGAAACAGTTGCGCGCGTGATCTATGACAAAACCTTGTGTCGTTCAATGATGAATTTTTGTGATGATATTTGGTTTTGTCATTATTAATTGGCAGTGCCAGAGGACCATCACCGATGATCCATGATGACACAAAAAAATCATCATAGAAATCGATCTTCTATGATAGGATTTTGATTCATCATAAAAAATTCGTCATAGATGTTCACATTTCTACTAGCGTATATATCCCTCTTCACAATCTATCATGACAGCAAGACGCCAGCGTAAGTCCAATGATAGGTCTTCACTTAGTCAAAGTGCTCGCCTGGTATAATGCAACGTGTTCAAAGATTTGGGCATTGTTGGGAAGATGGGAAGCTCGATAATGACGCAATGCAAGACGTTGCAGCCATACCTCAAATCATTGATGGGGTTAAAAGGTCATGTCTTTTAGGACCTTGTGGCAAAGGTCTCTTTGCCATAGGCGGAGCTACACGTCGACCAAAGTGGGTTGTGGCCCCCTTGGCTCAGTGAAAATTAGCAATTCAGTGATTAAGTCAATGGCCTAGCTAGTAAAACTTTGAGTCTAGTGGTGGCCCAAACATTGCATGACTTGCTTGTGCCCACGCTGCGTCTATGTGCCCATGTCTATGTGCCCACGCTGCATCTATGTGCCCACGCTGCGTCGACGTCGTCATTGGTTGCTAGGCTTGGAGCTCTCCGCTGCTCTACAGCCAAAAATCCCCATTCATCCAATTTGGTCCATCCTAGTGAGTCCGTGATTGGTAATTTTGTTTGCTTGTTTTGTAATATTTTTCTTTGCTTTCAATTTCCAATTTCTAAATGCTAAATCTATTAGGTTGGTATAAACTTTGTTACAAACTATATAAGAGCTACGTTTGAAATAAACTTTCTTGCAAAGTTGTATTACTTGGTCAAAGGACTTAAAACAATAACCAATTGATGGACTCATAGTATATAATATATAAAAACCACCAGATTTTATTTATAATAAGCTTGTATAAGTATACACACCAAAGACCAAACCACAAAATAAGATTTTTTTAGAGTTTTAGGTTCATAGCCCCCGCCTATCCATTAACAGCGAAAGACATAAATCCATTAAAGTATTCGGGTGATATAATAACACCAGTAGAAAAAACCAAGTAACTAGCTGACCACTCACCCAACTAATGCCTTATTTGGATGCAAGATGTATTCATCTCAATCCATATGTGTTGAAGTGGATTGGAATAGAATTAAACTAAGTTTCATTCCATTCCACTCCAACACATGTGGATTGAAGTGAATTCACATGCATCCAAGCAAGGTCTATAGAGAACAACCACACACCTAGGAACAACAACTACAACATCTGAAATGATACTGAACCTCCCTCTACAACACCTGTAGATTAAGCAAAACTATTGGGTTGATGAAGCCAGCATTGAATGTAGAGAGTTCCTCCTCGATCAGGCTCCCTCCAGGTCAGACTTTTGCTAATTTGGTAGCCGAAGCAGCATCACCGATCTTGTCTTGGGCTCTTGGATCTAACTAAATGTTGAAAGCAGCAGCTAACTCTAACCACATTTGTTTAGCTACAACACATTTAAAGAAAAGATGATTTACTGTTTCCAATTCACAACAAAAAAGGCAAGAGGTATCCTCAACTTTTCTTCTTTTACTAAGATTGTCTCTAGTAAGCACTTTATTTGTAGATAACAACCAAAGGAAGCACTACACTCTGGGTGGAATCTTTAGACTCCAAATAGCTGACACAAAAATAGGCTTTATACCTCTAACAACCATATAAAGGGATTGAAAACAGTAAATCACATTCGAAATGAAGAGCCACACTAAAGAGTCCTCTTCTTTAGAGAAATTAATGGTTGAGACTAACAGAACAACCTCCCACCATTGTTCCTCCAAATTACTATCTACAGTTCACATAAAGGTGCATTTGAGATTCTCTCCATCCCAAATCTCTACCATAGTCATATTTTTCTCATTAACTATCCTGTATAGCTTCCAGTACTGAATAGCTAAACTGGAGGATCCCAACCAATTGTACTCCCAAAACCTAACCTTAGTACCACTACCTATCCTCCAACAGTAGCCCATTCTTGCCACTTGGGCAGCCCACATGAAACCTTTGAAAAACTTTAAGCTCCCTCAGTCCTACTCTGAAGAATATTAGGATTACAAGTGTTGTAATCAAGAAGCTCTTTCTAGAGCTTATCTCTATCTACTGTATATATCTTAAGCCAAGAAGCCAACAGGCAAATGTTTAAATCCCTAAGTTTAGGGATGCCTAGACCACCATACTCTACACATAGCAACTATTTACCAATTGACAAGTTTGTACTTACTATTACCCTCTGAGTCGTCATTCCATAGGCAATTAGCCATATGAGAATTCAACAACTGAATAGCCCATTTAGGAAACTTAAGAAAAGAAAGAATGTAAACTAGAATACTATCTAGACAAGTTTTAATCAGAACAACTCTAGCGCTTTTAGTTGATGGATGGTAAGCACCATATTTCATCTTGTCTCAGTCTCATATGTGGCACGTACTATACGCTGCAATAACAACAACGTACGACATGAAGCTGTATTGTAATGTAACCGACGTTGAATCAAAGAAGGAAGAAGGAAGAAAATCTCGAGGTGTATGATTCAATGTCCTTCATTTTTCAGCCCATTTTGTCAAAGAAAGAAGAGAGAGTGATAGGTGGTGTGACATGCATAGCAGGGTTTAATTTGCATGCATCGCACGATTGCACGTGCGCTTGCATTGCACCTACAAATCGAAGTTGACATCGCACTAGCTGCTCGCTCCTCCACTCGTTTCCACATAAACAAAACCCATCACGATCGCGCGCTGATGCTCGCCGTGTCACCAACGGGCGGCGGCGACGACGACTACACGCGCGGTGCGCCGGTGGTGCCATTTCCGATCCGTGCTGGCAACTGGCGGCGTCACGCAACCCAACACATGCACCTCGCATTTATTTTCAGAGCGGCCGCCCATGTATTCTCCTCCGATATATACCATGCATCCTCTCGCTCTCCACACTGACCCTCCATACCCGACGGCCAGCGTCCAACCACGCCTCCCCACAAGCTTAGCTTAGCTTGCTTGCATAGTGCGGTCAATTTGATCAACGTACTAGCTAGCTAGTGCATGGCCAATAGCTAGCAACGCTGTTGATCGACTGGTAGTTCGCCACATCCATGGCGGCGGCAGTGACGACGACAGCATTAGGAAAGGAGGTGGTCGTTGATCGGGTGGTGTTCACGTTGAACGGGCAGCAGTACGAGGTGGCCAGAGTTGACCCGTCGACCAGGCTGCTGGAGTTCATCCACACCCAGACGCCCTTCAAGGGCCCCAAGCCGGCTGTGACGAAGGTACATACGGTGCACGCGTGCTAGCTAGCTAGCTGCTGCCAGAAACAGCAGATTGCCGAGTGCCAAAATATTTGATGAGTGCATTCCATCGGACACTCAGCAACAAAGCTATTTGCCAAGTGCTGCAGAAACAACACTCGGTAAAATAATGGCACTCGGCATACTACACTCTTTGTCGAGTGCTGAAAAAAGACCACTCGGCAAACTAGGAAAAACACTCAGCAAAATAGAGACACTCGGCAAAAAACTGTCAAGTGGACATCCGTTAGTTAGTGTGCTATTCGTTAGGTGTTTGTTGAGTGTCCGTTAGTGGCACTCGGCAAAGAAGTAAGTTTGTCGAGTGTCTTTCTTTAGCACTCGGCAAAGAAATAATTTTTCCGAGTGTTTTTTTAGCACTCGGCAAATAAATAAGTTTTTTTCTCTTCTAACCTTAAAACTTTTCTACTCTCCACATACAACATGTGGTACTCCATATTAAGATTTGGTATATTTCTTGGTCTGTTTGCTATATTTAATTAATTTATTGAATTTCAAGGAATTTTTTTGTATAAGTCAAATTTGAACTGTAAGTGATTCAAATAATAGAATAAAATGAGTAGAAAAATCATATTCATGTTATTGAGTCCGATGTGAGACCTTACCCGGGAAATGAAAAGAAATTTTAAACATCTTGTTCACGAAACACGACCACGAACGTGTGGCCGAATGGTTTTTAAATTCTAAAAAAAGCAAACGGAGTCTGAAAATCATGAGATTTGTCAAGATCTCATGATATGATATGTGGAGGTCATGGTAAAAAATTGAGAAGGTTTCACACAATCTGTCATATACGATGTTTACAAACCGAAGTATCTTAGAAAAAGAATCGTAGCGTTGAGAAGGATTCAGAAGGATTTGGAGTCAAAGTGACGGTCGAATTAGGGTTTGACTTTAAAACTTTTTTGTATAGGAAATACAGAACATAGATTGTTTTGTGTGAGTTTTTGGTAATTTTTTGGATCCGTTTGATAATTTTAATTTATTAAGTGCAATTATAGGTTTTTAATTGATATAGATTCAATTTGAGCTATAACTGCATGAAATAATAAGTTTTTTCTCTTTAGACCTTGAAACTTTTTCTACTCTCCACATACAACATGTGGTACTCCATGTTAAGATTTGATATATTTCTGGATCTGTTTGCTATATTTAATTAATTTATTAAATTTCAAGGAATTTTTTGTATAAGTCAAATTTGAACTCAAGTGATTCAAATAATATAATAAAATGGGTAGAAAAATGATATTCATGTTATTGAGTCTAGAGTGAGGCCTTACCCAAAAAATAAAAAGAAATTTCGAACATCTTGTTCATGAAACACGAATATGAACGTGTGGCCGAATGGTTTTTAAATTCTAAAAAAAGCAAACGGAGTTTGAAAATCATGAGATTTGTCAAGATCTCATGATATCATATGTGGAGGCTATGGTAAAAAATTGAGAAGGTTTCACATAATTTGTCACGTACGATGTTTACAAACCGAAGTATCTCAGAAGAAGAATCGTAGCGTTGAGAAGGTTTCAGTAGGATTTGGAGGCAAAGTGACGGTCGAATTGAGGTTTGACTTCAAAACTTTTTTATAGGCAATAGAGAACATAGATTGTTTCGTGTGAATTTTTGGTAATTTTTTGGATCCATTTGATAATTTTAATTTATTAAGTGCAATTATAGGTTTTTAATTGATATAGATTTAATTTGAGCTATAACTGCATGAAATAATAAGTTTTTTTCTCTTCTGACCTTGAAACTTTTTCTACTCTCCGCATACAACATGTGGTACTCCATGTTAAGATTTGGTATATTTCTAGATCTGTTTGCTATATTTAATTAATTTATTGAATTTCAGGGAATTTTCTGTTATAAGTCAAATTTGAACTGCAAGTGATTCAAATAATAGAATAAAATGAGTAGAAAAATGATATTCATGTTATTGAGTTTGGTGTGTGGCCTTATCTGAGAAATGAAAAGAAATTTTAAACATCTTGTTCACAAAACACGACCACGAACATGTGGCCAAATGATTTTTAAATTCTAAAAAAACAAACGGAGTCTGAAAATCATGAGATTTGTCAAGATCTCATGATATCATATGTGCAAGCTATGGTAAAAATTTGAGAAGGTTTCACACAATCTGTCATGTACGATGTTTATAAACCGAAGTATCTGAGAAGAAGAATCATAGCGTTGAGGAGGATTCGGTGGGATTTGGAGGCAAAGTGACGGTCGAATTGGGGTTTGACTTCAAAACTTTTTTGTATAGGCAATAGGGATCATAGATTGTTTCGTGTGAATTTTTGGTAATTTTTTGGATCTATTTGATAATTTTAGCAATTATAGGTTTTTAATTGAAAAAAATTAAATTTGAGCTATAACTGCATGAAATAATAAGTTTTTTTCTCTTCTGACCTTGAAACTTTTTCTACTCGCCGCATACAACATGTGATACTCCATGTTAAGATTTGGTATATTTCTGGATCTATTTGCTATATTTAATTAATTTATTGAATTTTAAGGAATTTTTTGGTATAAGTCAAATTTGAACTGCAAGTGGTTCAAATAATAGAATAAAATGAGTAGAAAAATGATATTCATGTTATTGAGTCTGGTGTGAAGCCTTACCCGGGAAATGAAAAGAAATTCTGAACATCTTGTTCACGAAACACGACCACGAACGTGTGGCCGAATTGTTTTTAAATTCTAAAAATAGCAAACGGAGTCTGAAAACCATGAGATTTGTCAAGATCTCATGATATCATATGTGGAGGCTGTGGTAAAAAATTAAGAAGGTTTCGCACAATCTGTCATGTACGATGTTGATAAACCGAAGTATCTTAGAAGAAGAATCGTAGCGTTGAGAAGGATTAGGTAGGATTTAGAGGCAAAGTGACGATCGAATTGGGGTTTGACTTCAAAACTTTTTTTATAGGCAATAGAGATCATAGATTATTTCGTGTGAATTTATGTGCGTTGTCATATGATTTTGGTAGTTAACTCCTAGAGAATGTTGATGAAAGCCACGCCAACAATGCATCAAATGCTCTATTGCTAATTTGATAGTGGGACTTGATATAGAGCAACCTGATAAGGAAAGAGAATCTTCAGTGGCTAGATCCAGGAGAAACTAATCTTTTCAAATCAGCCTTCACTCTTTTAAACTTTGGCTCTCTTCCAGCCCGCTTTGTAGCTGTGAACAGGTCTGCAACTAAATCACTATCTGGTAATGTGTTATATCATCGTTGTCCTCCTCCTCCGCTGCAATCTAATCATCATGATGAGATTCATGCATACCTAATGGTTATATAATGTTAGTACCTATAGATTCCGCATGATGAATCCATTTGGTGTATATGAACGACAATCCAAATAGATGTATGTGGTCATGCATGATTGCCTAAGTCCCTAAAGACTGGTTAAGACATCGATGACATGGGCAAGGGATATTGGTTTGCTCTAGGTATCTGTGTCTAACCCACTCCATGAATTATTTAACTCCATCCATGAACGCAGGTGTGAATTGTCTACCATTAACCCAGGTTGTGTCCATCTATTTTTGTGTGACAAAATAGCATTTCTTTTTTGGAGGAGGGTGCATTGTTTTCAATTGAAATTAATACAGAATATCCTTTCTTTATGTGTACTATACTTTATCGTATACATAAATAAGTCCTATAATTGTAGAAGAAAGTACTCATACCTTTGTTCTATGAACTGGGATGACTCAGATGTAGGCCGCCTCTGCCGCAGCACACACCTTTCATGGACACCAATCCCACCGTGTTCCACCAGGAAAGCCTCCCCGTCTAGCCTCCAAAAGGACACCTAAGCAACCACAACAGATCGGGGATTCTCTGCCTCCTCCACCATCGTTGCCGCAAGTCAAGCGGGCACAGATTCATTTTTACTTGTAGGGGATATCCAATTTAGGTCAACCTATAGGGCATCCAGAGATAATAGAATACTATAATGACTCTAAAGAGATACCAACACAATTTTTTTTCTCAAAAACGCAGGAGAACTGTGCTTCATTATATTAAGAAGAAATAGGGGGTAAAGAACCCATAGTACAACACACACCCAGACACCCTTATCTTTATCTCATAAGATACATTTGCGTCGATAAAGAAAGAAAAAGCGACCATGCACATACAACAAATCAACTAACAACTTGGGCGAGGGCAGTCAACTGAGATAGCCCACTAGCCCCTGCCATTGTCCACCGTCGATGCTCATCACCGGCCAACTTCAAGGTTTCAACTATGTTAGGAATTGCTCCATCAAAGACAACTATTGTGATGATTCCAAATTATCCATGCTCCTAGAACTATTAGGGGGTTCAAACCTTTTTGTGTTAAACCAGAAGTTGCTGCACTTGCTTTTTCCCACCAATCATTGAATGAAGTGTTAGATGGCTGTGGAGCTAGAGAGTGGAGACCGACCTGCCTCAAGATATATTACCAAAATTGCCTTGAAAATGCACATTCAATTTGGAGATGATCAATGCTTTTGTCGGCTTGATCATAAAGTGGACACTTCTCAGGATGAGGCAGTCCTCGTCGTGCAAGACGATCTGAGGTCCAGCAGCGCTTATGCGCTACAAGCCATAGGAAGAAGTGGCATTTAGCTGGCACCTAAGTTTTCCAAATTCTTTCCCATGGCCTAAAAAGGATTTTCCCCATGAATAAGCTAGCATATGCGGATTTGGCGGAGTACTGTCAACTACTTGATAATTTCCAAGTGTGAGAGTCCACCACCTCAGGTTGTAACTCAAAATCATAGAGGAGGTCCCAAAGCTAAAAATACTCCATTCCTTGGTCGAGGTCCTAGGTTTGATCTCTAGGTATCAAACTTCTTTGGAAATTAAACCCCTACGGGACCCATGGTAAAAGTGACGCACAAGCTGTCGGGTCCCATAGGTAGATGGAGAAAGGACCGCGTGGAGACTTATGATGAACTGGCATTCATTATAGTTGTAAAACTGAGCATCACAGATGAGTAATTGCAGGTCCCACAAGTACATGTCAAATGGGGAAAGGACCACGCTGAGACTTATGACGAAGTGGCGTTCGTCATAGATGAGTAATTGTGAGTCTCACGGGTACACGTTGAATAGAGAAAGGGTCGTGCGGAGAGTTATGGCAAAGTGGTAGACAACTCAAAAATTGTTTATCAAAGATGAGTAATTGGTTTAATGATGAAGTTATGTTTGTCACAGTTCTAAAGTAGATCGTCACAAATGAGTAGAAACAGTTGCGCGCGTGATCTATGACAAAACCTTGTGTCGTTCAATGATGAATTTTTGTGATGATATTTGGTTTTGTCATTATTAATTGGCAGTGCCAGAGGACCATCACCGATGATCCATGATGACACAAAAAAATCATCATAGAAATCGATCTTCTATGATAGGATTTTGATTCATCATAAAAAATTCGTCATAGATGTTCACATTTCTACTAGCGTATATATCCCTCTTCACAATCTATCATGACAGCAAGACGCCAGCGTAAGTCCAATGATAGGTCTTCACTTAGTCAAAGTGCTCGCCTGGTATAATGCAACGTGTTCAAAGATTTGGGCATTGTTGGGAAGATGGGAAGCTCGATAATGACGCAATGCAAGACGTTGCAGCCATACCTCAAATCATTGATGGGGTTAAAAGGTCATGTCTTTTAGGACCTTGTGGCAAAGGTCTCTTTGCCATAGGCGGAGCTACACGTCGACCAAAGTGGGTTGTGGCCCCCTTGGCTCAGTGAAAATTAGCAATTCAGTGATTAAGTCAATGGCCTAGCTAGTAAAACTTTGAGTCTAGTGGTGGCCCAAACATTGCATGACTTGCTTGTGCCCACGCTGCGTCTATGTGCCCATGTCTATGTGCCCACGCTGCATCTATGTGCCCACGCTGCGTCGACGTCGTCATTGGTTGCTAGGCTTGGAGCTCTCCGCTGCTCTACAGCCTAAAATCCCCATTCATCCAATTTGGTCCATCCTAGTGAGTCCGTGATTGGTAATTTTGTTTGCTTGTTTTGTAATATTTTTTCTTTGCTTTCGAATTTCCAATTTCTAAATGCTAAATCTATTAGGTTGGTATAAACTTTGTTACAAACTATATAAGAGCTACGTTTGAAATAAACTTTCTTGCAAAGTTGTATTACTTGGTCAAAGGACTTAAAACAATAACCAATTGATGGACTCATAGTATATAATATATAAAAAACCACCAGATTTTATTTATAATAAGCTTGTATAAGTATACACACCAAAGACCAAACCACAAAATAAGATTTTTTTAGAGTTTTAGGTTCATAGCCCCCGCCTATCCATTAACAGCGAAAGACATAAATCCATTAAAGTATTCGGGTGATATAATAACACCAGTAGAAAAAACCAAGTAACTAGCTGACCACTCACCCAACTAATGCCTTATTTGGATGCGCATGTATTCATCTCAATCCATATGTGTTGAAGTGGATTGGAATAGAATTAAACTAAGTTTCATTCCATTCCACTCCAACACATGTGGATTGAAGTGAATTCACATGCATCCAAGCAAGGTCTATAGAGAACAACCACACACCTAGGAACAACAACTACAACATCTGAAATGATACTGAACCTCCCTCTACAACACCTGTAGATTAAGCAAAACTATTGGGTTGATGAAGCCAGCATTGAATGTAGAGAGTTCCTCCTCGATCAGGCTCCCTCCAGGTCAGACTTTTGCTAATTTGGTAGCCGAAGCAGCATCACCGATCTTGTCTTGGGCTCTTGGATCTAACTAAATGTTGAAAGCAGCAGCTAACTCTAACCACATTTGTTTAGCTACAACACATTTAAAGAAAAGATGATTTACTGTTTCCAATTCACAACAAAAAAGGCAAGAGGTATCCTCAACTTTTCTTCTTTTACTAAGATTGTCTCTAGTAAGCACTTTATTTGTAGATAACAACCAAAGGAAGCACTACACTCTGGGTGGAATCTTTAGACTCCAAATAGCTGACACAAAAATAGGCTTTATACCTCTAACAACCATATAAAGGGATTGAAAACAGTAAATCACATTCGAAATGAAGAGCCACACTAAAGAGTCCTCTTCTTTAGAGAAATTAATGGTTGAGACTAACAGAACAACCTCCCACCATTGTTCCTCCAAATTACTATCTACAGTTCACATAAAGGTGCATTTGAGATTCTCTCCATCCCAAATCTCTACCATAGTCATATTTTTCTCATTAACTATCCTGTATAGCTTCCAGTACTGAATAGCTAAACTGGAGGATCCCAACCAATTGTACTCCCAAAACCTAACCTTAGTACCACTACCTATCCTCCAACAGTAGCCCATTCTTGCCACTTGGGCAGCCCACATGAAACCTTTGAAAAAACTTTAAGCTCCCTCAGTCCTACTCTGAAGAATATTAGGATTACAAGTGTTGTAATCAAGAAGCTCTTTCTAGAGCTTATCTCTATCTACTGTATATATCTTAAGCCAAGAAGCCAACAGGCAAATGTTTAAATCCCTAAGTTTAGGGATGCCTAGACCACCATACTCTACACATAGCAACTATTTACCAATTGACAAGTTTGTACTTACTATTACCCTCTGAGTCGTCATTCCATAGGCAATTAGCCATATGAGAATTCAACAACTGAATAGCCCATTTAGGAAACTTAAGA
Organism: Miscanthus lutarioriparius; assembly: GCA_904845875.1. NCBI lineage: Eukaryota > Viridiplantae > Streptophyta > Magnoliopsida > Poales > Poaceae > Miscanthus > Miscanthus lutarioriparius. Next base: position 86,066,954 of record CAJGYO010000003.1, on the reverse strand, counting down.
AAAGAAAGAATGTAAACTAGAATACTATCTAGACAAGTTTTAATCAGAACAACTCTAGCGCTTTTAGTTGATGGATGGTAAGCACCATATTTCATCTTGTCTCAGTCTCATATGTGGCACGTACTATACGCTGCAATAACAACAACGTACGACATGAAGCTGTATTGTAATGTAACCGACGTTGAATCAAAGAAGGAAGAAGGAAGAAAATCTCGAGGTGTATGATTCAATGTCCTTCATTTTTCAGCCCATTTTTGTCAAAGAAAGAAGAGAGAGTGATAGGTGGTGTGACATGCATAGCAGGGTTTAATTTGCATGCATCGCACGATTGCACGTGCGCTTGCATTGCACCTACAAATCGAAGTTGACATCGCACTAGCTGCTCGCTCCTCCACTCGTTTCCACATAAACAAAACCCATCACGATCGCGCGCTGATGCTCGCCGTGTCACCAACGGGCGGCGGCGACGACGACTACACGCGCGGTGCGCCGGTGGTGCCATTTCCGATCCGTGCTGGCAACTGGCGGCGTCACGCAACCCAACACATGCACCTCGCATTTATTTTCAGAGCGGCCGCCCATGTATTCTCCTCCGATATATACCATGCATCCTCTCGCTCTCCACACTGACCCTCCATACCCGACGGCCAGCGTCCAACCACGCCTCCCCACAAGCTTAGCTTAGCTTGCTTGCATAGTGCGGTCAATTTGATCAACGTACTAGCTAGCTAGTGCATGGCCAATAGCTAGCAACGCTGTTGATCGACTGGTAGTTCGCCACATCCATGGCGGCGGCAGTGACGACGACAGCATTAGGAAAGGAGGTGGTCGTTGATCGGGTGGTGTTCACGTTGAACGGGCAGCAGTACGAGGTGGCCAGAGTTGACCCGTCGACCAGGCTGCTGGAGTTCATCCACACCCAGACGCCCTTCAAGGGCCCCAAGCCGGCTGTGACGAAGGTACATACGGTGCACGCGTGCTAGCTAGCTAGCTGCTGCCAGAAACAGCAGATTGCCGAGTGCCAAAATATTTGATGAGTGCATTCCATCGGACACTCAGCAACAAAGCTATTTGCCAAGTGCTGCAGAAACAACACTCGGTAAAATAATGGCACTCGGCATACTACACTCTTTGTCGAGTGCTGAAAAAAGACCACTCGCAAACTAGGAAAAACACTCAGCAAAATAGAGACACTCGGCAAAAAACTGTCAAGTGGACATCCGTTAGTTAGTGTGCTATTCGTTAGGTGTTTGTTGAGTGTCCGTTAGTGGCACTCGGCAAAGAAGTAAGTTTGTCGAGTGTCTTTCTTTAGCACTCGGCAAAGAAATAATTTTTCCGAGTGTTTTTTTAGCACTCGGCAAATAAATAAGTTTTTTTCTTCTAACCTTAAAACTTTTCTACTCTCCACATACAACATGTGGTACTCCATATTAAGATTTGGTATATTTCTTGGTCTGTTTGCTATATTTAATTAATTTATTGAATTTCAAGGAATTTTTTTGTATAAGTCAAATTTGAACTGTAAGTGATTCAAATAATAGAATAAAATGAGTAGAAAAATCATATTCATGTTATTGAGTCCGATGTGAGACCTTACCCGGGAAATGAAAAGAAATTTTAAACATCTTGTTCACGAAACACGACCACGAACGTGTGGCCGAATGGTTTTTAAATTCTAAAAAAAGCAAACGGAGTCTGAAAATCATGAGATTTGTCAAGATCTCATGATATGATATGTGGAGGTCATGGTAAAAAATTGAGAAGGTTTCACACAATCTGTCATATACGATGTTTACAAACCGAAGTATCTTAGAAAAAGAATCGTAGCGTTGAGAAGGATTCAGAAGGATTTGGAGTCAAAGTGACGGTCGAATTAGGGTTTGACTTTAAAACTTTTTTGTATAGGAAATACAGAACATAGATTGTTTTGTGTGAGTTTTTGGTAATTTTTTGGATCCGTTTGATAATTTTAATTTATTAAGTGCAATTATAGGTTTTTAATTGATATAGATTCAATTTGAGCTATAACTGCATGAAATAATAAGTTTTTTCTCTTTAGACCTTGAAACTTTTTCTACTCTCCACATACAACATGTGGTACTCCATGTTAAGATTTGATATATTTCTGGATCTGTTTGCTATATTTAATTAATTTATTAAATTTCAAGGAATTTTTTGTATAAGTCAAATTTGAACTCAAGTGATTCAAATAATATAATAAAATGGGTAGAAAAATGATATTCATGTTATTGAGTCTAGAGTGAGGCCTTACCCAAAAAATAAAAAGAAATTTCGAACATCTTGTTCATGAAACACGAATATGAACGTGTGGCCGAATGGTTTTTAAATTCTAAAAAAAGCAAACGGAGTTTGAAAATCATGAGATTTGTCAAGATCTCATGATATCATATGTGGAGGCTATGGTAAAAAATTGAGAAGGTTTCACATAATTTGTCACGTACGATGTTTACAAACCGAAGTATCTCAGAAGAAGAATCGTAGCGTTGAGAAGGTTTCAGTAGGATTTGGAGGCAAAGTGACGGTCGAATTGAGGTTTGACTTCAAAACTTTTTTATAGGCAATAGAGAACATAGATTGTTTCGTGTGAATTTTTGGTAATTTTTTGGATCCATTTGATAATTTTAATTTATTAAGTGCAATTATAGGTTTTTAATTGATATAGATTTAATTTGAGCTATAACTGCATGAAATAATAAGTTTTTTTCTCTTCTGACCTTGAAACTTTTTCTACTCTCCGCATACAACATGCGGTACTCCATGTTAAGATTTGGTATATTTCTAGATCTGTTTGCTATATTTAATTAATTTATTGAATTTCAGGGAATTTTCTGTTATAAGTCAAATTTGAACTGCAAGTGATTCAAATAATAGAATAAAATGAGTAGAAAAATGATATTCATGTTATTGAGTTTGGTGTGTGGCCTTATCTGAGAAATGAAAAGAAATTTTAAACATCTTGTTCACAAAACACGACCACGAACATGTGGCCAAATGATTTTTAAATTCTAAAAAAACAAACGGAGTCTGAAAATCATGAGATTTGTCAAGATCTCATGATATCATATGTGCAAGCTATGGTAAAAATTTGAGAAGGTTTCACACAATCTGTCATGTACGATGTTTATAAACCGAAGTATCTGAGAAGAAGAATCATAGCGTTGAGGAGGATTCGGTGGGATTTGGAGGCAAAGTGACGGTCGAATTGGGGTTTGACTTCAAAACTTTTTTGTATAGGCAATAGGGATCATAGATTGTTTCGTGTGAATTTTTGGTAATTTTTTGGATCTATTTGATAATTTTAGCAATTATAGGTTTTTAATTGAAAAAAATTAAATTTGAGCTATAACTGCATGAAATAATAAGTTTTTTTCTCTTCTGACCTTGAAACTTTTTCTACTCGCCGCATACAACATGTGATACTCCATGTTAAGATTTGGTATATTTCTGGATCTATTTGCTATATTTAATTAATTTATTGAATTTTAAGGAATTTTTTGGTATAAGTCAAATTTGAACTGCAAGTGGTTCAAATAATAGAATAAAATGAGTAGAAAAATGATATTCATGTTATTGAGTCTGGTGTGAAGCCTTACCCGGGAAATGAAAAGAAATTCTGAACATCTTGTTCACGAAACACGACCACGAACGTGTGGCCGAATTGTTTTTAAATTCTAAAAATAGCAAACGGAGTCTGAAAACCATGAGATTTGTCAAGATCTCATGATATCATATGTGGAGGCTGTGGTAAAAAATTAAGAAGGTTTCGCACAATCTGTCATGTACGATGTTGATAAACCGAAGTATCTTAGAAGAAGAATCGTAGCGTTGAGAAGGATTAGGTAGGATTTAGAGGCAAAGTGACGATCGAATTGGGGTTTGACTTCAAAACTTTTTTTATAGGCAATAGAGATCATAGATTATTTCGTGTGAATTTTTAGTAATTTTTCGAATCTGTTTCATAATTTTAATTTATTAACTATAATTATAGGATTTTAATTGATACAAATTGAATTTGAGCTATAACTACATGAAATAATGGAATAATATTCGTAGAAAAATCAAATATGCATTTTTGAGTGAATTTGACAAGGTATTTTCAAAGTGCATCGAAACAAATTTAGTAAAACATGTTATGGAAAACGAGAAGAAATATGCATGAAATATGAATTAGGTTTGCCGAGTGCCCCTGGTCTAGCACTCGACAAACAGTATAGTTGCCGAGTTTCATATAAGGGACACTCGGCAAAGTCCCTCACCGACCCCACCACGCACAGTTTTCTAGTGTATGCCGAGTACTCGCGATCTAGCACTCGGCAAAGTCCCTCACCGGCCCCACCACGCACAGCTTTCTAGCATATGCCGAGTGCCCGCGATCTAGCACTCGGTAAAGTCTAGGTTTGTCGAGTGCTATATCGCGGTCACTCAGCAAACCGTTTTGATTTATTGTGGGTTGACCACCCCCGCACCTCACACAAACGCACGCGACACACAGCACCCACAGCCACAGGAGCCCGCTGTCACCGCTCGTGCGCCCACCGCCACCGCCCCAGAAGCCCGACACCACCACCTGTGCGCTAGGCAACGGCCCCACACCCACGTCGTGCCGTGCCGCGTGAGC